>CM068298.1:23082785-23706333 GCA_034768395.1 Linum lewisii | reverse complement strand
GGTCCCTTTGTTGTCGCTTTTGCTCAAGCGTGGTTGCGTTCGGCGGTGTTGAAACACCGTTGAGATCGTTGTTCTGGGAGAAAGACGCCCTTGGTAGGGCGTTATTTTAAAGGGAAACTGGAAGCACGGGCCTCGATTACAGTTTCTTTCGATTTTGATTTCGTTTGGTTTTCTAATCCGCTTTGATTTATGTCCAACACAATGATGTTGGCCGGAAGGTTGAGAGAGGGGGAAATTCGGAGGTTGTAGATCGACAGAGACGTCATGCAAGAAAGAAGGGTCGATCAGATTATGATTAAAAAGGGAAGGAAAAGGAAAAAGAAGGCGCATCCTTACGAGATGAAGCGAAAGTCAAGATCGATGGCGGGACGTATGGAGACCGAGTCGAAAGATGAACTCAGATGGGGAACGAAGGCATGACCAAGTCGAGTCTACGATGGCGCAACGATCTATTTGGGAGACGGGGCTGATGGCGGGGGTTTATGGGGGCTGATGGTTGCGGCCTCAGATCGACGGCTCGGCGGCGGCTTGGAAAGTAAGTTTTGGGGGTTATGATTTTGTTCATAGTGTTTTTGGGAAATTTGGGAAAAAAGAAAATGTAGAAAGAAAGGGGTAGCTTTTTTTCCCAGAGAAAGAGAGGGGACGGTTTTGAAAGAAGAGAGGTTAATTCTTGGAAAAATTAGGTTATATAGTTACCCTTTTTGTGTTAGGGTTTCAATTGTATGTTTACGTTTTTTACCCTCGTCTATTAGTTCAGGATTCAAAAATTTTTTGTCTTCTTGGTCATTTAAACACAAAATTGTTTTGAACTTTTCATAAAGCTAAGCGCTGGGTTTTAGTCGAGTCCCTTCCCAGATAGGGTCCGACGACCAAGCTTTAGCCCGCGTTTGGGCCTATATATTTGGACTTTGTTTTTTTTTTTTTAAGGGTGAAAAGGTTAGATTAAAACTTGCGCCATTTACTGTGTGGGCTAAATTATATAAAAATGAGTTAATTAAAAATTAAAAAAATATTTTCTTCTTCAATACTCTCTTGTTAGTTTAAAATTATCTATGTTAATTTTCCATATAGTTAATTCTCTATCAAATTATTAAGATTAATGACAAAAAAATTAAGCGAGTTTAGTATCATTAGCCTCGACACGAGTGGGGGCACGTGAAAATCTCTCATCCCAAACCGCATATTAATAAACTTTATATCTTTATTAAAACTTAACCACGTATTTCGCTCGCCCGAACTACGAGGCTTTGATTCCGAGATGAATCGGATACGTAGACAGTCGATTGACGTAAGCCCAACAAATAAATATTCATTGATCTCTTAGATCGTGAAAGCATTTCATAAAATAAAATAAAATTATATTTTCAACTAATCGAGCTTAGTAACATCGGATTTATAGTAATAAATTCGCGTGAAACCCTCACACCTAAAAATAAAAAACTTTCAAATAATAAAAAAATCGAGACCACTCGGTTGCAAACCAACTCAAATCAACTTTCCAAATCGAACTACGTGGAGTTTGATTTTGGGTTCCGATACGTAGGTAGTCACGAGACTCGAGTCCAACTTTAAAACAATTTTATCTTTAAAACCTTTTTTATCCAAAATTATCGGGATCAGTAGTGTTCGTCTTCACACTTGGACAGTGAGGCACATGAATATCTCAATTAATAAAATTAAGCACAATTTAATTAAAAGAACATCAATCGACTTATCGAATTTGGTAGTACGGTTTTTCTGGCGCTGTGGGGTGTTAATCCTTCCCCTCACGTAACCGTCCCCCTTATCCAGATCTCTGAACGCAGACCTAGCCCGGTTTAGATTCAAATGCATGAATCGGGCTCCAAGGTTTCAATCCACTTTTAAGTGATTGGTGGTGACTCCAAACATTTATCAAACCCAACGAAGAGGACGATGCGACGTCGGGCGATCACACGGCGTTGACGGAAACGTTCACGGCAAACATATGTCTATCGGAATGAATTAATGAGAAATAACATCGCACACTGAATGTAAATAATATATCTATAACGTAATATATATACTTTTGTAGTGTAATTAAAAATAAATCAAATTTTTTTTTTCAAAATAATTGTTTAAATTTCGGCTAAGTAAATACCTGAATTTTGGTTCCATCCCTGGTTGGAGTCAGTGTTGAGAAAATAAGATGATTTCACACCTAACAACCATTTATTTTATTTTATTTTATTTTATTTTATTTTTATGAACCTAACAACCATTTCTAGAATACAGGTAGGTACGAAGAAAGATTGTACACATAATAATATATAAAAAAATATATATAATATTATCCTAGACATCTCATTTAACATTTTTCTGGTGGGAGTTGAGAAACTAATAAGATTGGGCCCTTGTGAATTTATGGTTATGGTTAGCTATCAATCAAATACATTATCCATCCTACATTTTATTCTATATAAGAGGAACGCTAACCAGATTACTTTAAGTCGTGTGGTCTTTGATTGTTGAAGGGTATACGTAATGGAGAGTTTGAGAGTTGAAATGGTTTCCATGGAGAGAATCAAACCATCTACTCCGACTCCACAACACCTTAGAATCCATAAGCTCACCATCTTCGATCAAACAGCTCCAAGCGTCTACGTCCCATTTTGCCTTTTCTACTCTTCATCTGTGAACTGCAGCTTGCATCAACGCACTTCCTTTGTGGATAGCTTGAAAGCTTCCCTAGCAGATACCCTCAACTTGTACTACCCGCTAGCAGGACGGTACAAAGATGCCTTCTCCGTGGAATGCAACGACCATGGAGTCGACTTTGTTCATGCTAACGTTGTTGGTGTCCATTTATCGGATGCCCTTCATCAGCCTGACGAAGACCGGTTGCTACCTTTGCTTCCATGTCGCCCTCTGGGGATGAACATAGATTCCAATAATGGTGAATTAGTATTATTAGGAGCACAAGTCAACTTTTTTGAATGTGGAGGAATGGCATTGGGGGTTTGCATATGGCATGGTCTTGCTGATGCATGCACTCTTGCTTGTTTCCTTAGAACATGGACCCAATTCAATTCCCGTGCTGCCGGTGATCATCGCATTCTAAAAACCGCTGTCGTTCAGGATTTCACTTCTCTCTTCCCTCCAAGGTATATATATAATGTGATTTTTTGTCCACTGTGCAAAAGAATTTTGATTACAGATGAAATTGTCTTGAATTTTTAAAAAAATAAAAATAATATAATAATACTAGATAAGTAATTGTATGTTAGCAGGTTTTTGTTTCTTTAAAACATATCATTTAATTTGAAAATATTATATTATTTTTGGTTGATCTAGTAGAAAGAATTTGGTGATTGACAGAATAATGGCGGTTCAAAATGAGTACTTGTATTGTATGCACGTGTATGTATATTATTATTATGTACAAATGTCATGTCAAAGTTCATACACACTTGCATGTTCATCGTACTCATGTAAAGGTCATCTCCATGTATGTAAGTCATTGACCGGCTTCAGAACTTGTATAAATCTTATATTAATACCCAATATAACAGTCATGTAAATACATATATACATGTGTACGTACTTGTATCATTCACATCGATGACTAATTTCGAGAGCGTTTGAACTGCCAAATCGAAAAAACCCACCTTAGCCAAAACATAGCAAAACCTCCTAAGAGCTTCTACTTTCAAGGAAAATGTAAATGTCAGCTTACTCCTCATTAGCCAAGAAATAGCCCGAACAAGAATGCAAGAGAAAAGAGACCAAGAAAACAAACTCAATACAGTTTATTCATCGAGTTAAAATTATTTTTAGTATTGGGTTATAATTAATATAGAAGAAAAATGCAACATTTAGTATTGTTGCCTGAATATATTAGTTTTAGGAGGAGGTATATATAGGAGACTTTGTTGTTTTATTTATAAGAAAAAAATAGAATTAAAAAAGGTAAAAAAAAATTTAGTAATCTTTCTAAATTCAAGGACAGAGCTTGAAAAAGAGTAATGTGTTTTTTAATTATAAATGTTTGTAATAAGATGAAAATATAGAGATGAATGAATCATGTTCAAATGATATCACATAATTTTAGTGTAAAGTTGAGAATCCTCTATAATATTTATAGTTTCTTCTAGGTTGTGGTATCATTTTCTTTATACATATATATATAATAATAAAGATCGAGTTTGTATTTTTCTGGAAACTTGTTGTGTGTATGCATTTCATAGCAGTAGAGTATTTTGTTTTTTTTTTTTAATGTATTTAAAAGGATTACAATTATAAAGACAGTGAGATATTTTATATTTGGCAACCTTGTGGAAGCTACGTGGCAGCAAACCAAACCAATAATGGCATGGGGACCAAATATCATCCATGATAAATATAGAATATTAATATATTATTAATTTAATTGAATGATTGATTGATGCAGGGATCTATCAAGGTACGAAGAAGTTGTGAAGAAATTCAAAGCAACGGTGATAACCCCAGATTCGAGAATCAAGAGATTCGTATTCGAAGCAGACAAGATAGAGACTCTGAGAGAAAAGATCCACACTCAATGGAATCAACGGCCTTCCCGCGTGCTGACGGTGTCGTCCGTGATATGGGCGGCTGCGATTAAGATAGCAAGAAGAAGAGCCAAATATGAAAGAGGAGAAAACACTAGTTATCATATAGCTTCCATGACTACCAACCTACGTACGAGACTTAATCCGGCGCTTCCTGAGACTGTAATGGGGAACATCATCCAAATCCCCGTGTATGCCAAATGGGACAGTAGTACTACTGATGATGATGAGGAAGAGGAAGAGGGTAAATATTACAAAGAATTAGCAGAGAAGCTCAAGGAATCTGTAAACACAGTGATGGACGAGAGCGTAAGGAAGACAGTAGGAAGCGAAGGGATATTGGAAGTAGTTAAGTATTTCGTGGAAGAATACGGAAAAGGGAATCTGATGGCGATAAGCAGTTGGTGCAGATTCCCTTTTTATGATATGGATTTCGGATTAGGGAATCCACTTTGGGTTTCTTTCTTTACTATGTGTTACAATCTTTGTGTTCTCATTGATGCTCCCGATGGAAATGGTATAGAAGCTTGGATCACTTTGAGCAACAACGACATGTCCATGTTTCTCAATGATTCTGCTATTCGCCGATACACTAAGTAATTATTTATCAAGATATTTGTAATACTAATATATCATCAAGATAGATTGGGGGCATTTGATGGGTCATAACCATTTGGGCCCAAACTACAAATGAACTAAATAAGGCCCAACCACCAAACTCCTAAGGCCCAACTTAAGGCCTACTAAGGTGGGCTCTAGGATCTAATCTCAACCGTCGATTAGATCCAACGGTGGCTGTTTTCCTCCTAAGGCACTATAAATACTAAGCTCCCTCCAACATAAGGGGGGCTCTCCCTTCTTTCTACTTTCCCTCTCTACAAGAAGCAAGGCTTCCAAACCAAGGCGACCAAGCCAAGGCGATCAACCCAAGGCAGTCAAGAAGCAAGGCTTCCAAACCAAGGCTACCAAGTCAAGGCGACCCAGCCAAGGCAATCAGACCTAGGCAATCGGAAGCCAAGCAATCAGAAGCTAGGCAATCAGATCAAGGCAATTATATCCAGGCTATTGGGCAACATAACAACGAGCCTCTCAGCGGCCATCGCTGAGGTTTGTCCTACTCCTTGTCCCATTTCCTTCGCTTTATATACCTTAGAATACTCGAACTACGGTCACTCATACACATCTACCCGACACCAACCGAGATCCTCTCGAGGTTGTTCGGCTTCGCAGGTTGTCAATCGGAGCCCGTGGTCAAAGCCTATACAAATACTATTGTACCCCCATCGAATGGGTCGGAACAATTGGCGCGCCAGATAGGGGTTTTGATCGGGAGGCATCCTAATTAACTACTTGCAAGACGAGGCAATCCCATCATGCTGGATCGATTCAAAAAGCACTCTAAAGTCATGTGCACAATATTAGCGTCTTGCCTACCTAAGGTGAATTATTTGCCATATAAGAAGATAGTTTGGGCAGCATTTAGGCCCAAATACAAAGATTCGCGAAAACACAATATCATGTTGGGCGGTTAACTTCGAAGGCATAGGCGAAGCTCACTAAAGTTGAAGCGACCATTTTCAGTTTCACACGCAAAGTGAATATCAACAGCTGGCATCATCAACACGCCGACTCACAACACGCCATAAATACAAATTGGAATTTACATTATAAAGTGCTTACGAAAAAGCTTTAGAGGAATGGCGGCTTGGGAAATTACAACGTGAGGAGGCATTGGCTTAAAACGCCACTTTATTAAAGGTTGGTGGAATCAACATATTACTGCATAGCAAGGGAAGAAAAAGTATTATAAAACGCCCAGCGCAGTAGCTCCAACAAAAATCTCCATTTTGACTTGGAAGAAAAGCGATAATCACCCGGGGTGAATGAAGAGTCCATTTTGCCTGTCAAAATTCAAAGTCGCATCTATCAGAATCGACTACCACGATATGGAGCGAGGAAATAAATATGAAATCACCTACTGAGGTTGGAAACAAAAGCACTTGTCGCTCAAAAGAACAGAAGGTAAGAGGAGCACGAGAGGTAGAAGTATGACTCACCGGAGGGAGTAACGTAGGTCATCGGAGAACTCGAAATCGGCGAGAGGGAGTCGCCACCCTGCCAAGTTTAAATCATTCGTTAGAAGCGGAGCAGTCAAATTTCTGAAACATTTTAAGTTGGGCGATATGGTTTAAAGCCTCGATATTAGAGAGGAATCGTTTGAAGGCGGCGGTGAGCAAGCATTGCCTGTACAAAGGCTGCGGTGAAGAAGCATCGCACGTACAAGTTGGAGTCGAGCGAGAAGGGTGGTGGACAAGAGTTGCCTTGAAGGGTCAGTCAGTCATTGCTTGTACAAATAGGCAGCCCGAAGCAAAAGAACTAATCGCCCTTAGCTTGAGGGTCAAAGTGAAAGAGCTCATCGCATGTCACCTGTCGAAGTTTCAAAGAAAAAGAGTTTATCACCATTCGATCATTGAAGCAAAGTTTCAAAAGAAGAACGACGAAGTAATCGCCTTACATTCACACAGAGTACTACATGTTCAAGTCGCCCATCGTTTTGTTCAAATCGCCTCCCCAAGTCACCGTATAGTGGAAATAAAGATAAGCCTTTGAAATGCCCTCCATAACTTGAATCAAGGAAAAGTGGGAGTTCAAGTAAAGAGGCAATCGCCTACCAAAGCAAGGCGAATACTAATATGTAGCAGAGTCACTATATGGAGCAAAGGGTTTAAGTATGAAGTTTGAAGCGGTAAGCTTGTAAAAGTCTAAAACAAGAAGAGCATGAGATGAGAAAGTGAAAGTAGCGTACCAATCGAGGCGATTGCAAAGCTCAGCAAGGTTCAAAGTCTTGGGCAACGGAAAGCTTGAGGGTTGGCCAGCTGCCGGTGATGGGCGGTTGGGCGATCACAAGGAGAAGCGGCACTGTCCTCAGCTTTAAATCTTGTCCAGATAATCCAACTATCTTTTTACAACGAGAAAGAAGTCATGTATAAGTCTGAAGTGACGAAGCAATCGTCTTGGCAAAGTCTGAGGCGAATAGTCTGTATTGAAGTGACACGAAGTCAGAAGGTATTACCATGTGCACTGCCATCAATAAAATTATGCGAGAAGATCTAAATTTCCTGCCTCCTTCAAGCAAGGGAGGATGACAGGAGAAAAGGTGTTTGAAATTAAAAGATGATCGCTTTAGTAAAAGAGAAATTTTACCTGTTGATCTTAAGCGAAAAATCATCAAGGAGCCGCATCAAGAAATATCTCCAAGGCGGTGGGAGAGGAGCTAAAGAGAAGAATCACCTGGTAAAGTTTAGCACAAAGAGGCTATCACCTGCTCAAAAGTGTAGGATCAAACTGCAGTCACAGTCTGAGAAAATATATATAAAAAGGGGAGAACTGAAAGAAGCTTACCAAATTAGGCGGTGGAAGAGACTTGGAATAATCCTACAAGGAAATCGCTGGCGATTTGAAGAGCGAGGAGCCAAGCCTGGCCTCAGATCAATTTCTTAATACGACAGTTCACCAAAGATCAGAGATTCAATCCTCTTCTTTCCAAAAAAGAGGGGAAGCAGGAGGAATCACAAGCAAGTTTAAATCGCCTCAAGAGTTTAAGACTAAGAGGAATCGCCAGATTGGTTTAAAGCAATAGGGGAAAGGGATTAAGCGCAACTTACCGTTCCAAGCGATTGAAGGGAAGACGAGGCTTCAGTCTTCAAGCGATTGAGGAGAAGGACGAAGTTTGTCAAAGACTTGAGCAAGAAACAAAAAGGAAAGTAACCCGTTTAAGTTTAAAGCAAAATTGTGGAAGCGAAGAGCCAAGGGAAAAAGCTAAAGCGTCGAACCATACAAAATCACTTGTTAAAATCGGGGGCAAAAAGTAACAGGAGAAGAAGTAGAAATAGCATACAGAGGTATGCAGAAGTAGAAATCAAACAGCTAATTCTACATTCTGAAGAGATCGCTCAAGGTTGAGAGAATAGAGGGAGAAGCTTCCGACTGACCGACAAAGGTAGAAGAAGTCGCCCAGGAGGTCGGAAGATTGGAAAAGGTATCAATAGTTGATGGAAACTCTTGAGAGAGTCGAGTCATCAGCAGCATCGAATTGCCTCGAGTCGCCCAGCGTAGCTACAATAGAAGAAATCGTCTAAGTCTTCGTCGGTTGAGGAAAACGAGAGAAGCGATTTGAGAAAGGTCAAAGCGATTGGTAGAGGATTCAAAGAAGGATGATGCAATTGATTAGATGAAGAGAGTCAACCGCCTGGACTCATCATCATCGACAAGTTTCAGGCAATAGGAAGATGAGGGATGAATGTAAGGCGATTTGAGGAAGATCAAAGCGGTTGGAAGAGGATTCGAAGAAGGATGGTGCAGTCGACTAGAAGAAGAGGAGAGCAGTTGTCAGGATTTTGAATAGGAGGAAAGAGATGATTTACGCCATGTGAGGCGATGAAAAGAAAAGCAGAACGCTTCATTATATTGGCTGAGCGATTTGTCGAGATCAAGCATCAGATAAGGGAATAAACTTGAGGATGGGCCTCCGTATTGGGCCCTTCTTACGGATGATCAGGAATTCAAATTGGCCACAACGTTGATCATTTAAAGGAAAAGGGAGAGGCTGATGAGGTAACACGCTGAACTTCATTTCCTACTATGAGTTACTAAAATCAATTGAAATATGGCACTATATCTATGAGTTACGGCTATGCCATAAAACCCAACTATTTATATTTAAGTGGGGGCACTCGTTCGTTATTAAGGCAGTTACTTAAGCCGAGATTTTTTCTAAAAAAGCCTACGGGCGACATTGCGACAAGCAACTCATGTAAGACCTACGGGCATTGAATCGTCATGTAAGACCTACGGGCATTGAATCACCATGTAAGACCTAAGGGCATTGAAAAATTACCATGTAAGACCTAAGGGCATTGGAAAAATCGCCATGTAAGACCTACGGGCATTGAAAAATCACCATGTAAGACCTAAGGGCATTGAAAAATCACCATGTAAGACCTAAGGGCATTGGAAAAATCGCCATGTAAGACCTACGGGCATTGAATCACCATGTAAGACCTAAGGGCATTGAAAAATCACCATGTAAGACCTAAGGGCATTGGAAAAATCGCCATGTAAGACCTACGGGGATTGAATCACCATGTAAGACCTAAGGGCATTGAAAAATCGCCATGTAAGACCTAAGGGCATTGGAAAAATTGCCATGTAAGACCTACGGGCATTGAATCACCATGTAAGACCTAAGGACATTGAAAAATCACCATGTAAGACCTAAGGGCATTGGAAAAATCGCCATGTAAGACCTACGGGCATTGAAATCGCCATGTAAGACCTACGAGCATTGAATCGCCATGTAAGGCCTACGGGCATTGAATCACCATGTAAGACCTAAGGGCATTGAGTCAATTAAGACCTACGAGAAAGTCCACCTCAGAAGTAAGATCCTAATTTGCTTCTAAGTCGCACTTGGGGGCAATTGGTGAGTCCATTAAGGCCACGACATTAAAAGCCCGTCGCCTAGTCAAGCAAGACAAACAGGCTTGGGGGCAATTGATGGGCCCTAAGCGCATTAGATAAATCCATTGAAGAACCGTCGACTTGGAAAGCTCGTTGCCTCGACAAGCAAGACAACAAGCTTGGGGGCAATTGATGGGTCATAACCATTTGGGCCCAAACTACAAATGAACTAAATAAGGCCCAACCACCAAACTCCTAAGGCCCAACTTAAGGCCTACTAAGGTGGGCTCTAGGATCTAATCTCAACCGTCGATTAGATCCAACGGTGGCTGTTTTCCTCCTAAGGCACTATAAATACTAAGCTCCCTCCAACATAAGGGGGGGCTCTCCCTTCTTTCTACTTTCCCTCTCTACAAGAAGCAAGGCTTCCAAACCAAGGCGACCAAGCCAAGGCGATCAACCCAAGGCAGTCAAGAAGCAAGGCTTCCAAACCAAGGCTACTAAGTCAAGGCGACCCAGCCAAGGCAATCAGACCTAGGCAATCGGAAGCCAAGCAATCAGAAGCTAGGCAATCAGATCAAGGCAATTATATCCAGGCTATTGGGCAACATAACAACGAGCCTCTCAGCGGCCATCGCTGAGGTTTGTCCTACTCCTTGTCCCATTTCCTTCGCTTTATATACCTTAGAATACTCGAACTACGGTCACTCATACACATCTACCCGACACCAACCGAGATCCTCTCGAGGTTGTTCGGCTTCGCAGGTTGTCAATCGGAGCCCGTGGTCAAAGCCTATACAAATACTATTGTACCCCCATCGAATGGGTCGGAACAGAATTAGTAATATGTTATTTTGCTGACCAACTTATATTATTTCAATATGTTTAAAATTTTACAAATAATAAAATAAAATATCAAACTGTTAATAACATATTTTTAAGTGACTGAAAATTTTAACTTTTAATTTCCAAGACTGAAAATGTTAACTTTTAATTTTCAGTGACTGAAAATGTTAACCTTTAAATTTCAGTGACTGAAAATGTTAACATTAAATAGTGAATGAAAATGAAAATCTTCGGCCAATCTGCCACCGCCGCCATTACCAAAACCCCTAATTTATCCACGGAACCTATCGCCGCCGCTGCCAACTGCCTTCCACTCACAATCTTCCTCCCATCCAAGAAGTGGCTCTGCGTCGCCGAAACTCTTGTCCCAACTACTCCGATTCGTCTCCTCCGTCTCTGATTTCCTCTTCACAACCCCATTTCGACAGGTCTTCACCGTCAACCAAATCAGAAACGCGACGAACATAGCCGTAATTAACCATTCGGGAAAAACATCATTCCAAATGACCCTGATGCTAACTCCCATCAGCATCATCAGCTCTAAGAGCAGCGCAATGTCGAAGTTGATTCCTCCGGAGCTGAGGCCGGCGAATTTGACGGCGAAGCTGCAGATGACGTTGGCAATTGATCTGGCGGAGATCATGAAGGCGGAGGGAGTGGAGGCCGTCCTGAGCTCGTAGCCGGCGACTAAGGTGAGTATGGGGACGCCGCTGATTCCACCGCCGCTTGATAGATGCTGTGAAACAGAGGAGCAGCGCCGCCGCGAAGGCTGATGTGGATGGAGTTTGGTGGGTGTTATTGGGAGGTGGCGGCGGGTAGGTTGTGGATTGGAAGGAGGAAACGAGAAATGGGAGGGAGACGAAGAAGAACGAGAGCATGGTGACGGCGAGGCTGTTTGGAAGGGAAGGAGAGGGAATAGAGATAGGGTTTATTTTTTTATATTCCAAGTTTGCCCCTTCTGTCAAAGGGTTGGAAGTGGTCCTACCAAAAATGATTGGGTCCGATCTTGAGCCGGTTATTGGTTAACGCAGTCGTACGAGGACAATTTCCTCTCAACATCGTACCTTAAAACAATATAACAGGGGCACAACACAACAACCTATCGGGCCAGGCCACATTTCCTCCACAACTTCAATCATCTACTGCTTTCCCAACTACTGAAAAAAGCCAAAATGGTTTCACATACCAACTATGTATAGGCCATGTTCAAAATAAGAAATCCATTTTCTACCGACATCTTTTCCTCATCAAACCAACCTCCTAATTAATAACAACAATAATACGTACGTCTACACATACACATACCAATTTTCCATCTCACGCGGGTACACAGAAGCGAAATAAAAAATTAAACATGCACTTACCTGAAATATATATATAATATATATATATATATATATATATTTTTTTTATGAAAACGTATCAAATCAATATAGTACTGTACAAATAATCAGATACTAAGAAGACACTATAAAACTACTTATAATTAGATGAAAGCTAAAATCGCTTTTTCATCTATTCTACCAAAAGCAAAATACTTAATGTCATTCTTAATCCTATCTACCAAAGCCTCTATAGAAGTATGAGTATCACTATAGATTCGGCCACATCTCTCCATCCAAATGGAGCTCGAAATTAAACACCAAAGCAGCCTGCCAACTTTGCTCATGATTCCATTATCATTGAAGTGAGTTTCCACATGATCAATAACCTTGCCCCATATCCTTTATCTCTGGGATGAAAGTATTCAGTAGGCGTTTGGAGTAGCTGCACTCCCAAAATAGATGATCTCTGCAGTCAACTCCAGAATCTCACACAACACAACTTATATCCAGTTAGGGCTGCAAACGAGCCGAATCGAGCCGAACTTCCCTCGGCTCGAGTTCGGCTCGTTTAATTTTTCCTCGGCTCGAGCTCGGCTCGGATTCGAATCGAGCTTCGATAATTGGGTTCGAGCTCGGTTCGTTTAGAATTTGCTCGATTCGGGCTCGGCTCGAGCTCGATTCGAGCTCGTTCATTAAGGTCACTAAACGAACCTTGAAACGAGCCAGAGCTCGAGCTCGATTCGAGTTCGTTCGATAAAATTCATAAACGAACCTTTAAACGAGCCGGCCCGTTTCATGTGCTAATTCGAGCTCAATTAAAAAAAGTAGGCTCTTTTATAGTTCGGCTCGTTTCATGTCTTAATTCTATTTTTTTTATATATAATTTATATTTTCAAATTTCCCATAATTAATAAGGTATGATCCTATTTATTTATTTTTTAATTCTAATTTATAATTAATAAACTCATACACTCACAAAAAATTATATTTTAAATATAAAAGTCTAATCTAAATTATAATTAATGAACACATAAACTTACTAAATTCTTTATTTAAAAAAAAACTTACTATACTCTATAGCGACAATTCATATCAACATAATCTTAAACCCTGAACCCTAAGTTATAATGTCAATCTATAACCATAAGTTCATATACACTAAGTCTATAACGTGTTATTATCAAACTCTAATTCACTAAACTGTATAACGTGTTATCGTGAGACCCTAATTCACTAAAATTTATAACACGTCAAATGTTTGATAGATTAACATAGTTATGAACTATGTTAATGGACCCTAAATCAATATTTACATCCTAACAATCAACATTATTAAGTTATAATGTCAATTCATATCCACATAATCCTAAACCCTAAACCCTAAACCTAGTAAGATGTAATGTCAATTCATATCAACAATTCAACATAATACTAAGTTCATATACACTAAGTCTATAACATGTTATTGTCAAACCCTATATCACTATACCTTATAACGTATTTTTGTGATATTGTCAATTCATATCAACATAATCCTAAACCCTAAACCCTAAGCTTTAAACCCTAAACCCTAAAATTAGTTAGATATAATGTCAATTCAGATCTACATAATACTAAGTTCATAACACTAAGTCTATAACGTGTTATTGTCAAACTCTAATTCACTATACTATATAACATATTATCGTAAAACTCAATTCACTAAACTCTATCATTTGTCATGAACCCTAATTCATTGAACTCTATAATATGTTAGCATGCCAAATATACAATAGATAATTCAAATATATCAACAAACCAAAAGCCCAACTATATATTGATCACGTCTAATTGCCTTGCTCGACAAAAAGTTCTATTCTACACATAATCCAAATTTAGTGGTCAAATTGTGAATCGTTCGATTAACCTTTGTAGTAGTTAAAAGATATTATTACAAATATGTTAATTAGCCTTAATTCTATCAATGCGTTCATGAATCATGAACATATATACGTACAATCTTGTTCACAAACCTATATAAACGAATCACTTCACGAACTCTTATCGAACATGTTCACGAATGTTACTAACGAGCTTGTTCGCGAACTCTTATCGAACATGTTCGCGAATATAACTAGCAAGCTTTTTCACGAGCCTATAAACGAACCAGTTCACGAACTGTTACACGAACATGTTCGCGAATATCATTAAACATACTGTTCGCGAATAATAAACGAGCCTGTTCGCGAACAAGGCTCGTCGAGCTTCCGAACCGAACCTGTTCGCGAACAAGCCGAGCCGAACACCACTTGGCTCGGATTCGGCTCGTTTATAAACGAACCTGTTCGCGAACATGTTCGCTTCGAACCAAATCGAGACACTAACGCATTCTTTCCGAGCCGAACGCCGAGCGAATCTCGAGCGGCTCTGTTCGTTAACAGCCCTATATCCAGTGTCAATCCCCAATGCACCATAACATCCTTTGTTGTAATCCTGCCTTTCATGATCAACCAAACAATTAAGCTGTTACTAAGGATAGTAAAACCAGTCTAGACTGAGGTGTACCAAGGCACAACTGGTGCTTTTGGCCTTATCTGTTCCCAAATCAACTTGACTTTATACTTCTCCAACGGTTTCCCTTGGCAGTAAATAACATTAGCTACCACATTGAAGACAATAGCTGGCAGATTCCTCCGTTTCAACAACTTATTCCAGATCTAAGAGCCAACACTTGCTTTGACAGTCCAAAAATCCTTACATTGCAGTCTATATTTAAGAATCCACGCAACCCAAAGCGACCCTCCTATAGCAATGAGAGACTAGATATGTCCGAGAGAATTGGCTTCATTCCAAATTTGTAGATCCTTGAGCCCTAACCCCCCTTCAGTTTTGGGGAAAGTACGATTTTTCCAAGCAATATTTGCCCTTTCTCCAGGATGCTTCCCCCCAAAGGAACCTGTTACAAATCCGCTCAACCTCTTTCAGAACATATTTTGGAAGCACAAAGACATCCATCCAATATTGCATAATCCCCCCTATTACAGAATGATTCAACTAAACCTTTCCTGCGTAGGTTAGAGCTCTAGCTTTCCAATCTGAAATTCTAGTTGTGATCTTCCCAACAAGAAGCTTGCATTTAGCCCTTTTTAGTTTCCCCGTAGTGAGAGGGACACCTAAATATCTGAAAGGTGAAGTACCAAGAGACATACCTGCACCACAGCTTAACTTAACAGCATCCTCATGTTCAATACCAGCAATATACAACTCACTCTTTTCTGGATTAAACCTAAGCCCTGAGTAACTTTTAAACTACTGTAGAACCCTCAGGACCCCACCAATACCTTCCTCTGAAGCTTTGGTAAACACAATTAAATTGTCCGCAAAACAAAGGTGAGTTAGAGTCAGACCTTTGCACTGCAGATGCAAGAGGAAAGCCTTGTTGTTAACAGCTTGTGCAAACATCCCAGCCAACACTTCCATTGAAATGAAAAAAAGATATGGACCGAATTTGAAAAAAAAAACAACAATTTACGAAACTAATCATTTAAGCTAATTTTAACTAACATCATACATATTGGGTTCAAACTACTAATTACTTTCGTATTCTTAAAATTTTTAGTAATACTCTTGGCCAAATGAAAATTGAATGTGCCACTAGCGATTATTTTATTTATTTGAGTTATTTATCATCAAATATTGTATTCTTACTTATTCACACATCAATATAAAATGATATTCGGCTCACTCAACCATCTACGCGTGTTGGTAGGATATTAATATTAGAAAATGATATGGTTAATATAACTACGTCTATTTTCTTCAAATGACAAGAATTTTAAAGTTGTATTTAGTTTTCAAGTTTGAAATTATAGCAATGACTGACGCAGGTCCATATGACATTGAGTAGAAACTAAAATTTGCAATGAGCTAGATTCCAAATTAAATAATAATAAATTTATACATTATTTTAACGCTCGGGGCCGAAAGTGTGGTGAGTCGAGGCTCGACCTAGCTCCCCTGTCTCCGCCCCTGCTAGCACAACAGAACAACTCATCTGACATAGTAACATATGACGTACATCACTTAAACTATTCAGCTCCTCTACTTTAATTTTAAAAATACAATCCAAATTTTCAGTTTGAGTTAATAAACTTTTTTTTGTTGGTAGAAACTTTCGTGTTTGAATACAATAAATGCGCTTTTGACTTCTTGGAACAAGGAATAATTACACGGTTCACACCTCTCCAAACAAAGTTCAAACAAGGTTGTTTGGTGTTTTTGGCTATGTCTACTGCTATTGATATTGCTACTCCGATGGAGGTTCTGAGAGAGCTCCAAAACAAAAGACAACTATGGCAAATGGAATTAAAATTGTGGAGAAAAGAAGAAATTTGGGCTGAGTGTCTGCTTATGTGGTTATGGGGCATTGTCTCTGTCGAATACCTCTCATATTTATAAAAAAAATATGAGTGGTAACTGCAAGTGGAGGAAGTAACTGCCAAGGAGGTTACTTCCTATCTCTTGAACGTGGCTATCATCGCAGTGGTGGTGATTTCCTCTCTTTAGCTACTTTGGTGGAGTAGACGTTGGTGACCGAAACTTGTCTCATGAGGTAGGGTTTCCTTGACAATGAAATATTGTCCATGGAAAGGTCTTGCCTTGAAGTTGTCATTGTAAGGATGGTTGCCTCGGTAGTGTATGACCTTGACAAGGAGGATGTCCTTGTATGATGTGTTGGTGACTTCATGAGGATACCTTAGGGTTTGATATGGATATTGATGACACTCGATTTGACGTGATTATCAGCCTCATTTAAGCGACATTTCCTTGCTTAAGACATGGTTTTTAGGGTAGAATAACGAATATTCAATCAATTTCCCTATCTCGTGCCATTTGTGTTACCTTGGCCCGTTTCGGGTCTATTTGATGGTTTTCTAGTGTTTCTATGTTAGCACAGGTTTTTGCCGTCAAATAAGTAGCCAAGGACGTGTCTAAGGCGTTGGAACCTCGAGGAATCGCACCAGAATCGATCCAAGGAGCCAACCAAATCAAACCAAATCCTGCTCCGGTTTATAAAGGAATTTTCGGCGAAAACACCTAGGGTTTTTGGCGAAAATACATGAACAAATCCACTGGAGCTCAACCAAAGAAGTTTTCGGCGAAAATATGAAGTTTTCGCCGAAAACCATCGGTCCGAAAAACACAGGAGAATTCAGCCGGCGGACAACCTATTTTGTAAAGGAATTTTTGACGAAAATTCCTTCATATTTTCGCCAAAAATCTCAGTTAAAATCCGGCGGAATTAGGGTTAAGTATAAATACTTAACCGGCGGCCCAAATCAGGATATACTTTTCATAATCATAATTTCCAACAAATGTCAAATACTTCAAGGATTCTCAAGAGTTTTGAAAGAGAGTTTAGAGTTCGAGGAGCCGAAAGAGATCGTGACACCATCCCTTCCATCTCGAGGACTCGGAGCTAGGATTGTAGTCTACCGGAAGATCGAAGTTCTGCCGGAGTCGTCTTAATTAGGTTTTTCTGATACTTTTTCTGTTCTTCCTCTGGATGATGAACTCTTTCTTTATCTTTGATTATTTTGTGATGAACATGAGTAGCTAAACTCTTAGAGCTTAGACTAGATGAACCCTAAGTGACCCAGGGATTTAAAGCGGTCACGGATCGGCGGTGATTAGATTCAAAGTTCAATCAGTTTCTCTTTCATGTTTGATTTGTTCTTCATTGTTCATGTTTCTTGTCTGGATTGATCACCTAGATTAGATTCTTGTTAAGCTAAGGATAGAAGCGAACGCTCGCCTTACTTTAAAACATCAAATCGAACAATTAACCTTATAATTGGAGTGTGCCTTTCGTAGGAACCGGTTAGGGTTAATCCATTGCAAGAGTAACTCAAAAATCGTTAGTAATTCCACCAATTAAGTTAAGTCGTCGCGAGAGGCGACCGTACCCGGGCGGCTAATTAATCTTGGTAGCTAGAACGGATAGAGCGAACGTTCGCCGGTCTTAAACCTAAGGGTTAGGAGTTATGGTGGTGTCTTAGAATAGATTGAATGAGAATTGAAATCAGTTGATCTGTTGATTGCCTATGCTCTGGTGAACGAAGGGGGATTCAAAGTCTAAGTTCGTCTGTCATCTCTGTTTTCAACCCTAATTTCCAATATGTTTTTAGTTTCAATTTTTAATTTCTCTGCATTTCTTAGAATTATAAGTCGTGGCGCACGAAGTGTTTTAACCTGAGTAATTTGCCAGCTTATTTGAGTAGTCGATCATTAGAAGGCCCGTGGAATACGATCTACCCTAGCTTTTGTTAGCTTTGTTAGTTATTTGTTTGAACCAGCACAACGACGGGTTCACCAAATTGGCGTTGTTGCCGGGGACTTCTTTTGATTGTCTGAAAGAAGAACTGGCAATTTATTCTTCTACTTTCCATCTTTCACTTTTCCACCCACTTTGATTTTACACTGGTTTTTGTTTGTTTTAGTTATTTGTAGGTTGTTCACAGGTGTATGCATTGCCGCCCTTGGACTCGCTCTCAAACCGACAAGGCTAACAGTATAGAGAGACCAAGCAGTTCTGCTCCACCTCGACAATCACAGATTCCAAGGAGAAGCATAACCAATCCACCTCCATCCGTCACTCCGATTAAGATCGAGGAACTGAAGGAGAGTTCCTCATCTTCACCTTTACCGTCATCTTCATCCGTTTCATACACCGAGTCATTTTCACCTCCTCCATATCCTACCATGACTGATCAGTTACCACCACCACCACCACCACCACCAAGCGGAAATCCACCACCGCCACCTGCACAAAAGAGTCTAGCTGACTACAACAAGCCGAGCGCGACTAGCGTTCGGTCTGCCATTGCCGTGCCACGCGTTGAAGGAGATCCTGACTATGAGATCAAGATTCCATTCTTGACTATGATCTCTAGGGATCTACAGTTTGAAGGCAGGCCAATAGACAATCAGTGCACACACCTAGCGGATTTCCTTAATCTCTGCAGCACTTTAAAGAACGGAAACCTCGACAAGAACACTCTTTGCTTGAGAGCTTTCCCGTTCTCTCTGAAAGGCGCAGCCAAGAGGTGGCTTACTGGCAAACCACCTGGATATTACACTGATTGGGATACTCTGGCTCAGGACATCGTTGAAGAATACTTCCCTCCTGCCAGAACAACAACCATCAAGGACAGCATCGCCAGATTCTCCCAAAAAGAAGGCGAAAGCTTGTACGATACTTAGAATCGATTCCAAGAACTTCTCTACAACTGTCCTCATCACGGATTCGAGCAGAGGCAGTTAGCCGAAATCTTTGCTCGAGGTCTTCGAGAAGAATCTGCCAAGTGGGTCAATTCTCTAGCTGAAGGGGATTGCACTACGCTCACACCTGAAGCTGCTCTTCTTCATTTTGCAAACTGTGCTTCCAAGTCACGGAACTGGGAGCGACAATCAGAAGGATCAAGGAGCAAGCTCGATCTCGAAGCTACTATCAAGGCAGAAGTAGAGAAGCATCTGAAGAAGTCTTCTACACCAATCAAACCGCCGGCAGCTTCTGTCTATGTTGCTGATTGCGAATGGTGTGGAGCTTGTGCGCATAATGGAGGCCGTTGCCAGAATTTTGGTAAGACGGAAGTCTGGTCCGCCGAAGAGGTAAATTTCGTTCAACAAGGCTTCGTTAACAATCAAAATGGTTATGCTGGCTACCTCAACTTTAGGCAGCAAGGGAACTATGAAGACAGACCTCCCTACAATAATGGCGCCAACCATAACCAGAACCAGAATATCTGCCCAGCTGGTCCAGCTCAGGATTAGAAGCCTAACCATCCACCGAGAGGTGTCTATCAGCCGCCACACTGTAATCCGGGTAGCTATGGAACTGCTTCTGGCAATCGCCAGAATCAATATTTGAATAACACCTATACCGGTCAGCAGTACCAAAAGGAAAATAACGTCAGTGACCTGGACAAGAAGCTTAGTCAGATCATCACCAGACTCGACGATCATGACAGTCAGTTCAAAGCTCAAGCTCTTCTCAATCAAGAATAGATAGCAGCCGGTTAAAGAATTGAGCAGGCCGTGAACAACATCTCGAGCATGCTAGCATCTGGTCGACCATTTGGCCAACTTTCGAGCCAGACAGAGCCGAATCCGAGAAAGGAACAAGCTAAGATGGTATCTGTTAAAAAGTTTACAAGCTTATCTGCTGACGCTTCTTCTGTTTTACGCAGGATCACTGACACTCCAGAGAAGAAGGAAGCACTGAAAGTGGCGCCTAAGGAGGATGATCCTCCTCTTGCACCGTACTATGTGAAGCCTCCGTTTCCGAGAGCATTGCTGCCAAATGCAAGGATCGAGACTGGCATGAAGGGGAATAAAGAAGGATATCCTGATGCTCGTAGTAAGAAACCTTCCTCTCCATATCCAGCTAAGTGTTCTGATCCTGGTTCTTTCACTCTACCTCTTGTCATTAATGATGTTGAGATAGAACGTTGTTTGGTTGATCTTGGCGCGTCCGTTAATGTTATGCCTATGAGTCTGTATGAAAAATTGAACCTAGGAGAACTTGAACCGCCTAGCATGCAACTTGTCTTTGCTCATAGATCACTTAAAACTCCTAGGGGAGAGATAAAAGACTTTGTTACTAAATGTGGTCCTTTCACATTCTTAGCTGACTTTGTTATCATTGATACTAGTAAAGATGATTCTACCATTCTCATATGACGACCTTTCATGGCTACTACTGAAATGCAAATTAATGCTCCAAATGGTTCTTTAACTTTGAGGGTTGGTAATGAAACGATAACATTCTGCCTTAAAGACGGAATGAAATATAAACCTAAGAGTGAAGAATTTCATTGTCTAGCTGTTGAAACTGTGGAGTTGACTCCGGTCAACTCCGTCACTGACGTCTCTTCTAGTGTTCCTAGCTCAATTGCTACTACAGGTGCTGGATAGATTACCAAGCAGAAACCGAAACCTGTTCCTCAGAAGCCGCCAAAGAAGAAGGAACTGCAAGCCTCTTCTAAGCCACCGAGAAAAGAACCTAGTAGATCCCGGGGGAAGAACAAAGAGAAGACGAAGACTCGAATGGTCTGGAGACCAGTTGTGCCACCACCTTCTACCGAGCCAGCTGCACCACCAATTCGTTCCGAGATACCGGCGCCTGAACAAGTATTGATGGAGAAGCCTAAAGTATCTCCTAAGGAAATACCTACGATCACCGATCCTGGTGATACAAAGCCGGAGGTCAAAGAGAAGATGAAGCCAATCATTCTCATTCCCTCCACTGTCTTCCTCGTAGAAGATGATCCCTTAACAGAGCTCTTTGGTCCGTTCAAGATCAATGAGAACCTTCCCGACGGACGTACCAAGCTTACACACGCTAACGGGAAGAAATTCACGCTCACCGGAGATACCCCGAAGCTTTACTTCATGAACTCCGATGCTAGCGTTAAGGAGAACCTGAGTTGGGATGTCTCCTAATACCGTCTAGGTATAGTCCAGCTCAAGGACGTTAATCTAGAGCGCTTCGTGGGAGGCAACGCACGGCTGGAGTCGATTTTTCATTTGTGTCAACCTTAGTATTTTAGAGTCGGTTCGGGGAGCCAAAAGTGTCAGTTTATTTGATGTCTTATTTTTCGTGTGTATTCTGTGTGTCGTAGTGTCAGTTGCAAGTCGTTTGAGGTTTTCTGATTTTTGTGGATGTAACTGTGATTTTTTGAAGTTTGCCGGGATTGCGAAAATATTTTCAATCGTAGAGTTCAAAATTTTCGGCGAAAATACACCCTGTTTTTGGCGAAAATTCCCTTTGAAATCCCACTGTGTTTCCAGATGATTTTTGTCAACATTTTCGGCGAAAACTATTTATACATTTCGGCAAAAATCCTTTTGAAACACCGGTAGTACTTTTTAACTAACATTTTCGGCGAAAACTTGCACCTATTTTCACCGAAAAGTTGTATGAAAATCAACCAATTTTTTGTTTTAAAATCCGGACACTTCTTTGCCTCACTTCATTTTCGAAAAAATTGCAAAACCCTCCCCCCAATTTATAACAAACCGCCGCCGCCACCATTTTGCCGCCGCCGCCCGCTCCCGACCACCGCCGTCGTCGCCGCCGCCACCGCCGCACGTCTCCCCTTCCATTTCCGATTAACCCGAGCCCTAGAACAGTAGAATCAGAGCTCTAGAGCTCCCGTTCAGCCAAACCCTAAAATTTTTGGTTTTTCTCCGATTTCTCTTTCTCTGTTCGTTTTCAGCGCCCATGGCTTCAAGGTAAGTTGTAGAACTTTTCATTACGAATCTTTTGACATATTGAATGCTGAATTTCGTCGGGGTTGACTTTTTGGTTTACCTCGATTTGCGTACCGACTGATTTCGTGTGAACTAGGTTAGCTGAACTCTTTGGACTGATCTAGCATGATTAGGGAGTATTGTACTTAATTTTTATATCGTTTGATCATGTGTTGCTTTACATAAGACCTATTCTTTGTGGTGTTGACTTTTGAGAAATGTCGATTTGACCATGAACTGTTTATGATCAGCTGGCTGCCTTATGTGCTCATTTACGCTCATATTATTGTGCTTGCCATCTGAGATCATATTATGCCATCATTTCCCTCTTTGTGATAGTCTTGCCATGATTAGGGTTCAATGTTCGATTATGTTGACTTTTTGAATGTCGTTTTGACTTCTGAACTCTGATTGTGATAATTCCATTCTGGCTGTGTCCTACGCGTGTATTTTAATTGTTTGGGATTCCAGTTAATCTGCTTTGCTTACCCCCACTCGGTTTTCCTCATTTCTTTGTGAAATTGAGTTTTTTTCGACTAAGTGTGGGGTAGGGTTTTAGTTTGACTAATCTGGTTTGTTTTCTTGCTTAGGAACGTAACTAATGAGAGCAGGACCAAGCAGAGACTTGACACCGCCTCCAGCTCCCGAGCTCCCGCTCCCGTCACACCTGCTATCCATGGACCTCCCCCAGCTTTCCCTGGTCGTGTTGGGTACCACCACACCGTTGCTCGCCTGCCCCCGTACTACTTCGAGTGCTACCAGAAGCTCGAGCATATCCTTGGAGCTGCTGTTCGCCCCCTTTCCATTGAGTCGCTCTTCGCCACGATGAGGACTGGCACCGGAACGTGCTCGATGCACTGACGCATGCTGGCTTGCTGGAGCTGACCACACTAGCCGTCGACTTCCCAGAGGTCGCTCTACCGGAGTTTTGGGCTACGTTCGATCTAGACGAGCACAAGAGGAGGCAGGGCAAGAAGGTCGTCTCCTTCTATCTGGGCGGGGTGCACAAGACACTCACCTATGATGAGTTTGCAGCTCATCTAGGCATTCCTCACAAGCACTACAATGGTCATTACCTCGGCTGGGAGAACGACGATGACGACGGAGAGGAGTACCATGCACTCTAGAGCCACATGACTGGAGTGCCCGACGATCGTCTCACGAAGCATAATTCAGTTAAGTCTCTCTCTCACCCTCTCTATAAATTCATTCACATGATTTGACGTCGTTCTCTTTTGTATGCTCCAGAGAAGGACTGCCACCATATCAGCCGAGAGGAGCTTCTTCTTCATCGCGCCATCCGGGAGAGCTACCCTCTTCATCCCGGATGGCTGCTTGCCCGACTACTCCGCAAGAAGACTCAGAGGTCAAAGCCACCTCGCTCACTCCTGGGAGGCAACTTTGTAGGCCGACTCATCATCTCCTTCGGCCTCAGCCACGAATATGGCCCGAACATCCCATGCCGCAGAGTACGCACCGTTGGAGGCGATTTGGCGGTCGAGTACAACCTCGAGCTGGACCTCAGCCCCCAGGTAGCAGCAGATCCTCCTCCCCAGGACGAGGATGAGTCGGAAGAAGAAGATGATTCTGAGGAGTCTCAGCCTCAGTGTGAGCCAGAATTTCATGATCATACACCCTCGCCACACCATCAGGCAGGGTAAGCACACCAGTCGCCGCCGCTCATTCCAGATCCAGATCAGGCGCCTCACCCGCAGCACCACCCGCACCCTGCAGATGTTGGAGAGCTGTATGAGCGACTGCAGGCGAGATGGACTATTATGCACCAACATATGCACCACTCCAACGAGCGGTATGAGGCACAGCTGGCGTGGCAACGTCAGCTCGGCGACTTCCTCCACTTTCCACCTCCCGACTCGCCTGACGAGCAGTGATCGGGTTGTATCCTCTTTCTTGTCCCTTCTTTTTATTTATTATTTTTGGATTTCGATCCAACTTTTTTCTGTGTGGATCCGGGGCACTTGTCCCGGTTTCCTTTTTATGTTTCATTTGTTTTTGTTTTGTAGGCAGTAGGGAGATTCCCTTTGCTTCACTTTGGTAGATTCCCTCCGCTCCGAGGATCCGTGCTCATCCCCTACGTCAACCATCTCGGTCTAGGTTCTTCTACTTCACTCTGAACTCTAGATTTAGTCCTGTGAGGACACAGTACGATTTAAGTGTGGGGTAGGATGCTAGAGAACCTTGCATGAACTTGATTGCCCTTGATTGTGTTTTTGTGTGCCTCGTGATTCCTGTCCATCTCTCTAGCATTAGAATGGCTCAGTTCTTGATCTTTGATGTTAAGTTGCTGTTCAAACTTTCATAATGATGCTTAGACTGCTTAACCTAGAACTTGAGAACCAACGTGTCTACTTTGATGCTAAATTGCCTGGTCAGAACATAATTTTTAAAATAACACTTGTAGTTTGTAGCTTTGATTGCATGAAAATGACCGAATCCGACTAGCAAACCAACTGTGAGCTTTTGATCCATTGCACGTAACTTGCAATTTCAATTCTTTCTGAGTGATTTTCTGTTTGCTTGAATGAGTTAGAATTTGCATGAGACCTACTCGAGACCACACGATGACACGAGTTCTAGAATGATAGGGGCACCTAGATTCAGCTACTAAGCCAGATAGCCTACCCAACGATAAAATCCATTAGGTTTAAACCCTTAAGCTTGGCCTGTTCTTTCGGTTCGATAATACATTACAGCCATTTCCCATTCTTTCATTCCCCGTTGATCCCATGTGGTTGTAGTTCTAGATTGACCTACCGGAAGTCGGTTTGTGGTAACCTGCCTATAGCCATTAAACAGGTGGTCTTAGCTATTATGTCCAAACGTGTAAACCCCTCTAGCAACTAAAAGAAAAAAATCGGCACAAAAGAAAAAATAGAAAAAGAAGAAAAGAAGCAAGTTTCGAAGGAAAAAAGAGAAAGAAGAAAAATCAAAAAAATAAAAAGTTTTAAGTTCAATAAACGTTCTTCTCTCTACATATGGAAGAACGAAGTCAAAAGAAAAAAATCAGAAAAGGAAAAAATGTGTTAAAAGAAAATAAAAAGTGCTAGGTTGCTTGAGGGTATCTTAGGACGAGCGTTCACTATTCCACCCGTGTCTGGTTAGATGGTAGGAAGCCACAGATTAGATTCGAGGGAAGTTAGTCGAAAGCTACACCGCACCAAAGCCATCATCATACTTTCCCATCATCCATCTCATCATAAACCCTTGTAGTGTAGAATTCGTTTCAGTCCTAGCAGGGAAGTCCTTCTTGACTGGTTACTCGTGTTGTCACAGTGGTGGAGATGTGGTCGAAATGCAAACTTATGACAGAATTCAGTAACAGAAAATGATTGAGAGCAGAAACACGTCCTTAAACACGGAGAGTGAGAGTTCCCAATTTACTAAATATTTCCTGTGTGAGGAGTCTGGTCGGTCAAGTCAAATTCGTGCATAATTGGTTACGATTACTTGTCGTGTGCAGTTTATTAGTGAGACCAGGTGGTTTGGTTGATCTGTATGCATGTTAGGTTTCTTGTTCTAGGATCTATCTGTCTAATAATTCGTTGTGTTTGATTGAGCTCCAATTTAATCGATCTTATCATTTGTGAACATGAGCGTTTCTATTCAGTTTGCTTGAGGACAAGCAAAAGCTTAAGTGTGGGGTATTTTGATGACACTCGATTTGACGTGATTATCAGCCTCATTTAAGCGACATTTCCTTGCTTACGACATGGTTTTTAGGGTAGAATAACGAATATTCAATCAATTGCCCTATCTCGTGCCATTTGTGTTACCTTGGCCCGTTTCGGGTCTATTTGATGGTTTTCTAGTGTTTCTATGTTAGCACAGGTTTTTGCCGTCAAATAAGTAGCCAAGGACGTGTCTAAGGTTTTGGAACCTTGAGGAATCGCACTGGAATCGATCCAAGGAGCCAACCAAATCAAACCAAATCCTGCCCCGGTTTACAAAGGAATTTTCGGCGAAAACACTTAGGGTTTTCGGCGAAAATACATGAAGAATCCACTGGAGCTCAACCAAAGAAGTTTTCGGTGAAAATATGAAGTTTTCGCCGAAAACCATCGGTCCGAAAAACACAGGAGAATTCAGCCGGCGGACAACCTATTTTGTGAAGGAATTTTCGGCGAAAATTCCTTCATATTTTCGCCGAAAATCTCAGTTAAAATCCGACGGTATTAGGGTTAAGTATAAATACTTAACCGGCGGCCCAAATCAGGATATACTTTTCATAATCATAATTTGCAACTAATACCAAATACTTCAAGGATTCTCAAGAGTTCTGAAGGAGATTTTAGAGTTTGAGGAGCCGGAAAGAGATCGTGACACCATCCCTTCCATCTCGAGGACTCGGAGCTAGGATTGCAGTCTACCGGAAGATCGAAGTTCTGCCGCAGTCGTCTTAATTAGGTTTTTCAGATACTTTTTCTGTTCTTCCTCTGGATGATGAACTCTTTCTTTATCTTTGATTCTTTTGTGATGAACATGAGTAGCTAAACTCTTAGAGCTTAGACTAGATGAACCTTAAGTGACCCAGGGCTTTAAAGCGGTCACGGATCGGCGGTGATTAGATTCAAAGTTCAATCAGTTTCTCTTTCATGTTTGATTTGTTCTTCATTGTTCATGTTTCTTGTCTGGATTGATCACCTAGATTAGATTCTTGTTAAGCTAAGGATAGAAGCGAACGCTCGCCTTACTTTAAAACATCAAATCGAACAATTAACCTTATAATTGGAGTGTGCCTTTCGTAGGAACCGATTAGGGTTAATCCATTGCAAGAGTAACTCAAAAATCGTTAGTAATTCCACCAGTTAAGTTAAGTCATCGCGAGAGGCGACCGTACCCGGGCGGCTAATTAATCTTGGTAGCTAGAACGGATAGAGCGAATGTTCGCCGGTCTTAAACATAAGGGTTAGGAGTTATGGTGGTGTCTTAGAATTGATTGAATGAGAATTGAAATCCGCTGATCTGTTGATTGCCTATGCTCTGGTGAACGAAGGGGGATTCGAAGTCTAAGTTCGTCTGTCATCTCTGTTTTCAACCCTAATTTCCAATCTATTTTTAGTTTCAATTTTTAATTTCTCTGCATTTCTTAGAATTAGAAGTAGTGGAACTCACACCACGCACGAAGTGTTTTCACCTGAGTAATTTGCCAGCTTATTTGAGTAGTCGATCATTAGAAGGCCCGTGGAATACGATCTAACCTAGCTTTTGTTAGCTTTGTTAGTTATTTGTTTGAACCAGCACAATGACGGGTTCACCAGAGAGATTAAAGATGTTGTCCCTAGATGGGGTCTTTTCACTTTCCTAGCTGATTTTGTGGTTATAGATACTCGAGAGGAGGATTCTACTATCCTTATAGGTCGACCCTTCTTGGCAACAACCGGGATGCAAATCAATGTTCCGAGTGGTTCTTTGACCTTGAGGGTTGGTAAGGAAACAACCGCCATAAGGACGGTATGAAATATACTCTTCTGGAGGAAGAACCTCACTGTCTTGCAGTTGAAACTGTGGAGTTGACCTCGGTCAACTCCGTTACTGATATCTCTTCCAGTGTTTCTAGATCAACTGTTGTTACAGGTGTTGAATAGATTATCAAGTAGAAGACCGGAACCACGACACAAAAGCCGCCGAAGAAGAAGGAACTGAAAGCCTCTTCTTCTCAATCACCACCAAGCAAAGAACCTGGCAGGCTACGGAAGAAGAATCAAAAGAAGACTCAAATGGTATGGAGGCTAGTTGCTCCACCATCCTCTTCCGAGCTAGTTGCACCACCGATTCCTTTCAAGCCACCGACGCAGAAGACGGTAGAGAAGGAGAAGCCGAGAGCATCTCCCAAGGAAGCGCCAAAGATCACAGATCCCGGTGAAATGAAGCCGGAGGCTAAAAAGAAGACAAAGCTGACTGTTCTCATTCCTTCTACTATCACACTCGAGAAGGATGATCTCTCAAGAGAACTGTTCGGGCCGTTCAAAATTACAGACCATCTTCCCGATGGACGTACTAAGCTCATTCATGCTAATGGGAAGAAATTAACGCTCGCCAGAGAAATCCCGAAGCTCTATTTCATGAATTCCAACGCAAGCGTTAAGGAGATCTTGAGTTGGGATGTCTCCTAACACCATCCAGGTATCGTCCAACTCAAGGACGTTAATCAAGAGCGCTTCGTGGGAGGCAACCCACAGCTGGATTCAGTTTTTCAATTTGTGTCGAACTCAGTATTTTAGAATCGGTTCGGGGGAGCCAAAAGTGTCAGTTGCATGATTTCTTATTTTGCGTGTGTAGTTTGTGTGTCCTCGTTTCAATCCCAAGTTGTTTGAGGTTGTTCCGATTTTTTGTCAAATTAGTTCTGATTTTCTAAAGTTTGCCGGAATTGTGAAAACGTTTTAAAAATTACAGGACAAAGTTTTCGCCGAAAACTTGCACTTTTTCCCGGCGAAAACTCCTCTTTAAAACCCACTGTGTTTTCTGGCCAATTTTTGATAAAATTTTCGGTGAAAACTCACTTTGAAATCCGGCAGACGATTTGAACTAAACTTTTCGGCGAAAAATTGCACCTCTTTTCGCCGAAAACTTTCAAAAAATCTAAAAATCCTTCCCCCTTTTTTTTCTTTTTTTCCGGTTCATTCCTCTCCCCCATCACATTTTCGAATGAAAACACTCAAACCCCCCATTTTCACCAAAATTGCCGCCAACCTTCAATCGTCACCGCCGCCCATTTTCGCTGCCGCCCGCCGCCGCTTAATCCCTCATCCCCCCTGATCATTTTAAGCCGTAGAACGTCTGAATCGGAGCTCTAGAGCTTTAGTTCCGCCAAAACCTAATTTCTCAAGTTTTTTCACCGATTCCCCTTCATCCGTTAGTTTTCAGCCACTATGACTTCAAGGTAAGTTGTAGACTTTTTCATTCCGAGTCTTTTGACATATAGAATGTTGAATTTCGTCGGGGTTGACTTCGGTTTACTTTTCGGTCTATCTCGATATGCGTGCCGACTGTTTCATGAGAATTTTGGTGAACTGATTGCTTTGGACTGTTCTAGCATGCTTATGGAGAATTGTGCTGAAGTTTGATACCATTTGATCATGACTTGCTATACTTAGAGATTAATTCTTTGTGGTGTTGACTTTTGTGAAATTTCGGTTTGACCATGAACTATTGTTGCTCATTTGGCTGCCTTACTTGTCCGTCGACGTTCGTATCGTTGTGTTTGTTGTCTGAGCTTCTGTCATGCCGTCATCGCCTGATTTGTGCTAGTAATTGCCATGATTAGGGTTCAATGCGTTCTAATGTTGACTTTTTTGGCATATCGGTTTGACCTACGACCTCTAATTGTGATATTAACATTCTGGCTGGTCCTATGCGTGTTTTATGAATAATTGTGATTACCGGTCACTCGCTTTGCTTACCCCCACTCAATTGTTCTCATTTCTTTGTGAAATTGAGTTTTTAGACTAAGTGTGGGGTAGGTTCTTAGTTTGACTAATCTGGTTTCGTTTCTTGCTATGCAATAGGCATGTAGACAAGGAATGAAGCACTAAGGCCAGATTCGACACCGGGTCTAGCTCCTGAGCATCAGCTCCAGTCACTCTCGTCATCCACGGGCCTCTTCCAGCATTTCCAGACCGCATCGGGTACCACTCCACTGTTGCCCGCTTGCTAGTGCACTACTTCGAGCGCTATCAGAAGTTCCAGCACATTCTCGGAGCCGACGTGCGACCACTGTCCCTGGATTTCCTCTTCGCGCACGACAAAGATAGGCAGAGGAACGTGCTCAACTCATTGGAACCTGCAGGACTTTTGGAGCTGACCACCATAGCCGATTACTTCCCACACATAGCGCTCTAGGAGTTCTGGGATACCTTTTAGCTCGACGAGCACAAGAGGAGGCAGCACAAGAAGGTCATCTCCTTCTATCTTGGTGGGGTGTACAAAGAGTTCACCTACGACGAGTTCGCAGCTCACCTCGGCATCCCACTAGAGTACTACCAGGGCCACCATCTCAGTTGGGAGAACAACTCGGGCAAAGGCCCGGAATATGACGCGCTCTGGAGCCACATCACTGGAGTGCCAGATGCTCAGACCACAGCTCATAACTCCATCAGGTCACTCTGTCACCCTCTCTTTCATTTCATTCATATGGTTTGGCGTAGATCCCTGTTGTTTGCTCTAGAGAAGGACCGCCACCACATCAACAGAGAGGATCTCCTACTTCTTCGGACCATCCGAGAGGCTTATCCGCTTCATCCAGGATGGGTGCTTGCATGCCTCTTGCACCAGAAGACAAAGACGACCAAGATGCCTCACTCCCTCCTTGGCGGTAACTTTGTAGGCCGCCTCATTTCCACCCTCGGTCTCAGCCAGTCATATGGCCCTGACGTCCCACGTCGCATAGTACACACCATCGATGGTGATTTAGCGGTCGAGTACGACCTCCAGTTGGACTACGGTCCACAGGTGGCGGAAGCTCCACCTCTCTACCACGAGGCTGAGTTGGAGGATGAAGATGATTCTAAGGAGCAGCAGCCTCATGCGGAGCATGAGTTTGACGACCATATACCCTCGCCACAGCAGCAGGCAGGGTATGCATATCAGCAGCAGTCGCCCCTTCAGGATCCATTCCAGATGCCGCATTCTCAGCACCGACCGCCTCCAGCTAACTTTGGAGAGCTGTATGAGCGACTACAAGAGTGGCGAGTCACAGACACCGCCACCCAGGATGCCAGATGAGTTATTATGCAGCAACACATGCGCCAAAATGATGAGAGGTACGAGGCGCAGCTGGCGTGGCAGCAGCAGGTCAACGTCATCCTCCACATTCCACCTCCCTATGCACCTGACCAGCAGTGATCGGGTTGTATCCTCTTCCTTGTCCATCCTTTTTATTTCTTCTTTCGGATTTCGATCCAACTTTTTCTGTGTGGATCCGGGACACTTGTCCCGGTTTTCTTTTTATCTTTCATTTGTTTTTGTTTAGCATATAGTTTGGTAGATTCCCTTTGCTTAGGGTTTACTACATTTCCCTTCGCTTTGGTAGATTCCCTCCCCGCTCCGAGGACCCGTGTTCATCGCCTATGCCAATCATCTCTGTCCAGGTTCTTCTATTTCCTCTCAACTCTAGTTTTAGTCATGTGAGGACACAAAATGGTTTAAGTGTGGGGTAGGATGCTAGAGAACCTTGCATGAACTTGATTGCCCTTAATTGTGTGTGTGTGTGTGTTCCTCGATGCCTTTCCAGTTTCTCTAGCATTAGAATGGCTCGGTTCTTGATTTTTTATGTTAAGTTGTTGCTCAATTTGTCACAATGATGCTTAGACTGCTTAACCTAGAACTTGAGAACCAACGTGTATACTTTGATGCTAAATTACCTGGTCAGAACAGAATTTTTAAAATTACACTTGTAGCTTGTCGCTTTGATTGCATGAAAATGACCGAATCCGACTAGCAAACCAAATGTGAGCTTTTGATCCATTGCACATAACTTGCAATTTCAATTCTTTTTGAGTGGTTTTCTGTCTGCTTGAATGAGTTAGAATTTGCATGAGACCTATTCGAGATTACACGATGACACGAGTTCTAGAATGATAGGGGCACCTAGATTCAGCTACTAAAGCAGATTGCCTACCTAACATTAAATCCATTAGGTTTAAACCCTTGAGCTTGGCCTATTCTTTCAGTTCGATATACATTACATCCAATCCCCATTCTTTCATTCCCCATTGATCCCCTGTGGTTGTAGTTCTAGATTAGCCTACCGGAAATTTGTTTGTGGTAACCTGCCCATAGCCATTAAACAGGTGGTCTTAGCTATTATGTCCAGACGTGTAAACCCCTCTAGCAACTAAAAGAAAGAATTGGCACAAAAGAAAAAGAAAAAAGAAAAAAAATAGAGAAAAAAGAAAAATTCAAAAAAATAGAGAAAAAAATATATAGTTCAAAAGTTCTCAAATTTATAGTTCAATAACGTTCTTCTCCCTACATATGGAAAAACGAAGTCAAAAGAAAATTAAGAAAAAAATTTGTAAAGAAAATAAAGTGCTAAGTTGCTTGAGGGTATCATAGGACGAGCGTACACTATTCCACCCGTGTCTGGTTAGACGATAGGAAGCCATAAGCTAGATTCGAGGGAAGTTAGTCAAAAGCTACACCGCACCAAAGCCATCATCATACATTCATCTCATCTTAACCCTTGTAGTGTAGAATTCATTACAGTCCTAAGCAGGGAAATCCTTCTTGACTAGTTCCTCGTGTTGTCACAGTGGTGGAGATGTGGTCGAATTGCAAACTTATGACAAAATTCAGTAACAGAAAATGATTGAGAGCAGAAACACGTCTCTAAACACAGAGAATGAGAGTTTCCATTGTACTAAATATTATCTGTGTGAGGAGTCTAGTCGGTCAGGTCAAATTTGTGCATGATTGGTTACTACTTCTTGTCGTGTGCCCTTTTTAGTGAGACCTGGTTGTTTGGCTGATCAGTATGCATGTTAGATTTCTTGTTCTAGAAGTAGCTGTCTAATAATTCATTGTGTGAGCTTCAACTTCAATTTAATCGATCTTATCATTTATGAACGTGAGCGTTTTCTATTCAGTTTGCTTGAGGACAAGCAAAAGCTTAAGTGTGGGGTATTTGATGACACTCGAATTGACATGATTATCAGCCTCATTTAAGCAACATTTCTTGTCTTAAGACATGGGTTTTAGGGCAGAATAGCGAATATTCACTCAATTGCTCTATCTCGTGCCATTTGTGTTACTTTGGCCCGTTTCGGGTCTATTTGATGGGTTTCTAGTGTTTTCATGATAACACAGGTTTTTGCCGTCAAATAATGTAACCAGGGACGTGTCTAATGCATTGGAACCTCAAGGAACTGCACCAGAATCGATCCAAGGAGTCAATCAAGTCAACACAAATCCTGCCCGGTTTTACAAAGAAGTTTTCGGCGAAAAGACCTGAAGTTTTCGCCGAAAACTCAAGAAGAAATCGTTAGAGCTTACAAGAAGAAGTTTTCGGCGAGAAGGCAAAGTTCGCGCCGAAAACTCTAAACATAAAACTCACAAGAGATCAGTCGACAGAAGCCTCCCTTTTTCGAAGAAGTTTTCGGATAAAACTCTTGAAGTTTTCGCCGAGAAACCCTGACCTAATCCGGCGCTGATAGGGTTAAGTATAAATACAAAACCGGCGGCTCAAAATAAGGATATACTTTTCATAATAGAACTTTCAGGAGTTCCAGACCTAAGAAGTTCGAGAGTACAGAGTTGAAGAGTTCGAAGAGCCGAGAAGAGATCGTGACGCCATCCCTTAACCTCGGAGACTCGGAGCTAGGAGTGAAGATTACCGGAGAGCGAAGCTTTGCCAGAGTCATCTTAATTAGGTTTTACAGTTTCTATCTGTTCCTCCTTTTTCATTGAAGGGGAGCTTTTCCTCTTCGATGGGTAGGCTTCCTCCTTGATGGGGAACCTTCCTCTTTGATGGGTAGACTTTCTCCTTGATGGGGAGGCTTCCCTATTCGATGGGAAGGATATGTTAAACCAAAAGAGTAAGTTCATGACCTCATTTAACCCTTTTAATTTAATAGAATGATTAAGGCTTAATAAAGCCATGCTGTGACATCCTGGGGAATCCCACATCGACAAAGCATGGGAGAGATCCATGGGCGATGTGGAATAGTTCAACCTTAACTGACATGACGCGTTTTGGGGCGTAGTGGTGGAGGTTTGATAGGTCATGGGTTTGAATCCCACCAACACCCAAACACAAATCCGTGAGGGCTGGGCCCAAAGTGGACAATATCTTGTCAGAAAGGTTGAGATGTTACAGGTGGTATCAGAGCCTCTCTCTGTCCCTCTTGAGCGATGGTGGGGCAAACCTTAACGAGGACATTGAGTCCCTCTGTGGGGGTGTATGTGACATCCTAGAAATCCCACATCGACAAAGCACATGGGAGATCCATGAACTATGTGGAATAGTTCAACCTTAACTAACATGATGCGTTTTAGGGCGTAGTGGTGGGGGTTTGATCTTGAGAGGAGGAGGTAATGGGTTCGAATCCCACTAACACCCAAAAACAAATCCGTGAGGGCTGGGCCCAAAGCGGACAATATCTTGTCAGAAAGGTTGGGATGTTACAAGTGATATCAGAGCCTCTCTTTGTCCCTCTTGAGCGATGGTGGGGCAAACCTTAACGAGGACATTGAGTCCCTCCGTGGGGGTGTATGTGACATCCTAGCAAATCCCACATCGACAAAGCACAGGGGAGATCCATGAACTATGTGGAATATTTCAACCTTAACTAACATGATGCGTTCTGGGGCGTAGTGGTGGTGGTTTGATCTTGAGAGGAGGAGGTCATGGGTTTGAATCCCACCAACACCCAAAGACAAATCCGTGAGGGCTGGGCCCAAAGCGGACAATATCTTGTCAGAAAGGTTGGGATGTTACACATGCAAACCTCTACAAACATGCAATGTGGTATTCTGGTCGTCATCTTGCAGGGGCCATATCTCACTAGTTTGGTGGAACTGAGTTGGAAACCACATATGGACCAGAAGATATTGAAATTATATTTCCATCACCGCCGATCTTGCATCAATCGTAGTTCGTATGAAGGAGTTATGGCCAACATACTATACAAGACAGAATTAGCACGAAGATGAGTCGAATGGTGAGGGGTGCAGGACGAATAGCAATGAGAGAAGGGGTGATTGGGCAAAAAAGATGACATCATGGTCCAACTTATGTTGTTTAATTACTAAGGTAATTAATGGTCTAATAAAGCCATTTGATTTCTTAAATTTTTCCAATGTGGTATTTGCTAAATATAGTTTTAGGCGTAAACAATTCCCCCAACAACTTAGTGCACAAGAATTATTGACTAAGTTGTTTGACACCAACTATATTATTCAAGGCCAATATTGACTTGGTCAACACACTTAGAAAAATCAAGGCAACCTCATGCCTCCCTTGTCTAATTTTTTTAAGCCGTTTGATGTATCGTACCATTTAACGGCTTCCATTCATGACTCTGAATTTCAATACTTAAATTACATATTGATCGCATGTAAGGTGGTGATAGTCATTTTCCTCACATGAAGAAAGTCATCATGTAGGATTCCATCTTGGTGGCATGATTTCAAACTTCCACACCAAAGCCAAAATTTTACTAAAATGAGACTACGTGGCTACCTTCCTTCATTAAAGGCAAGGTATCGCATGGGATGCCACCTTAGGGGCATGGTCTGTCATGATTGATAACACCATACGTCCCAATGAGAAGTGACGTAAGACTTTAGATACATCATACATCTTTGTTGATGAATTTCAATCATGGTTTGAAAGGTGTTCTTGCCCCCCCCCCCACAAACAAACCATATGGTCTTCTATTGAACAAGATTTTGACCATCAAGCTATAGTTCTTTACTTTGAACTTGATTGACTCATACTTGTCAAACTCATTGATCTTGGCACTAATGAAGATGGGACATTGGTCGTCCTCAATGCCCAAGTTGATGTCTTCTAGTAGATCATATGCGACAATGTGTTTGCCATCCTCTTCAGTAAGACTTGTCTCTTCACCTTGTCCAGGTGAATCATCATCTAGAACACAATCATCCGTCAACATAGGATCATCACATACTAGCCTCTGCTCACATTGGTAGATGACCAATCTCTCTCTTAAGGTTGTGACCTCGGCCTCTCTAACCACCTTGTCTTGAGGTGATTTATTCATCATCATCAAGTTTGGTGGTAGTAGGTGGACCATATAAGGAGAACATGGATGGTCTCACTATCTCTGTCAATGGATCAACACATGCATTACTAAATTTTTTGTCACCTGAGATGACCATCGTACATGGTCCTCCATCCATACCCCTGACCTTTAATGGGCCAAAATCAATGTGGTATAGAGGAGCTTCAGCATAGTTGGCTCCTACTGCAAATGGTTTTGTGTCAGCTTGAATGACCTCAACCATTCCTTATTTGTTCCACAACATCATGCATTGATGTAATGATGATGGAACACATTTACTTGCATGCATCCAATCTCTCCCCAATAGGGCATTATAACTGACAACACCATCCATGACGAAGAAGACACTCATCTTCTCCTGGCTTCCAACTCTTACTACCACTGGCAAGATCCCTCTCGCCAAAGTGGACCCGCCATTGATGCTAGTGACGAACACTTTTGTAGGGATCAAGTCACTTATAGTCTTACCAGGATTCTTCAACATCCTTGTTGGCCTCATTCACAGTTGTGCTATTGTCAACAGGACCCTTGACATTGGCACTTCATCCAATTTTACCTTAATATAGAGGGGCCTTAGATGCCTTAACATGCTTGGTTCTGGCTCCTTGACTACCACAAGGTGGCTAGGTATATCACTTGACTTCTCTTCCATTATACCCTTTCCTTTTGAGGCCAGCACTGACATGACAGCTCCTCATTGGGCAAGCTATCCTCATTTGTCAATGAGCTCCCAGGTACATCGAATTCCAGGCCCCACGTAGGGTTTTCTATTGGAAGTTATATTGTCTCCTCTAGACCTTGGTACAACACATAGAAAGCATAACGTCCTCCATCTTCATCAACCAAACCCACATGTTGAGGCCTACTTCATATAACTCCTTCAACAATCATTGTGAACTTTTGTATTCCCTCTTGTTCTCTCTGGCCAAGTCGATCCTACACCCCAATCGAAACATCTTCACACTCCATGGCTTGTCATCCATATCGAGGTCATTGAATTGATTGACTAAGTGTGCCATTGGTTGATCCTCCATTACTTCCTCATCCGACTCTCCACTTTCCACATGTACCTGTTGGTCCTCCTCTCTAGATTGGAAAATCCTAGGGAGTATGTAGTTGGTAGCCACTGTGGGTGGCAAGCTTCCAAACTTGATGGTTACAGAAGGGTCTTGGTCATCACCATCCTCGTCCTTATCGTTCCTCTCAAACCTAGGGTTTGGATGATCCACATTGATCATCACATCATCAATGTCAGCATCATACCCTTTGTCATATAGTCCAAGTCCATGATCTATCTAATGACACTCGATTTTACGTGATTACCAGCCTCATTTAAGCTACATTTCCTTGCTTGAATATCGAGTTTTGGGGTAGTTTAGGGTATTTTCACCTAATTGCTCTAACTCTTACCATTTTGGTTACTTTGGCCCGTTATTGGTCTATTTGATGGTTTTCTAGTGTTTATGAGAATGCACAGGTTTTTTCCATCAAATACGTAGCCACGAACGATCTCGGGAAGCAAAAGAACCTCAAGGAATGCCCGAGATTAACCCAGAAGTCAACCAAGCGAGAAACCAGCACTGCCTCGATTTTAACTAAAGTTCCCGGCGAAAAGAACCAAAGTCTTCGCCGAAAAGTGCTGCCAAAACCCCACTATCCGTCCAGGGATTTCATGAAGAAGTTTTCCGCGAGAAGTCTAAATTTCTCGCCAAAAACTAATGCAAAATTTGCACAGACGAAGATAGGAGATCTAGCCGGGGTTTCACCTGAAGTGTTCGGTGAAAACTATTTCATTTTCTGGCTGGGATTTTGAAACCCTATAAATACTAAACCGGCGGCTATCAAAGGATATACTTTTTACAATAGACTTTTACCCTAAGACTTTTTCTCCAAGGATTAATTTCCAAGACTGAAAAGTTTGAGAGAGAGTTTAGATACTTCGAAGAGTCGGGAAGAGATCGTGACGCCATCCTTTCATCTCGAAGAGCTCGGTGCTAAGAGTTAAAGATCCAGGAGATCAAAGCTTCACAGATTCATCTAAAATTAGGTTTTACAGTTCTTCTCTATTATTCCTGCTTGAAGATGTTTTGTTTGTCTTCGATTCTTTTGTGTTGAACATGAGTAGCTAACCTCATAGAGCTTAGATGAACCCTAAGTGACCCGAGGCTTTAAAGCGGTCACGGATCGGCGGTAATTAAATCCAGTTTCTCTTGCATGTTTGGTTTGTTCTTAATTGTTTGTGTGTTTCTTTTCTAGCTTGATCACCTAGTTAAGATTCTAGTTAAGCTGAGGATAGTAGCGAACGTTCGCCTCACTTCAAAACACCAAATCAACACTTAACCTATTCATTGGAACAATTTCTCTTGTAGGAACCACTAGTAATCGCACCAGTTAGTTTTCCGTTGCAGAAGTGAACGCACGGGCGATCAATTAATCTTGATAGTTAGATCGGATAGAGTGAATGATGTGACTTTATTTAGTGCATTTTGAGCTTATGGTTGACCTATGAAATGCCCGTGTTTTGATCGTGAAATGCCATGACTTATATGCTTTTATTGAAGTTTCGTGCAAAGTGTCTATTTGTTGTCCGGTTGCCACTTTGGAGCCAAATTCGTGGTCTATTGGAGTTATCTCTGTGCATTTTCAGGTTATGGCTTCAAAGTACGGATGACAAGGAGCACGTAGGAACAAACGGGAGGTCAATCAGAGCTAGGACGGAGGAGATATGACCGTTGCAAAATCGAGAAAAATGCAGCTTTGCTGAAGAAGTTTTGGGCGAGAACTCTATGTTCTCGCCGAGAACTCTCGTCCATTTGCAAACAGGAGAAGTCCGGAATTCTGGAGCTGATTTTCGAAGAAGTTTTCGGTGAAAACATTCAGAGTTTTCGCCGAAAACATGTGAAGGAAGTGAAGGCCAACTCAGTGGTTTTCAAAGGAATTTTTGGCGAAAACTTTAGAAGTTTTCGCCCAAAAGTTTAGGCTTTTCCAGCAGCCTATTTAAAGAGAATTTTTGGGAGAAAGAGGATACACATCTCATTATTAAGAAAACACACCTTTGACAAAACCCTTTTCTCTCAACTTTTCAATTATTTTCTCCTTATTTTCAATCCACAACCCTAAAGCAAGGTGCAACTCAAAGTAGAGGAGCTTGGATTGAAGTCCACAACCTTGGGAGAGGAGCTTGCAAGAGGAGGATTGCCATGGTGTTCTTGGTGATCATCTCTCTTTCTTTTTCCTTCATTTCCCTGGCCATGTGTGGCTGATTTCCTAGGTTTTTCTTGGATTGATAGATAGTTGTGCTATAATAGACATTGATTGTGTAAACATGCTATGATTGATCTTGGATGTAAGAAGATGATCTCTAGACTTGTTGTTAATTCTATTGATTGCTATGATTGCTTAATTTGGTCTATTCTTTGTGATGTAATGCATGAGAGTGCTTAGATTACATGGTTTGTAGGTCTAGGGATTGAAGAAAGTGTGTTGTAAGAGATTAGGACTTCTCAATTCAACCATAGTTGCATGATTTCTCTCTTGTGCATTTTATTGAACACTTGGTGTGCACTTAGTTTTTCATTCAATTGAACTTTGATTAGTCTTTTGATGATTCTCTTAGTGTTAATATATTGACATGAGAGTGTGATGTCTTGACTTGTGGTCATAGAGTCATAGGAGAGGGTTTTGTAGCTTGGCATTTCATCAAACACCTTTAATGCATCCTTAGTCACTTAGCTTGAGAGCGAGAGCCTAAGTTGAGTAGTCTTAGGATAGAAACTTAGTGCTACGAGGGTGCATTGAGTCTATAGAAGGGATTTGCATGGTCATTCGATTGCAACCTCGATCATGTTTGGTTTGTTTGTGCATTTGTTCCTCTTGAGCATGATGAAGCTATCTTTCCAAGTGAACCTCATTTATCTTTGATTTGCACAGCTTTACTTTCTTGCTTTAGTTTCGTTTATGTTTTTCTTTTATTTTGTTTCTTTCAAACCAAAACTCCTTTTAAATGAATAGACCGTCCATGAACCGTGTGAGTAGTGGCAATTGAGAGAGCCCTCGTGCAAATATGACCTTGATAGTTGTGAGTTAATTCTTGCACATCAGTGAACGTTCGCCAGTCTTAAACCTAAGGGTCAGGACTATGGTGGTGTCTGAGAACTGAACGAATCGGGATTGAAAATCGATGTTCTGGTGATCGCCAATGTTCTGGTGATCTTAGGGGGATTCGAAATCTAAGCTTGTCTATCATCTTGTCAAGTCAATCAATCTTTCATTATGTTTTCTGTTCTCTTTTTAATTTCTCTACTTCATAGACTAGCAGTCGTGGAACTCACACCACGCACAACTTGTGTTAATCCGAATAGCTTGGCAGCATATTTGAGTAGTCAGTTAGTCGAGACCCGTGGAATATGATCTACCTTGCTTTGTGCTCGGTAGTATTTGACGACAGCGTGAAAACGCGTTCATCACTATCTAAAGGTTATCTTTCACTTTCTCTTCCACCTCTTCAACCCTTGGGGCTTGGACACGCTTTCCCTTTCTAAACTCAGTTACTTTGAGACTAGAGGACATGGATTTGTACACCTTGATATCAACTTGAAGGGTATCCTCTACTTCGGACTGTTGCATCCTCCCCATCTCATGGTGGGCCATCTCATGTTGGCCTCTACGACTATGAGCGTTCTTGTGGATGAACGTTTTCTTCTAAGTTCTCGTTTAATCGGCCAATGCTGTTGGTTGCTGATAACGGATATCATAGGTATGCCAACCACCACGTGGCACTTCGAGAATTCGAAAGGTCCTCTTCATGGGATGGAAGGAGCCAACCATTTCATTGGCTGCCATCTGACTGGTGGTCGCACTCCCTCCACCTGTCTCTGACACAGTGGATACCTTGGCCTACTGGGAGGAGGACCAAGCCTCTGATAGACGGTCTTGCTTGTTTTCACCTCATTGAAGTTGAGACTCCTCTTGCACTAGACACACAACTTCTCTTCATCTTGCCTACCAAGTGAGACAGGAGTGGATTGTACATTCGAAGACGAACTGCCCTCTTGAAGCGGTATTGTGTCCAACACCAGCTTGAACTGTGGTAACACAGTTTTGGAGAAATCAAGGTTAACCATGTTCACACCAACCATGGCGGGAAAATGATCTGTATCCACCAATATATCATCTTTCCTTGGCTCAGGGAACTTCATGCGTCCCTCTCAATGACATCCTGTAAAATATTTCGAAAAACCACACATGAGTCGGTAGAACGAGACACGCTATTATTCAATTTGAAATATCGTCTTCCTTTTAACTTATCAAGGAATGGGAGGTTATGCCCCCCCCCCCAAAGAGATTGACTTGACCATCCTTGTAAAGTTGGTCAAATATCAAGTCTGCCTTTTCCACATAGAATGAGTACTTCCTTGGTTGGATGGGTGGATGATTGCGTCTCCCCCCTTGTGGCCCAACATAAACTTTGGACAAAGAACTACACACATAGGGTTTCCCTGGTACTATCTCGGCCAAATAAACCTAAACTTCACCAACCCCACCATCGATGTGGTAGATGGCATAATCAAAATTTGGGAGGTATTTCCCCCTTGAGGAACTCCTCATTGAGAAGAGATTCATAACTAACATCACATGACATGAGTTGGAATAACTTAGGGAACTCTTAATCTTGGAATTTCTTCCTAAGTTCGAAGTTCAATCCCCCTTAAGCTAGCTTCACAAACTCTCTTTCTGTTAGATTGACAAAGCAACGGTTTTTGAGCATTCTTGAAATTAGTCAAGAAACTCTCAATTGACTCTCATGGATGTTGACACATACGTGCCAAGTCTGCCATGGAAACCTCTGGCTCGGATCTATAAAACTAGGCATGGAAGATCTGCTCCATCTATTGCCAACTTTGTATGGAGTTGGAAGGAAAGTTGACGTATCAATAAGTTTCTAAACAACCTAAGCTTGACGAAGTCACCTACATCACCACATTGGATAGTAAATCGTCCAATATGCTCCACGGTGGACTAATTAATCACCGGTCCCCGTGAAGGTGAAAAATTTGGGTACCCTAAAGCCTCTAGGGAAGGGATGATGTCTATCCACCCACTCTAGATAAGGCTTTCGAAACACAAGTGTCATGGTTGGCCTCCCTTGAATGCCAAGTTGCTCATTGAGTAGTTCTGCCACCTTTTACCTTAAATTATTAACATCATATACCTCTGGTGGTTGCCCCCGGGTGGTGTCATGAATCCTGTTGGATCCATTCGATGTCGATTGACTTGAGGTGGTATTGGTGGTGGTGGATATGCACGTGGGAGTACCTCCACATTAGGACGTGGTTGTACTTGATCCATATTGAATGGATAGTTAGGGGCCACATATGGCCTAGCCTCTGGAATATGTTGTCGAGCAAAACCTTGGGTAGGCAGTTGCTCAACATGGTTGTTGGATGTGGTGGCAAGATTTTCTTCAATATTCCCATGTTGATGGGAAGGTGGTTGATTTGTCATTGGAGGTGAGAGGTTGTACTCCCATGATTGGCCATTTCGGCCACTAGGAGGATGAGGGCTTACATTCCCAACGCCATTGTTCATTGATCCTAGACCATCAGATGGTAAAGCTCTAGACTAAACTAAAAGCGTCGTTAAAAATTTTCTAAACTCTTCAAAATCAGTTTGATTTTTGTTAACCACTTCAAAGTACTTGACTTAAACGTCTTTCAACATGAAAACTTCAAGACTCGATTTGAGAGTTTACTAACGGGCATTTCCTGCCATTGTAGCCTCCATGAGTTGGTGGTGCTCCACCATTTCCTAAACGGAGTGACATAATTGCCTCGTCTATATCAGCACTTGGCGACACAGGCTGTGGCCTAGCCTCCTTGTTACCGCCATGGATTTATGCAATATCTTCAGTTGTCCGGCCATGATCAATGTTGGGCAATTTCTCCTCCATGAATGCGAATGGGAGGTCACGCCATGGGTAATACGCCTTGGAGCCATGATATCAAACACAAATTCTCATCGAGCGTGCCAATTTGTTTATGGTGGTAGAAAATTTCGTGTTTGAACACAATAAATGCGCTTTTGACTTCTTGGAACAAGGAATAATTACACGGTTCACACCTCTCTACACAAAGTTTGAACAAGGTTGTTTGGTGTTTTTTTGCTATGTCTACTGCTACTGATACTGAAACTACTATTCCTATGGAGATTCTCAGAGATCTCCAAAACAAAAGACAACTATGACTATTGGAATTAAAATTGTAGAGAAAAGTAGAAATTTGGGCAGAGTGTCTGCTTGTGTTGTTGTGGGGCCATTGTCTTTGTCGAATACCTCTCATATTTATAGGAAAATATGAGTGGTAACTGCAAGTGGAGGAAGTAACTGCCATGGAGGTTACTTCCTATCTGTTGAACGTGGCTATCATTGTGGTGGTGGTGGTTTCCTCTCTTGAACTACCTTCGTGGAGTAGGCGTTGGTGACAGAAACTTTTCCTCATGAGGTAGGGTTTCCTTGACGATGAAATGTTGTCCATGGAAAGGTCTTGCCTTGAAGCTCTCATTGTGTGGTTGGTTGCCTTGGTAGTGTATGCCCTTGACAAGGAGGATGTCCTTGTATGACGTGTTGGTGACTTCATGAGGATACCTTAAGGTTTGATATGGCTACCTCGACCCTTAGGGTTTTCTCATGATGAAGAAGTCGACATGATGGATTTAGATTCCCCCTTAGTGGGGAGGCTTCCCTCTTCATTCGATGGGGTGCCTTCCTCTTCGATGGGCGACTTCCCTGTTCGATGGGGTGCCTTCCTCTTCGATGGGCGACTTCCCTGTTCAATGGGTAGGCTTCCTCCTTCACGAGGAACCTTCCTCCTTGATGGAGAGGCTTCCACCTTGATGAGGAGCCTTGCTCCTTGATGGGGATCCTTCCTCTTCGATGGGTAGGCTTCCTCCTTGATGGGGAAGCTTCCTCTTTGATGGGGAGGCTGCCCTGTTCGATAGTTTCGGTAAGACTTGTCAACGGATTGGGGTCTACGAAAGCTTCAATAAGCCTTTATACACGAATTGGAGGTTACCAGGATTCGAAGCCTTGACCTCATGTTAGTCAAAGGCTCTGATATCATGTCAAGAACCGGTGAATCCCAATAACTTAAGTTATTGGGAGAGGGTCTTAATCAATCTTGTATTGTTTACTAACACTTGTTTCCACGGACACCTCGTCGGTCGACCGGGCGTTGGGTCATATCACATCACCACTGCTATTTGCTTCTGCTGACATCACCGTGCTTCTATCACGACTTGAGATATTACAATATTTTAGGCCAACCAAAACATCTTCAATCATAATTATTTCGTTTAATGGTAAAAGGTTAGGCAAGGAGCAACTGCTAGTGTACATGCTATTTTAGGTTTGGTTACTTTCTCAAGAATGTTCACTTTCATGCTCGGAAGCTTCATAGCCAAATTGGGGTTTGTTTACTCAATGGGAATCATTGAATTTGTCGTGAACCCATTTGAAAGGGGGTTGGGGTAAAATCCTTCATATTTTATCCAACAACTCTGAAAAAATCCAAATTGTCGACAATAAAGATAAATTATTGAAGATGCGAGAGTAGTCGAGAGAGGAATTTGGGGGTGGGGGAAGTGATAACTTTGGTTTGGGTAAAGTTTAATTTGAGTTGGGTTGGGTATAAATGAGTTGGATTTGGGTAGTTTCAAAGTTAAGATGGCATTTTTATTGATTTTTTTTTGGACAAATTGGCATTCATGGACGGAAGACACTACTAGGATATTCTTCCAACAATTTTTTTTTTAACCCGGGTGCTAATGTACCCTATCTTTCATTTAAAATCAAACGTATTTCAGAAACATCGAGTTGGTCATAATGAAGTCAGTAACAAAAATTAGGATCGGACTGCTCTAGTGGACAAGAATGTCCTACATTAGCAAGGTAATTTGCACCTCCCAGTTACGCCGGAGGAGCTCTTTCGCCGTAATGATCGTAGTTGCATGGGCGTGGTCCTCAAGATCATCTCCCTGTAATAACTGAACGACACACTGAGAGTCAAGCTGGAGCTGAATCTTACGGTAGCCCCGCTCCCAAGCCAACTACAAACCTGACAGTTATGAGCTTTTTTTACGTGGGAGATATGTTTTTTTTTAATATATATTCAGTATATGAGTGGGTGGAAGTGCATAATTTAGTGATCGGTTAGATATATAATCAACTCATAGGGTGTATGGTTTGCGTATCAATTCTCAGAAGTCAAAAGTCAACTATTTTCTATTCTGACAGTGTCCCTGTTGACGTCAGAAAATATATGCAGACATTTCTGACAGTGTCCCTAGTTAAATATCCCAATATTTACTTTTAACTAAATTGGAAGACTCAAGACTCCTAGTGAAAATCCAACTTATGAACTACTATATTCTTCATAATATGGCTACATGCGAGAAATGAGTTTTGGTACGTCCTTACACAGAGCATTATCAAGCTACTCTTCATTTTCCTACTTGGAGCTTCGACAATAAAGAAAGACATCGACTTCCCAGAAATTCTAATTTGTTGAACTAGGGAGTGTGCTTGATTTTGTTGAACATCGTAGAACAAGAGAAAGACGAGAGCAAACAGTATAGAGAAACACCGATATAACGTGGTTCATTAACGTAGTGTTAGCTAATCTAAGAAAGAGAATAGAGAATTGTATTATGATTAGAGGAGGAGGAGGAAGAAACAGACGTTGCAGTGTACATAACAACAGAGAGTATATATACAATGTAGACTAAGAGAAGAGAGAAGTCGGTGAAACCCTAATCTACAAAATATATAACTCAATGGGCCTAATGGGACAAATACACTAACAAATTTATATTCCACGAGGTGTCGACATAGCTCAATATCAATCCTAAGTTGTTGTTGATGTGCATGGCGAACACTCAAAGCGAAGATTTAAGCAATTTGTCTCAATCTTGCTTGCGATCGTCTCTTCTTCATGTGACTATTTAGGACTTGTAGGATACTAATTAAGTCTTGTTTTATAGGTGTTATTTCTCCTTTTGGAATAGTAGTACGTATTCTCATCAACTTCCAACCTTTTCTCTTTCACAGTAGTCAACCATACATTCAAACAAGTCAAATCAAGCATCACATATCAATAACCATTCACAATATCATACGATTAACCATTTCAACTCTCCAATTTGTGCATCCCTATTAATTACTAAGCCAGATTGTATTTCCTCACGTGTCTACCGATCGACGCTAAGCCCTCACCTTAGCCTAAAATTAGCCCTTGAATTCTATCTGAAAATATTCGTCTTGTCGTTTCTTATTCCACAAGTTCTGACGGTGCGTCATTTGGACTTCAAACCAGCAAGATATCCCCCCAATTACTGAACTGCAACACTTCTGGTGACCAAACCGAACATTTCCTACAAATTTCCAGCATAGCCCCTCAACTTTTCCAGTTATGCAACAGTGCCCAAAACTTCAGAAAGTTAACAAAAGGAACCCAAGTCCTCATCTTCCACAGTTACCACAATTAGAGACCAATTCAGTAATTTTATGCACAATTTCTAAACCGATGCCTAAATCTCCAAACTCAAAAGTACAGTCGCTTATCTTTTACTAATCGCGTAATGGTCAACCAACTTCCCATTATTTGCAGAAAATCTTGTCTTCTTCCCCGGCCAATGGCGGAGCCACATTGCAGATTATGGGGTCTTGGGACCCCACTTGAAAATAATAGCCATTAAAAATCCAATTTAACAATTTCGGAATTAAACCCAAGACTCTAGGAGACATGTCTTAACCAACCGACTACACACTCAGTTGTTATATTGTTTGACATGTTTAATTCCCCATCCTTCTTTGGATACTTATTTTAAAAATGATGTTAAATCTTGCTATCGAATCTTTTTATATGTTCAGTCAAAAAAGAATCTTTTATATGAATAAATTTTGCTATCGATTTTATCTAGTTCTCAAATGTTAAGATTTTATTTCTTGAGCATCTATTCCATACTTATTTCTTTGATATGCAAGTTAATCGTGGAGTTACCTATGAAAATGGTGATGACAGAAAAGTATTTGGTGTATTCATTAGTTATTTGCCTATGAGATTACATTGATTTTACTGATTGTAACTGTAAATATGGAAGGAGCTTTTATTGCAATGACTATGTGAAGAACAAGCTCCGAAATTTGATCGGTGATGGATTCTTGTGTGATTGTTTAATAGTGTTCATCAAAAAAATATGGGATAAATACTTTCATCAATGAATACCTTTTAGAGTACTTCCAAAATATGAAAACATGACGTGGATTGCTATAAATATATAATAATATCTTTTTTTCAAAATTTTAAATTATATTTTACATTTTTAAACTTTTTTTTTAATGGGACCTCACTTAGCTTAATTCCTGACATCGCCAATGCCTCCGGCCACCAGGATTTCCAGTTTTCGGCCAACTCAGGGGAGAGGCTCCCATCTTCTTGGAGCTTAGGTTTCCTAGGAGTTTCTATTAGAACTTCCACCTCATTCTCGTCCGCCGATTGGAGAATCCTCGAGCCATTACCAACCTTCTTTCCACCGATCTCTTCTTCTCTTCTCTCCGACTAATCAGACGCCAAAACCCGAAGCCGCCACCGAGCTTCTTCTACCGCTGCCGAACCCACCGTTGTCGTCATACCGCTGCCGACCTCAATTACCGTCGCGACCAAAGCCCTTGCTTTGTTCCTCTCCCACGAGCCCAACATGATTTCCGCCGTCATCGGCTTCATGGTTTGAAACCCTTCGTTCCATACTCCTCCGATCTCTCTCCAATCGAAACAGGGCCCCTGGCAGGCCTCCAACCTCCTTCGTTCCTCTTGTTCCCGATCGCGAGGATTGCCGCCACCATCCTCTCGATTTAGCGTTCCTTAATCCCTCTGAAAACCTTCTCACTACTCCCTTATTTTGTTTAGACGAATGGGCTGACGCCCCCCTCTTCTCACCTCTTAATTTGTTAAATGGGCTTAAGGGCCAACTCCTCAACTCCCACTTAACCAATGAGTCGAAGCCCAATTCTTCCTCCCTCTTCTTTTGCTGCTGCTAGACTCACCAGTGGGCCTTACAGCCCAATTATCTTCTCCTTAATTCGATGAGGTGCCCATATCAAATGGGTCGAATCAATTGGCTCTACCAATTGATTTGGCCTACTGATTAAAAACTTGAACCCAACGATCAACTCAGAATAAGATTTAACGGAATAAATTATACCCGCAATTAATTAGTTAAATTCAAATTAAAATTCTCCAAGTTCCAACAACCGAGGTTAACCAAGAATTTTAAATTCTAACCGGAGACTCGAAAACGGGATGTTACACTAAGTGTACACGGAAGTCGACCTGAGCATGGAGAAAGCAGCGGAGATCAACTAATGATGATTTTGTACTCGCAACTCGAAGAGATAATTCAAGGAAGGATCAATAGTAGCCGTCGTGAAGACAACACGAGCAATGATTCCAACGGCTATAAAGATAAGAAGCATCAGAAATTTGACAAAAACAAGATTAAGTGTTTTGAATATGATGAGATGGACCACTTTGCATTAGAATGTCGAAAGCCTAGAAGGGAGAGAGCACATCTTGCGACAAAGGAAGAAGAAGATAGGGATCCGACATTATTTATAATGGAAGCCTGCCTAATATGAAAACATTCAATTGAGAGTGTGCATCTGAATAAAGAAGCTATAATGCAGAAGTTAGGTGAAAGTAAGTATTCCTATTTGGTATTTAGACACGAGCAATTAACCACATGATAAGGCAGAAGTTAGGTGAAAGTATGGATTTCTATTTGGTATTTAGACACAAAAGCAATTAACCACATGACAAAGAGTATTGAGAATTTTGTTGAATTGAACAAATCCATACGTGGTACAGTGAAGTGTGGAGATGGATCGACTTGTTGAGTTTCTCCAACGAGCTTTCAGCTGTGTAATCGACTAACTATCGTCTTTATCACGACCATCGAGATATGTGGACAAGGGTCAATCAATGCCATACATGTGAACTTAAATTCATGACTGATGTGTATTATATACCACGGGTAAAGAGTAACATCTTGAGCGTGGGGCATTTTGACGAGAATGGATGCAAGGTTTTCATCGAGGATGGTGTCATGAGCGTGCTAAATTGGGAATGAAAAGTGCTAGTGTAACACCCGTCCCAAACTGACCCGAGTTTACCCGTGGTCGAACCGGTTTAAGTGCTACTCGAAGATACAACATTTAAATAAAGGAGTAAAACGCAGTGGAAACAGAAACAACTCTTATTAAAAGGTTCTAAAACAAATGAAGGCCTTCATTAAATACAATTCAAAATCTGAACAACTGATAAATCAAAATCCGAAACCTGAACCTCAACAACGTTTACAAAATCCCCCAACCCAAAAGTGTCAACTGAAACATAAAACCAAAACGATAGTCACTCCAAGTAGTCCACTAATCTTCACTTCACAACTCCAAACTGCAACTCCTCTAAACTCAGCCGAACACCTAAAAAGAGAAACTGGGGGGGGGGGGGGGGGATCAATTTCCTAATGAAAATTAGTGAACCCACTAGGTTTAACTATGCGCCGAACCTAACCTGACAGAGTGATCCCAAACTCCGCACACACAACAACATTGGAACCAGACACAACCATACCACATTTTAATTTCCTATAATAGTCTAGGTGATCACATAGGTGCATTACTCAGTTCAACATTCATCATTATCAAATAACATCAATATAACAAAGATCATCATTCATACGGTTCAACATTACATCCATACATACGGTTCAACATCAGAAACACCATACATACAATTCAATATCAGAAGCATGACAAGTCAACTCGTCATCTCAATCATCACATAACAACCATACACATTCATCTGGCACACAATCATAGATCATATTTCAATTTACTAAGTGAGTTATTATGCATCTCTCCATATTAACAGCTCACAGTTCATATCATCATCGTACACCTAAACCATCCACATCAATCCCACAGCTCAGTACAACAACACCATTCTGTTCACAGATCAATCCAGCATAGTCTACAACACATCACAAGGCACCTCACATTCACATCCAAAGCACACACACATACACAAATCACACACACACACACACATCTCATTAATTTCTCTAGGTGAGTTCATTAGGCGCCTAGGAGTTGCTCCACACCACCACTGCCGGCCAAAAATCCCTGGTAATACAACCCAAGGTGATCTACTCAACGTAGGCCGACTCCACCAATCATCCCTTGTACTTGACCAAGGTGATCCACTCAACGAAGACCGACTCAACATCAATCCATGGTAGCTAACCAGAGTGATTCACTCAACGTGAACCGGACACAACTCAACACATCTCAAGGTGGGCAGTGTGGACTCCTACACATCATTCATTAATCACAATCATACATTCATCACTTAAATTCGACGACCAAAACCATCCATCAATTTCTCATCAAATCCATCCAAAACCAACATCAATCCATCATCACTTTCCACGTCAACATCATGCTCAAATTCCTCATTCAAGACCAACCAATTCCAATCATCAAGTCCAACAACCATTCCAACGTCAATTCCATCATTAACCAATTCCAACCCACATGCACAATCACAAGCCAAACAAACACGCATAGCAACCAAGCAATGTCAATCAATCAACCCAAGCCCCAAATCCTTCATCCAATTCTATTGTCCAATTCCATTTACCAATTCCCTAAGCCAATTCCACGTACCAATTCCATGTACCAATTCCCTTACCATTTCTATTAGCCAATTCCATGTACCAATTCCATTATCCAATTCTATGTCATAATTCTATATCACTATCACATTATCAACCCCCATCCCACATAGCACCACTTTCACCCAAACAACTCATAGCATCAGGTCATCCAACAACACATAGCATCATTTCATCCAACTACACATAACTTCATTTCATCCAATATCACATTTACAACACAATCCATTTCATTCATTATATTCCACATAACACAAACAGTTTAAGGGTAAACGGATAGCTCACCGGCTACCCCCACCTGCAAGTACAGGGCTTATTGTCCATTTTGGTCATAAACCTTTTGGGGCTTGTAACAAACTGGTCATAAACCTTTGATTTGTAACCTAGTGGTCATTAACCTATAGGGTTTGTAACAATTTGGTCAATCCGTTAACTTTCCATCCAATATCTCCGTTAAGTGCTGATATCAGCATGCCAACTCAGCCATTTTTCCACATCAGCCATTGCCACGTCACTTGATTCACCCAATACTTACCCCAACTACCCAATCTAACCTAACCAACCTATTAACCCACTAACCCAACTTTCTATCTTCCCCTCTCATTCTGTCCCTCCCACCTTCACCGATCTAACTCATCTCCGATCAAAAATTATCCAAATGACTTGCTTGATAAATCCATTGATTAAGCAAAAATCCTCAAACTCCATTTTCCACTTTTGAACTCCCAAGGACTTCTTCCTCTTCCGCAAAGCTGCACCTCCTAACCTTTTTCCAGGCTTCCCACTGCTTTTCTCTAGTAAGAGCTTTCCCCGTGAGACTGGTTTTCAATGAGACTGGTTTTCCAGGCGTGTTTCTTACAACACACGGCGTGTTTCTTGTAAACAACACGGTGTGTTTTATAACGCACGACCATGTTTTGTAATCTACCACCTTTGACGAATTTTCACGTACTCGCTTGTATCTTTGACCCGACTCAACTATGAATGTCCCGGACTTCGATGGAGCCTCAAGAACATTGTTTCCAATGTCTAAACTCTAGTTCCAAACCGTTCGGTTGGGCGGGGATGTTGCAGCTGGCGAGGCTAACTAGAGCCAAGAATCGTCTATACATCCTCAAATTGCATCAAACTGAACTGGTATGTCTTCTCTCACAATCTAAAATAAAATCATGGCTATAGCATGCAAGGTACATTCATGTTAATTGTCAAGCTTTACGTAAACTCGTACATGTAACATCCCCGCCCAACCGAACGGTTTGGAACTCGAGTTTGAGTGGTTGAGACATTGGAAATAATGTTCTTGAGGCCCCATCGAAGTCCGGGACGTTCATAGTTGAGTCGGGTCGAAGATACAAGCGAGTACGCGAAAATTTGTCAAGGTGCGCATACCACGATATACACGCCATGTATCATGATACACGCCGTGTATCGTGGTCAGACTATTAAAGGCTGATTTTACACGGAAATTCATAACTTCCCTTTCTTTCTCTTTTCCCGAAATTCCTTTTGACGAACCAAAAACCCCCTTAGGTTCAATCCTTGATTCCGGGAGTTGTAGAGCTCCGATTGATGATCCGTTTCTTACTACGCGTTCGTGGCGACGAGAGGAAGAGATTTATAGTCGTGGTTCTGGGTATTTCGGATCGAGGTGCTTTCAGTGGCAGGAGGAAGAGCTACGAGTTTGGAGTTGTAGAACTTGGCGGTTCGGGTTTCGGGAGTTATTTTAGAGCCTCGTCTTCTTGTCAAGTGAGGGTTTAGCGTACGATAGGTAGTATGGTTGGTGTGAGGAGTTGCAATTTCAACCTAGATGAGCATAGGATTGCATGAATTGGAAGAGAGTAAAAGGGGATTTTGTTCTGCAATTGATTGCTGTATATTTGTGATGATTGATGGTTGTTGTATGCTTGTTGATATGATGAATTGTGTGATGATACCGGACTGTTTGTTATGTGCCATGAATGGGGGGGGGGTGGTGAGATTAACCTTGATGATTAATGGATTGGATGTAGTGAAGAGTGTAGGAGGGTTGGGGTATGATGCTGTAAGTGTATTTCTGCTTGGAATTGTTAATCTGTGGTTGCAGAAGGGTGGTCCTGCCAATGTGGGGTCGCCCTTAATTGATGAACAGGTGGATGGCTCCACCAATGTGGGGTCGTTCAATGAAGGACGTAGAGGAGGGTAACCCTACGACTCATGACATGGCTTCCCTTGTACTTGCAGGTGGGGGTGGCCGATGAGCTAGCCGTTTACCCTTAAACTGTTTGTGCCGTGGGAGGCGTTGAATGTCTTGTGATGTGTGGTTATGTGTGATGTGGGATTACTGAATGATTTGGGTTGTGTTGGTCTATGTGATTTTGGGATTGAGATGATGCTAGGTGTTGATGTATGAATTATGCAACGTGCCTTTTAGGTAGAATTGATGTTGTGTGTGAAGATGGTTGTTAATGTGTTTAAGGTGGTAGACTTATGACTTAGAATTGGCTAATAGAATTGGTAAGGGAATTTGTACGTGGAAGTGGACAATAGAATCGGTACGTGGAATTGACTTATGGGAATGGTTAAGGGAATTGATGCATGGTATTGAGTAATGGAATTTGGTGGTGTGATTACATGAAATGGTTGATTGATGTTGTGTGGTTGATTTGAGTGTAATGGATGACTTGTGTGTGATGGTGATTGCTAGTGTGTTATGTGTTCATTGTATTACGGTTGGAGTCTTGAATGTAGTTTAGGAATTGGTTGAGAAGAATGAGGATGTAGGAATTGGACAGATTGTGGCTAGGAACCCTGTTGATGAAATATGTGAACTAGATAGAGTATGTGGTTTAATCTAGGAATGCTAGAAACGGAGAGTTGAATGGTAAATTGTTGATGTTGTGATTGTTGTCGTTATGTGGTGTCGAGTTGACTTTTTTAAGTGGCTGATCGACTTGTCTATCCGTGTGGTTGACTTATGTGAGTGTAGGGTTAACTAGGTGGCTAGAAATGGGAGTGAGGAGTTGAACTGGACTTTGAATGGAATTAGGTCTTGCATGAACGCTTGAGAGTGAAACTGAATAACCGTCTTGTGATTGATGTGTGGTTGATGACACTCGATTTGACGTGATTATCAGCCTCATTTAAGCAACATTTCTTTGCTTAAGACATTGTTTTTAGGGTCGAATAACGAATATTCAATCGATTGCCCTATCTCGTGCCATTTGTGTTACCTTGGCCCGTTTCGGGTCTATTTGATGGTTTTCTAGTGTTTTCATGTTAGCACAGGTTTTTGCCATCAAATAAAGTAGCCATGGACGTGTCTAAGGCATTGGAGCCTCAAGGAATTAAACTGGAATCGATCCAAGGAGCCAATCAAGTCAAACCGAAAATCTGCCATTCACACTTACAGTTTCGGCGAAACCAGGCCTCCAATTTCGACGAAACCAGCAGTTCAAATCAATTGATGCCAACAGAAGGATGGTTTCGGCGAAATAAATCAACTGCTCGGACCGAAGATATTGAACAGCCGGCGGAGCCCTGAACTCAAAGCCAGTTTCACCGAAACTATCCCTATGGTTTCGGCGAAAACATCAGCTCAGCCCGGCCCAACTAGGGTTAAGTATTTATACTTAATCCGGCGGCCCGAGGAGAGGGAGGAGATTCATAATTAATCATAATACAACTTTTCGAGATCAGAATTCTCTGAAGTTCTGGAGCGAGGAGTTGGAGTTCGAAGAGCCGGATAGAGATCGTGACGCCATCCCTTCCATCTCGGAGAACCGGAGCTAGGAGTGTAACTTACCGAAGATCAGAGTCTGTCAGAGTCGTCTGAATTAGGTTTTTCAGATTCTTTTCTGTTCTTCCTCTGAATGATGAACTCTTTCCTTGTCTTTGTTTCTTTTGTAATAATCATGAGTAGCTAAACCCTTTAGAGCTTAGACTAGATGAACCCTAAGTGACTCAGGGCTTTAAAGCGGTCACGGATCGGCGGTGATTAGATTCGAAATTCAATCAGTTCTTTTTCATGTTTGATTCGTTCTTCATTGTGCATGTTTCTTGTCTGGATTGATCACCTAGATTATATTCTTGTTAAGCTAGGGATAGAAGCGAACGCTCGCCTTACTTTAGAACATCGAATTAAACAATTAACCTTATAATTGGAGTGTGCCTTTCGTAGGAACCGGTTAGGGTTAATTCACTGCAAGAGTAACTCATTAATCACTAGTAATTACACCAATTAATTAAGTCGTTGCGAGAGGCGACCGTACCCGGGCGGCTAGTTAATCTTGGTAGTTAGAACGGATAGAGCGAACTTTCGCCGGTCTTAAACCTAAGGGTAAGGAGTTATGGTGGTGTCTTAGTAATTGATTGAATAAGAATCGAAATCCGCTGATCTGTTGATTGCTAATGCTCTGGGGAACGAAGGGGGATTCAAAGTCTAAGTTCGTCTGTCATTCTTGTTTCCAAACCCTAATTCTCAATCTGCTTTAGTTTAATCTTTTTAATTTTTCTGCATTTCTTAGAAGTAGAAGTCGTGGAACTCACACCACGCACTGAGTGTTTTTTGTGTTTGAATAATTTGTTAGTTCTGAAGTAGCCAATCATTCGAAGGCCCGTGGAATACGATCTGCTATACGCTTTTTCTTAGCATTAGTAGTTTTTATTTGGTTGAAACGTCCGAACAACGACCGGGCGGGTCACCAAATTGGCGCCGTTGCCGGGGACTTCTTTTGATTGTTGAAAGAAGATCTGGCAATTTATTCTTCTATTTTCCATCTTTCATTTTTCCATCCACTTCGATTTTACACTGGTTTTGTTTGTCTTTGTTATCTGTAGGTTTACAGGTGTATGCCTCACCGTCCTTGGACTCGCTCTCAGACCGAACCGGCTAAGATTGCAGGGAATCCAGGCAGTTCTGCTACACCTCTACGATCACAGATTCTGAAGGAAGGCAGATCCAATCCATTCATCACTCCGATCAAGATCGAGGAACCGAAGGAGAGTTCCTCATCTCCGTCTTCACCGCACTCTTCATCTGCTTCATACACCGAGTCACTTTCACTTCCTCCATCTCCCACCATGACCGATAGATTACCACCAAACGGCGATCAACCGCCGCCACCCCCACCTGCACAGAAGAGTCTAGCAGACTATAACAAGCCGAGCGCGACTAGCGTTCGATCTGCCATTGCCGTTCCGCGCATTGAAGGAGATCCTGACTATGAGATCAAGATTCCATTCTTGACCATGATCTCTAGGGATTTACAGTTTGAAGGCAGGCCCCTAGACAATCCGTGCACTCATCTTGCAGACTTCCTTGATCTCTGCAGTACTTTTAAAAACGGAAACCTCGACAAAAACACTCTTTGTCTGAGAGCTTTCCCATTCTCTTTGAAAGGAGCTGCTAAGAGGTGGCTTACTGGCAAACCACCTGGCTACTACACTAACTGGGATACTCTGGCTCAGGACTTTGTTGAAGAATACTTCCCTCCGGCCAGAACAACCGCCATCAAGGGCAGCATCGCCAGATTCTCCCAGAAAGAAGGAGAAAGTTTATATGATACTTGGAATCGATTCCAAGAACTTCTCTACACCTGCCCTCATCATGGATTCGAGCAGAGGCAGTTAGCTGAGATCTTCTCTCGAGGACTTCGAGAAGAATCTGCCAAGTGGGTCAATTCTCTAGCTGAAGGGGATTGCACTACACTCACTCCTGAAGCTGCTCTTCTGCACTTCGCAAACTGTGCCTCCAAGTCAAGGAACTGGGAGCGACAATATGAAGGATCGAGGAGCAAGCTAGATTTCGAAGCAGCTATCAAGGCAGAGGTAGAGAAGCATTTGAAGAAGTCTACCACACCAATCAAGCCACCGGCAGCTTCTGTCTATGTTGCCGATTGCGAGTGGTGTGGAGCTTGCGCACATAACGGAGGCCGTTGTCAGAATTTTGGTAAGGCAGAAGTCTGGTCTGCCGAAGAGGTAAATTTCATCCAACAAGGCTTCGTTAATAATCAGAATGGTTATGCTGGTTATCGTAACTTCAGACATCAAGGGAACTATCAAGACAGACCTCCCCATAATGCTGGCGCCAATCATAACCAGAACCAGAATAACCGCCCGGCTGGTCCAGCTCAGGATCAGAAGCCTAACCATCCGCCGGCAGGTGTCTACCAGCCGCCGCATCGCAATCCGGGTAATTATGGAACTGCTCCTGGCAATCGCCAGAATCAGTATCTTAACAATACCTATCCAGGACAGCAGCATCAAGAGATAATAATGTCAGTGACCTGGATAAGAAGCTCAGCCAGATCATCACAAGACTCGATGATCATGACAGTCAGTTCAAGGCTCAAGCTCTTCTCAATCAAGAACAAATAGCATCTGGACAACGGATTGAGCAAGTCGTGAACAACATCTCGAGCATGCTAGCATCTGGTCGACCATTTGGCCAGCTTCCAAGCCAGACAGAGCCAAACCCGAGAAAAGAACAGGCTAAAATGGTAACTGCTCGAAAACTTCCAAACTTAATTGCTGATGCTTTTTCTATTTTACGCAGGATCGCTGAAACTCCGGAAGAAGAGGAAGAAGAGGACCAGAAACCAGCGCCTAAGGATGATCCTCCTCTTGCACCATACGTCGTGAAGCCTCCTTTTCCTAGAGCACTGCTGCCAAACGCAAGGATCGAGATTGGCATGAAGGGGAACAAGGAAGGATACCCTGACATTCGTATTAAGAAACCTGTCTCTCCATATCCAGCTAAGTTATCTGATCCTGGTTCTTTTACTTTGCCTTTGGTCATCAATGATGTTGAAATTGAACGTTGCTTAGTTGATCTAGGAGCATCTGTTAATGTCATGCCTGTGAGTCTATATGAAAAGTTAAACCTAGGGGAACTTGAACCGCCCAGTATGCAACTCATCTTTGCTGATAGATTGCTTAAAACCCCTAAGGGAGAGATTAAAGACGTTGTCACCAAATGTGGTCCGTTCACGTTCTTAGCTGATTATGTGATTATGGATACTAGTACAGATGACGCTACTATTCTCATAGGTCGACCTTTCATGGCTACTACTGGAATGAATATTAACGTTCCTAATGGTTCTTTGACTTTAAGAGTTGGTAAAGAAACGAAAACATTCCGTCTTAAAGACGGCATGAAATATGACTCTAGGAATGGAGAATCTCACTGCTTAGCTGTTGAAACTGTGGAGTTGACTCCGGTCAACTCCGTTACTAATGCTTCTTCCAGTGTCTCTAGATCAGTTGTTGCTACAGGTATTAAACAGGTCACTACGAAAAAAACCAGAAATTTCGGTTCAGAAGCCGCTTAAGAAGAAGAAGAAGGAACTGCAAGCCTCTTCTAAATCACTGAGCAGACCTCGAGGAAAGAACAAGAAGACAAAGACCCAAATGGTCTGGAGACCAAAAGCTCCACCGTCTTCCACCGAGCCAGCTGCACCACCAATTCGTTCCGAGAAACCGGCGCCGGGACAAGTATGGAGGGAGAAGCCGAAAGCATCTCCTAAGGAAGTACTAACGATCACCGATCCTGGTGATAACAAGCCGAAGAAGAAAGAAAAAGGGAAACCGACAGTCCTCATTCCTTCCATCGTCACACTAAAGAAGGATGACCTCTCTAGAGAGCTGTTCGGACCATTCAAGTTCGTTGATCATCTTCCCGACGGACGTACCAAACTACTACATGCAAACGGGAAGAGATTCACGCTTACCGGAGAAGTCCCGAAGCTGTACTTCATGAACTCCGACGCGAGCGTGAAGGAGAATCTAAGTTGGGATGTCTCCTAATACCGTCCAGGTATCGTCCAACTCAAGGACGTTAATAAAAGAGCGCTTCGTGGGAGGCAACCCACGGCTGGAGTCAGTTTTTGTTTTGTTTCAACCTTGGTATTTTAGAGTCGGTTCGGGAGAGCCAAAAGTGTCAGTTTGTTTGAGTTATTATTTTTCGTGTAGAGTCTGGGTGTCATAGAGTCAGTTGCAAGTTGATTGAAGTCGTTCCGATTTTTGTGGATTTAACTGTGATTTTCTGAAGTTAGCCGATTTACGAAAATATTTTCAACCCGAGCAGTTCAAAATTTTCGGCGAAGCCACTACCATTTTCGGCGAAACTGATTCTTGATTTTCGAACTCATTCTTCCTGTTTCCTATTTTCGGTTCGAAAATTTTCTGATTTCGGCGAAACCATCCCAACTAAGATTTCGGCGAAACCGAGCTTCCATTTTCGGCGAAACCGCCTTTTCAAATCGGTCAATCCATGTTAACTTGTAGTTTCGGCGAAACCACCCCCCTACTTTCACCGAAAATGATTTGAAAAATCACTTAATTATTCCCTTTAAAATCCGGACCTCTCTCTTCTTTATCCATTTTCGCACAGCCTACCCGAAACCCCCCTCCTTTTGAAATCGCCGACCACCCTCCACTTTAAAACCCGCCGTCGCCACCGTTTCACCCGCCGCCGCCGCCACCGACCGCCGCCACACCTCTCCCCTCCCCATTCTGATCCCACCAAGCCCTAGAACGTTCGAATCGGAGCTTTGCAGCTCCAGTTCTCCGAAACCTAGTTTTCAAAGTTTTTCACCGATTCCTCCCAACCCGTTCACTTTTTGCATTCATGACTTCAAGGTAAGTTGTAGAACTTTTCGATACGAATCTTTTGACATATGGATTGCTGCATTTCGTCGGGGTTGACTTTTGGTTGACTTTTCGGTTTACCTCGTTTTACGTGCCGACTGTTTCGTGTGAACTAGGATTAATTGAACTTATAGAACTGTTCTAGGATGCTTAGGGAGTTCCGTGCTTAATCTCCATATCATTTGGTCATGTGTTGCTATGCATACGATTAATTTCTTGTTATGTTGACTTTTGTGAGAAATGTCGGTTTGACTTTTTGAACTCTGATTGTAATTATCCGATTCTGGCTGTTCCGAAGTATGTATTTTACTGTCTATGATTACCGGTTACTCCGCTTTCCTTACCCCAGTTAGTTTCCCTCGTTTCTTTGTGAAATTGAGTTTTTCTACTAAGTGTGGGGTAAGGTTTTGGTCGACTAATTTGGTTTCATTCTGGTTTAGGAACACCTTTGAGCGCAGGACTAAGGCGCGACTCGATGGCGCCTCGAGCTCAGGAGCTGCCGCTCCCGTCACACCCGCCATTCTGGGTCCTCCACCTGCACTCCCTCGCCATGCTGGATACTATCCCACCATCGCCCGTCTACCGGACTTCTACTTTGAGAGCTTCCAGAAGATTGAGCACATCCGTGGAGCTGACGTGCGTCCTTTATCCATGGAGTCACTCCAGGAGCATGACGAGGATTCTTACCGGAACGTGCATGACGCCCTAGCACCGGCCGGTCTCCTAGAGCTGACCACCATAGCCGCCGAGTTCCCAGACATTGCTCTCCAGGAGTTCTGGGCGAAATTTGACTTGGATGAGCATAAGAGGAGACGGACCAGAAGGTGATCACCTTCTTTCTTGGTGGGGTGTACAGGCAGCTCACCTACGATGAGTTTGCGCTCATCTAGGCATCCCCTATGAGCACTATCACGATCACCACCTCGGCTGGGGTGATGATGATGACGACGAGGAGTTGCACGCCCTCTGGAGCCACATGACAGGCGTGCCTGGCGATCGCCTCGGGAAGAGCAACTCAGTTAAGTCTCTCTCTCACCCGCTCTATAAGTTTATTCATATGGTTTGGCGGAGGTCACTTTTATATGTCAGAGACAAGGATCACCACCATATCCTTAAGGAGGAGCTCGTGCTTCACCGAGCCATCCAAGAGAGCTACCCTCTCCACTCCGGCTGGGTGCTAGCTCACATCTTCAGCCAGCGGACCAAGAGGAGGAAGCTACCACGCAAACTCTTGGGAGGCAACTTTATAGGTCAGCTCATCCTCTCCTTCGGCATCAGCCATGAATATGGCCCTAACATTCCACGACACCCAATTATGACCGTTGGAGGAGACTTGGCGGTCGAGTACGACTTAGAACTCGACCTCAGTCCCATGTAGCAGCAGATCCTCCACTCCAACCTACGGTCAAGTCGGAGGACGAAGATGATGCTGAGGAGCAGCAGCCGCAGCCGCCGCCTGAGTTTCAAGATTATATACCCTCGCCACACCATCAGGCAGGGTACATCCACCAGTCGTCGCCGCGCATTCCAGATCCATTTCCGGCGCATACTCACCAGCCGCGACATCACCCGCGGATGTGGGAGAGTTATACGAGCAACTGCAGGAGTGGCGCATCACCGACAACGCCGCTCAAGAGGCGCGATGGACTATTATGCAGCAACATATGCGCCGAGCCGACCGGCGATATGAGGCACAGATGGCGTGGCAACGCCAGCTCGGCGAATTTCTCCACTTTTCACCTCCCGGTTCACCGGACCAGCAGTGATCGGGTTGTATTCCTTTTCTGGTGTCTTTCTTTTTATTTATTCTTTTCGGACTTCGGTCCAACTTTTTTCTATGTGGATCCGGGGCACTTGTCCCGATTTCCTTTTTATGTTTCATTTGTTTTTGTTTTGTAGGCAATTGGGCGATTCCGTTTGCTTCGGGTTAGACTACACTTCTCTCTGCTCCGAGACTCCGTGCTGACCCTCTGAAATCAACCGTCCTCATCCAGGTTCTTCCATTCCACTCTAAACTCTAGAATTAGTCATGTGAGGACACAGTCCGATTTAAGTGTGGGGTAGGATGCTAGAGAACCTGAACCTTGCATGAACTTGATTGCCCTTGATTGTGTTTTGTGTGCCTCGTGATTCCACTCCAGTCTCTCTAGCATTAGAATGGCTCAGTTCTTGATTTTTTATGTTAAGTTGTTGTTCAACCTTTCATAATGATGCTTAGACTGCTTAACCTAGAACTTGAGAACCAACTTGTATGCTTTGATGCTAAATTGCCTGGTCAGAACAGAATTTTAAAATCACACTTGTAGTTTGTAGCCTTGATTGCATGAAAATGACCGAATCCGACTAGCAAACCAACTGTGAGCTTTTGATCCATTGCACGTAACTTGCAATTCTAATTCTTTCTGAGTGGTTTTCTGTTTACTTGAATGAGTTAGAATTTGCATGAGACCTACTCGAGACCACACGATGACACGAGTTCTAGAAGGATAGGGGCACCTAGATTCAGCTACTAAGCCAGATAGCCTACCAAACGATAAAATCCACTAAGTTTAGACCCTTGAGCTTGGCCTGTTCTTTCGGTTCGATAATACATTACAGCCATTTCCCATTTCTTTCATTCCCCGTTGATCCTCTGTGGTTGTAGTTCTAGATTGACCTACCGGAAGTCGGTTTGTGGTAACCTGCCTATAGCCATTAAACAGTTGGTCTTAGCTAATATGTCCAGACGTATAAACCCCTCTAGCAACTAAAAGAAAAAGCGGCACAAAAAAAAAGTAAAAGTAAAGTAAGAAAAGAATCAAGCTTCAGAAAAGAAAGAGAGAAGCAGGAAAATCAGAAAAAGTTCAAAGTGTAGTTCAAATAAAACGCTCTTCTCCCTATAAATGGAAGAACGAGGTAGAAAGAAAAGTTGAAAAGAAAAGAAAAAAATGTGTATGCAAAAGGAAAAGAATAAGTGCTAGGTTGCTTGAGGGTATCATAGGACGAGCGTTCATCATTCCACCAGTGTTTGGTTAGACGGTAGGAAGCCATAGATTAGATTCGAGGGAAGTTAGTCGAAAGCTACACCGCACCAAGCCATCATCATTCATTCCCATCATCTATCTCATTATAAACCCGAGTAGTGTAGATTTCATTACGGTCCTAGCAGGGAAGTCCTTCTTGACTAGATACTCGTGTTGTCACAGTGGTGGAGATGTGGTCGAAATGCAAACCTATGACAGAATTCGGTAACAGAGAATGATCGAGAGCAGAAACACGTCCTTAAACACAGAGAGTGAGAGTCCCCATTGTACTAAATATATCCTGTGTGAGGAGTCTGGTCAGTCAGGTCAAATTCGTGCATGATTGATTGCTAATTACTTGTCATGTGCAGTTTATTAGTGAGACCAGGTAGTTTGGCTGATCAGTATGCATGTTAGGTTTCTTGTTCTAGGATCGATCTGTCTAATAATTCATTGTGCTTGATTGAGCTCCAATTTAATCGATCTTATCATTTATGAACATGAGCGTTTCTATTCAGTTTGCTTGAGGACAAGCAAAAGCTTAAGTGTGGGGTATTTGATGACACTCGATCTGACGTGATTATCAGCCTCATTTAAGCAACATTTCTTTGCTTAAGACATTATTTTTAGGGTCGAATAACGAATATTCAATCGATTGTCCTATCTCGTGCCATTTGTGTTACCTTGGCCCGTTTCGGGTCTATTTGATGGTTTTCTAGTGTTTTCATGTTAGCACAGGTTTTTGCCATCAAATAAAGTAGCCATGGACGTGTCTAAGGCGTTGGAGCCTCGAGGAATCAAACTAGAATCGATCCAAGGAGCCAAGCAAGTCAAAACTGAAAATCTGCCATTCACACTTACAGTTTCGGCGAAACCAGGCCTCCAATTTCGGTGAAACCAGCAGTTCAAATCAACTGATGCCAACAGAAGGATGGTTTCGGCGAAATAAATCAACTGCTCGGACCGAAGATATTGAACAGCCGGCGGAGCCCTGAACTCAAAGCCAGTTTCGCCGAAACTATCCCTATGGTTTCGGCGAAAACATCAGCTCAGCCCGGCCCAACTAGGGTTAAGTATTTATACTTAATCCGGCGGCCCGAGGAGAGGGAGGAGATTCATAATTAATCATAATACAACTTTTCGAGATCAGAATTCTCTGAAGTTCTGGAGCGAGGAGTTGGAGTTCGAAGAGCCGGATAGAGATCGTGACACCATCCCTTCCATCTCGGAGAACCGGAGCTAGGAGTGTAACTTACCGAAGATCGGAGTCTGTCAGAGTCGTCTGAATTAGGTTTTTCAGATTCTTTTCTGTTCTTTCTCTGAATGATGAACTCTTTCCTTATCTTTGTTTCTTTTGTAATAATCATGAGTAGCTAAACCCTTTAGAGCTTAGACTAGATGAACCCTAAGTGACCCAGGGCTTTAAAGCGGTCACGGATCGGCGGTGATTAGATTCGAAATTCAATCAGTTCTTTTTCATGTTTGATTCGTTCTTCATTGTGCATGTTTCTTGTCTGGATTGATCACCTAGATTAGATTCTTGTTAAGCTAAGGATAGAAGCGAACGCTCGCCTTACTTTAGAACTTGTTGTGTGCAGATAATTAGTGAGACCAGATTGTTTGGTTGACGTGTAAGCATGTTAGGTCACTTGTTCTAGAAGTAGCAGTTTAATAATTCATTGTGATTACTTGAACCTTAACTTGATCAATCGTGTCATTTGTGAATCTGAGTGCGTTCTAATTCAGTTTGCTAGAGGACAAGCAAAAGCTTAAGTGTGGGGTATTTTGATGACACTCGATTTGACGTGATTATCAGCCCCATTTAAGCAACATTTCATACCCTTTGATGCCATTTTGATGAGTATTTGGTGCATTTGTCGTAACTTTGTGATTATCGGCTCCTAGTGCGTACATTGTCTATTTCGCGGCTATTTTTACCCTTTTTGTGAGCTTTTATGTTGAGCCCCAGGTTACCACATTATAGAGGACTCTCTCACGAGTCCAACGCTTCAAACGAAGACCAAATCAGAGTTCAAACGGAGCGGGAATGATCGAAACGAGTTGGAAGTCTGCCCAGCTCAAAACGCTGCGTTTTGGAGCTTACACGCCGTGTAAGCTAAATACACTGTGAGCTTACACGCCGTGTAAGCTCCCCAAACGGGAAATTTTCAGCTTTTCCAACAAGGAAAGGGTTTTCGGGGGTATTAATAGACTTTTCGAAGCCAGATTTGTTAACATACAATAGAGAGAGATCTGCCACGACTTGAGGAGAGTTGAGAGAGTATTCCGGAGCTATCGGAGAGATCGTGACGCCATCGATCCATCCCGGAAGACGCTCGGAGCTAGGAATTGAAGATTCTCAAGATCGAAGCTTCACGGATCATCCGAGATTAGGTTTTTCAGATCCTTTTCTGTTCTTCCTTTGTTTAAGATGAATCCTTCTGTCGTCTTTGATTCTTGTTTGTCATATATGAGTAGCTAAACTTGTAGAGCTTAGATTAGATGAACCCTAAGTGACCCAGGGCTTTAAAGCGGTCACGGATCGGCGGTAATTAGATTCAAAGTTCAATCAGTTTCTCTTTGCATGATTGTTTTGTTCTTGATTATTTATGTTTCTCTTCTGGCTGGTCGCCTAGATTAGGTTTTTGCAAGCTAGGGTTAGTCGCCAGACATCTCCCTGCTTTGGCGCATAAACTTGGCTTTCATGATCACCTAGTTTAGATTCTTGTTAAGCTGAGGATAGAAGCGAACACTCGCCTCTCTTTAGAACATCAATTCAACCAATTAACCTATTCATTGGAGTGTGCCTTTCGTAGGAACCAGTTAGGGTTAATCCGCTTCAAGAGTAACTCATAAATCATTAGTAATTGCACCAGTTAAGTTAAGTCGTTGTGAGAGGCGACCGTACATGGGCGACTAATTAATCTTGGTAGTTAGATCGGATAGAGCGAACGTTCGCCAGTTTTAAACCTAAGGGTCAGGAGTTATGGTGGTGTATAGAAATTGATTGAACGAGAATTGAAATCCGCTGATCTGTTGATTGCTGTTGCCTTGGTGATCTAAGGGGGATTCGAAATCTAAGCTTGTCTGTCGTCTGTCTGAACCATCCAATCATTCTGTCTTTCAATTTCATTTTAATTTTCTTGCATCTTAGTCTAGAAGTCGTGGAACTCACACCACGCACGAAGTGTTTAAACCTGAATAAATTGCCAGCTTCTTTGAGTAGTCGATTAGAAGAAACCCTGTGGAATACGATCTGCTTAGCTTTCCAGCTTGGTAGTATTTGATCACTGTTCTGCAGCTCATCACAAAGCTTTGCTCTCTGGTAATCTTCACTCCTAGCTCCGAGTCTCCGAGGTGAAGGGATGGCGTCACGATCTCTACCCGGCTCTTCGAACTCTTCAACTCTGTTCTCTTGAACTTCTTAGGTCTGGAACTCGTGAAAGTTCTATTATGAAAAAGTATATCCTTTGTTGAGCCGCCGGTTAAGTATTTATACTTAACCCTATCTGCGCCGGATTAGGTTAGGATTTTCGGCAAAAACTTCAGGAGTTTTCGCCGAAAACTTCTTCGAAAAAGGCTGGCTTCCGTCGACTTATCTCCTGTGAGTTTTCCACTTAGATTTTTCGGGGAGAACTTTGACTTCTCGCCGAAAACTTCTTCTTGTAAGCTCTGACGGTTTCTTCTTGAGTTTTCGACGAAAACTCTAGGCCTTTTCATCGAAAACTCCTTTGTAAAACGTGGCAGGGAATGTGTTGACTTGATTGACTCATTGGATTGATTCTGGTGCGACTCCTCGAGGTTCCGATGCCTTAGACACGTCCCTGGTTACATTATTTAACGGCAAAAACCTGTGCTATCATGAAAATACTAGAAAACCATCAAATAGACCCGAAACGGGCCAAAGTAACACAAATGGCACGAGATAGAGCAGTTGAGTGAATATTAACTATTCTGCCCTAAATACCATGTGTTAAGACAAGAAATGTTGCTTAAATGAGGCTGATAATCACGTCAAATCGAGTGTCATCAATGTGTGCAGAAAGCAGTGAGACCAGGACTTGTTTGGTTGACATTCTTTCATGTGTAGGTTACGCTTTCTAAATGAGACAATGTAGGTTGAATTGTTAGAGATAAAATTTCAATTTGGTTGATCTTGTCACTTATGAATTTGAGCGTGATTCTAAATTTAATTGTTTGGCGACAAACAAAAGGTTAAGTGTGGGGTGATTTGATGACGCTATAATTATAGCGTTTATCTCGCCACATTTGAGCGACATTACCATTTTCATGCACCTATTTGTGTTAGTTTTGAGGAGTTTTCGTGCAAATTATGTCTTATTGTCATCGGGCGCTCTTTTGGGCCATATTTGATGTCGTTTCGAGTTATTTTATGAGATTTCAGGTTACCACATTGTGGAGGCCCTTTATACGAGCTCGACGCTTCAAATGGGGACCAATTCGGAGTTCGGACGGAGCAGGAATCATCGAAATAGCGGAAAAAATCTCACGCGCAGGATCAGCAAAAAGTGTGACTGGGAGCACAAGAAAAGTGTCGGTGCACTTTTCTGTGCATCTCGACGCACTTTTTACCAGAATCCAGATTTTTTTCGGATTTTGGGGTATTTAAAGCCCAAAATAGAGAGGAAAAGGACAATCTTCATTCTTCATTCAATTTCCGACGAACTAGACACTCTCGGGAGGAGATTTTGGTTTTTTATAGACACAATTGAGCGGGAGGAAGCTAGGATTTGTCCAGAAGTTTCATTGAGTCATCAGGATTAGTTCATTCCGGAGTAAGATGTCTTTCTCTTCGATTTTCTTCTCCGTTGTATCTTTGATTTCTTCCAAAGCCACGAGTAGCTAAACTCTTTAGTTTGTTCACATTAGATGAAACTCTAGTTAGATTTTGTATGAGTGATGTTGGCTTTTTAACCCATTTATGTTAATTGAGGTTTATTCAGACATTTGATGCGATTTTCCTTAACCCTAATTTGAAGCTCTATGAATCTGTTGTTTGACCATATCGTAGGGTTCTTGCTTCATCTTTGATTTTGCGGTTCTGACCAAGGACGTGAGTCATTCTAGATTCTAGGAAGTCGTTAGGACTTGCCGGTATCTTGACCATAAGATCGGTAGACATAATCTCTTTACATTATCTTTGTGGCATTTCATTTAACACCTTGTATGCATTCTTGAGAATTCTTAGGTTGTCTTGAGCATAGAAACCTTTGAATTTGATAGGATAGCGTCTCTATGACCTGACCAAGGAGTAGAGATTACCTAAGGAAATGTCGAGTCATCAAGTATGTTGAAACATTGCATCATCCGTCTTAATCGAGCTAGAGTGGATTCGAGTATGGACAAATGCCTTAGTCATTCTTCCAAACAACAACTTGATTACTTGCTTATTTGTTTAACTTTTGCATTCTTAGCATAATTTAGTTTACAAACCAAACTCAAAACAAAACGACAAAACCCCCGAATAGCTTAACCCACAATTGTTGAGTAATTGAACAGAATTCCCCTCGGGAAAATGATCTCTTTGGAGCAATTCATTGAGTAAAACTAGTGTGCATTAATTTGTGCATCAACTAACTAGAGCACAAAGAGGACATTTGTAAATGTTGTAGTTTCTCATCAATCTATGACAACCATGCATGCAACCCATAGATATCCATTAGTCGTATAGAATTTTCTGCACAAAGTGGACAATTTTGGCTTCTATGGGCCCTCAATCCGAAACCCCGAACTCTAAAAGACAAAAGACACACACAAGCTTAAAAAAAAATTCACATTCATTGGTTCTTGGCATTATCAGTCGCATGTGTAGGACCCACGTCATCCTCTACCTCTACACCGTGTCTCAAATCGAATCCATGAAAACCTCACCCTCCTCATCAAGATCAACCTTTGGATCCATTTCAACTTTAGCCACTTTCGTTTTGCCATGTCTATGTAACTAATCTCGCCTTCATCGTTACAAAGGTCCCATACCTCGTCGTTGATCACTGAGTTGTTGAGACGATGCATATCTTTGGAAACTAGTGGTTTCTTAGTTTGTGCTTTGGAGGAGAGTCCAAAAAAGATCCTAAACATCTATTATTGTACTACCCAAATGTTATCTTGTCTCAACTACTACCAAAAAGTAACACAAAATATATACTGATGCATTTTTCCGCTCACGCCTCCCACCTACTTCACTTTTTCCGTCCATATGTCGTGATATACTGTCCGAATATAACCACATATTCCCTATTATGATATTTTTGTACAAAATAGAGGGAGAGTTAAGGACAAAGAAAGGAAAAAACAAATGGGAACCCAAAAGACCAGTAATTTAATCAAAGCCGTAGTTGAAGAAGGGACCCAAAAAAATCATTTCACTCTCCCTCTATTAGTGGGTCGGAGAGCGGTGAGGTCAGATTAGTGGCGTTGTCGGAGTAGTAAAGTGTGAAGCGGAGGAGACTCATCGACGTCGGCTGGAGGAGCGGTGGAGCATCAGCATGCTCGAGGAGCAGTGACATGGTTGGAGCAGAGGTGAATCATCGACATCGGTCGGAGGGGCGGTGGGAGCATCGACAGGGTCGAAGAGCAGTGGTGAGGTCGGAGTAGAGGCGTGGTCGGAGCAGAGGGAATCATCAACGTCAGCTGGAGGATTATGGAGCATCGGCGGCCGAAGAAAACTGGGAAGAGCTAAGGTTGAAGACTATAAGAATTATTCAATAATTGTAAAAATGACAGTTTAGTCACTCTATTTTAAATTATAGATAGTTTGATTGTTTAATATTAAAAATTATAATTTTAGTCACTATTTTTTATGTTGCTAACATTGTTGAAATAACTTTTGAATTATATAAACTGGTTGTCGAATAATGGATTAACTAGTTCGTATGATTAGTTAACTAATTATCCACTAAATAATCTCGTTAATTAGTTATTCGGTCACGATTGTTAATTTTGATAACTAGTTATCAACTAAAAAACTTGTTAACTAATTTAGACATTAGTTAGCTAGTTAACAAAATTAGTTAATTAGTTAACTAGTTATCAAATTAGTTAACAAGTTAACATCACGATTGGATAACTAGTTAACAAGTTTTTTAGTTGATAATTAGTTAACAAAATTAGTTATCTCATTATCAAACGAGTTAATTAGTTATTTTGTTAGTAACTAGTTAACTAATCGAGTTAACTAGTTAATAATATAATTTGGGCCTTTTGACCTAAATAAATAAATAAATAAAACTATTTACACAAATAAATATGTTTTCAAACCATTTACAAAAATAGTGATTTTCGCCCAGATATTGGGCGAATTTGCCCAGAACCCAGACAAAAATTACCGATGAATTAGTCTGACCGGTCAGAACCAAAAACTAATTTCGCCCTATTAGTGGGCGAATTCGCCGACAGCGGCTTGCTGTAAAACAAATTGGGTTCCTTGATGGTATCAAGGATCAATCTCAACCATTGATTCATTTTTAAATCTAATGGCTTAAATTAAAGGGGTATAAATGTCATTTCGTAATTTAATTAATTTTTTTTTAATTTAAGTGTTGGTGTCACCGGAAAGTCTCCGGCGCCCGAGCTCGGCGATTTCTCCGACGACTGGAGCTCGGATTTCAAAAAAAAATTTGGCCACCAGACCACCGTCGTCTGGCCTATTTTTCTAGAAATTTTTTTCGGTGACGCTTCGTACTCGTTTTTAATATGTGTACACGTTTCTGTATATGTGTAAGTGCACATTTCTGTACATAAACTGTGTACACATTTTATACATGTGTACACGTTTATGTACTTACATTTTTGTACACGTGCATGCACTTTTTGTACACATGTACACATATTTATATACGTGCAGATACTCATTGTACACGTGTATACAATATCTTACATTTTTATGTACACGTGTACACACATTTCTGTACATAAACTTTTTTTTGGCAAAGGCTAGTTTCGTTAAAAACTTAAAGGATACAAAGTTGGGCCGAAGCCCATGGAAAAACAAGAATGAAATAAAGTAAAATAGGCCTTATTACAACTTAAGAACAAACTTAAGCCCCAAAACCTATCAAACCCTAAAACACTCCTCCAACAAAGAAGCAACCAGCAGCCGTCATCCTCTGCAAGACCGCCGCCAAGCCAACCAAATCGCCGGAAACACGCCGGAGAAGGAGGAAAAATGCCGGAAAAGACGGGGCACCTTGAAGCACTCTTCAAAGAACCGTCCCTGCCACAAACTCAACTAAAAGCACCCGGGCTCATATGAGAAGCCACAACATCTCCGAAATACCAACACTATGGGTAAAACAAGGAGGTAGATGACATTAAAGAAAAGAAGAAGCAAACTGAAAAATCAGCTCCCTTTGAATCCAAGCCTACATACTGTCAGAATCTGAAAATAAGATTTGAAACAAAAGCTCCATAAAGGAGAGGGAAAAGCCCACAAGGGGAAGAGAGAGCTCCATTGAAGGAGAAAAACACATTCATGAAGGAGGAAAATGATCAACAATAAGAGAAAAAAGGGAAGGAACAGGAAAATAAAGGAAACAGATCTAGAACACGGGGCTACACGTGTTATTTATGTGTACACGTTCTATACATGCACACATTTATATACTTACATTTTTTTACACATGTACACATACTTTTTTTACACGTGTACATATATTTATATATGTGCATATACTCATCGTACACATGTATACAATATCTTACATTTTTTTATGTATACGTGTACACGTTCTACACACGTACACGTTTTGTACACATTCTATACTCACACGTTTATGTACTTACATTTTTATACATGCGTACACTTATCGTGTACACATGTGCACACACTCTCTACACATGTGTAAACATATTTTGTACTCGTGTGCATATATTTTATATAAATCATGTGCACACTACTTATAAAATAATGTGTGTACACCTATTCGTACACGTGCACACCTTTTTTTTATATTAGTGTATACATACTTCGTACTCATATGACACATATTATGTACAAACCATGTATATGCTACTTTAATAAAAGAATTTTATTGTTATATAATCATAATAGTACTCAGTGGCATAGTGGTAAGAGTTTAGTTTTACAATAAAGAAGTCAAGGTTTCAAATCCCCTCACCAACAATTTTTTAAAATAATTATTCTGGTGGTACCGTCGGCGACGGATGGAGGAGGGAGGCGGCTGCCGGCGGCCGACGAAGGAGGGGAGGCGGCTGCCTACAGATGGAGGAGGGAGGCGGCGGACGGAGGTCGGCGACCAGTGAGGGTTGACTAATGGTGAAAGAATTTTTAAAATACCCAAAATACCCTTCTATTTTAGACCGTTAGATTAATGAAATTTAATCAACAATTGTGATTGTTCCTTGATGGGTCAAGGAAACCCCTTTCTTGATGCCAAGCTGGACTCGAATTCGCCTGCTTCCCTTCCAAATTTTCCATTTCATAAATAACTTTGCAAATAAGTCACCTGATTAATTAGCAATTACAAAATGATTACTAATCTATATAATTTTGTAAAATAATCATTGAAATTTGAATTTTAATGATGAGTTCGTTCTACAGTGATCGTAACTAATAGGTCGTTTGGTTTCTGTGATTTGGTGGTGTGATTTGGATGAATACACTAATTCCTGTGAAACCTTCGTTTTTTCAGAAAAAATGATTTCACAAAACAGCTGTTTTGGGCATCGAAAATGTCTGATTTCAAAACTCAGCTTTAAGTTGAGTTTCGGGTGATTTGGTAATGAATGAATTGAAGCATTTGTATATTTACCTTTTTATCCAAATACTAGTTTATATAATTACAATCACTACTATTGTTTTAATTCACATACCTAACATTTGCTACCATTACTATTTCAAACTTCTCTTCTTTGAAGCCTTCTTTCTCCTCTTCAATTTTGACAACTTCCCCCCTCCTGAAGCAACAACCTTCCCATAAAAAAATCACATTATTTCTCACTTCAATCTCATCGTTCCAGTATACTCTGAAGCAACAACCTTCTCATACAAGCAATGTCACCCAGGAACAAACAAAATGTAATTGTATATATTTTGAATTTTTTTCGAATATTGATGTTTGATGTTGCTGTAAAACAGTGATCAAATACTACTAAGCTAAAAGCTAAGCAGTCGTATTCCACGGGGGCTTCTTCTAATCGTTTACTCAAATATGAAGGCAATTTATTCAAGTTTAAACACTTTGTGCATGGTGTGAGTTCCACGACTTCTAGTCTAAGATGCAGGAAAATTAAAATGAAATTAAAAGACAGAAAGATTGGTTGGTTTAGACAGACGACAGACAAGCTTAGATTTCGAATCCCACTTAGATCACCAAGGCAACAACAATCACAAGACCAACGGTCTCATTCAATCAATTTCTATACACCACCATAACTCCTTACCCTTAGATTTAAGACCGGTGAACGTTCGCTCTATCCGTTCTAACTACCAAGATTAATTAGCCGCCCGAGTACGGTCGCTTCTTGCGATGACAAAACTAACTGGTGCAATTACTAATGATTAATGAGTTACTCTTGAAGCGGATTAACCCTAACTGGTTCCTACGAAAGGCACACTTCAATGAATAGGTTAATTGGTTGAATTGATGTTTTAAAGAGAGGCGAGTGTTCGCTTCTATCCTCAGCTTAACAAGAATCTAAAATAGGTGATCAAGGAAGACAAGTTTATGCGCCAAAGTAGGGAAGCTGTCTGGCGACTAACCCTAGCTTGAATAAACCTAATCTAGGCGACCAACCAGAAGAGAAACATAAACAATCAAAAACAAAACAACCATGCAAAGAGAAACTGATTGAACTTTGAATCTAATCACCACCGATCCGTGACCGCTTTAAAGCCCTGGGTCACTTAGGGTTCATCTAATCTAAGCTCTACAAGTTCAGCTACTCATAACGATAACAGAAGAATCAAAGGAAACAAAGGAAATTATCATACAGAGGAAGAACAAATAAGAACTGAAAAACCTAATTCTGACGACTCCGGCGAAGCTTCGATCTCCTGGATCTTCAACTTTAAGCTCCGAGCTCTCCAAGGTGGAAAGATGGCGTCACGATCTCTTCCTAGCTCTTCGAACTCTCAAAACTCTCCCTCGAACTTCTAGGTCTGGAACTTGTGTAAGTTCTATTATGAAAAAAAGTATCTCTTATTTGAGCCGCAAACTTCAAGAGTTTTCGCCGAAAACTTCAGTGAAAATTGATGGCTTCCGTCGACTGATTCTCCTGTGAGCTGGTTGGTTAGAGTTTTCGGCGAGAACTTGACTTTTCGCCAAAAACTTCTTCTTGTATTGCTCTGCCAATTTCTTCTGTAGTTTTCGGCGAAAACCTCAGGTCTTTTCGCCGAAAACTTACGTGTAAAACGGGGCAAGATTTGTGTTGACTTGATTGACTCCTTGGATCGATTCCGGTGCGATTCCTCAAGGTTCCAATGCCTTAGACACGTCCTTGGTTACATTATTTGATGGCAAAAACCTGTGCTATTACAAAAATACTATAAAACCATCAAATAGACCCGAAACGGGCCAAAGTAACACCAATGGCACGAGATACAGCAGATGAGTGAATATTCCCTATTCTACCCTAAAAACCATGTCTTAAGCTAAGAAATGTCGCTTAAATGAGGCTGATAGTCATGTCAAATCGAGTGTCATCAAATACCCCACACTTAAGCTTTTGCTTGTCCTCAAATAAACTGAATAGAAAATGCTCAAATTCATAAATGATAAGATCGACTAAATTGAAGTTCAAGCTTGCACAATGAATTATTAGACAACTACTTCTAGAACAAGAAACATAATATGCATACCGATCAACCAAACAACCTGGTCTCACTAAAAACTGCACACGACAAGAAGTAGTAACCAATCATACACGAATTTGACCTGACCGACCAAACTCCTAACACAGATAATATTTCGTACAAGGGAAACTCTCATTATCTGTGTTTAGGGACGTGTTTCTGCTCTCAATCATTTTCTGCCACTGAATTCTTTCATACGTTTGCAATTCGACCACATCTCCACCACTATGACAACACGAGTAACTAGTCAAGAAGGACTTCCCTGCTCTGGACTGTAGCAAATTCTACACTACAAGGGCTTATAATGAGATGGATGATGGGAATATATGATGATGGCTTTGGTGCGGTGTAGCTTTCGACTAACTTCACTCGAATCTAGCCTATGGCTTCCTACCGTCTAACCATACACGGGTGGAATAGTGTACGCTCGCCCTATGATACCCTCAAGCAACCTAGCACTTCATTTTGCATATTTTCTTTTTCTTTACATTTTCTTTTGACTTCGTTCTTCCATATGTAGGGAGAAGAACGTTATTTAACTAAACTATAAACTTGAAAACTTTTGAACTATTTTTCTATTTTTTTTCGAATTTTTCTTATTGTTTTTCTTCTTTTTTTTCTTTTGTGCCGATTTTCTTTTAGTTGCTAGAAGGTTTACACGTCTGGACATAATAGCTAAGACCACCTGTTTAATGGCTATGGGAAGGTTACCACAAACCGACTTCCGGTAGGCTAATCTAGAACTACTACCACAGGGGATCAACGGGGAGTGAAAGAATGGGATTGGCTGTAATGTATATCGAATCGAAAGAATAGGCCAAGCTCAAGGGTTTAAACCTAATGGATTTAACGTTGGGTAGGCAATCTGGCTTAGTAGCTGAATCTACGTTACCCTATCATTCTAGAACTCGTGTCATCGTGTGGTCTCGGGTAGGTCTCATGCAAATTCTAATTCATTTAAGAAAACAGAAAACCACTCAAAACGAATTAAAATTGCAGGTTATGTGCAATGGATCAAAAGCTCACATTTGGTTTGCTAGTCGGATTCGGTCATTTTCATGCAATCAAAGTGACAAACTACAAGTGTGATTTTGAAAATCTGTTCTGACTAGGCAATTTAGCATCAAAGTATACACGTCGGTTCTCAGGTTCTAGGTTAAGCAGTCTAAGCATCATTATGACAGTTTGAACAACAACTTAACATAAAAAATCAAGAACCGAGCAATTCTAATGCTAGAGAAACTGAAAAGGCACCACGGAACACACAAAAACACAATTAAGGGCAAACAAGTTCATGCAAGGTTCTCTAGCATCCTACCCCACACTTATGTGTCCTCACAGGACTAAACCAGAGTAGAGAGATATGAAGAACCTGGAATGAGATGGTCGGTGTAGGGGATGAACACGGAGCGTCCGAAGTAAATCGAAGTAGCTACCCAAGTTCCTACAAAACAAAAACAACAAAAAGATCAAAAGGATATCGGGACAAGTGTCCCGGATCCACACAGAATAAAAGTCGAACAAAGACGGTTTAGGGGAATTTTGAAAATTTTTTATTTTTTTATACGGCACAAATGCACGGCACAGCACTCCTAGAGAAATCTAGAACGACTAAGTTCAATCAGATCAGTAAAAATCACACCGAAACAGCAGGCACGCAAAACGAGGTAGACCAGAATTGAACTCGTCAAAATTCAACAATCAACATGTCAAAAGATTCGAAATTGAAAACCCAACAACTAACCTTCAAGACATGACTCAAGCAGATGGACGGAAAGCGACGAAGTTGGCCAAAACGTGAAAAGCTTGTTTCGGGGATAACTGGAGCTACAGAGCTCCGATTTGGGCGATCAAGTATGCGTTGGAATCGGACCGAAAAAAGAAAATTGATTTTAAGAATAGACACAAGTTTTCGCCGAAAATTTCTTTGAAAACAGGCAAAAATAAAACAGACACCACTGTTCAAAAATTTAAGCAAAGTATTCGGCGAAAACTTTAAGTTTTCGTCGAGTACTCATTTAAAAACTTTTTTTTCTAAAACCTATCAGAAAACAAATCAAAACGAAAGGAAATTAAACTGACACTTTGGCTCCCCCGAACCTGATTCAAACGACGAAAAGACTGACTCAAAAATTCAAAAACGGACTCCAGCCGTGGGTTGCCTCCCACGAAGCACTCTCTTTTAACGTCCTTGAGCCGGACGATACCTGGATGGCGATCAAGAGACATCCTGATGAGCCCCCTGTTCCTTGGACCCGCCCCGAACTACCTTTGACCCGTAGCCAATCCAAGGCTTTCAAGGAACGGCTCACCCTCTACATGAAGACTTGGAGCCAGGGGAGGCACGACGAGGATGCTGACCAGATCATCCGATCCGGATATACCCTGCTGACCAACTGGGTGATTCCAAGACAGGTCGCCCGGGCGCCGGACACAACGCTTGGGAACCCCGACCAGCACTCGGCATCAGGCCAACACCAGGCCCAAGCCCTAGGAGGTTTATCACCCGCCCTCAATCCCACACAAGGCCAGGAGCCAATCCTAGGAGCTGCCACCCTAGGAGCCAAGGAGAAATGGAAGGAAATGAAGAAATGGGAGGAGGACCGAACGGGCCGATCGAGCAGGAACCTCGGATGCCGAGCAGCATCAGCATCAGGCCCGCCGGAGCCCAGCATCAGGAGCCCCGTGCATATCCAAGCCCGAGCAACCGACGCTGCCGCCAATTCCACGCCCGACAGCAAAGGCGGCGCCGGCTTTCCTATTCCGGCCCGCGCGTGAGCGACAAGCACGACCGGATCCGCCGGTTTAGGGTTCTCCACACGTTTTATTTGTTTTAATTCTTTTTAAGTGTTGGACTCAGATTTTCCCTTTTAGTTTCGATTCTTTAGGAACAAGTAAGTCCTTTTTATTCTATTTAGGACTCTAGGTTATTATTTTAATTATTTTTCGAGTTGTAACCTAAGTAGGAAGCCGCAGGGATGTCCCAGCTCCTCTAGTATAAATAAGAGTCCTCGGCCTCATTGTAAACTCAACCTTTTTCGAATCAATCAATTAAACAGACCTTTGTTCTTTAAATCCTTTAGTTTCTGCTGCGTGCATAGCTTAGGATCAGTGTTATCAACAGAAGCATCCATCTTCTGTCGTTGAGTCATTCTTGGACACTTAGGGTTCCCGGCTATATACAGCCGACGGGTCCAAGTACTTTCCCGCCCCGGTGCCGACTGTCGATCGAGCGAAGGTTCAAGACTAGCGGTGGTTAGGGTCGTCTGCCCCCAGTTGCAGTGGTTCGCACCAGTTTTGGTATCAGAGCTTCGGTTCAACACAAGGAACCACAATCTATCCCAGTCTTCACGTTTGAAACCCTGGATTCATATCCTTTACTTTCAGTCTTAGAAAATACTTGAAAAACCCTACCTATCTTTGTTTTCGTGTTATTAGAAAACCAGTTTAGAAAATCCCATCTATTTCCATTCTTGTTCGAAGCTTTGTAAGAAAGAGAAAAGAAAACAAAAAGAAAGGCAATCTGCCCTAGGGTTTCCCGTTCATTATAGGTTGATCTTAAGAAGAGGGGTAGATAGATATTTGCTTCCCTGTATTGTCAATTATGACAGAAGAAGAACTCGCGCTGCTCGAAGCTACCCTACCCACGATAGCACAGATCCTAGCCCAGATGAAGGCATCAATCGACAAGATCGAAAGGGCAGTCGAAGGAAATCCGGCCCCCGCCCCGGCATCAACCTCGGCACCATCCCCGACACCAGCACCGGCCCCGACCCCGGATCAGCAACCGGTCCCACCCCCGGCGCCTGACCAGCACCTGGCGCCCGAAGAACCCCCGACGACACACTCCGCTCACCCGCCGGGTAACCCCAGCAGTTCCGCCAAGACTGCCCCTGACCGATCGCCAAGCAACCCTCCGTCCAGTGGCGGATCGACCCCGGTCCACCCCCAAGCACCGTCACCACAAGGATCACCCGAGCCAAGACCCGAGCCTTGGCACAGGCCGGACTCCTGGGAATTTCTATGAATCCAACCGAGCCCCGGCTCTCACACCTCCGACCGCCCATACCTGACTCTTTATCCAAACCCGGCGCACTGGCCGACCCCGACGGCCCTCATAACACCCTCACCAGCACAGATGCCAATTGCCACCCGGAATACTCGGTCAAGAAAGACCCCTCGATACTCTGCCGTATCTTGATGGCTCCTCCGCGCCCAAACCCTAAGCAATGGACAGGAGTAGAGAGACAACCTGTTCCACACCCGATGCGTCATTCAAAATAAGGTCTGTGGCATGGTCATTGATGGTGGCAGCTGTACCAATGCTGTTAGTCGCGAGCTCGTAACAGGGCTCCATCTACGCACCCAAAAGCATCCCCAACCCTACAAGCTCCACTGGCTTAGCAACTGTGGAGAGGTGAAGGTCACCCGCCAATCCTACATCCTGTTCAGCATTGGAAGGTACACTGATCAAGTTCTATGTGACGTTGTACCCATGGAGGCTGCCCATGTATTACTTGGCCGACCATGGCAGTTTGACAGGTTTTCCAAACACGATGGGAGAACCAATAGCTACAACCTCCTCCATAAAAACACTAAGTACAAACTCAAACCTCTCTCCCCTTCGGAGATCCTACAAGACCAGATAGAGAGATGAGTTATGCGAGAAAAGAAAGAAAGAGAACTTCAAAAAATTGAAAAAAGAGAACAGTCTAATTCGGTTCTAAGCACAAAAACAGAAGACCCAATCCCTATTGGGGCCATCTCTCAGGAAAACAAGAAGAAAGAAGATCCGATCGCCACCTCCGGGGATATCAAGCAAGCTCTATTAGCCCGAAGACCTATGGTAGTGATCCGATATAAGGAATGCCTTAATTCTAACCCGAGCCTGACAATACCTAGTGTTGTTTCATCTCTCTTGCAGGACTACAAGGACGTCTTCCCCGACAAAATCCCTAGCGGGCTACCCCCACTTCGAGGGATTGAGCACCAAATTGACTTGGTGCCCGGGGCAGCCCTACCAAACAAGGCCGCGTACCGCACCAACCCGGAGGAAACCAGGGTGATCCAATCCCAAGTAGAAGAATTAATGGGCAAAGGATACGTCCGGGAGAGCATGAGCCCTTGTGCCGTTCCAGTCATCCTAGTCCCGAAGAAGGAGGGGACGTGGCGGATGTGTGTCGACTGTAGGGCCATTAACAACATCACAGTTAAGTATCGACATCCCATCCCTAGACTAGATGATATGCTTGACGAGCTACATGGGTCTACCATCTTCTCCAAAATAGACCTTCGATCAGGATATCACCAGATCCGAATGAAGGAAGGAGACGAAGGGAAAACTGCTTTTAAAACAAAATTAGGGTTGTATGAATGGATGGTCATGCCCTTCGGCTTGACTAATGCCCCTAGCACTTTTATGAGACTCATGAATCAAGTCTTACGGTCTTACATTGGAAAATTTGTAGTAGTATACTTTGATGACAACTTTGTCTACTCCAAAAACTTAGAAGACCATCTAAGACACCTCAAGTCAGTCCTAGAAGTCCTAAGAAAAGAACAATTGTATGCCAACATGGCTAAGTGTACTTTTTGCACCGATCACCTTGTGTTCCTTGGTTTTGTTGTTAGCTCTTCAGGAATAAGGGTGGATGAGGAAAAGATCAAAGCCATCAAGTCTTGGACAATCCCACAAAGCATCACGGATATTCAGAGTTTTCATGGGTTGGCTAGCTTCTACCAGCGATTTTTCCGAGACTTTAGCACTCCAGCCACCCCTCTCACGGCGGCCATCAAAAGGGATCTTCCTTTCTAATGGGGCCCGAGTCAGCAAGCAGCCTTTGAGGTCTTAAAGAAAAAGCTGACCGAAGCACCCCTCCTCAAACTCCCCGACTTTAACAAGCCCTTTGAGATTGAATGTGATGCCTCCAGAGTAGGGATTGGCGCCGTCCTCATGCAAGAAGGAAGACCTATCGCCTATTTCAGTGAGAAACTCAATGGAGCGCCCCTCAACTACCCGACCTACGACAAGGAGCTCTATGCCCTAGTCCGAGCCCTCAAAACGTGGCAACATTACTTGTGGCCCAAGGAGTTTATCATCCACACAGACCATGAATCCCTCAAATACCTAAAGGCCCAACATAAACTCAACAGAAGGCACGCCCGATGGGTAGAATTCATTGAATCATTCCCATACATCATCAAGTTCAAGCAAGGTAAAGAGAATGTGGTAGCCGACGCCCTTTCTCGAAGATATACCCTCCTCTCTGTCCTTACCACCAAGTTCATTGGATTTGAGCACATTAAAGAACTTTATGCGGCCGGCCAAGATTTTAAGGGTGTTTTTGAAGCATGTGAATAATGACACTCGATTTGACGTGATTATCAGCCTCATTTAACCGACATTTCTTTGCTTAAGACATGGTTTTTAGGGTAGAATAACGAATATTCAATCGATTGCCCTATCTCGTGCGATTTGTGTTACCTTGGCCCGTTTCGGGTCTATTTGATGGTTTTCTAGTGTTTTCATGTTAGCACAGGTTTTTGCCGTCAAATAAAGTAGCCATGGACGTGTCTAAAGCATTGGAACATCGAGGAACTGAACCAGAATCGATCAAAGGAGCCAATTAAGTTCAAGCAATCTCCTGCCCGTTTACAAAGAAGATTTCACCGAAAATACCTTGTTATTTTCGGCGAAAATATTAGTGCAAATCGACTGATGCCACTTGAAGGATGGTTTCGGTGAAAACAATATGTTTTCGGACCGAAACCTATTCGGCGAAAAGGACAGAAGAAGCAGCTTAGTGACCGGCCATTTACACAAGGATTTTCGCCGAAAATACCTTGTTATTTTCGGCGAAATTATCAGGCTGTTTTGGCTAATTTAGGGTTAAGTATTTATACTTAACTCGGCGGCCCAAAGAAGGGGAGAATCATAATTAATCATAATACAACTTTTCGAGATCAGAATTCAGAGAATCCTCTCAAGTTCTGGAGCGAGGAGTTCGAGTTCGAAGAGCCGGATAGAGATCGTGACGCCATCCCTTCCATCTCGGAGAATCGGAGCCAGGAGTGTTATCTACCGAAGATCGAAGTCTGTCAGAGTCGTCTAAATTAGGTTTTTCAGATTCTTTTCTGTTCTTCCTCTGGATGATGAACTCTTTCTTTATCTTTGTTTCTTTTGTAATGATCATGAGTAGCTAAACTCGTTAGAGCTTAGACTAGATGAACCCTAGGTGACCCAGGGCTTTAAAGCGGTCACGGATCGGCGGTGATTAGATTCGAAGTTCAATCAGTTTCTCATTCATGTTTGATTTGTTCTTCATTGTTCATGTTTCTTGTCTGGATTGATCACTTAGATTAGATTCTGGTTAAGCTAAGGATAGAAGCGAACGCTCGCCTTACCTTAGAACATCAAATTGAACAATTAATTATAATTGGAGCGTGCCTTTCGTAGGAACCGATTAGGGTTAATTCACTGCAAGAGTAACTCATTAATCATTAGTAATTACACCAATTAATTAAGTCATTGCGAGAGGAGACCGTACCCGGGCGACTAGTTAATCTTGGTAGTTAGAACGGATAGAGCGAACGTTCGCCGGTCTTAAACCTAAGGGTAAGGAGTTATGGTGGTGTCTTAGTAATTGATTGAATGAGAATCGAAATCCGCTGATCTGTTGATTGCCAATGCTCTGGGGAATGAAGGGGGATTCAAAGTCTAAGTTCGTCTGTCATCCTTGTTTTCAAACCCTAATTTCCAATCTGCTTTAGTTTAATTTTTTAATTTATCCGCATTTCTTAGAATTAGAAGTCGTGGAACTCACACCACGCACAACGTGTTTGCATTTGAGTACTTTGCCAGTTTTGAAGTAGTCAATCATAGGAGACTCTCGGAATATGATCTGCTATAGCTTTTTCTTAGCATTAGTAGTTATTTGTGTGAATCGCCAACGACAGGTTCACCAAATTGGCGCCGTTGCCGGGGACTTCTTTTGATTGTTCGAAAGAAGAACTGGCCATTTATTCTTCTATTTTCCATCTTTCATTTTTCCACCCACTTTGATTTTACACTGGTTTTGTTTGTCTTTGTTATCTGTAGGTTTACAGGTGTATGCCTCACCGTCCTTGGACTCGCTCTCAAACCGAACAGGCTAAGAGTGCAGAGAGACCAGGCAGTTCTGCTACACCTCTACGATCACAGATTCTGAAGAAAGGCAGATCCAATCCATTCATCACTCGATCAAGATCGAGGAACCGAAGGAGAGTTCCTCATCTCCATCTTCACTTGTACCGTCATCTTCATCCGCTTCATACACCGAGTCACTTTCACCTTCTCCATCTCCTACCATGGGTGATAGATTACCACCAAATGGCGATCAACCGCCGCCGCCACCACCTGCACAGAAGAGTCTAGCAGACTATAACAAGCCGAGCGCGACTAGCATTCGATCTTCCATTGCCGTTCCACGCATAGAAGGAGATCCTGACTATGAGATCAAGATTCCATTCTTGACTATGATCTCTAGGGATTTACAGTTTGAAGGCAGGCCCCTAGACAATCCTTGCACTCATCTTGCAGACTTCCTTGATCTCTGCAATACTCTTAAGAGCGGGAACCTCGACAAAAACACTCTTTGTCTGAGAGCTTTCCCGTTCTCTCTGAAAGGCCCTGCTAAGAGGTGGCTTACTGGCAAACCACCTGGTTATTACACTGATTGGGATACTCTGGCTCAGGACTTCATTGAAGAATACTTACCTCCGGCCAGAACAACTGCCATCAAGGACAGCATTGCCAGATTCTCCCAGAAAGAAGGAGAAAGCTTGTATGATACTTGGAATCGATTCCAAGAACTTCTCTACACCTGCCCTCATCATGGATTCGAGAAGAGGCAGTTAGCTGAAATCTTTTCTCGAGGACTTTGAGAAGAATCTGCCAAGTGGGTCAATTCTCTAGCTGAAGGGGATCGCACTACACTCACTTCTGAAGCTGCTCTTCTTCACTTCGCAAACTGTGCTTCCAAGTCAAGGAACTGGGAGCGACAATCTGAAGGATCGAGGAGCAAGCTAGATCTTGAAGCAGCTATCAAGGCAGAGGTAGAGAAGCATCTGAAGAAGTCTACCACACCGATCAAGCCGCCAACAGCTTCTGTCTATGTTGCTGATTGCGAGTGGTGTGGAGCTTGCGCACATAACGGAGGCCGTTGTCAGAATTTTGGTAAGGCAGAAGTTCGATCTCCCGAAGAGGTAAATTTCATCCAACAAGGCTTCATTAATAATGAGAATGGTTATGCTGGTTATCGTAACTTCAGACAGCAAGGGAACTATCAAGACAGACCTCCCTACAATGCTGGCGCCAATCATAACCAGAACCAGAATAACCGCCCGGCTGGTCCAGCTCAGGATCAGAAGCCTAACCATCCGCCGGCAGGTGTCTACCAGCCACCGCATCGCAATCCGAGTAATTATGGAACTGCTCCTGGCAATCGCCAGAATCAATATCTCAACAATACCTATCCAGGGCAGCAACATCAAAGAGAGAACAATGTCAGTGACCTGGATAAGAAGCTCAGCCAGATCATCACCAGACTCGATGATCATGACAGTCAGTTCAAGGCTCAAGCTCTTCTCAATCAAGAACAGATAGCATCTGGGCAAAGAATTGAGCAAGCCGTGAACAACATCTCGAGCATGCTAGCTTCTGGTCGACCACTTGGCCAACTTCCAAGCCAGACAGAGCCAAATCCGAGGAAGGAGCAAGCCAAGATGGTAACCGCTCGAAAACTCCCGAACTTAATTGCTGATGCTTGTTCTGTCTTACGTAGGATCGCTGAAACTCCAGAAGAAGAAAAAAAGAAGAACAAGAACCGGCGCCTAAGGAAGATCCTCCTCTTGCACCGTACGTCGTGAAACCTCCTTTTCCTAGAGCATTGCTGCCTAATGCAAGGATCGAGACTGGCATGAAGGGGAACAAGGAAGGATATCCTGACATTCGTATTAAGAAACCTGCCTCTCCATATCCAGCTAAGTTATCTGATCCTGGTTCTTTTACTTTGCCTTTGGTAATCAATGATGTTGAGATCGAACGCTGTTTAGTTGATCTAGGAGCGTCTGTTAATGTCATGCCTATGAGCCTGTTTGGAAAGTTAAACCTAGGAGAACTTGAACCGTCTAGTATGCAACTCGTCTTTGCTGATAGATCACTTAAAACCCCTAAGGGAGAGATTAAAGACGTTATTACTAAATGTGGTCCGTTCACGTTTTTAGCTGACTATGTGATTATGGATACTAGTACGGATGATTCTACCATACTCATAGGTCGACCTTTCATGGTTACTACTGGAATGAATATTAACGTTCCAAATGGTTCTTTAACTCTAAGGGTCGGTAAAGAAACGAAAACTTTTCGTCTTAAAGATGGCATGAAATATGACTCTAAGAATGAAGAATCTCACTGCCTAGCTGTTGAAACTGTGGGGTTGACTCCGGTCAACTCCGTTACTAATGCTTCTTCTAGTGTCTCTAGATCAGTTGTTGCTGCAGGCATTGAACATGTTATTAAGGAGAAGCCAGAAATTTCGGTTCAGAAGTCGCTTAAGAAGAAGAAGAAGGAACTGCAAGCCTCTTCTAAACCACCGAGCAGACCTCGAGGAAAGAACAAGAAGACGAAGACCCAAATGGTCTGGAGACCAAAAATTCCACCGTCTTCCACCGAGCCAGCTGCACCAGCTATTAGTTCCAAGAAACCGGCGCCGGAACAAGTATGGAGGGAGAAGCCGAAATTAACTCCTAAGGAAGTACTGACGATCACCGATCCTGGTGATACCAAGCCGGAGAATAACAAGAAGAAGAAGCCGACAGTCCTCATTCCTTCCATCGTCACACTCCAGAAGGATGACCTCTCTAGAGAGCTGTTCGGACCGTTCAAATTCGTTGATCATCTCCCCGATGGACGTACCAAGCTTTTGCACGCAAACGGGAAGAGATTCACGCTTACCGGAGAAGTCCCGAAGCTGTACTTCATGAACTACGACGCGAGCGTGAAGGAGAATCTAAGTTGGGATGTCTCCTAATACCGTCCAGGTATCGTCCAACTCAAGGACGTTAATAAAAGAGCGCTTCGTGGGAGGCAACCCACGGCTGGAGTCTGTTTTCAATTATTGTTGAACTTGGTATTTTAGAGTCGGTTCGGGGGAGCCAAAAGTGTCAGTTTGTTTGATTTATTATTTTTCTTGTAGAGTCTGTGTGTCATCGAGTCAGTTGCAAGTTGATTGAGGTTGTTCCAATTTTTGTGGATTTAACTGTCATTTTCTAAAGTTGGCCGGATTTGCGAAAATATTTTCAACCCGAGTAGTTCAAAATTTTCGGCGAATTTCAAACCCCATTTTCGGTGAAATCGCCTTTTGGTTTTCACTGATTCTCCCTGTTCCTTATTTTCGTTCCGAAATGTATTATGTTTTCGGCGAAATCGATTTTGAAAACCAAGCAGTATTTTTGAACTAAAGTTTTCGGCGAAAAAGTGTTCTTATTTTCGGCGAAAACGCACTTGAAAATCCGGCAGTGTATTTGAACTGAAATTTTCTGCGAAACCACCTTCCTATTTTCGCCGAAAATAATTTTGAAAATCACCCCACAATTCCTTTAAAATTCCGGAACCACCCCCTCTCTCATCCACTTTCATTTTCGTTCACAAAACCGAAAACCCCCTCCCCATTTTCATTTTCAAATCGCCGCCGACCGCCACTTCTTTAAAATCGCCGTCGCCGCCATTTCCCGCTGCCGCCGCCATCGCCGACCACCGCCACTCCCTTCCCCTCCCAATTCCGATTCCATCGAGCCCTAGAACAGCCAAATCGGAGCCTTACAGCTCCAGTTCACCGAAACCCTCGTTTTCAACGTTTTTCACCAATTTCTCTCAACTCGTTCATTTTTAGTAGTCAAGACTACAAGGTAAGTTGTAGAACTTTTCAATACGAATCTTTTGACATATGGATTGCTGAATTTCGTCGGGGTTGACTTTCGGTTGACTTTTCGGTTTGCCTCGATTTGCGTGCCGACTATTTTCGTGTGAACTAGGTTAGCTGAACTTATAGAACTGTTCTAGCATGCTTAGGGAGTTTCGTGCTTAATTTCCATATCATTCGATCATGTGTTGCTATGCATAGGATTGATTCCTTGTTATGTTGACTTGTGAGAAATGTCGGTTTGACCATGAACTGTATTTGATCGTTTGGCTGTCATAAGTGTTCATTCTCATTCAGATTATCGTGCTTGCCATTTGAGATCATATTTTACCGTCATTCTCCAAGTTATGATAGTCTTGCCATGATTAAGGTTCGATATGCCTAAATGTTGACTTTCTAAATGTCGGTTTGACTTTTTGAACTCTGATTGTGCTTATCCGATTCTGGCTGTTCCTAAGTATGTATTTTACTGTCTATGATTACCGGTTACTCCGCTTTGCTTACCCCACTTAGTTTCCCTCATTTCTTTGTGAAATTGAGTTTTTCTACTAAGTGTGGGGTAAGGTTTTGGTTGACTAATCTGTTTTCATTCTGGTTTTAGGAACACCACTTATGACCGCAGGACTAAGGCGCGACTTGATGGCGCCTCGAGCTCTGGAGCTGCCACCCCCGTCACACCCGTCGTTCTGGGCCCTCCACCTGCACTACCCCGTCGGGCTGGATACCATCGCACCATCGCCCGCCTACCGGATTATTACTTTGAGTGCTTCCAGAAGATTCAGCACATTCGTGGAGCTGACGTACGCCCTCTTTCCATGGAGTCACTCTAGGAGCATGACGAGGATTACCACCGGAACGTGCATGACGCCCTAGCACCGGCTGGTCTCCTAGAGCTGACTACCATCGCTGCCGAGTTCCCAGACATTGCCCTCCAGGAGTTCTGGGCAACATTTGATCTGGATGAGCACAAGAGGAAGCAGCACCAGAAGGTTGTCACCTCTATCTTGGTGGGGTGTACAGGCAGCTCACCTACGATGAGTTTGCTGCTCATCTCGGCATCCCCTACGAGCACTATCACTATCATCACCTAGGCTGGGGCGAAGATGATAATGACGAGGAGTACCACGCGCTCTGGAGCCACATGACAGGCGTGCCTGGCGATCGCCTCGGAGCGGGCAACTCAGTTAAGTCTCTCTCTCACCCGCTCTATAAATTTATTCATATGGTTTGGCGTAGATCTCTTTTATATGTACCAGATAAGGATCGCCACCATATCCTCAAGGAGGAGCTCATGCTTCTTCGAGCCATCCGAGAGAGCTACCCTCTACACCCCGGCTGGGTGCTGGCTCGCATCTTCCGCCAGAAGACCAGGAGGAAGAAGCCACCGCGCAGACTCCTGGGAGGCAACTTCATAGGACAACTCATCCTCTCTTTCGGCATCAGCCATGAATATGGCCCGCACATTCCACGACACCGAGTTAGGACTGTTGGAGGAGACTTAGCGGTTGAGTACGACTTAGAACTCGACCTCAGTCCCCACGTAGCAGCAGATCCTCCACTCCAGCCTGTGGTCGAGTCGGAGGAAGAAGATGATGCTGAGCAGGAGCAGCCCCAGCCGCCGCCAGTATTCCAAGATTATATACCCTCGCCACATCATCAGGCAGGGTATGCTCATCAGTCGCCGCCACACATTTCCGATCCATACCAGGCGCCTCCCCAGCAGCCCCGACACCACCCCGCGGATGTTGGGGAATTGTACGAGCGACTTCAGGAGTGGCGCATCACCGACAACGCCACTCAAGAGGCGCGATGGACTATTATGCAGCAACATATGCGCCGCGCCGACCGGCGGTATGAGGCACAGATGGAGTGGCAACGCCAGCTCGGCGAATTTCTCCACTTTCCACCTCCCGGTTCACCGGACCAGCAGTGATCGGGTTGTATTCCTTTTCTGGTGTCTTCTTTTTATTTATTCATTTCGGATTTCTATCCAACTTTTTTCTGTGTGGATCCGGGACACTTGTCCCGGTTTCCTTTTTATGTTTCATTTGTTTTTGTTTTGAAGGCAATCGGTAGATTCCCTTTGCTTCGCTTGGGTAGATTCCCTCTGCTCCGAGGACCCGTGCTCATCCCCTACGCCAATCATCTCGGTCCAGGTTCTTCTACTTCACTCTGACCTCTAGAATTAGTCCTGTGAGGATACAGTCTGATTTAAGTGTGGGGTAGGATGCTAGAGAACCTTGCATGAACTTGATTTACCTTGATTGTGTTTTGTGTGTGCTTCGTGATTCCATTCCAGTCTCTCTAGCATTAGAATGGCTCAAATCTTCATTTTTGATGTTAAGTTGTTGTTCAAACTTTTATAATGATGCTTAGACTGCTTAACCTAGAACTTGAGAACCAACTTGTATACTTTGATGCTAAATTGCCTGGTCAGAACAGAATTTTTAAAATCACACTTGTAGTTTGTAGCCTTGATTGCATGAAAATGACCGAATCCGACTAGCAAACCAACTGTGAGCTTTTGATCCATTGCACGTAACTCGCAATTTTAATTCTTTCTGAGTGGTTTTCTGTTTACTTGAATGAGTTAGAATTTGCATGAGACCTACTCGAGACCACACGATGACACGAGTTCTAGAAGGATAGGGGCACCTAGATTCAGCTACTAAGCCAGATAGCCTACCAAACGATAAATCCACTAGGTTTAGACCCTTGAGCTTGGCCTGTTCTTTCGGTTCGATAATACATTACAGCCATTTCCCATTTCTTTCATTCCCCGTTGATCCCCTGTGGTTGTAGTTCTAGATTGACCTATCGGAAGTCGGTTTGTTGTAACTTGCCTATAGCCATTAAACAGGTGGTCTTAGCTAATATGTCCAGACGTGTAAACCCCTCTAGCAACTAAAAGAACAATCGGCACAAAAGAAAAAAGTAAGTAAAAGAAAGAAAAAGAGAAAAATTTCGAAAAAATAGTAAAGCAAAGAAGAAAATCAGAAAAATTTCAAAGTTTCTAGTTCAATAAAACGTTCTTCTCCCTACAAATGGAAGAACGAAGTCAAAAGAAAAGTGCAAAAGAAAGAAAAGAAAAAAAAATCGTGTAAAGAAAAAGAATAAGTGCTAGGTTGCTTGAGGGTATCATAGGACGAGCGTTCATTATTCCCCCATGTTTGGTTAGACGGTAGGAAGCCATAGATTAGATTCGAGGGAAGTTAGTCGAAAGCTACACCGCACAAAGCCATCATCATTCATTCCCATCATCCATCTCATTATAAACCCGAGTAGTGTAGTATTCATTACGGTCCTAGCAGGGAAGTCCTTCTTGACTAGATACTCGTGTTGTCACAGTGGTGGAGATGTGGTCGAAATGCAAACCTATGACAGAATTCGGTAACAGAAAATGATCGAGAGCAGAAACAGGTCCTTAAACACAGAGAGTGAGAGTTCCCATTGTACTATATATATCCTGTGTGAGGAGTCTGGTCGGTCAGGTCAAATTCATGCATAATTGGTTGCTAATTACTTGTCGTGTGCAGTTTATTAGTGAGACCAGGTAGTTTGGCTGATCTGTATGCATGTTAGGTTTCTTGTTCTAGGATCGATCTGTCTAATAATTCATTGTGTTTGATTGAGCTCCAATTTAATCGATCTTATCATTTATGAACATGAGCGTTTCTATCATTTAATCTCCTGCCCGTTTACAAAGAATATTTCGCCGAAAATACCTTGTTATTTTCGGCGAAAATATTAGTGCAAATCGACTGATGCCACTTGAAGGATGGTTTCAGCGAAAACAATATGTTTTCGGACCGAAACCTATTCGGCGAAAAGGACAGAAGAAGCAGCTTAGTGACCGGCCATTTACACAAGGATTTTCGCCGAAAATACCTTGTTATTTTCGGCGAAATTATCAGGCTATTTCGGCTAATTTAGGGTTAAGTATTTATACTTAACCCGGCGGCCCAAAGAAGGGGAGAATCATAATTAATTATAATACAACTTTTCGAGATCAGAATTCAGAGAATCCTCTCAAGTTCTGGAGCGATGAGTTCGAGTTCGAAGAGCCGGATAGAGATCGTGACGCCATACCTTCCATCTCGGAGAATCGGAGCTAGGAGTGTTATCTACCGAAGATCGAAGTCTTTCAGAGTCGTCTAAATTAGGTTTTTCAGATTCTTTTCTGTTCTTCCTCTGGATGATGAACTCTTTCTTTATCTTTGTTTCTTTTGTAATGATCATGAGTAGCTAAACTCGTTAGAGCTTAGACTAGATGAACCCTAAGTGACCTAGGGCTTTAAAGCGGTCACGGATCGGTGGTGATTAGATTCGAAGTTCAATCAGTTTCTCATTCATGTTTGATTTGTTCTTCATTGTTCATGTTTCTTGTATGGATTGATCACCTAGATTAGATTCTGGTTAAGCTAAGGATAGAAGCGAACGCTTGCCTTACCTTAGAACATCAAATTGAACAATTAACCTTATAATTGGAGCGTGCCTTTCGTAGGAACCGGTTAGGGTTAATTCACTGCAAGAGTAACTCATTAATCATTAGTAATTACACCAATTAATTAAGTCGTTGCGAGAGGCGACCGTACCCGGGCGGCTAGTTAATCTTGGTAGTTAGAATGGATAGAGCGAACGTTCGCCGATCTTAAACCTAAGGGTAAGGAGTTATGGTGGTGTCTTAGTAATTGATTGAATGAGAATCGAAATCCGCTGATCTATTGATTGCCAATGCTCTGGGGAACGAAGGGGGATTCAAAGTTTAAGTTCATCTCTCATCCTTGTTTTCAAACCCTAATTTCCAATATGCTTTAGTTTAATTTTTTAATTTATCCGCATTTCTTAGAATTAGAAGTCGTGGAACTCACACCACGCACAACGTGTTTGCATTTGAGTACTTTGTCAGTTTTGAAGTAGTCAATCATAGGAGACTCTCGGAATACGATCTGCTATAGCTTTTTCTTAGCATTAGTAGTTATTTGTGTGATTCGCCAACGACAGGTTCACCAGTGAAGAAGGAGGGTTTGGTAAGTACTATCGACAGGACGGGTACTTGTTCAAAGAAAACAAACTCTGCCTACCTAATCACTCGTGCAGGACTGTATTAGCCCTAGAGGCTCACGGAGGAGGACTTATGGGGCACTTTGGGGTAGCCAAAACCATGGCCACCCTCAAGGAGCATTTCTACTGGCCCAAGATGCGCCACGACGTAGAAAAACTCATTGCTCAGTGTTCTAAGTGCCAGAGGGCTAAGTCCCACCTTCAACCCTACGGATTGTACACCCCTCTACCAATACCCGAGCACTCGTGGGTTGATCTCTCAATGGACTTCATTCTAGGGCTACCTAAGACGCGGAAGGGAAAGGATTCCATCTTTGTGGTAGTAGACAGATTTTCAAAGATGGCCCATTTCATTGCATGCCACAAGGCCGACGATACTTCTAACATCGCCGACTTATTTTTCCAAGAGGTAGTCCGACTCCATGGGATTTCTAAGACTATTGTGTCCGACCGGGATTCCAAGTTCCTCAGCTACTTCTGGAAGACTCTTTGGGCCAAGATGGGCACTAAGCTTATGTTCTCTACAACGTGCCACCCTCAGACCGACGGCCAAACCGAGGCGGTTAATCGGTCCCTCTCTCAAATGCTCCGGGCTATCATCTCATCTAACATTCAGACTTGGGAGGAATGCCTTCCCCATGTTGAATTTGCTTACAACCGAGCTGTCCACTCCGCCACACAGTACTCACCGTTCGAGCTTGTCTATGGGTTCAATCCCCTAACCCCCTTAGACTTGTCACCCCTACCTCTGCACGAATTTCTAGACGCCGACGGACAAGAAAAGGATGAGTATGTTCAAAAGCTTCACGAAAAGGCTAAGACCAACATCGAAAGAAGGACTGCTCAATACATCAGAAACGCCAATCGAGGGAGAAAGGAGAAGATCTTCGAAGTAGGTGACCAAGTGTGGATTCACTTCCGAAAAGAAAGATTCCCCGAGCAAAGGAAATCTAAACTCCTGCCCCGAGGTGACGTCCCCTACACCATACTCCAGAGGATCAACAACAACGCCAATGTGATAGACCTCCCTAAGTCCTATGGGGTAAGTGCCACGTTCAATGTTGTTGATCTAACACCCTACTATAATGAGGTTTATGCAGAGCCAGATTCGAGGCCGAATCCTTCTCAAGAAGAGGGGAATGATGAGCCCCCTGTTCCTTGGACCCGCCCCCGAACTACCTTTGACCCGTAGCCAATCCAAGGCTTTCAAGGAATGGCTCACCCTCTACATGAAGACTTGGAGCTAGGGGAGGCACGATGAGGATGCTGACCGGATCATTCGATCCGGATATACCCTGCTGACCAACAGGGCGATTCCAAGACAGGCCGCCCCGACGCCGAACACGACGCTCGGGAACCCCGACCAGCACTCGGCATCAGGCCAACACCAGACCGAAGCCCTAGGAGGTTTATCACCCGCCCTCAATCCCACACAACGCCAGGAGCCAATCCTCGGAGCTGCCACCCTAGGAGCCAAGGAGAAATGGAAGGAAATGAAGAAATAGGAGGAGGACCGAACGGGCCGGTCGAGCAGGAACCTCGGATGCCGAGCAGCATCAGCATCAGGCCCGCCGGAGCCCAGCATCAGGAGCCCCGTGCATATCCAAGCCCGAGCAACCGACACCGTCGCCAATTCCATGCCCGACAGCAAAGGCAGCGCCGACTTTCCTATTTCGGCCCGCGCGTGAGCGGTAAGCCTGACCGGATCCGCCGGATCCGCTAGTTTAGGGTTTTCCACACGTTTTATTTGTTTTAATTCTTTTTAAGTGTTGGACTTGGATTTTCCTTTTTAGTTTCGATTCTTTAGGAACAAGTAAGTCCTTTTTATTCTATTTAGGACTCTAGGTTATTATTTTAATTATTTTCCGAGTTGTAACCTAAGTAGGAAGCCGCGCGGATGTCCCCGCTCCTCTAGTATAAATAAGATGCCTCGGCCTCATTGTAAACTCAACCTTTTTCGAATCAATCAATTAAACAAAACTTTGTTCTTTAAATCCTTTAGTTTTTGTTGCGTGCATAGCTTAGGATCGGTGTTATCAACAGAAGCATCCATCTTCCGTCGTGGAGCCATTCCCGGACACTTAGGGTTCCCGACTATATACAGCCGACGGGTCCAAGTACTTTCCCCCCGGTGCCGATCGTCGATCGAGCGAAGGTTCAAGACTAGCGGTGTTTAGGGTCGTCTGCCCACGGTTGCAGCGGTTCACACCACATCCCAACTCAGGATTTCTCTTATGCTCGAGTCGGAGTTCATGAAATACAACTTTGGGGATCCTCCGACAAGTGTGAACTTCTTCCCGTTTCGTGAATTAGCTTGGTTCGTCCATCAGGAAGATGACCAAAAATTTCAAATAACCCGAACAATTCTTTCGAAGGGGCATCCTTCTCTTTATTCTCCTTCTTTATTTCGCCAGTATCTTTAACTTTTGGCGATTCATGAGGGGATGCCATTGGATCCTCCTTCTTTCTCGGCTTCTGTGCCGGCAGCTCATTCTTCAGATTAGGGACCTGTCCAACACCTGGCAAGCATATTTCTAAAGAAACTCTAGATTTTTCATTAGTAACAGAGTTGACCGAAGCCAACTCCACAGCTTCAATAGATAAGCAATGTGCCTCTTCTTTGACAGGGACTTGCATACCGTCCTTGAGATGGAATATCATGGTATCCTTGCCGACCCTTAATGTCAACGAGCCATTCGGGACATTAATGGTAATGCCGGCTGTTGCCATGAACGGTTGGCCTAGGAGAAGAGTGACATCTTCCCCTCGGGTATCCATAACAACAAAATCAGCTAGAATAGTGAAGGGACCACAACTGACAACCACGTCTTCTATTAATCCCCTAGGTAATTTAACAGATCTATCGGCAAACACTAAATGCATGCTAATCGGTTTCAATTCTCCTAGGTTCAATTTCTCATACAAGCAGGTAGGCATGTCATTAATGGAAGAACCTAGATCAATTAGACTACGATCAATTTTCACATCATTAATAGTGCAAGGCAAAGTAAAAGCACCGGATCGCGACACTTATAGCTGGGGGAGGTATGGCAGTCGACTGGCTGTGGATCGCGGAGCATTCTTCCTCGAGGGAGACGAAAGACAACTCTCCCTTCTTCTTGTTCTTCGCAAGATCTTTTGTGACTTTTCTAACCTCCGGTATCATCTGGATAGCATCAGTAACTGGTATTTTGATATCTGTGTTTGATGACACTCGATTTGACGTGATTATCAGCCTCATTTAAGCGACATTTCTTTGCTTAAGACATGGTTTTTAGGGTAGAATAACGAATATTCAATCAATTGCCCTATCTCGTGCCATTTGTGTTACCTTGGCCCTTTTCGGGTCTATTTGATGGTTTTCTAGTGTTTTACGTAAGCACAGGTTTTTGCCGTCAAATAAAGTAGCCATGGACGTGTCTAAGGCATAGGAACATCGAGGAACTGAACCGGAATCGATCAAAGGAGCCAATCAAAGTCAAACCGAAAATCTGCCATTCACACTTACAGTTTCGGCGAAACTAAGCCCACATCTTCGGCGAAGATAAAAGTGTAAATCAACTGATGCCAAGAGAAGGATGGTTTCGGCGAAAAGAGCCCAGTGTTTTCGGCAAAAATGCAAGAGAAAATCAATGGCGCCAACAGAAGGATGGTTTCGGCGAAACCATTCAACTGCTCGGACCGAAAATAATGAACAGCCGGCGGATCCCCTGAACTCAAAGCCAGTTTCGCCGAAACTACCCCTATGGTTTCGGCGAAAACATCAGATCAGCCCGGCCCAACTAGGGTTAAGTATTTATACTTAATCCGGCGCTCTATTGGAAACGTACCTATTTAAAGAAGCAGCCGGCGGAAGAGGAGAATCATAATTTACAGAGACACAACAATTCATTATTCTTATTTTCTCAAATCAGACTTTTGAGAGTCAGCCGACTCTAGGGTCGATAGATAGAGTTTAGAGAGTTCGAAGATCCGTGGAGAGATCGTGACGCCATCCTTCCACCTTGGAGAACTCGGAGCTTAAAGTCGAAGATCCAGGAGATTGAAGCTTCACAGATTCGTCAAATTAGGTTTTGCAGTTCTTCTCTGTTCTTCCTACCTGAGATGTATTCCTTGATTGCTTTCGATTCTCTTGTATCCGATATGAGTAACTGAACTTGTAGAGCCTAGATTAGATGAACCCTAAGTGACCCAGGGCTTTAAAGCGGTCATGGATCGGCGGTAATTAGATTCGAAGTTCAATCAGTTTCTCTTTGCATGTTTGATTCATTCTTCATTGTTCATGTTTCTTGTCTGGACTGATCCCCTAGATTAGATTCTTGTTAAGCTAAGGATAGAAGCGAACGCTCGCCTTACTTTAGAACATCGAATTGAACAATTAACCTTATAATTGGAGCGTGCCTTTCGTAGGAACCGGTTAGGGTTAATCCACTGCAAGAGTAACTCATAAATCACTAGTAATTGCACCAATTAATTAAGTCATTGCGAGAGGCGACCGTACCCGGGCGGCTAGTTAATCTTGGTAGTTAGAACGGATAGAGCGAACGTTCGCCGGTCTTAAACCTAAGGGTAAGGAGTTATGGTGGTGTATAGAAATCGATTGAATTAGAATTGAAAACCGCTGATCTTGTGATTGCCGTTGCTCTGGTGATCTAAGGGGGATTCGAAATCTAAGTTCGTCTATCTTCCCGTTAGTCAATCTTTTAATCTTTCTGTCTTTTGTTTTCCTTTGCTTAATAGATTAGAAGTCGTGGAACTCACACCACGCACAACGTGTTTTAACCTGAGTAATTTACCAGCTTCTTCAAAGTAGTCGATTAGAAGAAACCTTGAGTCGAATACGATCTGCTATACGCTTTTTCTTAGCATTAGTAGTTATTTGGCTGAACGTCCGAACAACGACCGGAGGTCTCACCAAATTGGCGCCATTGCCGGGACTCTTCTAATTGTTTGAAAGAAGAGTTGGCAAATTATTCTTCTACCTTTCCGCCTTACCATTTAATTTTCCTCCATATTTTCATGATTTACCTGGGTAGTGTTTTTGAGTTTTAATTATGCAGGATTACAGGTGGGATGACCAGTACCAAGAGTGGTATGTCGATGAAGCACCGTATATTGAGGATAACCAAGAGATGTATATGCTAGCTCATCAGCATCGACAACAGACGACGAGAATAGAATCCTTCTTGGAGAATATCTCTACAGAGCTACAAGCTCACAAGAGATAGACTCACAAGTTCATCAAAATCGACAACAGACGGCAAGAGTAGAATCCGCCTTGGATGATCTCATTTCGAAGCTGCAAGATCGTAACGTAGTGGATATCGAGCTCGAGCAACCAAATCCACTAATGGAAGAAGATGCTCAAGAGCTGTATGAAGATGAACATGACAATCTCACCGATGACTATTGCGAGCAAGAAGCATCTGATGAAGAATCCTTGGCGGTGGTGGTTGATGAAGACAGAGAGCCAATCCATCTTGAAGTTGAAGCTGAGGAGGAGCACGAAGAAATCGAGGAGATATCCTCAATTGAGCTCCCGCCGAACCAACCTATAGATCAAGCCAGAGACGAGCACGTGGGGATCGAAGACGTGAAGGATTTGGAAGTATACACACTCGATCCCGAGAGACATCTGGATGATCATCAGGTAGAGAAGATGGAGCTCATTGATCATGCCGTGCCGTACTACCTGTTTCCTCCTCCAGAAGGAGAATTCAAGAAGAACTGGTCATCCAACCAGAACCACGATCTACTGGAACACTACCGGTTACATCACCCTGCTGGAGTGCTACATGGTACTCAACCGCTATCCTTGAAGAAGACGATTGACTTCAAGGAACTTCTGAGTTGGGGTCCCTAACAGGTACCGTCCAGCTCAAGGACGTTAAAAGAGAGCGCTTCATGGGAGGCAACCCACGGCTGGAGTCCTTTTTTTTTGAATTTTTGAGTCAGTCTTTTCGTCGTTCGAGTCAGGTTCGGGGGAGCCAAAGTGTCAGTTGTTTGATTTATTATTTTTCGTGTAGAGTTTGCGTGTCATAGAGTCAGTTGCAAGTTGATTGAGGTCGTTCCGATTTTTCTAGATTTAACTGTGATTTTCTGAAGTTGGTCGGATTTGTGAAAATATTTTAAACCCGAACAGTTCAAAATTTTCGGCGAAACCGAACTACCATTTTCGGCGAAACCACCTTTTGGATTTTCAACTGAGTCTCCCTGTTTCATATTTTCGGTCCGAAGTGTATAATGTTTTCGCCGAAATTGATTTTGAAAACCAAGCAGTGATTTGAACTAAAGTTTTCGGCGAAACCATATGGTTATTTTCGGCGAAAACGCCTTCAAAAATCCGGCAGTGCATTTGAACTAAAATTTTCGGCGAAACCACCCTTTTAATTTCGCTGAAAATGATTTTGAAAATCACCCAACTATTCCTTTAAAATCCGGATTCACCCTCTCTCTTCCTTCTTTCAGTTTCTCATTCAATCGTCAAAATATTTTTAAAAAATTTCCCTTAACCTTCTTTGTTCGACTTTTATTCTGTGTGGATCCGGGACACTTGTCCCGGTATCCTTTTGATCTTTTTGTTGTTTCTGTTTTGTAGGATCCTGAGTAGCTACTCCGCTCCGCTCCGGGCTATCCGTGTTCATCCACTACACTGACCATGTCGTCATAGGTTCTTCGTATCTCTCTACTCTAGATTAGTTCTGTGAGGACACAGAACCGTTTAAGTGTGGGGTAGGAGTCTAGGATTATGCATGATCTTGCTTGCTATCTATGATTCTATGGTTCAAATTTGAAATTTCTCTTGCATAGAATTGCTCAATTCTTGACGTGTGATGTTAAATTGACTTCAATTTTGAACAATGACGTCTAGACTATTCCACTTAGAACCTGTAACCAACGTGTCAAAACTGATATTAAATGAGTCTAGGTCAGGACAGATCATAAATCACTTCGGTAGTTGAAACTTTAATTAATTGAATTGATTGATTTGTTAATAACAAAGCTCGATAACACCGTTCTAAGATGATAAACGCTAGCTTATTCCATGTTTTCACTCCATATTTGTTCACCTGTGATTGTGGCTAGAGATTAGACGGAAATCCAATTCGAAATCTTGTGTAAAAAGTTATAACTAGCTAGGATCAAATGGCTAAATTGTTAAATCAAGTAATAAAGTTGTGCAAATCAATGCTAAGTTCTTTAAAGTGCTGAAAATAAAGTTAGGCAAGCCCGACACCTAAGTGAAGTGTTCGGGTTGAGCACTAGCAAAGGCACAAATACTGTGAGCTAGGCAGGTCTAACACCTAAGTGAAGTGTTTGGTATCGAGCACTAGTATGCAGTAAATAAATTGAACGAAGAAGTTGAAACTTGAAATAAATTGTTGTTTAAATCGGTCCTAGCTAGAACATGTAACGTACAGATCTAGAAACAGATGAAGTCGAGTCGATAGCCACGTCCCTTTTCCTACCTCCGCATCCACATCATGGCTAGAGCTTAAAGTCTTTTTGATTAGAATTGGTGTTATCGTAGTCGGTTAATTATGATTAATTGTGTTGCCAAGAAACGAGCTTTGTTAAAACCACTACTTGAAGTGTGCAGAAATTAGTGAGATCGAAAACTTGTTTCGTTGATGTCCTTGCATGTGTAGGTCACTCTTTCTACGTGGAACAGTCTAAACCAAATTGTTAGAATTGAATCTCGTGTCATTTGTGATTTTGAGTGTGTTCTAGTTCAGTTTGCTTGAGGACAAGCAAAAGCTTAAGTGTGGGGTATTTGATGACACTCGATTTGACGTGATTATCAGCCTCATTTAAGCGACATTTCTTTGCTTAAGACATGGTTTTTAGGGTAGAATAATGAATATTCAATCAATTGCTCTATCTCGTGCCATTTGTGTTACCTTGGCCCTTTTCGGGTCTATTTGATGGTTTTCTAGTGTTTCTGTGTAAGCACAGGTTTTTGCCGTCAAATAAAGTAGCCATGGACGTGTCTAAGGCATAGGAACATCGAGGAACTGAACCGGAATCGATCAAAGGAGCCAATCAAAGTCAAACCAAAAATCTGCCATTCACACTTACATTTCGGCGAAACTAAGCCCACATCTTCGGCGAAGATAAAAGTGTAAATCAACTGATGCCAAGAGAAGGATGGTTTCGGCGAAAAGAGCCCAGTGTTTTCGGGAAAATGCAAGAGAAAATCAATGGCGCCAACAGAAGGATGGTTTCGGCGAAACCATTCAACTGCTCGGACCGAAAATAATGAACAGCCGGCGGATCCCCTGAACTCAAAGCCAGTTTCGCCGAAACTACCCCTATGGTTTCGGCGAAAACATCAGATCAGCCCGGCCCAACTAGGGTTAAGTATTTATACTTAATCCGGCGCTCTATTGGAAACGTACCTATTTAAAGAAGCAGCCGGCGGAAGAGGAGAATCATAATTTACAGAGACACAACAATTCATTATTCTTATTTTCTCAAATCAGACTTTTGAGAGTCAGCCGACTCTAGGGTCGATAGATAGAGTTTAGAGAGTTCGAAGATCCGTGGAGAGATCGTGACGCCATCCTTCCACCTTGGAGAACTCGGAGCTTAAAGTCGAAGATCCAGGAGATTGAAGCTTCACAGATTCGTCAAATTAGGTTTTGCAGTTCTTCTCTGTTCTTCCTACCTGAGATGTATTCCTTGATTGCTTTCGATTCTCTTGTATCCGATATGAGTAACTGAACTTGTAGAGCTTAGATTAGATGAACCCTAAGTGACCCAGGGCTTTAAAGCGGTCATGGATCGGCGGTAATTAGATTCGAAGTTCAATCAGTTTCTCTTTGCATGTTTGATTCATTCTTCATTGTTCATGTTTCTTGTCTGGACTGATCCCCTAGATTAGATTCTTGTTAAGCTAAGGATAGAAGCGAACGCTCGCCTTACTTTAGAACATCGAATTGAACAATTAACCTTATAATTGGAGCGTGCCTTTCGTAGGAACCGGTTAGGGTTAATCCACTGCAAGAGTAACTCATAAATCACTAGTAATTGCACCAATTAATTAAGTCGTTGCGAGAGGCGACCGTACCCGGGCGGCTAGTTAATCTTGGTAGTTAGAACGGATAGAGCGAACGTTCGCCGGTCTTAAACCTAAGGGTAAGGAGTTATGGTGGTGTATAGAAATCGATTGAATTAGAATTGAAAACCGCTGATCTTGTGATTGCCGTTGCTCTGGTGATCTAAGGGGGATTCGAAATCTAAGTTCGTCTATCTTCCCGTTAGTCAATCTTTTAATCTTTCTGTCTTTTGTTTTCCTTTGCTTAATAGATTAGAAGTCGTGGAACTCACACCACGCACAATGTGTTTTAACCTGATTTAAATTTGCCAGCTTCTTCAAAGTAGTCGATTAGAAGAAACCTTGAGTCGAATACGATCTGCTATACGCTTTTTCTTAGCATTAGTAGTTATTTGGTTGAACGCATCACAACGACACGTTCACCAGTGTTCTTCAAGTATCCATACCACTTTCTGTACCGGGTATCATGATCTTTCTCTTGTGATTGCGCAGCCTTAGGAAACGGAATCCGAGGCTGATATGGAGGAAGAGGTGGCGCAGGTGATGTCTTTGTTAGGGGAGGCGGGGCAGTCACCTCCTCCTCTTCTTCTTTATCCTCCTCCTCGATCTCTGGCTTGTCAATGGCTATAGCATCAAGAATTATGGCCGGATCAGGAGCTACAGGACCAACTAATTGTTTGCCACTTCTTGTGGAGATGGCCTTGACGTGCTCCTTCCTAATGGTAGAGTCGTCTTGAACCGATGATTAATTAAAGAAAGGGATACTAGCTAGCATGCTAGCCATGTTATTCACCGCGCTCTCCACTCGCCGACCTCGAGCTTCATGATCTTGATTTAAGACGCTTGAAGCTTGAATTTCTCCTCGTGGTCATCGAGTCTTGCCAAGATCAGGTCGAGCTTCTTGTCTATCTCGATTTCCCAAGTATTCTCAAACGTATATTTCTGAGGCTGTTGTCCTCCAGTGAATCCAGGGGGATCTTGATCAATAAAATTCACTTCCTTTATAGACCAGATGATGTGATCCTGGCAACCCCGAGCCGAGAGCCTGAACAAGGCCTCAGGCCAAATGCTACGAGCCTTGGACCGACCACAGCCCCTGAAGACACTCAGGAGACCTTCCAGAAGATGTGGCCAAAGAATAATGAAGAAAGCCTGGCCAGAAGAAGCTGGCACCCGAAGATAGACCCCGGTACGAGCCCCGGACCGGGCCAAATGCCAGAACTGAGCTCCAGGATCGAAGCCTTGATCCCTGTACCAGCACCAGCCCCTGAAGACCCCATGAGAGCATTCCTGAAGACCTGGCCAAAGCAGAAGTAGAAGGCTTGGCCAGAATTGAAAAAGGCCCAGCACGGAGCCAGCCCCGGGCGCCGGACCGAGCGTCGGGCACCATAGAAGCTTGCTTTTGGCCCAGCCAACAAATGGCTCGAGCCTTTTGGGAAATTCCAGAAGCCCTGGATAGCTTGAAGTCTCAGGAGTTCTGTTCAACAAACGGTGATCAATTTGGAGGAGTATCGAACGAGAAAGGGCTAGAACAAGTCCTAGTGATGCTTGGCCTAAGCATCAAGGAGTGGAGCTCGGATGCTGATCCGAGGAAGGCCAATCAAGGAGCTGTGATCAGGCCACCACCTGAGCCTGATCCACGAGGAGAGGATCAAGGAGAATCGAACCTTGGAGGAGAGCCAAGAGTTCACCCACCATTAAGAAGCTACGGGCCAGAACTAAAGTGAACAAGGGCCAAACCCGGATTTCTGGACAGATTCCTAGTCCGACAAGGATTGACGAATATGGGCTGCTTGGAGACAGAATTTGGACTAATGTCCAACATGAAAGTTGTAGCCCATGGAGTCTACTACGGATCTGAAAAATATCAGAATTTTAGGAATTTGTTTGGTATTTATTCGGCCCATAATTCCAAAACCCGTTTAGGCTATTTTTGGGGAAACTTGGCTCCCAAGTTAGGAGTTCTTCTCTAAATAGGATTCTTATTCCTTGTGGGATTGGAGTCCGAATTTTACCTTCTTTTAGTCTAGATTAGGATTAGTTTAAGTCCTCTTTAGTATTCTAAATAGGACTCTTTTAATTATTTATTTATTAGTTATTTAAGAGGATTAGGAGAGCTTGTTCCCTAAGTCCTCCCTATAAATAGAGGCCTTCGCCTCTCTTGTAAACACACTCTTGAAATTAATAAACTCTTAAACTTCGGTTTTCTCTTAGCATGGAATTGCTATTCTCTTCTCGACTTTCATGGAATTGACTGTCGTTTAGACCGGCTTATCATCTATGGTATCCTCCCCTTGAAGTGGCGCCTTCGACTTGATACTTCTGGTTCCTAGCTCTTTATAGCTAGTGGGTCAAAGTCCTCTTCCATCCCGGTTCCCGACGGTTTCTACCTCGTTGAATGATCATCAACTTGCGGTGTTTAAGGGTCGTCTGCCCACGGTTGCAGCGGTTCATGATAAAAGGATTTTACCAAGGTTCTATTCCACGAGGTCCTCTCATAGGCTAATACTCACAAAGTTCATGAACGGTCTAAACATTTAAAATTGAGTTTTGGTTTTGAAAGAGAACAAATCAAAAGCATAAGCAAAAAAGGAAAAACTAACAAGTGAAATTGAGGATCAAACAAGAGAGAAGGGAGTTTAGCTTAGTAAGGGGTTTCTTCAAGCTCAAGGTTCATGAAAGCTGGATTGAATCTCAAGCAACGATGTGCAAACTAATGACCATGCAATTCACTCAAGTAGAATCAACGAACTCTCGCACAATTGACACTCTACTCCTAGACCAAATGCACCATGCTCTCGCTATGTGAACAAAGGTAATGGAGTGCCTTAACTTGCTCAATGAAATGCCAAAAACTTGAATTCTATGCTAACATTCATCTAGCACAAGGTAAATGATGCAAGACACTCTCATGTCAATCATATAACACTAGTCAAGCAATCAAAAGGGTCTCTCAACCTTCGAATGAAAGAAAACTCAATGCACACCAAGTGTTTGATAAAATGACAACAAGGAAAACAAGCTCAAAATGGTTGCAATTGTATAATCCAATCTCTCAAATCATTCAATTACAATCCCAAGACCTTAGATCAACATCAATCAATCATTCTCATGTATTGAAAGACATAAACAAAATATCAAAGGACAAAGTTAAATCCCATGAACAACAAGCACAAGGTCTAGGATCATCATCTTACACAAATGGCTATGAGAAACTCAATCCATACAATCAATCACCTATCCTAGCTTGATCCATCCCCCACTAAACTAAACCTAAGCTTAGCCTAGCACAACCATGGAAGAAACCTGAAATTGAGTAGAAGAGACCATCCTTGCTTCCATGGAGGATCTTCCTACTTGGCTCTTCAAGCTCCAATCCAAGCTTTGGAGGTCTTCACTTAGATCCTTGATCTTCAAGTTGATCAACAATTGAGGGAGGATGGTGTTTGATTGAGAGAGAGGAGTGATCGGCGGAGTTGAGAGAGAGAGTGAGACAGATGGGTGTGTTGTAAAAATAGTGAATGAATTGTTGCCCAATTTTCGTCCGCTGCCTTCTTTAAATAGCACGCCGGAATAGCCTTCAATTTTCGGCTAAAATCCTACAAGATTTTTGCCGAAAATGTCTTTGAAAAACACCGAACGGCTTGGCTTTTCTTCACAGATTTTCGGTGAAAATTCTACAATATTTTCGCCGAAAATGTCTTCATAAATCGAACGGCCATCTCCTGTAATTCGGTTTTCGGTCGAGAACTTAGAGTTCTCCCCGAAAACTTCTTCAGTTGAAGGGTGCATTTTTCTCAATTTTTCAACGATCATATCTCCTCCGTCCTAGCTCCGATTGACCTCCCGTTTGATCCTACGTGCTCCTTGTCACCAGTACTTCAATTCCAAGACCTGAACATGCAAAGAAAACAACTCCAATAGACATAGAATTGGCCTCAAAGTGGCAACCGGGCAACAAAAGGGCACTTTGCATAAAACATCCATAAAGGCCTATAAATCATAGCAAAATGAGATCAAACATGGGGGATCCCTAGGCTAATCGAGGACTTATAATGCACTAAATATGATCACATCAAATTCCCCTACGACTAAGCTTTGCTTGTCGTCAAGCAAATGAATTAGAAAACATCCAAGTCCACAAATGACAAAATCGGTCACATTGAAATTCAAACAATAACAATTTGGCCTAAACTGTTCCACGAACAAACTTAACCTACACATGCAAGAACGTCAACCAAACAAGTCTAGACCTCACTAATATATGCACACTTCAAGTAGTGGTTAATTGGGATACAGAAAAACCGACCACGACAACACCGACTCTAATCAAAAGGACTTGAACTCAAGAAATGGAACGGATAAGGCAGGGGTAAGAGAATTTTTTGAGCGTGATGAGTGATCATGATGTGGCTATCGACTTGACTTCATCCGCTTCTAGATCCGCTCTTTACAAACTCGGGCGTAGGATCAAGGGCTACAATTGATAATTTTTTCCTTTCTTTTCTTTCCATTTTCATTTTTTTTCTTTCTTCACTTTTTTTTCTTACTGCATACTAGTGCTCGATCCAACACTTCACTTAGGTGTTGAACCTGCCTAGCTCACAGCTTTTGCTATCGCTAGTGCTCAACCCGACACTTCACTTAGGTGCCGAGCTTGCCTAGCTTTTCTTTTCTTTTCTTTTCTTTTGAACATTTTCTTTCCAAATTAGCCACTTGATCCTTAGCCCCTTACAACTTCATCACAAGATTTCGAACTGGATTCCATCTAATCTCAAGCCACAATCACGAGGGATCAAAAAAGTTGAAGAAAAACATGGAAAAGGGGTGAAAATTATGATTGCCTTCATCATCTTAGACCGGTGTTATCGAGTGGTACAAAAACACGTATCAAACCAATCAACCAACATACAAGAGTGATAACATCTCTGTTCTGGCCTAGACTCATTTGATATTAGTGTTAACATGCTGGTTATAGGTTCTAAGTAGGACAGTCTAAACGTCATTGTGAAAGCTTGAAGCCAATCAAACACCAAAAGTCAAGAACCGAATTATTCTACAGTAGAGGCAATCGACATTCAATTAAGCTCATGCAACTCAACAAAGCAAAACATTAGACTTCCACCAACAAATAATCACACAAAACCTCAAACTCCCCTACGACTAACATGAGCATTGACCTCAATGATCTAGAGAGAAAGGGTAGGGTGGAACGAAGTTACCGCGTTGGTAGAGAGGAGCATAGGAAGCCAAAGTAATGGAAGAGTCCCATAGCGCTCATTGTGAAGAGTGATCCGCCTAAGTGCTTGCCAACATCTTATTCAACGAACTAAAACAACACAAAAACATAAAAGCGAAAAGGTAAGGATAACATGGGTTGCCTCCCATGAAGCGCTTCTTTAACGTCTCTAGCTAGACGAAACCAAGAGCACTCAAGGCATAACCAAGGATAAAACCTCAACCGCACCAATAGTATCATTAACCACATAATGTTTAAGTCAATGGCCATTCACCTTAAAAGGCTCGGTTTGGGACGGAGAGATTACCTCGACGGTGCCATAAGGAAATACTTGAGTTACCGTGAATGGTCCGGACCAACGAGATCTCAACTTCCCAGGAAAGAGTCTGAGCCGAGAGTTGTATAGGAGGACCTGGTCACCAACTCTGAAATCCTTACCCGACTTCAATCGGGAGTCATGAATGAGCTTCGTCCTCTCCTTGTATAGCTTGGCACTCTCATAAGCATGATGGTGATACTCTTCGAGCTCATGTACCTGAAACTTATGCTCTTCTCCTACGAGACTCAAATCAAGGTTTAGAAATTTCAACGCCCAAAGAGATCGGTGCTCAAGCTCTACCGGCAAATGGCAAGCTTTACCATAGACCATCCTATAGGGAGTAGTGCCTATAAGGGTCTTGTAAGCCGTGCGGTAGGCCCATAGAGCATCATCAAGCTTCGTCGACCAATCTTTTCGTGATTGGTCGACCGTTTTCTCAAAAATTCTCTTAAGTTCCCTATTTGTTACCTCGGCTTGGCCACTAGTTTGAGGGTGATACGAGGTAGACATCCGATGAGTGACACCGAACCGTCGGCACACCCTATCGAATTGTCCTTGAAAGTGAGTACCTCGATCACTAATAATAGCACGAGGAGCACCAAATCGGGTGAACAACTTAACAAGAAACTTCCCTACAACCCGGGCATCATTGGTAGGCAAAGCTTGTGCCTCCGCCCATTTAGACACATAATCAACCGCAACTAGAATGTACTTGTTACCATGCGAAGGAGGAAACGGTCCCATGAAATCAATACCCCAAATATCAAATATTTCTACCACTAACGAAACATTTTGAGGCATTTCATCACAGGAAGAGATGTTACATGAACGTTAACATGCATCACAAGACTTGACAAAATCTTGACAATCTCGAAAGATCGAGGGCCAAAAGAATCCGGACTCAAGTACCTTGCGATCCGTGCGATTTGCCCCATGATGTCCACCCGTATGACCGGAGTGGCAATGAAATATGATGTCCTTCGCTTCTCCATGGGTAACACATCTTCTAATCATCCCATCGGAGCCAATTCGAAACACAAAAGGATCGTCCCAAAAGTAATGCTTCAAATCCGCAAAGAACTTCCTTTTGTCTTGAGTGGAGAGGCCCTCCTCCAAGTATCCACTAGCAAGATAGTTAGCTAAATCCGCGAACCAAGGTTCCTTGAACTCCAAAGTTGCTAATGCAAATAATAGCTCATCGGGGAAGTTGTCATTGATTTCCTCATTACCGTTGTGTACCATTTCAGCTTCTTTCAAATGAGACAAGTGATCGGCGGCTACATTCTCGGATCCCTTCTTATCTCAAATTTCAATGTCAAACTCTTGCAACAAAAGAACCCATCGAATCAATCTTGGTTTAGCATCGGTCTTAGATAGAAGGTACCTCAAAGCTTGGTGGTCCGTGAAGATAATAGTGTGAGAAAGCACCAAGTAGGACCTAAACTTATCAAAGGCAAACACTATGGCCAAGAGCTCCTTCTCCGTAGTTGTATAGTTCCTTTGAGCTTCATTGAGAGTCTTACTTGCATAATATATTGGATGGAATCTCCTGTCAATTCGTTGGCCTAGAACCGCTCCAATAGCATAATCACTAGCATCGCACATCAACTCAAATGACTTTGACCAATCCGGAGCAATGAGTATAGGAGCATTTGTGAGTTTACCCTTTAGGAGTTCAAAAGCTCGCATGCATTTCTCATCAAATCGAAATTCCACATCCTTCTCGAGAAGTCGAGTCATAGCAGAAGTCTTTAATGAAGCGCCTATAGAAGCCGGCATGCCCCAAGAAACTTCTCACAGCCTTCACGGAAGAAGGTGGAGGAAGTTGAGAGATGGTTTCTAGCTTTGCCTTATCAACCTCAATGCCTCTTCGAGAGATCTTGTGACCAAGAACAATCCCCTCATTGACCATGAAATGGCACTTCTCCCAACTTAGTGCAACACCTTCTCGAGAGATCTTGGTCTCTTCAAAACGATGCAACACCTTCTCAAGGTTCCTCAAACAAAGATCGAATGAGTCCCGAAAGACTGAGAAATCATCCATGAACACTTCCATGATATCTTCCACAAAATCATCAAAGATGGCAAGCATACATCGTTGGAAGGTAGCGGGAGTGATGACACTCGATTTGACGTGATTATCAGCCTCATTTAAGCGACATTTCTTTGCTTAAGACATGGTTTTTAGGGTAGAATAACGAATATTCAATCGATTGCCCTATCTCGTGCCATTCGTGTTACCTTGGCCCATTTCGGGTCTATTTGATGGTTTTCTAGTATTTTTGTGTTAGCACAGGTTTTTGCCGTCAAATAAAGTAGCCATGGACGTGTCTAAGGCGTTGGAACCTCGAGGAATCAAACCGGAATCGATCCAAGGAGCCGATCAAGTCAAACCAAAAGTCTGCCCATTCACACTTACATTTTCGGCGAAAATAAGCATATGTTTTCGGCGAAAATAATAGTACAAATCGACTGACGCCAAGTGAAGGAGATTTTCGGCGAAAGTGTTGAGTTTTCGGACCGAGAAGAAAAGGCAGAGAGATCGGCCGGCGGGACTTCCATTCACAAGCATGTTTTCGGCGAAAATAAGTCACTATTTTCGGCAAAAATATCAGAAGAAATTCGGCTGAGTAGGGTTAAGTATAAATACTTAACCCGGCGGCCCAAAAAGGAGATACCTCATAATTTACATCAGAAAATACTTTCGGAATCAGAATCCTACGATTTTCTCTGAAGTTCTGGAGCGAAGAGTTAGAGTTCGAAGAGCCGAAAAGAGATCGTGACGCCATCCCTTTCATCTCGGAGAACCGGAGCTAGGAGTGTTATCTACCGAAGATCGAAGTCTGTCAGAGTCGTCTAAATTAGGTTTTTTAGATTCTTTTCTGTTCTTCCTCTGAATGATGAACTCTCTCTTTGTCTTTGTTTCTTTTGTAATAATCATGAGTAGCTAAGTTCGTCTTAGTAATTGATTGAACGAGAATCAAAATCCGTTGATCTGTTGATTGCCAATGCTCTGGGGAACGAAGGGGGATTCAAAGTCTAAGTTCGTCTGTTATCCTTGTTTTCAAACCCTAATTTCCAATCTGCTTTAGTTTAAATTGTTTAAATTTCTCTGCATTTCTTAGAATTAGAAGTCGTGGAACTCACACCACGCACAACTTGCTTGCATTCGAGTATTTTGCCAGTTTTGAAGTAGTCAATCATAGAAGACCCTCGGAATACGATCTACCCTAGCTTTTTCTTAGCTTAGTAGTTATTTGTGTGAACCCGAACAACGACCGGACGTCCACTAAATTGGCGTCGTTGCGGGGACCTTCTTTTGATTGTTCGAAAGAAGAACTGGCAATTTATTCTTCTATTTTCCATCTTTCACCTTTCCATCCACTTCGATTTTACACTGGTTTTGTTTGTCTTTGTTATCTGTAGGTTTACAGGTGCATGCCTCACCGTCCTTGGACTCGCTCTCAAACCGAACAGGCTAACAGTGCAGAGAGACCAGGCAGTTCTGCTACACCTCTACGATCACAGATTCTGAAGAAAGGCAGATCCAATCCATTCATCACTCCGATCAAGATCGAGGAACCAAAGGAGAGTTCCTCATCTCCATCTTCACATGTACCATCATCTTCATCCGCTTTATACACCGAGTCACTCTCATCTCCTCCACTCCTACCATGGATGATAGATTACCACCACCACCACCAAATGGCGATCAACCGCCGCCGCCACCACCTGCACAGAAGAGTCTAGCAGACTATAACAAGCCGAGCGCAACTAGCGTTCGATCTACCATTTCCGTTCTGCGCATTGAAGGAGATCCCGACTATGAGATCAAGATTCCATTCTTGACTATGATCTCTAGGGATTTACATTTTGAAGGCAGGCCCCTAGACAACCCGTGCACTCATCTTGCAGACTTCCTTTATCTCTGCAACACTTTCAAGAGCGGAAACCTCGACAAAAACACTCTTTGTCTAAGAGCTTTCCCGTTCTCTCTGAAAGGCCCTGCTAAGAGGTGGCTTACTGGCAAACCACCTGGTTATTACACTAATTGGGATACTCTGGCTCAGGACTTCGTTAAAGAATACTTCCCTCCGGCCAGAACAACCGCTATTAAGGACATCATCGCCAGATTCTCCCAGAAAGAAGGAGAAAGCTTGTATGATACTTGGAATCGATTCTAAGAATTTCTCTACACCTGCCCTCATCATGGATTCGAACAGAGGCAGTTAGCTGAAATCTTTTCTCGAGGACTTCGAGAAGAATCCGCCAAGTGGGTCAATTCTCTAGCTGAAGGGATTGCACTACACTCACTCCTGAAGCTGCTCTTCTTCACTTCGCAAACTATGCTTCCAAGTCAAGGAACTGGGAACGACAATCTGAAGGATTAAGCAGCAAGCTAGATCTCAAAGCTATATTCAAAGCAGAGGTGGAGAAGCATTTGAAGAAGTCTTCCACACCGATAAAGCCGCCGGCAGCCTCTGTCTACGTTGCCGATTGCGAGTGGTGTGGAGCTTGCGCACATAACGGAGGCCGTTGTCAGAATTTTGGTAAGGCAGAAGTCTGGTCTGCCGAAGAGGTAAATTTCATTCAACAAGGCTTCGTTAATAATCAGAATGGTTATGCTGGTTACCGTAACTTCAGACAGCAAGGGAACTATCAAGACAGACCTCCCTACAATGCTGGCGCCAATCATAACAAGAACCAGAATAACCACCCGGCTAGTCCAGCTCAGGATCAGAAGCCTAACCATCCGCCGGCAGGTGTCTACCAGCCGCCGCATCGCAATCCGTGTAATTATGGAACTGCTCCTGGCAATCGCCAGAATCAATATCTGAACAATACCTATCCAGGCCAGCAGCATCAAAGAGAGAACAATGTTAGTGACCTGTATAAGAAGCTCAGCCAGATCATCACACGACTCGATGATCATGACAGTCAGTTCAAGGGTCAAGCTCTTCTCAATCAAGAACATATAGCATCTGGACAAAGGATTGAGCAAGCCGTGAACAACATCTCGAGCATGCTAGCATCTGGTCGACCATTTGGCCAGCTTCCAAGCCAGACAGAGCCGATCCGAGAAAGGAGCAAGCCAAGATGGTAACCGCTCGAAAACTTCCAAACTTAATTGCTGATGCTTGTTCTGTCTTACGCATGATCGCTGAAACTCCGGAGGAAGAAGAAGAACAGGAACCAGCGCCTAAGAAGGAAGACCCTCCTCTTGCACCGTACGTCGTGAAGCCTCCTTTTCCTAGAGCATTGCTGCCAAATGCAAGGATCGAGACTGGCATGAAGGGGAACAAGGAAGGATATCCTGACATTCGTATTAAGAAACCTACCTCTCCATATCCAGCTAAGTTATCTGATCCTGGTTCTTTTACTTTGCCTTTGGTCATCAATGATGTTGAGATTGAACGCTGTTTAGTTGATCTAGGAGCGTCTGTTAATGTCATGCCTATGAGCCTGTTTGAAAAATTAAACCGAGGAGAACTTGAACCGCCTAGTATGCAACTTGTCTTTGCTGATAGATCACTTAAAACTCCTAAGGGAGAGATTAAAGACGTTGTCACTAAATGTGGTCCATTCACGTTCTTAGCTGACTATGTGATTATGGATACTAGTACAGATGATTCTACCATTCTCATAGGTCGACCTTTCATGGCTACTACTGGAATGAATATTAACGTTCCAAATGGTTCTTTAACTTTAAGGGTCGGTAAAGAAACGAAAACGTTCCGTCTTAAAGATGGCATGAAATATGACTCCAAGAATGAAGAATCTCACTGCCTAACTGTTGAAACTGTGGAGTTGACTCCGGTCAACTCTGTTACTAATGCTTCTTCCAGTGTCTCTAGATCAGTTGTTGCTGCAGATATTAAACAAGTTACTAAGAAGAAGCCAGAAACTTCGGTTCAGAAGCTGCCCAAGAAGAAGAAGGAACTGCAAGCCTCTTCTAAGCCACCGAGCACTAAACCGAGCAGACCTCGAGGAAAGAACAAGAAGACGAAGACCCAAATGGTCTGGAGGCCAAAAATCCCGTCGTCTTCCACCGAGCTAGCTGCACCACCAATTAGTTTCGAGAAACCGGCGCCGGAACAAGTATGGAAGGAGAAGCCGAAAGCATCTCCTAAGGAAGTACTGACGATCACCGATCCTGGTGATACCAAGCCGAAGATAAAAGAAAAGAAGAAGCCAACAGTCCTCATTCCTTCCATCATAACACTCAAGAAGGATGATCTCTCCAGAGAGCTGTTCGGACCGTTACCAAGCTTTTGCATGCAAACGGGAAGAGATTCACGCTTACCGGAGAAGTCCCGAAGCTGTACTTCATGAACTCCGACGTGAGCGTTAAGGAGAGTCTAAGTTGGGATGTCTCCTAATATCGTCCAGGTATCGTCCAGCTCAAGGACGTTAATACAAGAGCGCTTCGTGGGAGGCAACCCACGGCTGGAGTCTGTTTTTAATTATTGTCAACCTTGGTATTTTAGAGTCAGTTCGGAGGAGCCAAAAGTGTCAGTTTGTTTGAGTTATTGTTTTTCGTGTAGAGTCTGTGTGTCATCGAGTCAGTTGCAAGTTGATTGAGGTCGTTCCGATTTTTGTGGATTTAACTTTGATTTTCTGAAGTTGGTCGGATTTGCGAAAATATTTTAACCCGAACAGTTCAAAATTTTTGGCGAAACCACCCTTATTTTTGGCGAAACCGATTTTGAATTTTTCAAACCCGATCTCCTGTTTAACATTTTCGGTTCGAAGAGTTGAAAGTTTTCGACGAAAATTTATTCGATAACCGGCAGCCATTTTCACTTCCATTTTCGGCGAAAACTTCCTATTAGTTTCGCCGAAAATTTCTTTAAAAATCAGAAAAATTCCCACTTAAAAACCCGGACTTATCCTCTCTCTCCTTCTTTCATTTTCGTTCAAACACCCGAAAACTTTCCCCCTTCTTCGTTTTTCAACGCCGACCACCCCTCTTTTTCTTAAAAAAAACCGACGTCGCTGCCGTTTTTCGCCGCCGCCACTGTCGCCGACCACCGCCGCTCAACTCCCCTCCCAATTCTGATCGATTTGAGCCCTAGAATGACCAAATCGGAGCTCTACAGCTCTAGTTCTCCGAAACCCTAAAATCGTCAGTTTTTCACCGATTCCTCCCAAACCGTTCATTTTTAGCATCCATGGCTTCAAGGTAAGTTGTAGAGATTTTCAATACGAATCTTTTGACATATGGATTGCTGAATTTCGTCGGGGTTGACTTTTCGGTTTGCCTCGTTTTGCGTGCCGACTGTTTTCGTGTGAACTAGGTTAGCTGAACTTATAGAACTGTTCTAGCATGCTTAGGGAGTTCCGTGCTTAATTTCCATATCATTTGATCATGTGTTGCTATGCATACAATTAACTATTTGTTCTGTTGACTTATGAGAAATGTCGATTTGACCATGAACTGTTTTTGATCATTTGGCTGTCGTATGTGTTCATTCTCGTTCAGATTATCGTGCTTGCCATTTGAGATCATATTATGCCGTCAATTTCCACCTTGTGATAGTCTTGCCATGCTTAGGGTTCATTATGCTATAATGTTGCCTTCTAAATGTCGGTTTGACTTTTTGAACTCTGATTGTGCTTATCCGATTCTGGCTGTTCCTAAGTATGTATTTTACTGTCTATGATTACCAGTTACTCCGTTTTGCTTACCCCACTTAGTTTCCCTCATTTCTCTGTGAAATTGAGTTTTTCTACGAAGTGTGGTGTAGGGTTTTAATTGACTAATCTGGTTTCATTCTGGTTTTAGGAACACCACTTATGAGCGCAGGACTAAGGCGCGACTTGATGGCGCCTCGAGCTCAGGAGCTGCCGCTCCCGTCACACCTGCCGTTCTGGGTCCTCCACCCGCACTCCCTCACCGGGCTGGATACCATCGCACTATCGCCCGTCTTCCAGACTACTACTTTGAGTGCTTCCAGAAGATCCAGCACATTCGTGGAGCTGACGTGCGTCCTCTTTCCATGGAGTCCCTCCATGATCATGATGAGGACTACCACCGGAACGTGCATTACGCCCTAGCACCGGCCGGTCTCCTAGAGCTGACCACCATCGCTGCTGAGTTCCCAGACATTGCCCTCCAGGAGTTCTGGGCGACCTTTGATCTGGACGAGCACAAGAGGAAGCAGCGCAAGAAGGTTGTCACCTTCTATCTTGGTGGGGTGTACAGGCAGCTCACCTACGATGAGTTTGCTACTCACTTGGCATCCCCTACGAACACTATCACGATCATCACATAGGCTGGGGCGAAGATGATAACGACGAGGAGTACCATGCACTCTGGAGCCACATGACAGGAGTGCCTGGCGATCGCCTTGGGGAGCACAACTCAGTTAAGTCCCTCTCTAACCCTCTCTTTAAATTTATTCATATGGTTTGGCGTAGATCCCTTTTATATGTACCAGATAAGGATCGCCACCATATCCTCAAGGAGGAGGTCATGCTTCTTCGAGCCATCCGAGAGAGCTACCCTCTCCACCCCGGCTGGGTACTGGCACGCATCTTCCGCCAGAAGACTAGGAGGAGGACGCCACCTCGTAGACTCCTGGGGGGTAACTTCATAGGACAGCTCATCCTCTCTTTCGGCATCAGCCATGAATATGGCCCGCACATTCCACGACACCAAGTTAGGATCGTTGGAGGAGACTTAGCGGTTGAGTACGACTTAGAACTCGACCTCAGTCCCCATGTAGCAGCAGATCCTCCACTCCAGCCTGTGGTCGAGTCAGAGGAAGAAGATGATGCTGAGGAGCAGCAGCCCCAGCCGCCGCCAGAATTCCAAGACTATATACCCTCGCCGCACCATCAGGCGGGGTATGCTCACCAGTCGCCGCCGCACATTCCCGATCCATACCAGGCGCCTCCCCAGCAGCCCCGACACCACCCCGCGGATGTTGGAGAGTTGTACGAGCGACTGCAGGAGTGGCGCATCACTGACAATGCCACTCAAGAGGCGCGATGGACTATTATGCAGCAACATATGCACCGCGCCGACAGGCGGTATGAGGCACAGCTGGCGTGGCAACGCCAGCTCGGCGAATTTCTCAACTTTCCACCTCCCGGTTCACCGGACCAGCAGTGATCGGGTTGTATTCCTTTTCTGGTGTCTTCTTTTTATTTATTCTTTTCGGATTTCGGTCCAACTTTTTTCTGTGTGGATCCGGGGCACTTGTCTCGGTTTCCTTTTTATGTTTTATTTGTTTTTGTTTTGTAGGCAGTAGGGAGATTCCCTTTGCTTCGCTTTGGTAGATTCCCTCCTCTCCGAGGACTCGTGCTCATCCCCTACGCCAATCATCTCGGTCCAGGTTCTTCTACTTCACTCTGAACTCTAGAATTAGTCCTGTGAGGACACAGTCCGATTTAAGTGTGGGGTAGGATGCTAGAGAACCTTGCATGAACTTGATTGCCCTTGATTGTGTTTTATGTGTGCCTCGTGATTCCATTCCAGTCTCTCTAGCATTAGAATGGCTCAGTTCTTGATTTTTGATGTTAAGTTGTTGTTCAAACCTTCATAATGATGCTTAGACTGCTTAACCTAGAACTTGAGAACCAACTTGTATACTTTGATGCTAAATTGCCTGGTCATAACAGAATTTTTAAAATCACACTTGTAGTTTGTAGCCTTGATTGCATGAAAATGACCGAATCCGACTAGCAAACCAACTGTGAGCTTTTGATCCATTGCACGTAACTTGCAATTTTAATTCTTTCTGAGTGGTTTTCTGTTTACTTGAATGAGTTAGAATTTGCATGAGACCTACTCGAGACCACACGATGACACGAGTTCTAGAAGGATAGGGCACCTAGATTCAGCTACTAAGCCAGATAGCCTACCAAATAATAAATCCACTAGGTTTAGACCCTTGAGCTTGGCCTGTTCTTTCGGTTCGATAATACATTACAGCCATTTCCCATTTCTTTCATTCCCCGTTGATCCCCTGTGGTTGTAGTTCTAGATTGACCTACCGGAAGTCGGTTTGTGGTAACCTGCCTATAGCCATTAAACAGGTGGTCTTAGCTAATATGTCTAGACATGTAAATCCCTCTAGCAACTAAAAGAAAATCGGCACAAAAGAAAAAAAAAGTAAAGTAAGAAAAGAAAGGAAATTTCGAAAAAAAAATAGTGAAGAAAAGAAAAATCAGAAAAAGTTCAAAGTTTCTAGTTCAATAAAACGTTCTTCTCCCTACAAATGGAAGAACGAAGTCAAAAGAAAAGTTCAAAAGAAAGAAAAAAAATCGTGTAAAGAAAAAGAATAAGTGCTATGTTGCTTGAGGGTATCATAGGACGAGCGTTCATCATTCCACCCGTGTTTGGTTAGACGGTAAGAAGCCATATATTAGATTCGAGGGAAGTTAGTCGAAAGCTACACCGCACAAAGCCATCATCATTCATTCCCATCATCCATCTCGTTATAAACCCGAGTAGTGTAGAATTCATTACGGTCCTAGCAGGGAAGTCCTTCTTGACTAGATACTCGTGTTGTCACAGTGGTGGAGATGTGGTTGAAATGCAAACCTATGACAGAATTCGGTAACAGAAAATGATCGAGAGCAGAAACACGTCCTTAAACACAGAGAGCGAGAGTCCCCATTGTACTATATATATCCTGTGTGAGGAGACAGGTCGGTCAGGTCAAATTCGTGCATGATTGGTTGCTAATTACTTGTCGTGTGCAGTTTATTAGTGAGACCAGGTAGTCTGGCTGATCTGTATGCATGTTAGGTTTCTTGTTCTAGGATCGAGCTGTCTAATACTTCATTGTGTTTGATTGAGCTCCAATTTAATCGATCTTATCATTTATGAACATGAGCATTTCTATTCAGTTTGCTTGAGGACAAGCAAAAGCATAAGTGTGGGGTATTTGATGACACTCGATTTGACGTGATTATCAGCCTCATTTAAGCAACATTTCTTTGCTTAAGACATGGTTTTTAGGGGTAGAATAACGAATATTCAATCGATTGCCCTATCTCGTGCCATTCGTGTTACCTTGGCCCGTTTCGGGTCTATTTGATGGTTTTCTAGTGTTTTTGTGTTAACACAGGTTTTTGCCGTCAAATAAAGTAGCCATGGACATGTCTAAGGTGTTGGAACCTCGAGGAATCAAACCGGAATCGATCCAAGGAGCCGATCAAGTCAAACCAAAAGTCTGCCCATTCACACTTACATTTTCGGCGAAAATAAGCATATGTTTTCGGCGAAAATAATAGTACAAATTGACTGACGCCAAGTGAAGGAGATTTTCGGTGAAAGTGTTGAGTTTTTGGACCGAGAAGAAAAGGCAGAGAGATCAGCCGGCGGGACTTCCATTCACAAGCATGTTTTTGGCGAAAATAAGTCACTATTTTCGGCTAAAATATCAGAAGAAATCCGGCTGATTAGGGTTAAGTATAAATACTTAACCCGGCGGCCCAAAAAGGAGATACCTCATAATTTACATCAGAAAATACTTTTCGAATCAGAATCCTACAATTTTCTCTGAAGTTCTGGAGCGAAGAGTTAGAGTTCGAAGAGCCGGAAAGAGATCGTGACGCCATCCCTTTCATCTCGGAGAACCGGAGCTAGGAGTGTTATCTACCGAAGATCGAAGTCTGTCAGAGTCGTCTAAATTAGGTTTTTCAGATTCTTTTCTGTTCTTCCTCTAAATGATGAACTCTCTCTTTGTCTTTGTTTCTTTTGTAATAATCATGAGTAGCTAAACTCGTTAGAGCTTAGACTAGATGAACCCTAAGTGACCCAGGGCTTTAAAGCGGTCACGGATCGGCGGTGATTAGATTCGAAATTCAATCAGTTCTTTTTCATGTTTGATTTGTTCTTCATTGTTCATGTTTCTTGTCTGGATTGATCACCTAGATTAGATTCTGGTTAAGCTAAGGATAGAAGCGAACTTTCGCCTTACTTTAGAACATCAAATTGAACAATTAACCTTATAATTGGAGCGTGCCTTTCGTAGGAACCGGTTAGGGTTAATTCACTGCAAGAGTAACTCATTAATCATTAGTAATTACACCAGTTAATTAAGTCGTTGCGAGAGGCGACTGTACCCGGTCGGCTAGTTAATCTTGGTAGTTAGAACGGATAGAGCGAACGTTCGCCGGTCTTAAACCTAAGGGTAAGGAGTTATGGTGGTGTCTTAGTAATTGATTGAACGAGAATCAAAATCCGTTGATCTGTTGATTGCCAATGCTCTGGGGAACGAAGGGGGATTCAAAGTCTAAGTTCATCTGTTATCCTTGTTTTCAAACCCTAATTTCCAATCTGCTTTAGTTTAAATTGTTTAAATTTCTCTGCATTTCTTAGAATTAGAAGTCATGGAACTCACACCACGCACAACTTGCTTGCATTCGAGTATTTTGCCAGTTTTGAAGTAGTCAATCATAGAAGACCCTCGGAATACAATCTACCCTAGCTCTTTCTTAGCTTAGTAGTTATTTGTGTGAACCCGAACAACGACCGGATGTCCACCAGGGAGCATTGCACAATCCAAATGGAATTCGACGATAAGCAAACGTGCCAAAAGGGCATGTGAATGTGGTCTTCTCAATGTCCTCCGGAGCAATCGGTATTTGGAAGTATCCGGACATGCCATCCAAGAAGCAATAGTACTCGTGACCGGAGAGACGCTCGAGCATTTGATCCATGAAAGGTAGAGGAAAGTGATCCTTCCTTGTGGCCTCATTGAGTCGACGATAATCTATGCAAACACGCCACCCGGTGATCGTTCTTGTCGGGATGAGCTCATTCTTGTCATTAGCTACCACCGTGATTCCTCCTTTCTTGGGAACAACTTGCACGGGGCTAACCCAAGGACTATCCAAGATAGGAAAGATAATCCCCGCATCCATAAGCTTAATAACCTCTTTCTTCACAACCTCTTTCATGTTAGGATTCAATCTTCTTTGAGGTTGCACAACCGACTTGAAATCTTCCTCCATGAGGATCCGATGTGAGCAAAATGTGGGACTTATACCTCGAATATCTGAGATGCTCCACGCAATAGCTCTCATGTACTTCTTGAGGAGCTCCACTAAACGGTCCTTTTGCTCGGGTAGAAGCTTAGAACTGATGATGACCGGTAGCTTAGAATTTGGCATGAGAAAAGCATACTCCAAATGTGTGGGCAGAGGCTTGAGCTCAAGAGTAAGTGGTTCTTCATAAGAGGTCTTCACCCTTTCCACCTTCGGAAGAGCAACAAAAACTGTTTCACTCTCCAATTTGTCTCTCCCTTAATCAAGGTAAGCCACCTAAGCTTTTAACTCTGGGGTGTCTAAATGTTCCTGCACATTCATTCTAAGGCAAACATCCAAAGAATCTCGACACACGAAGTTAGAAATACTACACACACTAGCCGAAGCAATAGTACCACACGAGTACTCTAAATCATCTTGTGCGTGAGCAAATTTCATGTCATCGGCTATGCAAAATGTGACACTCTCTTGTCCTACTCTCAATGTCAATTTCCCATTATGCACATCAATTAAAGCACGAGAAGTAGCAAGAAAGGGTCTACCAAATATCAATGAGACATCCACATCATCGGTATCAATGACCGCAAAATCAACTAGGAAAACAAAAGGACCAACTTTAACCAGCACATCATCAACAATCCCCCTAGGACTCTTGGTCGACTTGTCCGCAAGTTGAATGTACATACGAGTAGGACGAAGATTAGACAACCCTAGTTTCTCAAATATGCAATAAGGCATGACATTGATACTAGCACCTAGATCCACAAGACCATTAGCCAAAGAGGTATTACCTATAGCACAAGGGATAGTAAAAGTACCTGGATCCTTAAGCTTTTCCGGTGGACTCTTGAGGAGAACGGTGGAGCATTCCTCATTGAGGTGAACTATAGATGTCTCCGGTTGCTTCCTCTTGTTGGTGTAGAGTTCCTTCATGAACTTAGCATATTGAGGCATCATAGTCATAGCTTCGGGAAACGGAAGAGAAAATTGCATTTGACTAAGCCGCTCCACAAACTTCTTAAAAAACTTCTCAAGACCATCCTTCGTCACTTGAGATGGGTATGGAAGCTTAGGCTTGTATGGAGGTACAACCGGTGCGGGAGGAGAGACCGGTGGTGTACTCGATGTAGCCTTACTAGGTTCCTTGGCAACCTTAGTACTCACATTACCCGTAGGAGGCTCGACTTCAACCTCAACTTCATCCGAAGGATCCTTGATATCATCATCATCAACCATTATATCAGGAGCTTGTACCTTTTGGGAGTCCATTGGGGAAGAGGTTGCATCTTGCAAAGGTTTTCCACTCCTCAAGGTCACTACCTTGCAATGCTCCGGACCTTTGGGGTTGACCTCAGTATTGGAAGGCAAAGTACCCGAGGGTCACTCCGAGAGTGTCTTAGCAATGTGACCCATTCGATTCTCCAAATTTGCAATCGAAGCTTGTTGATTTTTTATAAGTTGAATCATTGCCGCGTTGGTATCCTCTTGAGATATTGGAGAGACGCCCTCTTTGTTGTGAGGTGGCTTGTTGAATCCGGGTGGTCCATCACCTCTATGATTGTACATTCCCGGAGGGGTAGAACCTTGGGGACCTTGATTTGGATGTCCACTTTGATTCCATTGATTTCCCCCTTGGTTCCCTTGTCCTTGGTGACCTCATTGAGTCCATTGACTACCTTGGTTTTGGTTACTTCCTTGAGACCATTGGTTGCCTTCATACCCTCTATAACCTTGGAATCCTCCTTGATTTCCTTGGTTGTAACCCTTGTTATAGCCACTACCTTGACTCCCTTGGCCTTGGTACCCTTGGTTAGACTTGTTGTACCCACCGCCTTGGTTCCAAGGTCGGTGGTAGTTACCTTGGGGGCTGAAATTACCATGGAATCCTTGACCTTGTGCGAAGCTTACCTCCTCATTGTGGTCGCCTTGGCCAAGCTCAGGAGTGGCAAAAGGCAAGCACTGAAGTCGTGACCCTGACCCCCACAACATTCACAGCAATATATTGAAGCAATTGGGGGATTACCCACATGAGATGATGGAACCTTAGAGGGATGCTTAGGCATACTCAAGTTACTCACCTGAGACGCCATAGCATCGATCTTAGACATGAGGAGCGCAAACATAGGGTCATCTTCATCTCGATGCCCCGGTAACTTAGGCTTCTTCCCATAGCTAGACGAATCCTTCGGTGCATCAACACTTATAGCTCTAGAGTCATAGTGAGTGTCACTTCCATACTTAGACCTTGGAGGTTGTTGTCGAGACCAACTCCTCATCTTGTTGGCCATCTCCGCAAAAAGTTTTAGAGCATCTTCGGGAGTGAGCATCCTTAGATCACCTCCGGCGGCTTGGTTGATCATCCTTGTATTCTCAAAATCAAGGGACCTAGCAAAGATATCCGCCAAGCTCCATTCGGCGAAGTTGTGATGAGGACAAGACCGAAGAAGGGCTTGGAACCTATTCCAAGTCTCATGGAAGAGCTCTCCCTTGTGTTGTGTGAAGTGGTTGATACGATCCCGGATTGCATCTGTCATATAAGGGGGAAAGAACTCCTCGAGGAAGGCTTCGGCTAGTCCCTCCCATGTAGTGAATGTTCTACTAGGTTGGTTCTCCAACCAAGACTTGGCTCAACCTTTGAGGGAGAAGGGGAAGAGTTAGAGTCGCACACAATCCGGGTGAACTTGATCGTTCTTCACCGTATCGCATATCTCTAGAAAGTCCTTCAAGTGTCTAGATGGGCACTCTCCATCTATACCGTTGAACACCACTCCGTTTTGTACCATCTGAATCATATTAGGCTTCAACTCAAAGTTTCTTGCATTTACCGGTCTTCGCACGATACTCGAGGCTGCCCCTTCGAGGGTTGGGCGAGCATAATCGGCTAGTGTGCGCCTCGCACCTCTTTGTGATTGATCATCTTCATTAGTGTGATGTGAATGTTCCGAATGGTTATCCTCGTCCTCGTGATGAGACATAGTGTGATGTGAGATGCGGTCAACTTCTTGTTCTTCAACTGTAGGAGGTGGAGAAGTAGTTCGTGGTTCGAGCACTTGTTCTAGTCCTTGGATTCGTGCTTGAAGACGAGCTGAACGCCTCTTGCACTAACACCAATCTCCTGCAAACAAGTACAACGAACACACCCGAGTAATATAACGAGGTGGGATAACAAAGTAAACAAAGAGTAACAAGGAAGCTAAAAGGAAAATGGAAGGAAGTGTAAAGATCGGTTCACTAATAATTGCTTTCTTAGGAATGAGAGGTCCCCGGCAACGGCGCCAAAAACTTGATAAAAGGATTTTACCAAGGTCGTATTCCACGAGGTCCTCTCATAGGCTAATACTCACAAAGTTCATGAACGGTCTAAACATTTAAAATTGAGTTTTGGTTTTGAAAGAGAACAAATCAAAAGCATAAGCAAACAAGGAAAAACTAACAAGTGAAATTGAGGATCAAACAAGAGAAGGGAGTTTAGCTTAGTAAGGGGTTTCTTCAAGCTCAAGGTTCATGAAAGCTGGATTGAATCTCAAGCAACGATGTGCAAACTAATGACCATGCAATTCACTCAAGTAGAATCAACGAACTCTCGTACAATTGACTCTCTACTCCTAGACCAAATGCACCATGCTCTCGCTATGTGAACAAAGGTAATGGAGTGCCGTAACTTGCTCAATGAAATGCCAAAAACTTGAATTCTATGCTAACATTCATCTAGCACAAGGTAAATGATGCAAGACACTCTCATGTCAATCATATAACACTAGTTAAGCAATCAAAAGGGTCTCTCAACCTTCGAATGAAAGAAAACTCAATGCACACCAAGTGTTTGATAAAATGACAACAAGGAAAACAAGCTCCAAATGGTTGCAATTGTATAATCCAATCTCTCAAATCATCCAATTACAATCCCAAGACCTTAGATCAACATCAATCAATCATTCTCATGTATTGAAAGACATAAACAAAATATCAAAGGACAAAGTTAAATCCCATGAACAACAAGCACAATGTCTAGGATCATCATCTTACACAAATGGCTATGAGAAACTCAATCCATACAATCAATCACCTATCCTAGCTTGATCCATCCCCCACTAAACTAAACCTAAGCTTAGCCTAGCACAACCATGGAAGAAACCTAAAATTGAGTAGAGGAGACCATCCTTTCTTCCATGGAGGATCTTCCTACTTGGCTCTTCAAGCTCCAATCCAAGCTATGGAGGTGTTCACTTAGATCCTTGATCTTCAAGTTGATCAACAATTGAGGGAGGATGGTGTTTGATTGAGAGAGAGGAGTGATCGGCGGAGTTGAGAGAGAGAGTGAGACGGACGGGTGTGTTGTAAAAATAGTGAATGAATTGATGCCCAATTTTCGTCCGCTACCTTCTTTAAATAGCACGCCGGAATAGCCTTGAATTTTCGGCGAAAATCCTACAAGATTTTCGCCGAAAATGTCTTTGAAAAACACCGAACGGCTTGGCTTTTCTTCACAGATTTTTGGCGAAAATTCTACAATATTTTTGCCAAAAATGTCTTCATAAATCAAACGGCCGTCTCCTGTAATTTGGTTTTCGGTCGAGAACTTAGAGTTCTCGCCGAAAACTTCTTCAGTTGAAGGGTGCATTTTTCTCGATTTTTCAACGATCATATCTCCTCCGTCCTAGCTCCGATTGACCTCCCGTTTGATCCTACGTGCTCCTTGTCACCAGTACTTCAATGCCAAGACCTGAAAATGCAAAGAAATTAACTCCAATAGACATAGAATTGGCCTCAAAGTGGCAACCGGGCAACAAAAGGGAACTTTGCATAAAACATCCATAAAGGCCTATAAATCATAGCAAAATGAGATCAAACATGGGGGATCCCTAGACTAATCGAGGACTTATAATGCACTAAATATGATCACATCAGTTCACATCACCAGACATCTATTGTACCAAAATTCTTCTTTATTTAGCTGCTCCAAACTGTCTCTCCCAATTCCTGGACTTAGATGCGCAGTTTGCAAAGTTAAGAAGAGCAGCTTCTGGTGTGAGTGCGGTGTAGTCGCCATCAGCTATGGAGTTAACCAATTTAGCTGATTCTTCATTCATCCACTGGGCAAAGATCTCAGCTAGCTGTCTCTGCTCGAATCCATGATGAGGATAGTTGTAGAGAAGCTCTTGGAATTCGTTCCAAGCATCATATAAGCTTACTCCTCTCTTCTGAACAAATCTGGCAATGCTGTCCTTGTAAGCTGTAGTTCTTGAAGGAGGAAAGTATTCCTCTACGAAGTCTTGAGCTAGACTATCCCAATCGGTATAGTGGCTAGGTGGCTTGCTACTAAGCCATCTCTTGGCGGCGCCTCTAAGGGAGAATGGGAAGACTCGTAAGCATAATGTGTTCTTATCGAGGTTCCCACTCTTGAACGTCTCGCACATGGCTAGGAAGTTCGTCAAATGTGTGCATGGGTTATCTTGTGGCTTCCCTTCGAACTGAACATCCCTAGAGATCATTTCCAGGAAGGGAAACTTGATCTCATAGTCAGGATCGTCATCGTTGCTCGACACAGCGATGCTAGACCAAACATTAGTCGCACTCGGTTTATTGTAATCTGCCATAGTGCGTTGAGCAGCCATTACGGAAGGAGAAAGTGGTGGTGAATCTGAAGTAGTGGATGAAACTGACGAAGATGAGGTGTTCTCCTTCAACTCCTCGATCTTAATAGGGGTAGGAGGTGTAGGCGGAACGATTCTGACTTGCTTCGGAACTCGCGGTTCCTTTGGCGGAGCAGAACTACCTGGCTTCAACTGAGAATGAGTGAGCGAGCGGTTCATAAACATGTAAAACAACCTATAAGCAACAAAAGCAAACATAACCGGCGTAAAATCGAAGTGTGATGAAATATGACAGATGGAAAGGTAGAAGAATAAAGTGCCAACTCTTCTTTCAAACAATTAGAAGAGTTCCTGACAATGGCGCCAATTTAATGTGCTGCAAAAACAGTGATCCAATACTACCAAGCTAAAAGCTAAGCAGATCGTATTCCACGGGGGCTTCTTCTAATCGTTTACTCAAATATGAAGGAAATTTATTCAGGTTTAAACACTTTGTGCGTGGTGTGAGTTCCACGACTTCTAGACTAAGATGCAGGAAAATTAAAATGAAATTAAAAGACAGAAAGATTGGTTGGTTTAGACAGACAACAGACAAGCTTAGATTTCGAATCCCCCTTAGATCACCAAGGCAACAACAATCACAAGACCAGCGGTTTTCAATTCTCATTCAATCAATTTCTATACACCACCATAACTCCTTACCCTTAGGTTTAAGACCAGCGAACGTTCGCTCTATCCATTCTAACTACCAAGATTAATTAGCCGCCAGAGTATGGTCACTTCTTGCGACGACAAAACTAACTGGTGCAATTACTAATGATTAATGAGTTACTCTTGAAGCGGATTAACCCTAATTGGTTCCTACGAAAGGCACACTCCAATGAATAGGTTAATTGGTTGAATTGATATTTTAAAGAGAGGCGAGCGTTCGCTTCTATCCTCAGCTTAACAAGAATCTAAACTAGGTGATCAAGGAAGACAAGTTTATGCGCCAAAGCAGGGAAGCTGTCTGGCGACTAACCCTAGCTTGCATAAACCTAATCTAGGTGACCAACCAGAAGAGAAACATAAACAATCAAGAACAAAACAACCATGCAAAGAGAAACTGATTGAACTTTGAATCTAATCACCGCCGATCCTTGACCGCTTTAAAGCCCTGGGTCACTTAGGGTTCATCTAATCTAAGCTCTACAAGTTTAGCTACTCATAACGATAACAGAAGAATCAAAGGCAACAAAGGAAATCATCATACAGAGGAAGAATAGATAAGAACTGAAAAACCTAATTCTAACGACTCCGGCTAAGCTTCGATCTCCTGGATCTTCAACTTTAAGCTCTGAGCTCTCCCAGATGGAAAGATGGCGTCACGATCTCTTCCTGGCTCTTCGAACTCTCAAAACTCTCGCTCGAACTTCTAGGTCTGGAACTTGTGTAAGTTCTATTATGAAAAAAAGTATCTCTTATTTGAGCCGCCGATTAAGTATTTATACTTAACCCTATCAGCGCCGGATTTGTTATGGATTTTTCGCGCCGGATTTGTTATGGATTTTTCGTCGAAAACTCCAGTGAAAATTGATGGCTTCCATCGACTGATTCTCCTGTGACCTGGTTGGTTAGAGTTTTCGGCGAGAACTTGACTTTTCGCCGAAAACTTCTTCTTGTATTGCTCTGCCGATTTCTTTTGTAGTTTTCAGCGAAAACCTCAAGTCTTTTCGCCGAAAACTTATGTGTAAAACGGGGAAGGATTTGTGTTGACTTGATTGACTCCTTGGATCGATTCCGGTGCGATTCCTTGAGGTTCCAATGGCTTAGACACATCCTTAGTTACATTATTGGACGGCGAAAACCTGTGCTATTACAAGAACACTAGAAAACCATCAAATAGACCCGAAACAGGCCAAAGTAACACCAATGGCACGAGATAGAGCAGATGAGTGAATATTCGCTATTCTACCCTAAAAACCATGTCTTAAGCCAACAAATTTCGCTTAAATAAGGCTGATAATCACATCAAATCTAGTGTCATCAATGTTCAAATCCAAGCTAAGTGAGACAATACCTCTTTCGAAATCTCTCTATTGCAGCTGTAATATTCCTCCGAGAGTTGTTTGTAGTTCGAGAGGTTTGTAACTTTGTTGGAAGCCCACACTCGCACCAAGTATGAGCTTCACTATTGTTCCTTGGACAATTTTTTTGCCTCCAACTGCGGCACAATATTCCCATCGACATCTCAACCACGCATGTTTATCTTTAATCTTCTCTAAAACAAAGACGACGTGCTTATTAAGTGGTATCAAAACCTAAAATAGAGTTCACAAAAGACAATAACCCAAGGGCACAATTAAATTTTCACCTTCTCAGTTTTTTCCCCACATGAATTAATATGGCAACAACCAAATGGTGGAATTCAACAAATGAGCTATTTTCAAAACCATGTATTTTAAAACCACAATATTGATGAAATACACTATTTTTAATTCACAGAATCCAAACGACCCCTAAATTGAATTCGATCCTTACTCACGAGCTTGTCTGTGATTAATTCTTTAACAAGCCAAACTCAATGAGTTAACGAGCCATATTCAACGAGTTAACGAATCGAGCGAGCTCGCCCGTCGAGCTAAATCGGGTAGGCTCAAACTCTTTATTATCGAGTTGGCTCACGAGCTAAAATTATTATCGATCTGGATTAGAGCTAAATTTATTATCGAGACGTTCACGAGCTAAATTATTATGGTAGCCGGCTCACGAGTTAAATTTATTATCCACAGGCTCACGAGCTAAATTTATTATCGAGCCGGCTACGAGCTAAATTTATTATCGTGCCGGATCACGAGCTAAATTTATTATCGTGCCGGCTCACGAGCTAAATTTATTATCGTAGCCGGCTCACGAGCCGACTCGATAATAAATTAGTGAGTTCGAGCCTACTCGATAATAAATTAGTGAGTTCGAGCCTACCCGATTCAGCTCAGCGGGCGAGTTCGCTCGGTTTGATCACTTTTTGAATTTCGCTCGTTAAGTTGTTAAAGAATTAATCAGCGACAAGCTCGTGAGTAAGGATTGAATTCAATTTAGTTACGATCACGATAGAACGAACTTATTTTTGAAATTCAAAGTTCAATGATTAATTTACAAAATTATATAGACCAGTGATCATTTTGTAATTGCTAATTAATCGGGTGACTTATTTGCGAAGTTATTTTTGAACTGGAAAATTTGAAAGAGAAGCCGGCGAATTCTCCCACTAATGGGGCGAAATTTGTTTTTTGGTTATGAAGACCGGTCATACCAATTCATCGGTAATTTTTGCTTGGGTTCTGGGCGAATTAGTTCAATATCTGGGCGAAAATCACTATTTTTTATACAATATGAAAACGTATTTATTTGTGTAAATAGTGTTATTTATTTATTTATTTAGTTGAAAAGGCCTAAATCATGTTATTAACTAGTTAACTTATCAAGTTAACTAGTTACTAACAAAATAACTAATTAACTCACTTGATAATGAGATCACTAATTTTGTTAACTAGTTATCAACTAAAAAACTTGTTAACTAGTTATCCAATCGTGATGTTAACTCGTTAACTAATTTGATAACTAGTATACTAATTCAATAATTTTGTTAACTAGTTAACTAATTAACTAATTTTGTTAACTAGTTAACTAATATTGATAACAAGTTATCAACTAAAAACTGTTAACTAGTTGACGAAGTAAGAACAATATAACTAGTTAGATGACATGTTAACAAAAAATCTTCTTAAAATTGGTAATGAAAATTCGTTAACTAGTTATCAGCAAAATAACTTGTTAACTAGTTATCTAGTTATAACTTGTTAACTAGTTATTAGCAAAAAAAAAAAAAAACAAGTTAACTTGTTAACTCAATTGGTTAACTAGTCAACTCGATTAAATAACTAGTTAACTAGTTATCTAAATCATGATGTTAACTAGTTAGATAGCCTGTTAACAAAAAATCCAGTTAATTAATCATGGTAATTCGGTAACTAGTTATCAGCAAAATAACTTGTTAACAAGTTCAGTTAACTCATTATCTGCTTATAACATGTTAGCTAGTTATCAGTAAAAAACCAGGTTAACTAGTTAACTTGTCCTTGCCAAAAGTCGTAGGAGCCTTGCCGAAAAAGTTACTGGAGACGATGGTCGGTTGCCGAAAAAGTTACCGGCGATGGTGGCTGGTCACTGAAAAATTCACCGGGGACGATGGCCGGTCGCTGGAGTGTTGTTGTCGGTCACCAGAAAATATTAAAATATTTAATTTGAATATAATAATGAAAGGAATAATATATCGGGAGACCCTTGTACTATTGAAAGATACCAAACAGGCCCCCTACTATTAATTGCACCAAACATGCCCCTCTACTTAGAACTAGGGTTGTTCATGAACCGAGCCGAGCGAAACTTTACTGTGCTCAAGTTTGACTCGTTGCTTTTCATACGAGCTCGAGCTCGAACACGAGCTATAATTTTTAAGCTTGTGACGAGCTCGAGCCTGGCTCGTTAACTACACTTGACGAGCCAAACTCGAGTTCAAGTCCAACTTAAGTCACTAAAACACTTGACCCGTCCAATTTTAGCCAAGTTTGAAGTTTGTGCGACAAAAATCATCAACGAGTCAAACTAAAAAACAAGTTATCCTAAAATTTACATGTTTTTATTGTATATGACAAACCACATGTTTCATTATTGAGTTCATAATAAGTCATATAGTGGAGCTAGTATTCGAGTTGGTTCTAGAGCTCGAGCTCGAGCCAGCTCACGAGCCTATCAAGTTGAACATGCCCTGGTTGGCTCGTTTAAAATCGAGCCGAGTCACGAGCGAGCTTTTCTCAAGCCGAACGCCAAGCCGATCGCGAACAACTTGGTTCGTCAACAGCCCTACTTGGAACATATAACAAACAAGCCCTTCTATTACAAATGTGACAAACGACGTTACTTCGGATGATGAAGGGTCGGAGCGGTCCACAGGGCATGCAGGTTGGTCGGGGGATGGTAAGGGAGGAGGGTCTGGGAGTGGTAGGGGGAATGACGGCCAACTCATCCAAACCATGAACGAAATGTCGGTGAAGGACGAAGATTGAAAATTGAAATCGTTCAAATATGACCCAATGAAGCGATTTCCAAATTCTCCAAAAAGCAAGGACCGAGATTAATAGAATCCAATTCAAAAGAAGAGATCGTCTTCCATGAAATTGTCAGGTGAGTTAGAAGAATTGTATGAACATGTAATCCTAGGTGGGAGTAAAACATTCAGGCTATTGGGCAGAAGAAGAATATATATTCCATTGTCTCTGGGGAAGACATGCAAACCTGAAAATTTTGATCAACTTCGACATTTCAGGAATGGAGGCTTTCGACAGCTAGGAAAATGCGGGGGCATAATCGCCAAATGAAGAACCCTAGTTTTGGAGGGACACTTAAAGACCAAACGGATCTCCAAAGGGCCGAGTCTATTCGGTCCGCCCAAGCAAAAACCAATAGTTTTACCCGTCGAGATAGAGATAGGGTGTAACCCGAGGATGTAAAGTATTTACCCGAAGTAGAGAAATGGAAAAAAATCTATCTAGTTGGGTCGTCTACGGAAGAAGAATGCTAAAAATTTGCTGGACACAGTCATCAACGAAAAAGACCTCTTTATTGGAAACAATTTTAATATAAATTAAATCAACTTAACCATTTTATCATGGCATTTGAGTTGACGATAGTAAACAATTAATACAAAGTTCTGTAACATTTCTAAAGAAAATCGTAAGACATTTCTATTTTTTTAATTTACATAATAATTAGCTATGAGGCCAACTACAACTTAAACTTTTACTCTATTTTATATATATATTTTTCCTTCCAGTAGGTCTTGTTGGTCCAATAAAAGGTACGACTTGAAGAATCGATTGAGTGAGTGAATGGGTGATGAATCAAAATATGTCATGTTTTATCCCCCATATTTGATGCATAACCGTGTGGTATTTGAGTGCTTATTTCGTCTCTTGAATGGTTTTGGTCAATTTAATGACTGTTCATCTTAATTAGCCTTTCGGTATCATTGCGATCCTCTTTTACGTTTTTGAATGCATTTTTGATGAGTTTTCAAGTCATATCGTTATTTAGATCAGGTCGATACAAAGCCACAAGTTCAAACGGTGGTCGAATAGGAGTCCAAACGCTCAAGATATCAAATTCTAAAGTTTAACGCTACTCTATGTCGCAGTTTGAAGGGTTAGCGTAATTACAACGCTACGCAAGGTGAGGAAAAGGAGCTACCGTACCATTTTCTCACATCACAAAAACAGCATACGGAGATCCAGATTCATCCGGACACGAAGAAATCGGTGGAGCTTTTCATCTTTCTCTATTTAGGTCGTATTTCTCAGATCTCCACTATGTACTACTGTAACTAAAATCCCTAGGATTCAATGAGTGAAACCTTAGGGGGATTGATGATTGTTTACAATCTTATACTTTGGATTTATTTGTGTTTAATTCAAGTTCAGATGTGATTCATACCTATGTGTTCTTCATCTCTATTTCTTGTATCCTTGACATAGATGCATGATTAGGGTTGTTGTTTGACTTGATAATGCCTTGATTCATGATTGTTGCCTTACATTGCGATCATAGGGTTGATCATAGTTTTATAATAACTCGAAAGAGAGCATGTTAGCTCTGACTTTTTAGGTTTAAAGACCCAAAATCATTTCATTGAACACCTTGTGCGCATTCTACTTGATCATTGTAAATGGTGACCAATTCCCTTTTGATTAGTGGTTAATGCTGAGTCCTAAATGTCTTGACCCATGAGCTTAGGATTCATGTCGATGTTAAGTTGAATGATCTTATCTAACTTGTTAGAACTGTTCTGTTCAAAGTTGTGTGATCATGGTTCATGAGCCCGAAAGGGGAAACTTGTTTGACCCTTATTTCTCTTCCATTTCATCCATCCTGTGTTTTTTCTTCGTGCGCACTTTGAACAATTTGTTGTCAACCCCTACTTCCATACTCTTTGAGACTGTGCTTGAGTTATTTCGTTATAGGTTAAGTCTGCCTTGTCTTGTGATTGGGAAGTGTGTGTGTTTTTGTCCTGTCAATTTGAACACCTCTCTCAGAACTGAGTAAGCCATACTAAGAGACCCGCGAGAATACGACCCTAGCCAAAAGCCAGATATATTTGTTGAAGGAGATTTTCCTCCCCATCAATGGGTTAAGTGGTTGATCAACTTCTTTCTCCTTGTTCACCTTTTATGCCCATGGGCGTGTCCTTGCAAGCCATGGGGGCAAAGAGTAATAAGCGTCTACTGTTATAATGGATAAGCATATGAGGTAAGATGTGTATGGGAGACGGGCAGTATTAGGGGTGCGCGTATGCATATGATGTGTGATCTTAGGTGTATTGTTCAAGATCGTGCTAGCATAAAGCATATTGGGTACTTGTCCCATCAATGTTGGGATCATACATCATTTTATAACTCCTTAATTTTTGGGTCGTATCACCACATGTAGCCGGTTGATTGGTGACCTAGTGTGTGGGACGATCTCAACCTTGGATGCTTTGAACGTCTGATATCTTCGTTCGATGAAATCCTAAAGGTCAGGCTCCACAGGATGAAGTAGTTAGACTTGGTTTGTCGAGCAAGCTTGAGTAGTTGGGCTTGATTCACTGAATGAGATTGAATAATTAGGTTTGGGGCCATCATATATTGTATTGTTTTTCAACATTACCTCTTCATAATTTTTAAGACTGCATTGTGTTTCAACAATTTTTTAACTAACTATAAATAGTATTATTGAAATTTATTCATCAATTATTCAAATTTGACCATTTAAACCAATTAAACAATTGTTAATCAAGCTTGTTCCTATGTTATTGCCCTCATTTGGATTGGAAATCAGAGTTGGACAGAACCTAATTTTTAAAGAGATTGGAATTGACGTAATTACCATGTTTGAGAGCGTACAAATTGATTTAGTTGTTGGGTTGAGAGCCTCAATTTTCATTTGAATTTTTTTTAATGAATATGTTTTTTATGGTCATTAGAAACTTTAATTCCAAATTACTATTGGAATCTCGATCTTGGGCATCTTCGTTCAGAATTGCTATTTTTTTTGGTCCACTTGTCCCATTTCGCCACACCCTGAACACCTACCCTTACTTCACTAAGTACTTTGAGGTTTTATACTTTGGCGTCATCTGCGTGCAATCTTTTTCTTGGGTTAGATTTTGCTCCAACCTTTTTCTATCACTAGATCATTCTTTAACCCTATTTGACTAATCCAATAATCTAGATTGCTAGTTGTATTTAGGACATTTTACACGAAAAGTTAATTTTTATTTTATTTAAAAAAACTCATTTTTTCTCTGGTACGGATCGCTGGTTTCTGGAAAAAATTTCGGCGACTGGCCACCGTTTTCGTTGAATTTTCAGGCAAGACTCCGACAATTTTTTCGGTGGTCGACCAAACTTCGATGACTTTTTCGGTGAAAACCTGTTAACTAGTTAACACCTGTTTTTTTATAATAACTAGTTAACAGTGTTTTTTACTAATAACTAGTTAACAATATTTTTTTATTAATAACTATTTAATTGACCTAATTAACAAGTTACTATTTTCTGCCAGGGTATCTAAATAGGTTATTAACTGGTTAACAGAATTTTTAAACTAATAACTAGTTAACACTTTATTTTGTTGATAACTAGTTAACATATTTTTTAAATCGATAACTAGTTAACATATTTTTTAAATCGATAACTAGTTAACATGATTTTTGAACTGATAACTAGTTATCTGAACTAGGTGTACAGATTATTCTATAATTTGTCGCAGGCAAAAATGCAGTTTGTCGCAGGCAGGCCTGTGACAAAGTACAAGGTTTGTCGCAGGCGCCGCCTGCGACAAAGTGCGTTTTTTCCTGCGACAAAATAAGCCGCGACAAAGCGCATTTTGTCGCAGGCGCTGTCTATGACAAAGTTTGTCACAGACAGTCGTTTGTCGCAGGCCGCCTGTGACAATTGTCACAGGCGGCCTGCGACAAACGACTGTCTGCGACAAACTTTGTCACAGACAGCGCGTCACAGGAAACGCCTGTGACAAAGGGCCTATCCCAGAGCGGGCTTTGTTTCGTGGGCCTCCCGGGCAGGGCCGCCCTGGCTGTTTCGTGGGCTGGCTTTTTTAGTGGCTTTCCATCGGGCTTTTTTAGTGGCTTTCCAATGGGCTTTTTTCGTAGTTTTTTCCTGGGCTTTTCGTGGGTTCACCACACAAAATTGGGCCATTATTGGTTTTCTACCGGATTGAATGAGAACAATGTACTGAATATCTTAAACGAAATCTTAACAAAAATTCTCATAATACAATCATACAACTAAAATGACATAGTACATGATAAATATAGTACTATGAAATAAACATCTACCGATACTGAACTGGTCCTCCCCGTCAAACTTCATCAACTAGGTGTAAGACTAGGTGCACCATAACAGTGAAGAAAGACGGCGGAAAAATCATCTCCATGTGACATAGAGCTATGACAAATCTATCTTGAAGCTTGTCAAGCTCAGGTATGTTAACCACAGGAGAACATAATTCTTTAAAGCATGAGCCAAGTTCAACCAAGACCCTTGCAACTGAGACGGGCAACACATTTTGTATCGCAAGAGGTAACAAGTCATGTAGAAGCATATGCGAGTCATGACTCTTTAGGCCTAGCATCTTCCGATTATTTAGGTCCACGCACCTTGCGATATTGCTAGCATACCCATCTGGAAATGACATTCCCTTCAATGACTTCAAGACCATTTCAATTTTCTTTTTATCGAGAGTGAATGAGGCAGCAGGACATGTTTTATCATCATCCAAAGGCAACAATTGGCTTCGAATCTTCATTTCTTTCAGATCTTGTCTTGCAGCCAAATGGTCTTTTCTTTTGTTCTTGTCATTGAGCAAAGTGAACAAAATGTTATCACAAATTTTTTTTTCTATATGCATCACATCCACATTATGACGCAACAGATTGAATTCCCAGTACGGCAGATTGAAGAAGATACTTTTTTCCTCCACTGTGGTGCTGGTCCCGATTCTTTCGGTTGTGTCTTACCAAATGTGACATTAATATTAGCAACTTGTGCCAAAACCTCAGTCCCAGTAGAAACCTTCGGTGGACTCCTTTTGTCCACTTTCCCATTGAACTTGGACTTTTGGGATCGAAACCGATGATTCATTGGCAAAAACCTCCTACTACTCATGAAACATGGTTTATTCCCAGAAGCTTTTAGCCGAAGTGGTTCTGCATCATACATACAAGTCGGACACGACAGTGCTGTGTGTGTATTCCATCCTGACAAGTTGCAAAGGCCAGGATAATCACTTATAGTCCATATCAATGCTGCTCTCAAGGTGAAAGATTCTTTCTTCACCGAGTCATAAGCTTGAACACCAACCCGCAAAGTTTGTAACTCCTCAATCAGTAGCTGCAAATAGACGTCCAGGTCATTTCCAGGCATCTTAGGACCAGGAACGATGCCAGACAATATAAGACCTGTCTGCTTCATACACAACCACGGTGGAGTGTTATATGGGATTAGCACAAACGGCCAAGTGCTATGACTTATGCTCATGGTACCAAATGGATTGAAGCCATCTGTTGCAAGCCCAAGTCTGACGTTTCGTGGATCAACAGCAAATTCCGGGTACTTGGAATCAAAATTTTTCCAAGCTTCTGCGTCTCTAGGATGTCTACCCATACCATCATCTGCTATGTTCTCCGTAGCATGCCAAGTCATATCTTCTGCTGTGTAAGGGCACATGTACAACCTCTTCAACCGAGGTATTAATGGAAAATACCGAAAGACCTTCTCGGGTTGAGGTTTTCACCTTTTTCCACCTGTATTCTTCCCCACATCCTTGAATCGAGACACCCCACACACTCGGCATTCCTTAGCCTCACTATCTTCTTCGATATATAATATGCAGTCATTCTTGCATGCATCAATTCTGGTGTAGGACAACCCAAGTTTTCTGATTGTCTTCTTAACTTCATAGTTAGATGCTGGAATTTTGGCGGTATGAAAAGCTTTGCGAAGCAACTCCAGTATCTTTGATATTGCTTTATCACTGATTTTGTGCATATACTTGATGTGATATAAGCTGATCATGAAAGACAACTTGGTATGACTTGTACAACCATCATATAATGGCACTTCACCATCTTTCAATATGCGGAAGAACTCATCATCTAGTTGCATGCTAGGTAAATCTGGCATTGTTACATCGCCTCCTTGTGGGAATTCATCATCATCGAGACGCACGTTGGGGTTATCATGTGACCCCTGTATTTCAAATGCGGCATTGACCATGTTCTGGAATAAGTCTGGCTCAAGTACTGGTTGTTCCTCAACCAGTAATGGCGGAATTGCTTCTTGATCATGAATGATTAGTTCTGGATCAAGTATAGAAGTTGATGCTCCGAAGTCAGTGATTAACTCTCCATGCAAATTCCATACATCGTATGAAGACGGAAATGCTTTTGCCAGCAAGTGTTGATTAACTTCACCTCGTGGCTTCCACTTCTTGAAGTTGCATTTTGGGCAAGGACATAGTATATTGACTCCATCAATTACGTTGGAGATTGCAAAGTCAAGGAATTGTTGAACGCCAGCGTAATACTCATGAGTATGACGCGGCTTTCGAATTCAAGACTTATCCATCTATATTGAACTAATGAGTGTCAGTTTGAATTTGTTATCAAGTAATGAAAAAATGAAAAAATAATTGTAATCAACTTAGCTTTACGCTAAGTTTACCTAATTATAACAGTAACTCGTTCAAATACTGTATTTACAAACTTAGTTTGACATAAGTTGGTAAATATATACAGTAATGTTAAGTGGTTAAATATATAGGTTACTACCTAATAATTTATATGCATATATTTCACGTGTATATAAAAAATGGTGTATAGTTACTACTTAATATTTTACATACATATATTTCACTTATACATCAAAAAGGTGAATAGTTACGTACTAATAATTTATATGCATATATTTCACTTATACATAAAAAAGGTGCATAGCGTACTAATATTTTACATGCATATATTTCACTTATAAATTAAAAAGGTGAATAGTTTATACCTAATAATTTTCATGCATAGCAATTAATTTCAAGCATTTATAATTTATATAATTTGTAGTTGTAAATACTTTACTTATAAAAGGGCCAATTACATGCATATATTTATATCAAATCAGTTTCTTTCAATCGGTTTCTTTACATGCATATATTTTAAAGGGGCCAATTACTTATATAAATTTCGTACCTGGAGATGAAAGAAATCAAAAACTTCTACGAGAACAAATATAATACAAAACCTGGTACAAAAAATTTAAGATAATCATATTAGAATACAAAATTATTCTAATTAATTATGAAAAAAAAATAAGAGAAAACAATTACCGGAAGGAAAATCCTTCGAAAGAACGATATGACAAAAAGAAACCCGACGGACTGCCGCAAGAACAAGAACAAACTGCAAATCACCACGAATTCAAAGATCAGGAAAATAGTATCGGAACCAGAAAACGAAATAGTAAAGAAAGTCAAAACGAAGAACATATGATCTTACCTAACTAACTCGGACAGATGAACGAACGTCCTAATCTGATGAACAAGTGAAGATTCTCCATTTGAATAGCTAGACAACATACATTATACCATAATCAGTTAGGGGATGATCAAGTCGAATAATGGTGAATTTGATCAGCTGATTAACCAAGAATACCTTCTGTTGGTGAGCGTGAGCGTGATTGCAGATAGAAGCTGGAGTTTACGTGTCCGTAGATTGCGGGTGTATCTAGAGATAGATGGCAGTAGTCAGGTTCAGCAAATACCAAAAAATGAGAAAATGCAAAAGGATACAGCAGATACCTTCGGAGGAAGCAGTCGTTCCTCAGCAGTCCACCGGAGAAAGAGTCGGAGGAGGAGGAAACGGTCGGAGGGGGGAAGAACAGTCCGCCAGAGGAGGGGGAGACTGTCGGAGGGGGAAGAACAGACCGCCGGAGGAAGAAGAACAGCCCACCAGAGGAGGGGGAGACGGTCGGAGGGGGAAGAACAGACCGCCGGAGGAAGAAGCAGTCAGAGGAGGCACCAGAGGAGAAGGAGGAACCGCTCGGAGGGGGGAGTATTGTCCGCCGGAGGAAGAAGTCGGAGGAGGAAGTATTCGGAGGAGAGAATTCAGAGAAAATTTCAGAGTAGTTCGGAGAAACTGATCGCTGAGGGTCGAAGAAGGGAGGTCATTTGAAGTTTTGTCGCAGGCACTTGAGCCTTGTCGCAGGCCGCCTGCGACAAAGTTTGTCACAGACAACGCTTTGTCGCAGGCGGCCTGCGACAAAGCTTGTCACAGACAAAGCTTTGTCGCAGGCGGCCTGTGACAAAGCTTGTCGCAGGCGGCCTGCGACAAAGCTAGTCGCAGACAACGCTTTGTCGCAGGCTGCCTGCGACAAACTTGTCGCAGACAATTCCTTGTCACAGGCCGCCTGCGACAAACTTGTCACAGGCAGGCACTTGCCTGCGACAAATCTTTACTCCTGCGACGAGCTTTGTCACATGCCGCTTTTTCTGTCGCAGACGGCCTGTGACAAAACCTCCGTTCTGTTGTAGTGTCTTCGGATGATGAAGGGTCGGAGCGGTCGACAGGGCATGCAGGTTGGTCGGGGGATGGTAAGGGAGGAGGGTCTGGGAGTGGTAGGGCGAATGACGGCCAACTCATCCAAACCATGAACGAAATGTCGGTGAAGGACGGAGATTGAAAATTGAAATCGTTCAAATATGCCCAATGAAGCGATTTCCAAATTCTCCAAAAAGCAAGGACCGAGATTAATAGAATCCAATTCAAAAGAAGAGATCGTCTTCCATGAAATTGTCAGGTGAGTTAAACGAATTGTATGAACATGTAATCCTAGGTGGGAGTAAAACATTCAGGCTATTGGGCAGAAGAAGAATATATATTCCACTGTCTCTGGGGAAGACATGCAAACCTGAAAATTTTGATCAACTTCGACATTTCAGGAATGGAGGCTTTCGACAGCTAGGAAAATGCGGTGGCATAATCGCCAAATGAAGAATCGTAGTTTTGGAGGGACACTTAAAGACCAAACGGATCTCCAAAGGGCCGAGTCTATTGGGTCCGCCCAAGCAAAAACCAATAGTTTTGCCCGTCGAGATAGAGATAGGGCGTAACCCGAGGATGTAAAGTATTTACCCGAAGTAGAGAAATGGAAAAAAATCTATCTAGTTGGGTCGTCTACAGAAGAAGAATGCTAAAAATTTGTTGGACACAGTCATCAACGAAAAAGACCTCTTTATTGGAAACAATTTTAATATAAATTAAATCAACTTAACCATTTTATCATGGCATTTGAGTTGACGATAGTAAACAATTAATACAAAGTTCTGTAACATTTCTAAAGAAAATCGTAAGACATTTCTATTTTTTTAATTTACATAATAATTAGCTATGAGGCCAACTACAACTTAAACTTTTACTCTATTTTATATATATATTTTTCCTTCCAGTAGGTCTTGTTGGTCCAATAAAAGGTACGACTTGAAGAATCGATTGAGTGAGTGAATGGGTGATGAATCAAAATATGTCATGTTTTATCCCCCATATTTGATGCATAACCGTGTGGTATTTGAGTGCTTATTTCGTCTCTTGAATGGTTTTGGTCAATTTAATGACTATTCATCTTAATTAGCCTCTCGGTATCATTGCGATCCTTTTTTACGTTTTTGAATGCATTTTTGATGAGTTTTCAAGTCATACCGTTATTTAGATCAGGTCGATACGAAGCCACAAGTTCAAACGGTGGTCGAATCGGAGTCCAAACGCTCAAGATATCAAATTCTAAAGTTTAACGCTACTCTATGTCGCAGTTTGAAGGGTTAGCGTAATTACAACGCTACACTAGGTGAGGAAAAGGAGCTACCGTACCATTTTCTCACATCACAAAAACAGCATACGGAGATCCAGATTCATCCGGACATGAAGAAATCGGTGGAGCTTTTCATCTTTCTCTATTTAGGTCGTATTTCTCAGATCTCCACTATGTACTACTGTAGCTAAAATCCCTAGGATTCAATGAGTGAAACCTTAGGGGGATTGATGATTGTTTACAATCTTATACTTTGGATTTATTTGTGTTTAATTCAAGTTCAGATGTGATTCATACCTATGTGTTCTTCATCTCCTATTTCTTGTATCCTTGACATAGATGCATGATTAGGGTTGTTTTTTGACTTGATAATGCCTTGATTCATGAGTGTTGCCTTACATTGCGATCATAGGGTTGATCATAGTTTCATAATAACTCGAAAGAGAGCATGTTAGCTCTGACTTTTTAGGTTTAAAGACCCAAAATCATTTCATTGATCACCTTGTGCGCATTCTACTTGATCATTGTAAATGGTGACCAATTCCCTTTTGATTAGTGGTTAATGCTGATTCCTAAATGTCTTGACCCATGAGCTTAGGATTCATGTCGATGTTAAGTTGAATGATCTTATCTGGCTTGTTAGAACTGTTCTGTTCAAAGTTGTGTGATCATGGTTCATGAGCCCGAAAGGGGAAACTTGTTTGACCCTTATTTCTCTTCCATTTCATCCATCCTGTGTTTTTTTCTTCGTGCGCACTTTGAACAATTTGTTGTCAACCCCTACTTCCATACTCTTTGAGACTGTGCTTGAGTTATTTCGTTATAGGTTAAGTCTGCCTTGTCTTGTGATTGTGAAGTGTGTGTGTTTTTGTCCTGTCAATTTGAACACCTCTCTCAGAACTGAGTAAGCCATACTAAGAGACCTACGAGAATACGACCCTGGCCAAAAGCCAGATATATTTGTTGAAGGAGATTTTCCTCCCCATCAATGGGTTAAGTGGTTGATCAACTTCTTTCTCCTTGTTCACCTTTTATGCCCATGGGCGTGTCCTTGCAAGCCATGGGGGCAAAGAGTAATAAGCATCTACCGTTATAATGGATAAGCATATGAGGTAAGATGTGTATGGGAGACGGGGCAGTATTAGGGGTGCGCGTATGCATATGATGTGTGATCTTAGGTGTATTGTTCAAGATCGTGCTAGCATAAAGCATATTGGGTACTTGTCCCATCAATGTTGGGATCATACATCATTTTATAACTCCTTAATTTCCAGGTCGTATCACCACATGTAGCCGGTTGATTGGTGACCTAGTGTGTGGGACGATCTCAACCTTGGATGCTTTGAACGTCTGATATCTTCGTTCGATGAAATCCTAAAGGTCAGGCTCCACAGGATGAAGTAGTTAGACTTGGTTTGTCGAGCAAGCTTGAGTAGTTGGGCTTGATTCACTGAATGAGATTGAATAATTAGGTTTGGGGCCATCATATATTGTATTGTTTTTCAACATTACCTCTTCATAATTTTTAAGACTACATTGTGTTTCAACAATTTTTTAACTAACTATAAATAGTATTATTGAAATTTATTCATCAATTATTCAAATTTGACCATTTAAACCAATTAAACAATTGTTAATCAAGCTTGTTCCTATGTTATTGCCCTCATTTGGATTGGAAATCAGAGTTGGACTGAACCTAATTTTTAAAGAGATTGGAATTGACGTAATTACCATGTTTGAGAGCGTACAAATTGATTTAGTTGTTGGGTTGAGAGCCTCAATTTTCATTAGAATTTTTTTTAATGAATATGTTTTTTATGGTCATTAGAAACTTTAATTCCAAATTCTATTGGAATCTCGATCTTGGGCATCTTCGTTCAGAATTGCTATTTTTTTTTGGTCCACTTGTCCCATTTCGCCACACCCTGAACACCTACCCTTACTTCACTAAGTACTTTGAGGTTTTATACTTTGGCGTCATCTGCGTGCAATCTTTTTCTTGGGTTAGATTTTGCTCCAACCTTTTTCTATCACTAGATCATTCTTTAACCCTATTTGACTAATCCAATAATCTAGATTGCTAGTTGTATTTAGGACATTTTACACGAAAAATTAATTTTTATTTTAATTAAAAAAACTCATTTTTTCTCTGGTACCGATCGCTGGTTTCTGGAAAAAATTTCGGCGACTGCCCACCGTTTTCGTTGACTTTTCAGGCGATACTCCGACAATTTTTTCGGTGGTCGGCCAAACTTCGATGACTTTTTCGGTGAATACCTGTTAACTAGTTAACACCTGTTTTTTTATAATAACTAGTTAACCGTGTTTTTTACTAATAACTAGTTAACAATATTTTTTATTAATAACTATTTAATTGACCTAATTAACAAGTTACTTTTTTCTGCCAGGGTATCTAAATAGGTTATTAACTGGTTAACAGAATTTTTAAACTAATAACTAGTTAACACTTTATTTTGTTGATAACTAGTTAACATATTTTTTAAATCGATAACTAGTTAACATATTTTTTAAATCGATAACTAGTTAACATGATTTTTGAACTGATAACTAGTTATCTGAACTAGGTGTACAGATTATTATGCTGATAACTAGTTAACAAATTTTCATGATCAATTTTAATGAGAGTTTTTGTTAACGGGTTATCTAACTAGTTATTTTGTTCTTGCCTAGTTAACATACAGTTCCTTTGTTTTCACTGAGGCAGAAAAAGGTAAGGTAGCTGTAAATTTTTACACAAGTCTTTTCGCGGTGGAAATCCCACCTGGTAGTGTGGAATTAAATTCATTGCAAATTATTCCCAGGGTAACAGATTCAATGAATTCTGCCCTCCTAGTAGATGTCCCTTATCTGGGTCTCCCATGCGTTGTTTTGCACTCAAAACGGGAAACCTTTCAATTTCTGGAAGACCAGGTGTCACTCCAGCTTAGTAGTTGGAAGCCTCATTGTTTGTCTCCGACTGTTGTGTGTACTGTACTCAAATCAGTTATTTCAAGTTTGTCGGTATACGTCATGTCCTATTATCACTTACCAGACAACTTATGCCTCCATCTAAACAACCTAGTCGCTAGATTCTGGTGGGGTTATCTGGGCACTTCCAAGAAACAACATTGGATTTCCTGACCCGCATGTCTCAGTCTCACCGTATGGGGGTTGGATTTTAAAGACTTTATCCAGTTTAATCAAACACTATTAGCAAAACAATGTTGGAGGATTTTAACTAATCCAAACATTATCTTATCACGTTTTCTACAAGCGAAGTATTTCGACGGAGGTACTTTACTCCAAGCCAGGTCGGGTTCTCGTCCATCACATGGATTTTAGAGTATTCTTCACGGACTTGAACTAATATGGGTTGGCCTCCACTGGCAAGTGGGATCCGGGTTTTGTCTTCCTCCAATGACGGTACAGTGAGTCCCATCACGTTTCCTAGTGAACCCTTTGAAAGTTTATCTTGAACCGTACTGGGGATCTACTTCTATTGTCGGCTTCATTTCATGGGATAAACAACTACTCGTTAAGCACTGCTATGAGTAAACTATTCGAGATATCCTTCAAATTCCTCTCCCATTAACACCACTTCCTGACTCTCTTGTGTAGCATTTCTCCACTTCAGGTGTATACTCCACCTCCTCTGGCTATGACCTTGCGATACGCCTAAAGAAACCCAAGAAATCATGAAAGGATGTGTTGTTAATACATGATGAATCCTTGTGGCATTCAGTATGGGATCTCCCAATTCAACCTAAATTACAATTCTTCCTCTAGTGGTTGCTCCATAGAATAGTACCAACTTTAGAGAGCTTGAAGATAGAGGGATGGAACTCCAATTGGAATGCCTAGTCTACCACTTTGCTGAAGAAATAATTGAACATCTACTGTTTGAATGCCTGGTGACATTGGCTTTCTACAGGATGGTCTGTCTAACACCTCCTATTTTTATAAACTCCCATTTTGCAACCTATTGGAGAATAATCATATTAAATTATTGTGGTTTGGCCCTTGTTTCAGTCGTGGCTTGGTGGAGGGTGTGGAAGAGTAGAATTCATGTGGTTTTTCACCATTCCCAATTCCTAGTTGCGGCGCTCTTTCGTCAGTTTGTGTTCCATCTGGCTGAGTTTTCCCTATTCCTCGAACCTCCCAACACGTTACCCCAACCCGCCACCGCCCCTTTAACCCCCTTCCCTACGCTGAATTCCTTGATGCCTCCCTCGCAGTTTCACCTTAAGGTAAATGTTGATGGTGCTATTCGTGATCCACTTGGTGGGGACACATGGTGGGTGCTCTATGACCATGTTGACATGGTACTTCATGTAGTAGGAACCCCATATCTAGGTATTACTGAGCCCTTTGTCCTTGAGTTATTAGCTTGTAGGGATGCGGTTTCTTGGTGTTTGTCCGTCGGGTTTTTTCCAAGTTGATTTCGAATGGGACACGAAGTTGGTAGGCAAGGCAGTTCGCCTCAATAAAAGCACCAGATCCCGTGATGGGGTTATCATTCAAAAAGTAATTCAGCTACTTGTACTCAGTCCGACGTTAAAGCGTCTTTTGATTCGTCGTTCAGAAAACAGGGCCGCCCATTCTGTGGCACGCTTGGCTCTTAGATATCTCCCAGGGGTGTTGCCGGTAGTCCTTACTCCCTGGATAAATTGTAGTTGATTTACTGCTTCATGTCTTGATTCTCCCTACAGAGCTATCTAAGTAAAAAAAAATTATGTGATAACTTCTTATCAACATTAGTTAACTAATTATCAAATAGGAGTGAAAGCGAAATCAAATCTATCCATACCACCAACCAATAGGATCTAATCGCTCAGAATAGACTAGTAGAGATTTCTAATGACTATTTAACAGCGAAGGCTGGTAGAATCAAGATATTATGAAGGCTTGAAGAAGCCATCATTACAACTCGCTTCTCAATCATACTCAAGGGCAACCAATGGGCCCTAGCTTAGCTAGCGGTCGGAATCACAACAACCAAATCTAAGGCCCAAGTCATAAGGGTAAAATTTTCACCACTCGCCTCATGCTTTTCACGCCTAGGATTATCTCAGAGAGATCCTAGCCCTTATAGCTAAACCATCATTATTGAACCTAAGTCAGATCACCAATCAACTAATGACAAATGTCAACCAAACTCGAATCTCGAGGATTTATAACTAGAGGCTTGACCCCAACATTGATGGCTCATGACCTAACACCTCTATATTGCACGCTTTGGGCTATGAACGCCTACTAGGTAATACGCTTAAGGCTCAATCACTTGCCTACGGGACATCCTCTGGGTACTTCTCTGTTTCTCATTTACCCAAATACGCCTACCCCTCCCATGACTATAAACACTTGCTATTTTTTTCCTATATGTCTTTCGAGATACATTCAGACCCTCCAAAGTGTTCTTGGACAGATAAGGCGTCTCTTCTTCAAACTAATCGATCCTCTAGGTCACACTTTTTATTCAACAAACCAAACCAACTGAATGTAACAATTCCCAACAATTTTCGACTTTCAATAATCATATCGATTCCTTGCAGTCTTAACAATAATAAAAATGAGCATGTATGAAATATTGGTTTAACATTTTAAACTTTGAAATAAAATGTACTCCTTAGTTCGTCACCAACAATTCATAACAATCAATATATATTTTGTAAAGGACTTAGATTGCTCGATGTTGTGCAATTTGGTGCCCTGTTTCCTGCCCCATTATTCCGGTCTACAACTATACACAAACAGTTCATATGGTTTTGTCGTCAACACACAAGGTAATACATGTTGGACTTAGGAAATTGCTCCCTTGAAACAAGGAATAATGTTGTTTAATTATGCTGTTTTTTTTTTTAGTACAAACTTTGTTTTTGTGCTGTTTCTTTCTTCGTTATATATACTTTGATTGGCAACTGGTCCTTCAACTTACACAGATTAAAGGAAATGGTTCCTGGTCTACTCTTCAATTACTCCAATGTTATTCTTGATAGAGTAAAAGGTCCTGATATGAGCCTTATAGAAATGGCTTTCTACCCATATCCATATCTCCCCATCATGGACCCCTATGACTCAGAATTCCTCATTCCTCTACCTGATGCTGACCATGATGATGATGATGATGATTTCAGGAGCCACAAGAGAATAAAGCTAAATAACAGCGTCCCTGCATCGATTGGCAGCAACATCGATGATGACAATAATGGAGGAAGCATGATGATGGTAAGAAGCTTCAGCACTGGGAACATGATCAATACTTTGCGGCCTAGGCTTCACTTCAGGGATCACATCTGGACCTACACTAAGCGGTTTCGAGCTGCTGAGGCCTTCGAAGAAGCTGCTGCTAAAATGATAGAAAATATTGATGAAGATCATGAGGGTTCTACTGATGGTATGAGGTTAGTTCAGCTGCTAATTGCATGTGCTGAAGCTGTAGCATGTCGCGACAAGTCACATGCTTCGACTCTACTGACTGAGCTAAAATCAAAAGCTCTAGTCTTTGGCACATCTTTCCAGAGAGTGGCATCTTGCTTTGTCCAGGGACTGTCAGAGAGACTCTCTCTTGTTCAGCCACTGGGAGCTGTTGGATTCGTGTCACCCATTATAGACAGTAGAGTTTCAGAGGAGAAAGATGAAGCCTTGAGCCTTGTCTATGAGAATTGTCCGCATATCAAGTTTGGTCACTTTGTGGCCAACTCTTCCATTATGGAAGCCCTTGAGAGAGAGAGTTTATCACTTCATGTAGTCGACCTAGGGATGACCCTAGGTCTGGCTCATGGCCACCAATGGCGAGGCTTGATCAAAAGCCTCGCAGCTAATCGAGGGGTGGCCAGGCTGCGTGTCACTGGGGTTGGCATGTCAGTCAAGAGGTTTAATACGATAGGAGATGAGCTGAAAGAGTATGCGAAAGAGCTGTCAGGGATGGAGATGGAGTTCTCGGTTGTGGAAAGCAACTTAGAGAATCTGAAACCTGAAGAGATAGAAACACGTGAAGGTGAAGTTGTGGTGGTGAACAGCATCTTCCAGCTGCATTCCGTAGTGAAAGAGAGCAGGGGAGCTTTAAACTCTGTTCTGCAGATAATACACAAGCTGTCACCCAAATTAATGGTTATAATGGAGCAGGATTCGAGCCACAATGGGCCATTCTTTCTGGGGAGGTTAATGCAAGCACTTCATTACTATGCAGCGATATTCGATGCAATGGATTCAATGATGCCAAAGTATGACACTAGGCGTGCGAAGATGGAGCAGTTCTACTTTGGAGAGGAGATAAAGAACATAGTAAGCTGCGAAGGTGGGGCCAGGGTTGAGAGGCATGAGAAGCTGGACCAGTGGAGGAGGAGGATGAGCAGGGCAGGATTCCAGGCTGCACCGATCAAGAAGCTTGGAGAGGCTAAAGAGTGGCTGTTGAAGAAGAAGGTGGCTGAAGGGTACACTGTTGTTGAAGAGAAAGGATGTTTGGTGCTTGGGTGGAAATCCAGGCCTATGGTTTCTGTTTCTTGCTGGAGATCTTGATTGAACTTGAGTTGGACTCAATTCAAAAAATGGGTTTCTGCAAATTTGTCAATCTAAGGCGTGTATGGAGTATGGATTATTTCTCTACTAGCATTTTTTTCGGCCCGTTGGCCGATATGTTATATTTTTATTTTGTATAATTAGTAAAAAAAAATAATGCTAGATTGATATTATTTTAGTAAATTGTAAATTAATAAATTTTTTGAATTGAATGATTAAAATTAAAAGAACACTCAATGGATCAAATTAGTTAACATATTACATAGTTGAGAAATTAAACAATTTAAAGTAAAAAATATAGAAATAAACTATAATTAGAAATAAACATTATTTTTTAAACTATACTATAATAATTTTCAGTAAACTAACTTAAATGGATAAGTTTACAGTTTACTTTTTCCTAAGCTTCATCATGTTTAAAAAATATTTGGTTTTTTTATTAATTAATTAATTTAATGAATAGTTTAAAATTGGAAGAACCAAAATAACATGATAGGTTAGTATCCTATTATTAAGGAGAGAGTTTTAAATTATATCTTTCTAATTTTAAATGTTCATATAATAGCTAGATAATTTGTTAAATTCTCACTCATGATTTCACTCACCATTAAACTTACTAAGATGCAACCTTATTTATTCAGTTTTCTCTATATCAGTAAATATATTAATTGAAAAATAATTCTCTTAAATTTTCATGATTTTTTAAAATTTATGCAGCTTGATCCTTGATCAAATTAATTAACGGCTTACCAAACTTTGGGTCCTTCAAATAATTTACCAACAAAAGTCAATTCAAGACAAATGAAAATATTGCAGCTCTCTCGAAGCATTTGCAAACAAATAAAGTCGAGATTAAAGAATCTATCATTATAAAAAAAATTATTTTGAAGTATATTTAAACATATTGAAAAATGAAACCTCAATTGTCTTTTTAAAACATAACAGAATTTGAAAATAAGAATCACGTTATATGAATGCATATTTAGGTTTTTTGAATATTCTCAATTTAATTGACTCAACGCAATCAATACTCTCAGTTTTTTAATAGTTCATGATATATAACCTGTTTTACTTACGATCTCATGACCCATACTCATATACTATGACCTCAATCATCATTGATCTTACTAAGGTAGAATTTTATTTCTTCAGTTTTCTCTATATCAATAAATATATTAATTAAAAAATAATTCTCTTAAAAATATTTATAATTTTCTAAAATTTATGCAACTTTCTCCATGATGAAATTAATTAATGACTTACCCAACTTGGAGTTCTTCAAATAATTTATCAACAAAAGTTAGTTCAAGACAAATGGGAAAAAATTGTAACATACTCCATAAGCATTTCAAACAAATAAAGTCGAGACTAAATAAATTATCACTGTAAAAAATTTATTTTTAGGAATAAGTAAACATAATGAAAAATTAAACCTCTATTATATTGGCCCGTTAAAACTTAAAAGGAAATTAAAAATAAAGATCGTGTTATATGAATGTATTTAGGTTTAATGAATATGCCCAATTCAGATTAACTCAACTCAATCAATATACTCTCCATTTGTTAGTAGTTAATGACATGTAACCCGTTTTACTTTCAATACAATCATGACCTTACTACTGTACAACTTTATTTATACAGTTTTCTCTATACCAATAAATATATTAATTAAAATATTTTCTTAAATATTCATAATTTTTAATTATTTATGAAGGTTGATCATTGATCAAATTAATCAATGACTTACCAAACTTAGAGTTCTTAAAATAATTTACCAACTGAAGTAAGTTCAAGACAAATGGAAAAAAAAAAATTTCTCGAAGCATTTGCAAACAAATACAGTCGAGACTGAAGAAACCATCACTGTCAAAAAAATAATTCTGAGGAATGTTTAAACATAATAAAAAATAAAACATCAATTGGCCTCTTACAATTTTAAAATTTTTGAAAATAATTAAGGATCATGTTATATGAATGTATTTAGTTTCATGAATATTGTCAATTAAACTAAGTCAACTTAATCAATATTCTTCTTCTAAAAAACTCAATCAATATTCTACAGTTGTTAATAGTGATGACATGTAACGATCTCATGACTCATACTCTTATACACTCATGTCCTCACCCATCATTGATATTACTAAGGTACGACCTTATTTCTTCAATTTCTCTAGATCACTAAATATTTTAATTGACAAATAATTCTTTTAAATATTAATAAAATTTAAAATTTTAGCAGTTCAAATTGATCAAATGAATTAATGACTTATCAAACTTGGAGGCTTTCAAATAATTTACCAAGAAAAGTCAGTTCAATACAATTGGAAGACAAAATTGCAACTCTCTCGAAGCATTAAAAACACATATAGTGGAGACATAATGAAAATAATGAAAAACATAATCAACACATATAGTGGAGAAACCATCACTGTAAAAAGAAACTGAAGAGTGGTTAAACATAATGAAAATAAAAGTTCAATTGGACCTTTAAAACTTAAAATAATTTAAAAATAAAGATTATATTTTATGAATGTATTTATGTTTAATGAATACACCCAATTCAAACTGATCAACTCGGTCAATACTTTGAATTTGTTAATACGTAACTTAAGGACATGTAACCCGTTTTAGTTACGATCTCATGACTCATACTCGTATACACTTATGATCGTACTCACCATTGTCATTAGTAACATACAATTTTATTTATGTAGTTTTTTTTAGCTCAATAGATATATTAATTAAAAATATTTATCTTAAATATTTATAAATTTTTAAAATCTATGCAACTTGATCATTGACCAAATTAATCAATGATTTTTTAAGAGAATTAATCAATGACTTAGTTAGGTTGAATTTCTATTAAGAATTCGTGCGAGAAAATACATTATTCAATATAATGATTTAATTATTCTATAGAAAGCATGATTATTGAAAAATACAGAGCCAATTTTTAAAAATAGTATAAGCATCTCACATTAAACTATATGAATAAATTATTATCATAATTTTATTTACTCTACTGTCTATTTCAATTTGTTAGTGAATTTCTACAATAAACTATTGATTATCATAAAATTAATGAATGTGCAAACTATTAAGAGTGAAATGTGCTTCAATTTATATGATAACATATCGGGGAACAGTGTGCTTTAATGTTTTAATGTGATTATAAATTAATTTTTCTAGCTTAGCTGGTAAATTGCAATACTTTTATCCTTAAAATTGTGGATTCGAGTTTCTAGTGGCTGAAAAATTATCATTATTATTTAAAACACAATTTTATTCAAAATAATTTATATAAAAATTCATTGGTTGACCACTTTCCTACAATTAAGGAGAAGTATGGAGAATTCTAGGTGGCAATTAGTAAAAAAGCTAAAACGATTGAACAAAATTGTAGCGAATATTGAATGTACCATTGAGGATAATCTATTCTATCTAAGTCTGTAGATTAATAGTAAAAGGTTGCAGATAGGAGTCACAAAACTGAATTTTTAGTGAATCACCCAATGAGCTTGAAAATGTCATCTCCTCCTGGAATATGGCAATTGAGCCTGCAAAAATATTTTCATAATGTTGAGGGGATATGTGTAAATCTCACATGTGAATCAAACCAAATCCCTTGGCCAAGCATTCAAGAAAATCGTTCATATTGATGATGCTGACATGAGCAAGAAGACTGAAGTAATATATGGGTAAGATAAAAAATTACAAATACCCAGTAATAGAACACGGTAAACATAACATGAAGGTGGTGTTCTTTATGTCAAAGAAAGATTAACAAAAGCTGATGTGGCAGGGTGGAATAGATGACTTTCTTAATTGAGTTGATGTGTGCACTGTGCAGGAAGAGGGGAAGGGCTTTGTTTTATTGGTGAGATGTGAGAAAAGGGAATTAAAAATTGGGAAATAATTAATTTGGTAGAAGTTACTGCGCGGGGAAATTAGTGGGCTTGAAGAGAGAGAGTAAATCGACACTCACGGAGAGAAGAGCAAAGGCTGACGTGGCAGAAGAGTTTTGTCCAATATGCTTATATATATGTTTTGATGTGTGGGTATGGTGTGAATTTGATGTTTGTTGTTTCTTTATTCAGCCTTTTGGGGTTTTCCTTCCTCGTGTTCATTTTTATTTGTTGTTAAAATATTTAAGTTTGGTGTGCATTTCAAATAATAAGGATTGATTGGAACCCAACATTTTCATGTTGTTATCGATTAAACTCTCAATTGAATCTCCTTTCTAATTCAAAACAAGTATTAGGTTTGTCTTTCATGAGTTGGGAAAATTAAGAATGGGTATTTTAACTTCTTTACTTTACCAGGTTAACAAACATGTTTCTCTATTACGAAATGTTCATTCTCTCCTCTCTTACTTTGGACAAATTGACAATTAACTCTTTCTGTTAAAAAATCAATGCATTTGTCATTAACTTCTGACAAAGTAGCATACCATGTTAGAATGAGATACTGTTGGAGGTTCAAAGATTGATAGTGGACTAAGAGTGACTACAAATTGGGTGTATGAAGTAGGTTGTATAGTATATGAGGTAGGTATTGGCTAACTTTTAGGTGAATACATATCATATTTAGTAAATATATTTTAAAACAATAATCTAAGTAATCATACATGTGACTATTGTTGATGACATGACATGTTCCATTGTCAGAATTTAATTGTAAGTGGACTGAATAGTTAACAAAAGGGGCTAATTGTCAAGTTGTCCAAAGTAGGAGGGGGAGAATGAACATATTATAGTATTAGGGCATGTTTGTTAACTTGGTAAAGTAGAGGGGGCAAAGTACCATAATCCATTAAGAATATTGATCGGCCCCCGAGGGTGTTTCAAAGATAAGCCTAGTTAGGCTAGGGACGTATTCACGGGTTCTTCAACCTAAGGGTACTCAATTAGGACGTAATGCTAACGGGAGGGTTTTGTGGTGTAGGTGCCACAAAGAGTAAATGGTCAGTCAATCTTAACAATCAAAACACAAGAAGACAACGAGAGAAAAGTCAACTTGGGCTCAATGAGCATGGAAATTGGTGAAAGCGAGTCAAAGCGAATAAACAAAGGCAAAGTCAACAAAGGGAAAATCAATGAGAGGCAAGGATGGGTCAAGGATTTACCTTAAAGTCTAAAGCCTCCATATCATGGAAATAGGGTAGAAAATGGTAGAAAACAAGCAAGCCACAATCGATCAACCTCATGCAACTCAACAAACCATGGCATAGGGACCCTAAAGGGCTCCTGTAACTATGTGGAAGCAACGTGATCATTCTTGCGATCAAATCAAACCAAACCACACACGCACGCCAAGTGTTCGATGAAATGCCCAAGTGAAAAATCAATTGACAAGGACTTAAAAACATGCCCCACTCTCAAGTGTCATGTGTAATTAAGCAATCAAACACTCAAACCCGGTTCTAGCAAGCATCTATGAGATTAAGGACCAAATCCACCAACAAACATGAGCAAACATTTTGTCTATTGTCACCTTCAATACCATTTCAACATGTCATAGTCAATCTTCGGTAAGAATACAAGAATAATGAAAGAGAGTCATAAGTCTTGCATCCACACAATCAACTACACCAATGAATCCATAGGAACACACATAACCCAAAGGATTCCCCCCAACCCAAACCCTAGGATCTTGTGTGTCATGGAAGAGAAGGAAAACTAGCAATCTTACACAAAGTGAAGGAGACCAGCATTGATGACACTCGATTTGACGTGATTATCAGCCTCATTTAAGCGACATTTCTTTGCTTAAGACATGGTTTTTAGGGTAGAATAACGAATATTCAATCGATTGCCCTATCTCGTGCCATTTGTGTTACCTTGGCCCGTTTCGGGTCTATTTGATGGTTTTTCTAGTGTTTTTATGCTAGCACAGGTTTTTGCCGTCAAATAGAGTAGTCATGGACGTGTCTAAAGCGTTGGAATCTCGAGGAATCAAACCAGAATCGATCCAAGGAGCCGATCAAGTCAAACCGAAAAGTCTGCCCATTCACACTTGCATTTTCGGCGAAAACAAGCTTTCATCTTCGGCGAAAATATTAATGCAAATCAACTGATGCCAAGTGAAGGATGGTTTCAGCGAAAAGGATCAACTGTTCGGACCGAAAATACAAGGCAGAGAAAGCACTCCCATTCACAAAGGAATTTTCGCCGAAAATTCCTTAAGAATTTCGGCAAAAATATCAGGTCAATCCGGATCAGTTAGGGTTAAGTATAAATACTTAACCCGGCGGCCCAAATAATAGACAATCATAATATACAATCATAATTCACAAAACACAACTTTTCGAATCATAATCCTCTCAAGCTCTGGAGCGAAGAGTTGGAGTTCGAAGAGCCGGATAGAGATCGTGACGCCATCCCTTCCATCTCGGAGAACCGGAGCTAGGAGTGTTATCTACCGAAGATTGAATTCTGTCAGAGTCGTCTAAATTAGGTTTTTCAGATTCTTTTCTGTATTTCCTTTGAATGATGAACTCTCTCTTTGTCTTTGTTTCTTTTGTAATAATCATGAGTAGCTAAACTCGTTAGAGCTTAGACTAGATGAACCCTAAGTGACCCAGGGCTTTAAAGCGGTCACGGATTGGCGGTGATTAGATTCGAAATTCAATCAGTTCTTTTTCATGTTTGATTCGTTCTTCATTGTTCATGTTTCTTGTCTGGATTGATCACCTAGATTAGATTCTTGTTAAGCGAAGGATAGAAGCGAACGCTCGCCTTACTTTAGAACATCGAATTAAACAATTAATCTTATAATTGGAGCGTGCCTTTCGTAGGAACCGGTTAGGGTTAATTCACTGCAAGAGTAACTCATTAATCATTAGTAATTACACCAATTAATTAAGTCGTTGCGAGAGGCGACCGTACCCGGGCGGCTAGTTAATCTTGGTAGTTAGAACGGATAGAGCGAACGTTCGCCGGTCTTAAACCTAAGGGTAAGGAGTTATGGTGGTGTCTTAGTAATTGATTGAATGAGAATCGAAATCCACTGATCTGTTGATTGCCAATGCTCTGGGGAACGAAGGGGGATTCAAAGTCTAAGTTCGTCTGTCATTCTTGTTTTCAAACCCTAATTCCCGATCTGCTTTAGTTTAATTTGTTTTTATTTTTCTGCATTTCTTAGAAGTAGAAGTCGTGGAACTCACACCACGCACAACGTGTTTACCTTTGAGTATTTTGCTAGTTCTGAAGTAACCAATCATAGAAAGCCCTCGGAATACGATCTGCTATACGCTTTTTCTTAGCATTAGTAGTTTTTATTTGGCTGAACCCTTAACGACACGTTCACCAAATTGGCGCCGTTGCCGGGGACCTTCTTTTGATTGTTCGAAAGAAGGACTGGCAATTTATTCTTCTAGTTTCCATCTTTCATTTTTCCACCCACTTCGATTTTACACTGGTTTTGTTTGTCTTTGTTATCTGTAGGTTTACAGGTGTATGCCTCACCGTCCTTGGACTCGCTCTCAAACCGAACAGGCCAAGAGTACAGAGAGACCATGCAGTTCAGCTACACCTCTACGATCACAGATTCTGAAGAAAGGCAGAACCAATCCATTCACCACTCCGATCAAGATCGAGGAACCGAAGGAGAGTTCCTCATCTCCATCTTCACCTGTACCATCTTCATCCGCTTCATACACCGAGTCACTTTCACCTCCTCCATCTCCCACCATGGACGATAGATTACCACCACCAAATGGCGATCAACCGCCACCACCACCACCCGCACAGAAAAGTCTAGCAGACTATAACAAGCCGAGCGCGACTAGCGTTCGATCTGCCATTGCCGTTCCGCGCATTGAAGGAGATCCTGACTATGAGATCAAGATTCCATTCTTGACTATGATCTCTAGGGATTTACAGTTTGAAGGCAGGCCCCTAGACAATCCGTGCACTCATCTTGCAGACTTCCTCGATCTCTGCAGTACTTTTAAGAGCGGAAACCTTGACAAAAACACTCTTTGTCTGAGAGCTTTCCCGTTCTCTCTAAAAGGCGCTGCTAAGAGGTGGCTTACTGGTAAACCACCTGGCTACTACACTAACTGGGATACTCTGGCTCAGGACTTCGTTGAAGAATACTTCCCTCCAGCCAGAACAACCGCCATCAAGGATATCATCGCCAGATTCTCCCAGAAAGAAGGAGAAAGCTTGTATGATACTTGGAATCGATTCCAAGAACTTCTTTACACCTGCCCTCATCATGGATTCGAGCAGAGGCAGTTAGCTGAAATCTTCTCTCGTGACTTCGAGAAGAATATGCCAAGTGGGTCAATTCTCTAGCTGAAGGGGATTGCACTACACTCACTCCTGAAGCTGCTCTTCTTCACTTCGCAAACTGTGCCTCCAAGTCAAGGAACTGGGAGCGACAATCTGAAGGATCGAGGAGCAAGCTAGATCTTGAAGCAGCTATCAAGGCAGAGGTAGAGAAGCATCTGAAGAAGTCTACCACACCGATCAAGCCGCCGGCAGCTTCTGTCTACGTTGCTGATTGCGAGTGGTGTGGAGCTTGCTCACATAACGGAGGCCGTTGTCAGAATTTTGGTAAGGTAGAAGTCTGGTCTACCGAAGAGGTAAATTTCATCCAACAAGGCTTCGTTAATAATCAGAATGGTTATGCTGGCTACCGTAATTTCAGACAGCAAGGGAACTATCAAGACAGACCTCCCTACAATGCTGGCGCTAACCAGAACAAGAATAACCGCCCGGCTGGTCCAGCTCAGGATCAAAAGCCTAACCATCCGCCGGCAGGTGTCTACCAACCACCGCATCGCAACCCGGGTAATTATGGAACTGCTCCTGGCAATCGCCAGAATCAATATCTTAACAATACCTATCCAGGTCAACAGCATCAAAGAGATAATAATGTCAGTGACCTGGATAAGAAGCTCAGCCAGATCATCACAAGACTCGATGATCACGACAGTCAGTTCAAGGCTCAAGCTCTTCTCAATCAAGAACAGATAGCATCTGGACAAAGAATTGAGCAAGCCGTGAACAACATCTCGAGCATGCTAGCATCTGGTCGACCCTTTGGCCAGCTTCCAAGCCAGACAGAGCCAAACCCGAGAAAAGAACAGGCTAAAATGGTAACTGCTCAAAAACTTCCAAACTTAATTGCTGATGCTTGTTCTGTATTGCGCAGGATCGCTGAAACTCCGGAAGAAGAAGAACAGGAAGTGGCGCCTAAGGAGGATCCTCCTCTTGCACCGTACGTCGTGAAACCTCCTTTTCCTAGAGCATTGCTGCCAAATGCAAGGATCGAGACTGGCATGAAGGGGAACAAGGAAGGATATCCTGACATTCGTATTAAGAAACCTGTCTCTCCGTACCCAACTAAGTTATCTGATCCTGGTTCTTTTACTTTGCCTTTGGTCATTAATGATGTTGAGATTGAACGTTGCTTAGTTGATCTAGGAGCATCTGTTAATGTTATGCCTGTGAGTCTATATGAAAAGTTAAACCTATGAGAACTTGAACCGCCTAGTGTGCAACTCGTCTTTGCTGATAGATCGCTTAAAACCCCTAAGGGAGAGATTAAAGACGTTGTCACTAAATGTGGTCCGTTCACGTTCTTAGCTGACTATGTGATTATGGATACTAGTACAGATGATGCTACCATACTCATAGGTCGACCTTTCATGGCTACTACTGGAATGAATATTAACGTTCCAAATGGTTCTTTAACTTTAAGAGTCGGTAAAGAAACGAAAACGTTCTGTCTTAAAGATGGCATGAAATATGACTCTAGGAATGAAGAATCTCACTGCCTAGCTGTTGAAACTGTGAAGTTGACTCCGGTCAACTCCATTACTAATGCTTCTTCTAGTGTCTCTAGATCAGTTATTGCTGCAGGTATTGACCAGGTTATTACGAAGAAGCCAGAAATTTCAGTTCAGAAGCCGCTTAAGAAGAAGAAGAAGGAACTGCAAGCCTCTTCCAAACCACTGAGCAGACCTCGAGGAAAGAACAAGAGGACGAAGACCCAAATGGTCTGGAGACCAAAAATTTTGCCGTCTTCCACCGAGGCAACTGCACCACCATTTCATTCCGAGAAACCAGCGCCGGAACAAGTATGGAAGGAGAAGCCGAAAGCGTCTCCTAAGGAAGTACTAACGATCACCGATCCTGGTGATAACAAGCCAAAGATTAAAGAAAAGAAGAAGCTGTCAGTCCTCATTCCTTCCATCATCACACTCAAGAAGGATGATCTCTCCAGAGAACTGTTCGGATCGTTCAAGTTCGTTGATCATCTTCCCGACGGACGTACCAAGCTTTTGCATGCGAACGGGAAGAGATTCACGTTTACCGGAGAAGTCCCGAAGCTGTACTTCATGAACTCCGACGCGAGCGTGAAGGAGAATCTAAGTTGGGATGTCTCCTAATACCGTCCAGGTATCGTCCAGCTCAAGGACGTTGGTGAACCACCCGGTCGTTGGTCGGGGTTCAACCAAATAAAAAACTACTAATGCTAAAAAGCGTATAGCAGATCGTATTCCGAGGGTCTCTATGATTGGTTACTTCAGAACTAGCAAAATACTCGAAGGAAAACACGTTGTGCGTGGTGTGAGTTCCACGTCTTCTATTTCTAAGAAACGCAGAAAAATTAAAACAACTTAAACTAAAGCAGAATGGGAATTAAGGTTTGAAAACAAGAATGACAGACGAACTTAGACTTTGAATCCCCCTTCGTTCCCCAGAGCATTGGCAATCAACAGATCAGCGGATTTCGATTCTCATTCAATCAATTACTAAGACACCACCATAACTCCTTACCCTTAGGTTTAAGACCGGCGAACGTTCGCTCTATCCGTTCTAACTACCAAGATTAACTAGCCGCCCGGGTACGGTCGTCTCTCGCAACGACTTAATTAATTGGTGTGATTACTAGTGATTAATGAGTTACTCTTGCAGTGAATTAACCCTAACCGGTTCCTACGAAAGGCACACTCCAATTATAAGGTTAATTGTTCAATTCGATGTTCTAAAGTAAGGCGAGCGTTCGCTTCTATCCTTAGCTTAACCAGAATCTAATCTAGGTGATCAATCCAGACAAGAAACATGAACAATGAAGAACGAATCAAACATGAAAAAGAATTGATTGAATTTCGAATCTAATCACCGCCGATCCGTGACCGCTTTAAAGCCCTGGGTCACTTAGGGTTCATCTAGTCTAAGCTCTAAAGGGTTTAGCTACTCATGATTATTACAAAAGAAACAAAGACAAGGACAGAGTTCATCATTCAAAGGAAGAACAGAAAAGAATCTGAAAAACCTAATTTAGACGACTCTGGCACTCTTCGATCTTCGGTAAGTTACACTCTTAGCTCCGGTTCGTCGAGGTGGAAGGGATGGCGTCACGATCTCTATCCGGCTCTTCGAACTCCAACTCTTCGCTCCAGAACTTGAGAGGATTCTGATTCGAAAAGTTGTGTTTTGTAAATTATGATTGTATTGAATGCCTCCTCTTCTTTTGGGCCGCCGAGTTAAGTATTTATACTTAACCCTAACTGATCCGGAATAGTGTATTATTTTCACCGAAAATTCCTTAAGAATTTCGGCGAAAATTCCTTTGTGTTCGGGAGTGCTTTCTCTGCCTTGTATTTTCGGTCCGAAGAGTACAATGTTTTCGCCGAAGATGTCCTTTGACTCGGCACCAGTTGAATGCACTAATATTTTCGCCGAATATGCAAGCTCAATTTCGGCGAAAATCTCTTTGTACTCGGGCAGGATTTTGTTTGACTTTGACTGGCTCCTTGGGTCGATTCCGGTTTGATTCCTCGAGGTTCCTACGCCTTAGACACTTCCATGGCTACTCTATTTGACGGCAAAAACCTGTGCTAACATAAAAACACTAGAAAACCATCAAATAGACCCAAAACGGGCCAAGGTAACACAAATGGCACGAGATAGGGCAATCGATTGAATATACGTTATTCTACCCTAAAAACCATGTCTTAAGCAAAGAAATGTCGCTTAAATGAGGCTGATAATCACGTCAAATCGAGTGTCATCAAATACCCCACACTTAAGCTTTTGCTTGTCCTCAAGCAAACTGAATAGAAACGCTCATGTTCACAAATGATAAGATCGATTAAATTGGAGCTCAATCAAACACAATGAATTATTAGACAGCTCGATCCTAGAACAAGAAACCTAACATGCATACAGATCAGCCAAACTACCTGGTCTCACTAATAAACTGCACACGACAAGTAATTAGCAACCAATTATGCACGAATTTGACCTGACCGACCAGACTCCTCACACAGGATGTATATAGTACAATGGGAACTCTCACTCTCTGTGTTTAGGGACGTGTTTCTGCTCTCGATCATTTTCTGTTACCGAATTCTGTCATAAGTTTGCATTTCGACCACATCTCCACCACTGTGACAACACGAGTATCTAGTCAAGAAGGACTTCCCTGCTAGGACCGTAATGAAATCTACACTACTCGGGTTTATAATGAGATGGATGATGGGGATGAATGATGATGGCTTTGGTGCGGTGTAGCTTTCGACTAACTTCCCTCGAATCTAATCTATGGCTTCCTACCGTCTAACCAAACACGGGTGGAATAATGAACGCTCGTCCTATGATACCCTCAAGCAACCTAGCACTTATTCTTTTTCTTTTTGCACGATTTTTTTTTTCTTTTGAACTTTTCTTTCTACTTCGTTCTTCCATTTGTAGGGAGAAGAACGTTTTATTTGAACTACACTTTGAACTTTTCTGACTTTCTTTTCTTCATCATTTTTTTCAAAATTTTTCTCTTTTTCTTTCTTTACTTTTTTTTTCCTTTTGTGCCAATTTTTCTTTTAGTTGCTAGAGGGGTTTACACATTTGGACATAATAGCTAAGACCACCTGTTTAATGGCTATAGGCAGGTTACCACAAACCGACTTCTGGTAGGTCAATCTAGAACTACAACCACAGGGGATCAACAGGGAATGAAAGAAATGGGAAATGGCTGTAATGTATTATCGAACCGAAAGAACAAGCCAAGCTCAAGGGTCTAAACCTAGTGGATTTTATCGTTTGGTAGGCTATCTGGCTTAGTAGCTGAATCTAGGTGCCCCTATCCTTCTAAAACTCGTGTCATCGTGTGGTCTCGAGTAGGTCTCATGCAAATTCTAACTCATTCAAGCAAACAGAAAACCACTCAGAAAGAATTTAAAATTGCAAGTTACGTGCAATGGATCAAAAGCTCACAGTTGGTTTTGCTAGTCGGATTCGGTCATTTTCATGCAATCAAGGCTACAAACTACAAGTGTGATTTTAAAATTCTGTTCTGACCAGGCAATTTAGCATCAAAACATACAACTTGGTTCTCAAGTTCTAGGTTAAGCAGTCTAAGCATCATTATGAAAGTTTGAACAACAACTTAACACCAAAAATCAAGAACTGAGCCATTCTAATGCTAGAGAGACTGGAATGGAATCACGAGGCACACATAAAACACAATCAAGGGCAATCAAGTTCATGCAAAGTTCTCTAGCATCCTACCCCACACTTAAATCGGACTGTGTCCTCACAGGACTAATTCTAGAGTTCAGATTGGAATGTAAGAACCTGGATGAGGACGGTTGATTTCAGAGGGTAAGCACGGATCCTGAGAGCGGAGGGAAGTGTAACAGAACCTGAAGCAAAGGGAGTCTACCGATTGCCTACAAAACAAAAACAAATGAAACATAAAAAGGAAACCGGGACAAGTGTCCCGGATCCACACAGAAAAAAGTTGGACCGAAATCCGAAAAGAATAAATAAAAAGAAGACACCAGAAAAGGAATACAACCCAATCACTGCTGGTCCGGTGAGCCGGGACGTGGAAAGTGGAGAAATTCGCCGAGCTGGCGTTGCCACGCCATCTGTGCCTCATATTGCCGGTCGGCGCGACGCATATGTTGCTGCATAATAGTCCATCGCGCCTCTTGAGTGGCGTTGTCGGTGATGCGCCACTCCTGCAGTCGCTCGTATAACTCACCCACGTCCGCTGGGTGCGGTTAGTGCTGTTGAGTATGCGCCGGATATGGCTCGGGGATGAGCGGCGGCGACTGGTGGATGTACCCTGCCTGATGGTGTGGCGAGGGTATATAATCATGAATCTCAGGCGGCGGCTGGGCTGCTGCTCCTCAGCATCATCTTCTTCCTCTGACTCGACCACGGGTTGGAGTGGAGGATCAGCTGCTACATGGGGACTGAGGTCGAGTTCTAAGTCGTACTCAACCGCCAAGTCTCCTCCAACGGTCCGAACTGGATGTCGTGGAATGTGCGGGCCATACTCATGGTCGATGCCGAAGGAGAGGATGAGCTGTCCTATGAAGTTGCCTCCCAAGAGTTTGCGGGGTGGCGTCTTCCTCCTGGTCTTCTGGCGGAAGATGCGAGCTAGTACCCAGCCAGGGTGGAGAGGGTAGCTCTCTCGGATGGCTCGGAGAAGCATGAGCTCCTCCTTGAGGATATGGTGGCGGTCCTTATCTGGAACATATAAAAGCGACCTACGCCAAACCATATGAATAAATTTATAGAGCGGGTGGGAGAGAGACTTAATTGAGTTGTTTGTCCCGAGGCGATCGCCAGGTATGCCTGTCATGTGGCTCCAGAGCGCGTGGTACTCCTCGTCGTTATCATCTTCGTCCCAGCCGAGGTGATGATCGTGATAGTGCTCATAGGGGATGCCGAGATGAGCGGCAAACTCATCGTACGTGAGTTGCCTGTACACCCCACCAAGATAGAAGGTGATCACCTTCTGGCGTTGCTTCCTCTTGTGCTCATCCAGATCAAAGGTTGCCCAGAACTCCTGGAGGGCAATGTCTAGGAACTCGGCGGCGATGGTGGTCAGCTCGAGGAGACCAGCCGGTGCTAAGGCGTCATGCACGTTCCGGTGGTAGTCCTCATCATGATCGTGCAGGGACTCCATGGAGAGAGGGCGCACGTCAGCTCCCCGAACGTGTTGAATCTTCTGAAAGCACTCAAAATAGAAATCCAGTAGACGGGCGATGGTGGGATGATATCCAGCATGGCGGGGTAGAGCAGGTGGTGGACCCAGAACAGCTGGTGTGACGGGAGCCGCAGCTCCTGAGCTTGAGGCGCCATCAAGTCGCGCCTTAGTCCTGCGCTCATAAGTGGTGTTCCTAGAACCAGAATGAAACCAGATTAGTCAACCAAAACCCTACCCCACACTTAGTAGAAAAACTCGATTTCACAAAGAAATGAGGGAAACTAAGTGGGGTAAGCAAAGCGGAGTAACCGGTAATCATAGACAGTAAAATACATACTTAGGAACAGCCAGAGTCGGATAAGCACAATCAGAGTTCAAAAAAGTCAAACCGACAGTTTGGAAGTCAACATTTAAGCATATCGAACCCTAATCATGGCAAGACTATCATAACTTGGAGAATGACGGTAAAATATGATCTCATATGGCAAGCACGAAAATATGAACGAGAATGAACACGTCAGACAACCAAATGATCACAGCAATTCAAAGTCAAACCGACATTTCTCACAAAAGTCAACATAACAAGGAATTAATCGTATGCATAACAACACATGATCAAATGATATGGCAATTAAGCACGGAACTCCCTAAGCATCCTAGAACAGTTCTATAAGTTCAGTTAATCCTAGTTCACACGAAACAGTTGGCACGCAAAACGAGGCAAACTGAAAAGTCAACCGAAAGTCAACCCTGACGAAATTCAGCAATCTATATGTCAAAAGATTCGTATCGAAAAGTTATTCAACTTACCTTGAAGTCATGACTGCTAAAAATGAACGAGTTGAGAGAAATCGGTGAAAAACGTTAAAAATGAGGGTTTCGGAGAACTAGAGCTGCAAAGCTCCGATTCGAACGTTCTAGGGCTCGTTGGGATCGAAAAAGGGAGGGGAGGGAGCAGCGGTCGGCGACGGCGGCGACGGGTTACGGCGGCGATGGCGGATTGAAAGAGGGGTGGTCGGCGATTGTTTTAAAAAGATAGGAGAGGGAGTTTTCGGTGGTATGAACGAAAATGAGTGAAGGAGGGAGAGGGAGTTAAGCCGGATTTTAAAGGAAATATTGGGTGATTTTCAAAATTATTTTTGGCGAAAATAGGAGGGTGGTTTCGCCGAAAATATCAGTTAAAATGGACTGCCGGATTTGTGAAGGCGGTTTCGCCGAAAATATCATTAAATGGTTTCGCCGAAAAAAAAACTTTTCGAACTGAAAACAATGAACAGGGAGATTGAGTTCGAAAATTGAAAATCGATTTCGCCGAAAACAGGGGTGGTTTCACCGAAAATTTTGAACTGTTCGGGTTTTAAATATTTTCGTAAATTTGGCCAACTTCAGAAAATCACAGTTAAATCCACAAAAATCGGAACGACCTCAATCAACTTGCAACTGACTCTATGACATGCAGACTCTACACGAAAAATAATAAATCAAACAAACTGACACTTTTGGCTCTCCCGAACCGACTCTAAAATACCAAGTTCAACAAAAATTAAAACAGACTCCAGCCGTGGGTTGCCTCCCACGAAGCGCTCTTTTATTAACGTCCTTGAGCTGGACGATACCTGGACGGTATTAGGAGACATCCCAACTCAGATTCTCCTTCACGCTCGCGTCGGAGTTCATGAAGTACAGCTTCGGGACTTCTCCGGTAAGCGTGAATCTCTTCCCGTTTGCATGTAGTAGCTTGGTACGTCCGTTGGGAAGATGATCAACGAACTTGAATGGTCCGAACAGCTCTCTAGCGAGATCATCCTTCTTTAGTGTGACGATGGAAGGAATGAGGACTGTCGGTTTCTCCTTTTCTTTAATCTTCGGCTTGGTATCACCAGGATCGGTGATCGTTAGTACTTCCTTAGGAGACGCTTTCGGCTTCTCCTTCCATACTTGTTCCGGCGCCGGTCTCTCGGAACGAAATGGTGGTGCAGTTGGCTCGATGGAAGACGGTGGAATTTTTGGTCTCCAGACCATTTGCGTCTTCGTCTTCTTGTTCTTTCCTCGAGGTCTGCTCGGTGGTTTAGAAGAGGCTTGCAGTTCCTTCTTCTTCTTCTTAAGCGGCTTCTGAACCGAAATTTCTGGCTTCTTCGTAATGACCTGTTTAATATCTGCAGCAACAGCTGATCTAGAGACACTGGGAGAAGCATTAGCAACGGAGTTGACCGGAGTCAACCCCACCGTTTCAACAGCTAGGCAGTGAGATTCTTCATTCCTAGAGTCATATTTCATGCCATCTTTAAGACGGAACGTTTTTGTTTCTTTACCGACTCTTAAGGTTAAAGAACCATTTGGAACGTTAATATTCATTCCAGTAGTAGCCATGAAAGGTCGACCTATGAGAATGGTAGCATCATCTGTACTAGTATCCATAATCACATAATCAGCTAAGAATGTGAACAGACCACATTTAGTGACAACGTCTTTAATCTCTCCCTTAGGGTTTTAAGAGATCTATCACCAAAGACGAGTTGCATACTAGGCGGTTCAAGTTCTCCTAGGTTTAACTTTTCATATAGACTCACAGGTATAAAATTAACAGATGCTCCTAGATCAACTAAGCAACGTTCAATCTCAACATCATTAATGACCAAAGGCAAAGTAAAAGAACTAGGATCAGATAACTTAGCTGGATATGGAGAAACAGGTTTCTTAGCACGAATGTCAGGATATCCTTCCTTGTTCCCCTTCATGCCAGTCTCGATCCTTGCGTTTGGCAGCAATGCTCTAGGAAAAGGAGGCTTTACGACGTATGGTGCAAGAGGAGGATCCTCCTTAGGCGTCGGTTTCTGTTCCTCTTCTTCCGGAGTTTCAGTGATCCTGCGTAAAACAGAATAAGCATCAGCAATTAAGTTCGGAAGTTTTCGAGCAGTTACCATTTTAGCCTGTTCTTTTCTCGGGTTTGGCTCTGTCTGGCTTGGAAGCTGGCCAAATGGTCGACCAGATGCTAGCATGCTCGAGACGTTGTTCACGACTTGCTCAATTCTTTGTCCAGATGCTATCTGTTCTTGATTGAGAAGAGCTTGAGCCTTGAACTGACTGTCATGATCATCGAGTCTTGTGATGATCTGGCTGAGCTTCTTATCCAGGTCACTGACATTATTATCTCTTTGATGCTGCTGACCTGGATAGGTATTGTTAAGATATTGATTCTGGCGATTGCCAGAAGCAGTTCCATAATTACCCGGATTGCGATGCGGCGGATGGTTAGGCTTCTGATCCTGAGTTGGACCAGTCGGGCGGTTATTCTGGTTCTGGTTATGATTGGCTCCAGCATTGTAGGGGGGTCTGTCTTGATAGTTCCCTTGCTGTCTGAAGTTACGGTAACCAGCATAACCATTCTGATTATTGACGAAGCCTTGTAGTATGAAATTTACCGCTTCGGCAGACCAGACTTCTGCCTTACCAAAGTTCTGACAACGGCCTCCATTATGTGAGCAAGCTCCACACCACTCGCAATCAGCAACATAGACAGAAGCTGCCGGTGGCTTGATCGGTGTGGTAGACTTCTTCAAATGCTTTTCTACCTCTGCTTTGATAGTAGCTTCGAGATCTAGCTTGCTCCTTGATCCTTCAGATTGTCGCTCCCAGTTCCTTGACTTGGAGGCACAGTTTGCGAAGTGAAGAAGAGCAGCTTCAGGAGTGAGTGTAGTGCAATCCCCTTCAGCCAAAGAATTGACCCACTTGGCAGATTCTTCTCGAAGTCCACGAGCGAAGATTTCAGCTAACTGCCTCTGCTCGAATCCATGATGAGGGCAGGTGTAGAGAAGTTCTTGGAATCGATTCCAAGTATCATACAAGCTTTCTCCTTCTTTCTGGGAGAATCTGGCGATGCTGTCATTGATGGCGGTTGTTCTGGCTGGAGGGAAGTATTCTTCAACAAAGTCCTGAGCTAGAGTATCCCAGTTAGTGTAGTAGCCAGGTGGTTTGCCAGTAAGCCACCTCTTAGCAGCGCCTTTTAGAGAGAACGGGAAGGCTCTCAGACAAAGGGTTTTTTGTCGAGGTTTCCGTTCTTAAAAGTACTGCAGAGATCAAGGAAGTCTGCAAGATGAGTGCACGGGTTGTCTAGGGGTCTGCCTTCAAACTGTAAATCCCTAGAGATCATCGTCAAGAATGGGATCTTGATCTCATAGTCAGGATCTCCTTCAATGCGCGGAACGGCAATGGCAGATCGAACGCTAGTCGCGCTCGGCTTGTTATAGTCTGCTAGACTCTTCTGTGCAGGTGGTGGTGGTGGCGGTTGATCGCCATTTGGTGGTAATCTATCGCCCATGGTGGGAGATGGAGGTGGTGAAAGTGACTCGGTGTATGAAGCAGATGAAGATGACGGTATAGGTGAAGATGGAGATGAGGAACTCTCCTTTGGTTCCTCGATCTTGATCGGAGTGATGAATGGATTGGATCTGCCTTCCTTCAGAATCTGTGATCGTAGAGGTGTAGCAGAACTGCCTGGATTCCCTGCAATCTTAGCCTGTTCGGTTTGAGAGCGAGTCCAAGGACGGTGAGACATACACCTGTAAACCTACAGATAACAAAGACAAACAAAACCAGTGTAAAATCGAAGTGGGTGGAAAAATGAAAGATGGAAAGTAGAAGAATAAATTGCCAGTTCTTCTTTCGAACAATCAAAAGAAGAGTCCCGGCGACGGCGCCAATTTGGTGAACCACCCGGTCGTTGGTCAGGGTTCAACCAAATAAAAAACTACTAATGCTAAAAAGCGTATAGCAAATCGTATTCCAAGGGTCTCTATGATTGGTTACTTCAGAACTAGCAAAATACTCGAAGGAAAACACGTTGTGCGTGGTGTGAGTTCCACGACTTCTATTTCTAAGAAACGCAGAAAAATTAAAACAACTTAAACTAAAGCAGAATGGGAATTAGGGTTTGAAAATAAGAATGACAGACGAACTTAGACTTTGAATACCCTTCGTTCCCCAGAGCATTGGCAATCAACAGATCAGCGGATTTCGATTCTCATTCAATCAATTACTAAGACACCACCATAACTCCTTACCCTTAGGTTTAAGACCGGCGAACGTTCGCTCTATCCGTTCTAACTACCAAGATTAACTAGCCGCCCGGGTACGGTCGCCTCTCGCAACGACTTAATTAATAGGTGTGATTACTAGTGATTAATGAGTTACTCTTGCAGTGAATTAACCCTAACCGGTTCCTACGAAAGGCACACTCCAATTATAAGGTTAATTTTTCAATTCGATGTTCTAAAGTAAGGCGAGCGTTCGCTTCTATCCTTAGCTTAACCAGAATCTAATCTAGGTGATCAATCCAGACAAGAAACATGAACAATGAAGAACGAATCAAACATGAAAATGAATTGATTGAATTTCGAATCTAATCACCGCCGATCCGTGACCGCTTTAAAGCCCTGGGTCACTTAGGGTTCATCTAGTCTAAGCTTTAAAGGGTTTAGCTACTCATGATTATTACAAAAGAAACAAAGACAAGGAAAGAGTTCATCATTCAAAGGAAGAACAGAAAAGAATCTGAAAAACCTAATTTAGACAACTCTGGTAGACTTCGATCTTCGGTAAGTTACACTCCTAGCTCCGGTTCGTCGAGGTGGAAGGGATGGCGTCACGATCTCTATCCGGCTCTTCGAACTCCAACTCTTCGCTCCAGAACTTGAGAGGATTCTGATTCGAAAAGTTGTGTTTTGTAAATTATGATTGTATTGAATGCCTCCTCTTCTTTTGGGCCGCCGGGTTAAGTATTTATACTTAACCCTAACTGATCCGGAATAGTGTATTATTTTCGCCGAAAATTCCTTAAGAATTTCGGCGAAAATTCCTTTGTGTTCGGGAGTGCTTTCTCTGCCTTGTATTTTTGGTCCGAAGAGTACAATGTTTTCGCCAAAGATGTCCTTTGACTCGACACCAGTTGAATGCACTAATATTTTCGCCGAATATGCAAGCTCAATTTCGGCGAAAATCTCTTTGTCTCGGGCAGGATTTTGTTTGACTTTGACTGGCTCCTTGGGTCGATTCCGGTTTGATTTCTCGAGGTTCCTACGCCTTAGACACTTCCATGGCTACTCTATTTGACGACAAAAACCTGTGCTAACATAAAAACACTAGAAAACCATCAAATAGACCCGAAACGGGCCAAGGTAACACAAATGGCACGAGATAGGGCAATCGATTGAATATACGTTATTCTACCCTAAAAGCCATGTCTTAAACAAAGAAATGTCGCTTAAATGAGGCTGATAATCACGTCAAATCGAGTGTCATCAGACGTTAATAAAAGAGCGCTTCGTGGGAGGCAACCCACAGCTGGAGTCTGTTTTAATTTTTGTTGAATTTGGTATTTTAGAGTCGGTTCGGGAGAGCCAAAAGTGTCAGTTTGTTTGTTTTCTTATTTTTCGTGTAGAGTCTGCATGCCATAGAGTCAGTAGCAAGTTGATTGAGGTCGTTCCGATTTTTATGGATTTAACTGTGATTTTCTGAAGTTGGCCGAATTTGCGAAAATATTTAAAACCCGAACAGTTCAAAATTTTCGGCGAAACCACCCCTGTTTTCGGCGAAACTGATTTTCGAATTTCGAACGCGTTCTCCCTGTTCATTTTTTTTGGTTCGAAAAGTTTTTGTTTTCGGCGAAACCATTTTAACTGATATTTTCGGCGAAATCACATGCTTGTTTTCGGCGAAACCGCCTTCGAAAATCCGGCAGTCCATTTTAACTGAAATTTTCGGCGAAAACACCCTTTTATTTTCGCCAAAAATAATTTTGAAAATCACCCAACTATTCCTTTAAAATCCGGTTTTCGTTCCTCTCTCTCCTTCACTCATTTTCGTTCAACTCACCGAAACCCCCCTTATCTCTTTAAAATCACCGACCGCCCTTCACCATTTGAAACCACCGTCGCCGCCATTTCCCGCCGCCGCCACCGTCGCCGTTCGCCGCCGCTCCCTTCCCCTCCCTTTTCCGATCCCAACGAGCCCTAGGACAGCCGAATCGGAGCTTTGCAGCTCCAGTTCACCGAAAACCTAGTTTTCAACGTTTTTCACCGATTCCTCTCAACTCGTTCATTTTTAGCAGTCATGACTTCAAGGTAAGTTGTCTAACTTTTCGATACGAATCTTTGACATATAGATTGCTGAATTTCGTCGGGGTTGACTTTCGGTTGACTTTTCGGTTTGCCTCGTTTTGCGTGCCGACTGTTTTCGTGTGAACTAGGATTAGCAGAACTTATAGAACTGTTCTAGGTTGCTTAGGGAGTTCCGTGCTTAATTTCCATATCATTTGATCATATGTTGCTATGCATAAGATTAATTCTTTGTAATGTTGACTTTTGTGAGAAATGTCGGTTTCACTTTGAATTGTTGTGATCATTTGGCTGCTTGATGTGCTCATTCTCGTTCATATTATCGTGTTGCCATTTGAAATCATATTTTACCGTCATTCTCCAAGTTATGATAGTCTTGCCATGATTAGTGTTCAATGTGCCTAAATGTTGACTTTCTAAATGTCGGTTTGACTTTTTGAACTCTGATTGTGCTTATCCGATTCTGGTTGTTCCTAAGTATGTATTTTACTGTCTATGATTACCGGTTACTCCGCTTTGCTTACCCCACTTAGTTTCCCTCATTTCTTTGTGAAATCGAGTTTTTCTACTAAGTGTGGGGTAAGGTTTTGGTTGACTAATCTGGTTTCATTCTGGTTTTAGGGACACCACTTATGAGCGCAGGACTAAGGCGCGACTTGATGGCGCCTCGAGCTCAGGAGCTGCCGCTCCCGTCACACCCGCCGTTCTGGGTCCCCCACCTGCACTACCCGCCGGGCTGGATACCATCGCACCATAGCTCGTCTACCAGACTTCTACTTTGAGCGCTTCCAGAAGCTCGAGCACGTCCGAGGAGCTGACGTGCGTCCTCTCTCCATGGATTCCCTGCATGATCACGATGAGGACTACCACCGGAACGTGCATGACGCCTTAGCACCGGCTGGCCTCCTCGAGCTGACCACCATCGCTGCCGAGTTCCCAGACATTGCCCTCCAGGAGTTCTGGGCAACCTTTGACCTGGACGAGCACAAGAGGAAGCAACGCCAGAAGGTGATCACCTTCTATCTTGGTGGGGTGTACCGACAGCTCACCTACGATGAGTTTGCTGCTCATCTGGGCATCCCCTACGAGCACTATCACGACCATCACCTGGGCTGGGGCGAGGATGATGACGACGAGGAGTACAATGCGCTCTGGAGCCACATGACAGGCGTACCTGGAGATCGCCTCGGGGTGAGCAACTCAGTTAAGTCTCTCTCTCACCCGCTCTATAAGTTTATTCATATGGTTTGGCGGAGGTCGCTCTTATATGTTCGAGACAAGGATCGCCACCATATCCTCAAGGAGGAGCTCATGCTTCTCCGAGCCATCCGAGAGAGCTATCCTCTGCACCCCGGCTGGGTACTAGCTCGCATCTTCCGCCAGAAGACCAAGAGGAAGACGCCACCCCGCAAACTCTTGGGAGGCAACTTCATAGGACAGCTCATCCTTTCCTTCGGCATCAGCCATGAGTATGGCCCGCACATTCCACGACACCCAGTTAGGACCGTTGGAGGAGACTTGGCGGTTGAGTACGACTTAGAACTCGACCTCAGTCCCCATGTAGCAGCTGATCCTCCACTCCAGCCTGTGGTCGAGTCGGAGGCAGAAGATGATGCTGAGGAGCAGCAGCCGCAGCCGCCACCTGAGTTCCAAGATTATATACCCTCGCCACACCATCAGGCAGGGTACATCCACCAGTCGCCGCCGCATATTCCAGATCCATACCAGGCGCCTCCCCAGCAGCCCCGACATCACCCCGCGGATGTTGGTGAGTTATACGAGTGACTTCAGGAGTGGTGCATCACCGACAACGCCACTCAAGAGGCGCGGTGGACTATTATGCAGCAACATATGCACCGCGCCGACCGGCGATATGAGGCACAGATGGCGTGGCAACGCCAGCTCGGCGAATTTCTCCACTTTCCACCTCTCGGCTTACCGGACCAGCAATGATCGGGTTGTATTCCTTTTCTGGTGTCTTCTTTTTATTTATTCTTTTTGGATTTCGGTCCAACTTTTTTCTGTGTGGATCCGGGACACTTGTCCCGGTTTCCTTTTTATGTTTCATTTGTTTTTGTTTTGTAGGCATTAGGGAGACTCCCTTTGCTTCAGGTTCTAATACACTTCCCTCTGCTCCGAGGATCCGTGCTCACCCTCTGAAATCAACCGTCCTCACCCAGGTTCTTCCATTCCACTCTGAACTCTAGAATTAGTCCTGTGAGGACACAGTCCGATTTAAGTGTGGGGTAGGATGCTAGAGAACCTTGCATGAACTTGATTGCCCTTGATTGTGTTTTATGTGTGCCTCGTGATTCCATTCCAGTTTCTCTAGCATTAGAATGGCTCAGTTCTTGATTTTTGATGTTAAGTTGTTGTTCAAACTTTCATAATGATGCTTAGACTGCTTAACCTAGAACTTGAGAACCAACTTGTATACTTTGATGCTAAATTGTCTGGTCAGAACAGAATTTTAAAATCACACTTGTAGTTTGTAGCCTTGATTGCATGAAAATGACTGAATCCGACTAGCAAACCAACTGTGAGCTTTTGATCCATTGCACGTAACTTGCAATTTAAATTCTTTCTGAGTGGTTTTCTGTTTGCCTGAATGAGTTAGAATTTGCATGAGACCTATTCGAGACCACACGATGACACGAGTTTCTAGAAGGATAGGGGCACCTAGATTCAGCTACTAAGCCAGATAGCCTACCAAACGATAAATCCACTAGGTTTAGACCCTTGAGCTTGGCCTGTTCTTTCGGTTCGATAATACATTACAGCCATTTCCCATTTCTTTCATTCCCCGTTGATCCCCTGTGGTTGTAGTTCTAGATTGACCTACCAGAAGTCGGTTTGTGGTAACCTGCCTATAGCCATTAAACAGGTGGTCTTAGCTAATATGTCCAGACGTGTAAATCCCTCTAGCAACTAAAAGAAAATCGGCACAAAAGAGAAAAAAAAAGTAAAGTAAGAAAAGAAGAAAATTTCGAAAAAAAAATGAAGAAAAGAAAAATCAGAAAAAGTTCAAAGTTTTAGTTCAATAAAACGTTCTTCTCCCTACAAATGGAAGAACGAAGTCAAAAGAAAAGTTCAAAAGAAAGAAAAGAAAAAAAATCGTGTAAAGAAAAAGAATAAGTGCTAGGTTGCTTGAGGGTATCATAGGACGAGCGTTCATCATTCCACCCGTGTTTGGTTAGACGGTAGGAAGCCATAGATTAGATTCGAGGGAAGTTAGTCGAAAGCTACACCGCACAAAGCCATCATCATTCATTCCCATCATCCATCTCATTATAAACCCGAGTAGTGTAGTATTCATTACGGTCCTAGCAGGGAAGTCCTTCTTGACTAGATACTCGTGTTGTCACAGTGGTGGAGATGTGGTCGAAATGCAAACCTATGACAGAATTCGGTAACAGAAAATGATCGAGAGCAGAAACACGTCCTTAAACACAGAGAGTGAGAGTTCCCATTGTACTATATATTTCCTGTGTGAGGAGTCTGCTCGGTCAGGTCAAATAAGTGCATAATTGGTTGCTAATTACTTGTCGTGTGCAGTTTATTAGTGAGACCAGGTAATTTGGCTGATCTGTATGCATGTTAGGTTTCTTGTTCTAGGATCGATCTGTCTAATAATTCATTGTGTTTGATTGAGCTCCAATTTAATCGATCTTATCATTTATGAACATGAGCATTTCTATTCAGTTTGCTTGAGGACAAGCAAAAGCTTAAGTGTGGGGTATTTGATGACACTCGATTTGACGTGATTATCAGCCTCATTTAAGCGACATTTCTTTACTTAAGACATGGTTTTTAGGGTAGAATAACGAATATTCAATCGATTGCCCTATCTCGTGCCATTTGTGTTACCTTGGCCCGTTTCGGGTCTATTTGATGGTTTTTCTAGTGTTTTTATGTTAGCACAGGTTTTTGACGTCGAATAGAGTAGTCATGGACGTGTCTAAAGCGTTGGAATCTCAAGGAATCAAACTGGAATCGATCCAAGGAGCCGATCAAGTCAAACCGAAAAGTCTGCCCATTCACACTTGCATTTTCGGCGAAAACAAGCTTTCATCTTCGGCGAAAATATTAATGCAAATCAACTGATGCCAAGTGAAGGATGGTTTCGGCGAAAAGGATCAAGTGTTCGGACCGAAAATACAAGGCAGAGAAAGCACTCCCATTCACAAAGGAATTTTCGCCGAAAATTCCTTAAGAATTTCGGCGAAAATATCAGGCCAATCCGGATCAGTTAGGGTTAAGTATAAATACTTAACCCGGCGGCCCAAATAATAGACAATCATAATATACAATCATAATTCACAAAACACAACTTTTCGAATCAGAATCCTCTCAAGTTCTGGAGCGAAGAGTTGGAGTTCGAAGAGCCGGATAGAGATCGTGACGCCATCCCTTCCATCTCGGAGAACCGAAGCTAGGAGTGTTATCTACCGAAGATTGAAGTCTGTCAGAGTCGTCTACATTAGGTTTTTCAGATTCTTTTCTGTTCTTCCTTTGAATGATGAACTCTCTCTTTGTCTTTGTTTCTTTTGTAATAATCATGAGTAGCTAAACTCGTTAGAGCTTAGACTAGATGAACCCTAAGTGACCCAGGGCTTTAAAGCGGTCACGGATCGGCGGTGATTAGATTCGAAATTCAATCAGTTCTTTTTCATGTTTGATTCGTTCTTCATTGTTCATGTTTCTTGTCTGGATTGATCTCCTAGATTAGATTCTTGTTAAGCTAAGGATAGAAGCGAACGCTCGCCTTACTTTAGAACATCGAATTAAACAATTAACCTTATAATTGGAGCGTGCCTTTCGTAGGAACCGGTTAGGGTTAATTCACTGCAAGAGTAACTCATTAATCATTAGTAATTACACCAATTAATTAAGTCGTTGCGAGAGGTGACCGTACCCGGGCGGCTAGTTATCTTGGTAGTTAGAACGGATAGAGCGAACGTTCGCCGGTCTTAAACCTAAGGGTAAGGAGTTATGGTGGTGTCTTAGTAATTGATTGAATGAGAATCGAAATCCGCTGATCTGTTGATTGCCAATGCTCTGGGGAACGAAGGGGGATTCAAAGTCTAAGTTCGTCTGTCATTCTTATTTTCAAACCCTAATTCCCGATCTGCTTTAGTTTAATTTGTTTTTATTTTTCTGCATTTCTTAGAAGTAGAAGTCGTGGAACTCACACCACGCACAACGTGTTTACCTTTGAGTATTTTGCTAGTTCTGAAGTAACCAATCATAGAAAGCCCTCGGAATACGATCTGCTATACGCTTTTTCTTAGCATTAGTAGTTTTTATTTGGCTGAACCCTTAACGACACGTTCACCAAGCATCCTTAGCTATTTGATGGACTTGGAGTGGATGGATTTCATGATGGACGTACCCCTTGGGAATGGCTGGAGAAGTGCTGGAGAGAAATCCCCTTCGTAAATATCACCTTTAGAACCACAAAAAATGAGCTCTCTTAAAAATGCCCAAAATTGAGCTATTTATATTGTTGCCCAACAGACCACGACCGCGGTGACCATGGTGGCCACAGGTGTGCACAATTGGGGAACATGCATGTGGTTCGGTTCTTGAGCCTCCAAAGGCGATCCCTTCTCCAACTCCAAAATCGCACCAAATTAAGAACACGTTAACTAGCCACAAATCATGGTCACTGTGGGTAGGGCCTGGCCAACTAAGCAAGCACACTCTGAAAACTGCTCCCGCGCCCCAACTTCGAGCGATCATTCTGGGAGCCTCAGGCCTCCGATTGGGGAACCATTTGGACCATTGGATTTCTTGTGGAGAAATCTTTAATGGTGAAACTGATGACTTGAAATATTTCACTTTAAATCCCTCATAATTGATACATATTTGCTTGGTATTTGAGTATTGATGTTATCCTCTAATTGTTTTTTTATTAATTAATGATTATTTGTCTTAAATAGCCTCTTGGGTTACTTGTAGTCTATTTTCACATATCTTGAGGTGTTTTTATGAGTTTTAAGGTCATTCCATGATAAAGCGCATTAATACGAAGCCACATGTTTAAACGGTGACCAAATTGGAGTCCGGATGCTCAAGTTAAGGAGGTAAGAAAAAATTGTCATTTCGGTATCAGCACACGGCAAGAGGAGGCTACGTTGGGGTTGCGTCAGTGAAATATGGAGCACAGGCGGCACATACGCCGCCCAGACTCCATTTATACTCCAGTTATGCGGCAGCACCTGGGCGGATTTAAACCCAATTTTGGCAAGTTTTTTAGAAGACACAATTTCGTTCTCAGCTCGATTTTGACGAACACCTTTGACCTCCGGCACCTCGAAACCCTCTTAGAGCCCAGATATCATCATCCTTCAAGCTCGAAGAAATCGACGGATCGTTCTACCCATTTCTTTCTAGGTTGTATTTCTCAGATTCTTACTATGACTTGCTATAACTAAAACCCCTAGGGTTCAGTGAGTAAAACCTTAGGGGGATTGATGATTGATTACACTCCCATACTCTTGGATTGATTCGGTTTAATTTCAAGTTCAGATGTGATTCAGACCCATGTGCTTCTTCTTATTTCCTCTTCTTGCATTCTTGACCTAGATGCATGATTAGGTTGCTATTTGATTTGGAATGTCTTGACCCATAAACTTTCCTTTTATTGATTATCATGGAATGATCTTAGTTTGCATCATAACTCAAAATAGAGCATGTTAGCTATGTCTTTTTAGGTTGAAAACCCCATAAGTATTTCATCGAATACTTGGTGTGCATTCTTGTTAGTCAGTTTAGAGGTGACACACACCCAATTGATTGATGGTTTGTGCTTGGCCCTATTGAATTGACCCATGAGTGATAGGATAAGTGTCTGTGCATTTTCTTGACCTTATCTCTCTCCCATTCCATCTCCTTTGTCTTTTGTCTTCGTGCGCACTTAGTTTGAATTGTTGCCAACCCCTTTTCCATGCTCTTTGAGCCCGTGCTTGAGTTGATTTCGTGAAAACTTGAGCCTGCCATGATTGTGTTTTTGTGAAGTGGCCTACCCCCCCCCCCCCCCCTTCCCGAGCAGCTCTCTCTGAATGAGTAAGCTGAACTAAGAGACCCAGAGGAATACGACCCTAATCAAAAGTTAGGTATCTTTATAGAAGGAGTTTTTTCTCCCGATCAGAAATCTGAAATAAGATCAAAGACACTTGGAAACAGGGGAAATGGACCATGAAGGTCCCTTGTTGCTACAAATGGCCAAGTTGCCAAAACACGATAATTAACCATTAAAATGACGGGTAATGGAGACAAAACTTATAGAATACAGGTTAAATGTGGGGGAAAGGTTATATGAATTCTATGCATCAAATAGAATAGTGGTAGTTACATAGAAAGAATGGAATTTCTTAAAAAAAGTTCGACATTACTATAGCAATTCGCTTTGAATGTCCTTGATTTTTTTTTAATCTTAAAGAATGGTTAAGGTCTAGGAAAGACCCTCTCCAAGTTTCAGATCAAATGGAGATCGTTTGAGGCATGACTGTAAGGGGTGGCCAAGTAAGGCTATTGGGAAATTTTCCAACTCTGATTTTTAGTTATTGTCCCAAATGTACTCAAATTAGATCCATGAGATATTAGAGTCGTGGCCAAGAGGTTAAGAAAAGTCTCCGCAAAACTTAGGACCATTCAAAAGTCGTTTCGTCCAGGAACGATCAAGATACATCAAAGGGGGCTGCTGGGGAAAATGTTATTGTTTAGGAGTGGCCCAAAGGTTGTGGGGTGTGTCCCAATGGTCGTGGGGCCCCCTCATGCCAATATCTGTTGTGTGAAGCATCCCAATGGCCATGTTTCAAGAAGTTCATGGGGGGCTCTCGTGGGGTATAAAACCTCTATTTAGGGATTTATGCAGCCACCACGTCACTCTCATCCTCCTTTGACAAACCAAAAGAAAGGTGACTAATTCCAATCCAAACCATATTCAGCCACTATGACATCTACACAAAGAATCTCTAAAGTACAGCCAATCAGAAATGGATGTAGAGGAGAGCATTGCTAAGAATTATCCAGAAAGGTAATGACAATCAAACTCTAAGATGAATATAATGACATTCAAAGAGATTCTAGTTTTCTTTCTAGGTCGACATGATGACATCATCATCACGGAGTCGGCCTTAGGGTTTCACTCTTGATGAGGAGGTCGACATGATGACATCATCATCATGGAGTCGGCTTCACTTCTATGGGTCGACATGTGATCATCACTTTGATGGATCGACATAAGATCTTGTGCCTTAGGGTTCCCCTTTGATGAGGAGGCTTCCATCCTTTATGAGCAGCCTTCCTCCTTGATGGTGAGGCTTCCCTCTTGATGGATCAACATGAAGTCTTCACTTCGATGGGTCGACATGTGATCCTCACTTGGGTGGATCAACATGTGATCTTGACTTAGATGGGTCGACATTAAGTCTTCACTTTGATGGACATGTGATCCATTTCGATGGATTGACATGAGATCTTGTGCCTTAGGGTTTCCCCTTTGATGAGGAGGCTTCTATCCTTCCCTCTTGATGAGGAGGTCGATATGATGACATCATCATCACGGAATCGGCCTTAGGGTTTCCCTCTTGATGTGGAGGCAGGCTTCCCTCTTCATGAGGAGGTAAACATGATGTCATCATCATGGAGTCGGCCTTAGGGTTTCCCTCTTGATGAGGAGGCGAGCTTCCCTCTTGATGAGGAGGCTTCCCTCCTTCCCTCTTCGATGGGATGCCCTCCTCTTTGATGTGGAGCCTCCATGAGGACAAAATAGTAAATCCATGGCCTCACTTAATCACTTTAACTTAATAGAATGATTAAAACTTATTAAAACCATGTAAACCCCATAAACAACCAATGTGGTATTTTTGGTCGTCGTCTTGAAAATGTCATATCTCACTGGTCTGGTGGAACTGGATCTTCATCTATATATGGATGGAAAGATAACGAAATTATCTTTCCATCGCCCTAGACTTTGCATCAATTGGAGTTCGGATGAAGGAATTATGGCTAAAATACTACATTGGACAGAATTAGTACGAAAAATAGGCCAAAAAGATGACGTCATGGCCCGATTTATGTTGTTTAATTACTAAGACAATTAATGACCTAATAAAGCCATTTGTTTCTTTGTATTTTTTCAACTAGTTTTTTTGCCCGCCCATTGGGTGGAATATTATGTTAATATGTATGAATTATTATTTATTTAAGAATTTACAATATTAATTAATATATTAGTAATCTTATTCCAAATTAATATTTTTGAGTGAAAATATCAAATTAATATTTAGCCATAGTGATTATTAATATCAAATTTTTTAATATATAAGCTTTCTTAATTAATTTCTAAAATTTAGAATATTTTTTAGTTATAATTAGTGTGGTATATACAAAGAGAAAAATGAATTTTTAATTTAACATCTTTTAATTTTTATATAATTCATGTTTATATAAATTCAATACTTCCTTAACAGGTGTGAAATTTATTTTATTTATTTTTAATAAAAAACATAAATTTTGACAAATCCAACACAAAGTTTTTGACAAACTTAAATCATAATTTTTGACAAATATAACCCAAAAAATTGAAAATCTAACCCAGAAATTTGAAAAATCTAGTACAATATTTTTTTACAAATCTAGCACAAAATTTTTGACAAATCTAACCAATAAGTTTTTGACAAATATAGCCCAATTTTTTTACAAATCTAGGCCAAAAGTTGTAATAAAGCTAGTCTAGAATTTGCGCTAAATCTAGCCTAGAATTTGCTCCAAATCTACCGCAGAATTTGTGCCAAATATTACCCAGAATTTGCGCCAAATATAACCCAGAATTTGTGACAAATCTATCTTAGAATTTGTGACAAATCTAACCAAGAATTTTTTTCAAATCTAGCCCATAATTTGTGACAAATATAAGCCAGAATTTCTGTCAAATCTAGCCTAGATTTTGTGCCAAATCTAGCCCCAGAATTTGTGTCAAATCTAGCCTAGAAGTTGTGCCAAATCTATCCCAAAATAATTTACCAAGCCGCGTGCATGTGATTACATATAATGACTTCAAGGTTTCTAAAATTTGGGGACTTCTGCTCCATCGTGCTCAGTTGCTTAACCAGCTGCCACAACCAATAGTGAGAAAGATAATTTATAAAAAAACTCTTATAAATCAATAATTAAACTATATGATAGGTACTACGCTACTCAATTCTACTTGTGATCAAATTAACTCGACAGTGAATCATAAAAAATTATGTCATATTTATGACATAATTTGATGAACCCGCCCACAAAGCCCAGCACAACTACATTCTTGACTTGAATTAACTAAATTCAACAACATATGACTAATCAAGTCATGACCCGATAAACCCACTACACATTTAACATGTGATCTTATTGACTCGTAATTTGATTAAACTTACAACTCAATAGACCTCACCCTTCTAACTCGAATAATATATGAATTAAAATATATTTCTTTCACAAATTCATTTGTATGAAAGTTGATTATCTAGATTAATCTAGCCCGACCTAGTTTACTCATGGCATTAATTGAATAAAAGTCAACAACTCATAACTCAATATATTTGCACAATAATTTACTAAACCATGTGACCTAATAAGTGCATACTCGACTAACTTATCTAATGATCATGATTTTTCATATGGACTACTTCTAGTTATGTGTATGAAATTAACCATTAATTATTTTGATTGTGTTATTTGTATAAAATGTACCCATTTTAACCACCTAATATTTTTATTAACGATTTAAAGTTTGTAAGTTTTAACTATTAATTTGATTCAAGTATAAACAAAATCAAACCAATAGGGAATTATAATTTTCAATTTAGAGTAATGTAAAAATTATAACACCATAACTTTTACTTTGAGAATAAATATTAAATTCTTATTATAACATGTGTTTATGAAGAATGAAATTTATTAAACAAAAAATTACATAAAATTAATAGAATTATTTTATATGATTGTATGAGTATTAGGGTTGTATACGAGTTGAGCTACTCGCGAGCCGCTCGGGCTCTGGCTCGGATTTTTTTTCAGAAAAGCTCGTTCGTGAGATCGGCTCGTAGTAAGCGAGCTGGCTCGTGAACAGGCTCGTCAGCTAAATGAGTCTAGATCGAGCCAATACGTTGGTCGGCTTGACAGGCTCGTGAGCCAACTCGTTTCGTTAGCTCGTTAAGCCAAGCTCGCGAGCCGGCTCAATTGTAACTCGTGAGCTATTATAAGTTATTAATCCTATTTAATCTAATTTCTAAATTTGAAGTAGACTCCTAGACTAGGAGTCCTAGTCTCTAATAAAATTATTAAATAAATAACCCTAATAATCTAATACCCTAAATTATATTCTAAATCCTAATGACTAATAATTCCCACGCACACCCTCTCAATTCTACACACAAAACAGAGTTGCAACCGACTGTTCAGTTTTCTCCTACTTCCCCTCCTTCTCTTCTCCTTCTTCACAGTCTCTTCTACGGCGACGAAATCCCAGACTCCCAGGTCAGTCATCTTCTTCTTCTTCTTCTTTCTTCTTCTTCTTCTTCTTCTCCTCCTCTGCCACAACCCATCTTTTCTGAAATAAAATTTCCTACAGAGACAAAGGCTTAGAAGATTTACAGAGACAAAGGCTTTCTTTGTTTCATTGTTCTCTATTGCAATAAAGGGTTCATAGATTAAAAGTAAGAAACAAAATTAAGAGTTACATTCTTGCATAGACGACATAACAGTAAAAAACTTATATACTTTTGGCATGGAGGACTCATAGTTGATTGTGTTTTTATGATTGCAGAGAGGCGGGGTAGCGTCTAAGGCTCTAAGCAGAGACACAATAGAACATTCTTATTTCATTCCTCACTGAGATAAGGATTTGAAAGAGGTATGTGTCAGCAAGCTGTGGTTTGTTTAGAGTATCTCTGTGATTTCATTTCCTCTGCATTGTTTGTAATGGTGATTGTGTATGAAAAGGAAATTCTGATTCTTTACTTGCTGTCTCATAATGACTAATGTGTCAACGATAGCTCTGCAGCTATTTACCTGCTGTAGTGCTGTCTCATGAAAAGTAAATTCATAGTAGGTTATATTCAACTTCTATTAGCTTTGTCATGGTGATTGTGTATACCTGCATGCTGCAGTTAAAAGCTATTTAAATTGAAACAAATTTGTGTATCTAGACTTCTTGGTTTTAAAGGTTTTTGCTCTCTCCTTGAAAGTTTCGTTCTGATGGTTGTGGAACAGGAAATAGTAGTGGCAGTAACCTTTTGTTTAATTTTGATTGGCACATACTTCAGTTTCGTGTTTTAATTTTGATTATGTATTGTTTGGTTTAATAAACTACTTATGTCTTCTGCTAGGTCCATTACAGAATGTCTGCGAAAATGTCTACAAACATCCCAATTTCTCCGGTAGTCAATAGTACCAACGTTGCACCTACAACCACCAATCAAGTTACCGACACTGATCAAACTGATGTGGAACAACCATATGCGAAAAAACCAACGATTAAAACTTCTGGAGTTTGGAAAGATTTCAAAGAACTTCCTCCAAAAGAGGGAGAACCTCGAAAAGTACAATGCATTCATTGCAAGAAGGAGTACAAACATGATCAAGTGGTCCTACTTCACATTTGGGGAGACACTTAACTAAATGTCCAAGAAAGATTGCCAACCTTGCAAGGGAGAATCAACAACAATTGAATGTGGTTGTGAATTCTAACCGGCAGCTAGAGAGCGTTAATGCAGTGGAGACTTTCAAGTATAATCAAAAGAAAATGCGAGAAGTCATTTGCCATTGGATTATACTAGAAGAACAACCTCTATGCAGGGCTGATGGCGACATGTTCACTTACATGATGAAGCATGCTAATCCTCTTTATCAAAGGATTAGTCGAGCAAGTGTTACAAGTGATCTCTTCTCCACATATGAGATTTTCAAACGCAAGTTGCAAAAGACTCTTGCAAATGTCCGACGAGTAAGTTTGACAACTGATATGTGACAATCTAATCAAACAATAGGGTATATGGTTGTCACTTGTCATTTCGTGGATGAAAATTGGCGGTTGCAAAAATGTCTTCTCGACTTTTGCGCAGTGCTTGGTTGATTGGGACCTGGAGAAGAAGGTGTGGACAATCACTGTGGATAATTGATGCACTCAAATATTGGTGTATTCAATCCCTCATTAGACGACATTCTGTGTACTCTATTTGACCATTTTGCATGATTTTATGAGTTTCGTCCCCTCTCGGCCTTAGGGCCGTTTTATGTCATTTTGTATGTTTTTGATGCATTTTAGGTAATATACGATATTGAAAATCGATACGAAGATGACATAAGATGCTGAAAGACACATTTAAGAAGAATAATTCAAAAACCGTTTGTGAGTGGCACACAAATCTCCTGCCACCCACATCTTATTAAGCTGGATTAATTAGAAAGTGAGAAGTGCTTAAAAAGCCCATCATCATAATCAGCTCACCATTATCATTCTCAAAGGTTGAATTTGATTAATTTGGGCCAATGGAAATAACAAGGGTGATTTCATTAAGCTGGGCCAATGATTATCAACATGGTGGATGGATTATCAAAAGGGGAATTGGGCATTTGGACTTTTGGCCATGAGAAGCAGAGGAGCGAGAAAAGAACAGGGGAATTAGTTCCCGAGAGAGAAAGAAGAAAGGGTATTGGCTTCGGCCAGTAGAAAGAAAGGAGAAAGAAAGCAGAGTGGACGGGGGAAATAAAGAAAGGGAGGGAGCTGATTTCGGTCATGATTGGGGGATAGCAATGAGGATTGGCAGCGAGAGTATTAATTATTTGAAGATCAGCTTGTTAATAGCGGTGAAATCAAGGCCAACCTTGATGAATCGGCGGTTTGCAGCTTTCTTCTTGATTAATCTCATGAGTAGCTAGGTTTTTTTTCTTGCTTGGGTTTTGTTGAATTCTTTGAGATTATGAGTTGATACTTTGAATACATGTTTTGGATTGTGGATTAATGATGATTGATGGTCTATTTTATTATCTTGTCGCCCCGTTCTTAGACTTTCCTGTAATTCAAGGTTTACTGCAGTTTGCCTGTTTTAGGGTTTCTGTTGAGTTTGCTATTGGATTGTTTGTTGAATGCGAGTTAGGGTGTGTTGCAGGTGATTCTTGGTTGTAGAGTCGACCGACCCAAACTTTAGGACCTGAAACTGATTGTCATCCATGTCCTGTCAGTTCTGTAACTGCATCTTCTCATAATTTCTTAGAAGGATACAAACCCAAGCAAGAACTCTCCCCCACCGTTGATCCTACTTTTTATTTGTGTTTTAGTTATTAGTTAGTTTTTACATTTTTCTAAATTAATCAAATCTTCAAACAAAACGATTTCGCTGACTAGCATTACTAAACTGAGTAAGGTAGCTCAAGTAGACCCATGGGAATACGACTCTGAGAACTCTCAGGTTTATTTGGTGTTAGGGCCTAAAAAAACCTCGTCATCAATTGGCGCCGTTGCCGGGGACATTACTTGACTTCAGGAAAGGTTTAGGATTACTAGCTCAGTTTTTGCTTTCTTGTTTGTACATATTTGATCTTTTAGTTTGCTTCATACCTCCATCTTGTTCATATTTCATTTTCTACTTTACCCGTTGTGTTGGTTGTTTGCTTGGATTTTTCTACTTTGTTTGCAGGACAGGGTATGGATATTGAAGCAAAACTTGCAGCTCTTCTTGGGGAGTTAGAAAATCATCGTTCTCCATCGGTTCAAGTCTCTCCGCCAGCCTTTGTTGGTTCTTATGAAGAGTATAGTGGTGATTACGGTAACTCTGGCAACTGGAGTATGCAGGATCCATGTTATTCAGACCGACAGGATCAGTCTTGCTATTATGAAGAACCTGAATCTTATGGCTCAACACACCAAGTTAGTTCTTCCAAGACTGAATAGTTGATCAAGATGATTATTACTGGTGCAGCTGAGAATGCTTCTCGTAACGCTTCTCATAACTCTTCTCTCAAGAGAATAAGTGAGAACATGGATCTCATCATATCGAAGCTAAAGGAAGAAAATGATGATGCTCTTGGTTCTCAACAAGAAATTAGCGATCATCTTAATCAAACCTCTCAGCCTGACAAACAAACATCAAGTGTTGAGGAGTTATTTAGTAGTTTGATGAAAGTGATTCAGACTAGATTTGACGCATTAGAGACCACTACCAATGCAAGATTTGATATGTTGGAGGCGTATGTGCGAAAGAAGAAAGAAGTATTGGAAGATGGGTTGCACAAGCAGAAAAGAGCAATTGAGTACTTATCTAACAAGGTGAAAGAGCTTAGTGATGGGTTGTGGGACTTGGAATTCAAGTTGACAGTGAAGACAATTGAAGAGCAGTGCAGGGAACTTTAAGAGGCTGAAGAGGCATATCAGCACATTAAGAAGGAACTTCCTTTTTATTCGAGCTCGGATGACGATGAGTTTTTCAGTCCTTCGATGGGTACGGTCATCACCACTCCTACCCCTCTGATTGAATCTGTGCCCCTTCCTACTGAATAGATTAAAGTTGTTAGTGCTTCAACTAGTCAAAATGTAAACTCCATACTTTCTTCTGATGAGACTACTACGGATGACTCAGAACACATCAAGACAACCAAACGGAAGCGCCTTAGTAGGAGAAAAAGGAAGCGGCGTCGCCAAGAGCTGATGATGGTTGAGCAAGCAAAGAAAAAGGAAGAGTTACCTAAGCTTGACAACCAGATCAAGATCCATGCCTCTCCTATTGGTGTTATTCCATTCACTCATCCCCAATGGGGAAGTATTCAAGTTCAGTTCCCAGATCATCTTTACTTGAAGTCTAGAGATGACATGAACTATAAGGAGCTACTTGGATGGGACGGAGACTGCTAATTCTCCAGGTATCGTCTAACTCAAAGACGTTAAAGAAAGAGCGCTTCATGGGAGGCAGCCCATGTCTGGAATCTGTTTTGAATTTTTGAGTCAGTTTTGCATGTGTTGTTTGTTCCTTTTGTGTTTGTTTATTGTGTAGGCCGTCATCATTGGTGCTCAACTAGCCTCCTCACCCTCCGACTAGCCAATTCCAGGTACACTGTATCATCCCATTCTGTTTTGATCCATTGAGGACAATGTCCAGTTTAAGTGTGGGGTGGTTTCGTGACAATGCATGCATGTTGGTTAACTGAGTTCTTGTCGTTAAATGGGTGGTGATTGTGCTTTGTTTTTCACTTTGTCACTACTTCCCATTTTCACTGGCAATTAACTTTTCACATTGCTTAATATCTTCTTGGATTGCTTACCTTCTTCCATATGGTGAGAATGACGTGGTGCTTTAGCTGACCAAACGTGTGTGTGAGAACCCGTATTATGATCATCTCCCACTCTTCTTGCTTGAAGTATTCTAGGAACTTGCCTTATCGTGTTAGAGAACAGTTGACTTGGTAATGTATAAGACTTGGTCTGTCTGATGCTCGAATTCTCTAGTTCAATGCCATGATCGAGTCTAGATAAGGGATCTTTTAATTTCATGCTTTAAATTGATGTTGATGTTCCCAATCAGAGAAAATCTGATAAATGAGTGGTTCGGTATTGAAGTTGTGGGTCGATTCACGAGCTGGCATACGTACCTGCCCATTGCTGTAGTCCCAAAGGGAAGTCTCAATGTGGCGTTCTTTTTCTAACCTACTCCTGATCGTGGCTGGGGTCTAGGATAACGCGGAATTCCAAAGGTTTCCAGCTGCTCAATACCCGGTAGTATCCACACTGTACCGACCATTCGAAAGTAAATGTAAGAAAAAAAACAGAAAATCAGAAGGAAAAAAAAACAGAAAAGAAAAGAAAAGAAAAAGCTCTTTAATTTTGTTCAAGTCGTGTCCCCTTATCTAGCAAGTGTCGGGTTGCGTCCTAGAGTAAGTGTAGCGGAAGAAAGTATTGTCTTGCATTTATTAAGTCAGGTTGTTCACTAGCTCGTTAAAGTCTTGATCCTCTTTTATTCTCGTAGAGTTTGGTTTTCACTGTGTGGTCAGTCGAGTAATCTTCTTGTTTGATAGAAGCATCGTTTACATCTTTCAAGGAACCAAGAGGTTTTCGGTTTGCTCTTTTAGGTTGGTGCATTGTTGTGTATAGTTCTTGCTTGAGGACAAGCAAAAGTCTAAGTGTGGGGTGATTTGATGCACTCAAATATTGGTGTATTCAATCCCTCATTAGATGACATTTTGTGTACTCTATTTGACCATTTTGCATGATTTTATATGAGTTTCGTCCCCTCTCGGCCTTATGGCCGTTTTATGTCGTTTTGTATGTTTTTGATGCATTTCAGGTAATATACGATATTGAAAATCGGTACGAAAATGACACAAGACGATGAAAGACACATTTAAGAATAATTCAATAACCGTTTGTGTGAGTGGCACACAAATCTCCTGCCACCCACATCTTATTAAGCTGCCGCCCACATCTTATTAAGCTGGATTAATTAGAAAGTGGGAAGTGCTTAAAAAGCCCATCATCATAATCAGCTCACCATTATCATTCTCAAATGATGAATTTGATTAATTTGGGCCAATGGAATTAACAAGGGTGAATTCATTAAGTTGGGCCAATGATTATCAACATGGTGGATGGATTATCAAAAGGGGAATTGGGAATTTGGCCTTTTGGCCATGAGAAGCAGAGGAGCGAGAAAAGAACAAGGGAATTAGTTCCCGAGAGAGAAAGAAGAAAGGGTATTGGCTTCGGCCAGTAGAAAGAAACGAGAAAGAAAGAGCTGGTTTCGGTCATGATTGGGGGATATCAATGAGGATTGGCAGCGAGAGTATTAATTATTTGAAAATCAACTTGTTAATAGCGGTGGAACCAAGGCCAACCTTGATGAATCGGCGATTTGCAGCTTTCTTCTTAATTAATTTCATGAGTAACTAGGTTTTCTTTTCTTGCTTGGGTTTTGTTGAATTCTTTGAGATTATGAGTTGATACTTTGAATACATGTTTTGGATTGTGTATTAATGATGATTGATGATCTATTTTGTTATCTTGTCGCCCTGTTCTTAGACTTCCCTGTAATTCGAGGTTTACTGCAGTTTGCCTGTTTTAGGGTTTCTGTTGAGTTTGCTATTGGATTGTTGGTTGAATGCGAGTTAGGGTGTGTTGCAGGTGATTCTTGGTTGTAGAGTCGACCGACCCAAACCTTAGGACCTGAAACTGATTGTCATCCATGTCCTGCCAGTTCTGTAACTGCATTTTCTCATAATTTCTTAGAAGGATACAAACCCAAGCAAGAGCTCTCCCCCACCGTTGATCCTACTTTTTATTTGTGTTTTAGTTATTAGTTAGTTTTTACATTTTTCTAAATTAATCAAATCTTCAAACAAAACGATTTCGCTGACTAGCAAAACTAAACTGAGTAAGGTAGCTCAAGTAGACCCGTGGGAATACGACTCTGACAACTCTTAGGTTTATTTGGTGTTGGGGCCTAAAAACCTCGTCAATAATGCAACCTCCAATGACGTTGCAATGAGAACTCTTAAAGGTACGCTAAATTATCTAGACAAACTTTTTCTTGATGGTGACTTGTTCCATGTACGTTGCTGCGCACATATCATGAATATATTGGTGCAATGTGGATTGAAGTAAATTGAGGGCATAATAGAAATGTTAGACGAAGTGTGAAATATATTTCTAGTTCAGAGAGTCGAGTAAACATCTTCTGAGGACTTGCTCAACAACTTTAGTTACCTACGAAGAAGCTCATATTAGACTGTTGCACACGTTGGAACTCTACATATCATATGCTGTCTTCTACTTTGGAGTTAAAAGGTGTATTTCCTAGATATGCTGAGAGAGATTCAACATATACTTGGTTACCTTCAGATGAGGATTGGGTAAAAGTTTCACATGTTTGTCAGTTTCTTGAGGTGTTCAGTTATGTTACCACTTTGATATCTGGAAGTTCATACCCAACTACTAACATATTTCTTCCCGAGTTATGGAGCATCAAGAGGTTATTGAAACAAACACTGGGGTCAAGCATTACAAGTATGAGAACCATGGCTGCTAAAATACTCGACAAGTTTGACAAGTATTGGGGCCAGTGCAATCTTGTGGTTTCATTTGCTATTGTGTTGGATCCAACAGACAAGTTCACAATAATATATGTCATGTACCCAGATCTTCATGATTCAAGTGAGAGTAGCTACTATATTGGGTTGGTGCGTGAAAAGCTTACAAAGCTTTATGATGAGTATGATACAGAGTTCAGAGCGAAGAACAATGAAAACCCAACTGAACATGTACGTGAGACTACTAGCGCAACTAGTATTGCAAATGTACAATTCAAGGTGCTTCGAGGAAAGGCCGCATTTGATTCTATTGTCCAAAAGCAAGTTTCTACTCCTGCTGGAAAATCTGAGCTTGACAAATATCTTGAAAGTGATATTTTCGAAGTCCCTATAGGATCAGAATTTGATGTAATTGGATGGTGGAAGGAGCATAGTCTACAATATAAGATACTGTCTAGGATGGCTATTGACATCTTAGCGATTCCTATCACATCGGTAGCTTCAGAGGCCCCATTTAGTGCTGGTGGGAGAGTAATCGATTCTCATCATGCATCCTTAGGAGAAAAGACCGTGCAAGCATTACTTTACACTCAAGATTGGTTACGAAATCATTATGGTCCAAGAAAGGGTACCAAGGTAAACTTAATGGTTTGTGAGAAAGTTTCTTTCTATGTATCTAAATTCTAATTTTAAGTTTAGGGCTATTTACTTTTTATTTTATTTTATGACAGACTACAAATAAGTTGTCTGGAGAACAAGAAGAGTCGGTCGTAATTCACTTATCGTAGTCCACATTTCAAGGTAAGCTTCTCTGCTTTTTCAGTTTGCTTGTATTGCTGTTTTGGTTGGTTAATTACATCTGTTGGTTTAATACATTTTTGGTAGTATGTAACTTACATCTGTATAATTACTACCATTAGGTTACAAGTTTTGGTAGTCAATGTTTCACTTAATTGTTGGCCTGCCTGCAAACTACTTTGAGAAATTGTTGCAGCTCTGAAATTTCTTTGACTTGTATTTGTGAGCTGCAGCTCTCATAGCTGAACGATTTCCACTTCTGGTTGTTTTAGTGTTTATATTGTTGGTTTTAAAGTTTAGTACTTTAGCATTTAGAGGATGGTGATTTAACGGTCGTGAATCATGATATGTCGAGACGAGCTTCCATCTTTTGAGTTTCAGCTCAAGAACTTCACCAAGCTTAAGCAGTCTCTCTTTTTCTATCTCTACTAATTAATTACATGATTCAGTTCAACCTCTGGTTGTTAATGGCGTGTCACGGTTTTGTTTTGTCTTAATCCATTAAGTTAGTAGATTGAAACATCATGATGATACTACAAATGCAGATAAAGCAGAGTTCATTTAGTAGCTGAAATTCTTACTCTGTTTTGCAGATACAATGGCTTCCTTTACTGACCAAGAAGATTGTGAAGAAGCAAGAAGTTTATCAGGCCCCAGAGTGACCGTAAGACATGCGTCAAGGTAATCAATCAGCAATGCATGCCGTTAGATCAACTTGTTTTTTAGATTTCCCATTCTTTAGATAATTTTCCTGTGAATTATGAATGGTACCTATAGCTTATAGTCTGATTGGGATTGGTAAATTATGTTTCATGGTGAATCATTCATAAGCCGTAATAACCATTATCTACTATGCCTATTATGCTGATGCAGAACAGGATGGTGATGCAGATGCTCATTTTGACATGCTATGCCTATAGTTGAGGATGAAGAGGATGGTGATGCAGATGCTCATTTTGACATGCTATGCCTATTATGCTACTGCTACTTTTTAAATATTAGTTGTTCGAAGGTGGCTTGTTGCCTTTTAGACTCTTTATGAATTTTAGAATATTTATAAATTGTGATTTCAGATATTATGTATCACCGATTCACTGATATCGTATTTTTGGAGAATATATGATTTATTAGAATATTCAATATTTTGTATCATGAGCTCGGCTCAGGATCGGCTCGTTTACGATGATATACGAGCCTGGCTCGTTTAACATTAAACGAGCTAGGCTCGTATATCATCGTAAACGAGCCGATCCCGAGCCCGACCAACCAACAAACGAGCCGAGCCTGAGTTGAGCTATTTGAGCTCGTAACGAGCCCGAGCTGGGTTACAGCTCGGCTCGGCTCATATACAGCCCTAACGAGTATATATACACATTAAATGCGGATTTAAGGAGACGTATTTAATATGAAAGCATTTAATAGATGAGAGAAAGTAATTATATTTTGATTTAAAAATTGTTGATGATGTGGAAATTTTTTAGAAGAGGTCTAGCTTATGTGGCAAACTCAAACTCAAGAACACTCATAGTATATTTTAAGATTAAGTTGTGGTATTTGCTCAAAATAATTTTAGGTGTAAACAAATGCCCCCCAACAACCTAGTGCACAAAATTTGTGGACTAAGTTGTTTGTCACCAATTATATTAATCAAGGCCAAATATTAGTTTTGGCATCACAGTTAGAACAATCAAGGCAACATCCTGTCCTCTTGTCTATTTTTTTTTTATTGCTGGATGTAACGTGCTAGTAACTTGCCATCTAACCTCTTCTAGTTATGATTGTAAAGCTCCACATTGAAATTACATGGGACGTAAGACTTTAGACACGTGTAATGTTGATAAACTTCACATATCCCTTTGTGAACTTCAATCATGGCTTGAAAGGTGTTCTTGCCCCCCCCCCCCCCCCCCAACAAACCAAACCATATGGTCTTCTCTTGAAAAATATTTCAACCATCAAGGACATAGTTCTTTACTTTGATCTTGATTAACCCATACTTTTCAAACTCATTGAGCTTGGCACTAATGAAGATGGGACGTCTGTTGTCCTCAGTGCTTGAAAGGTGTTCTTGCCCCCCCCCCCCCCCCCCAACAAACCAAACCATATGGTCTTCTCTTGAAAAATATTTCAACCATCAAGACATAGTTCTTTACTTTGATCTTGATTAACCCATACTTTTCAAACTCATTGAGCTTGGCACTAATGAAGATGGGACGTCTGTTGTCCTCAGTGCCCAAGTTGATATCCTCTAGTACATCACATGCATCAATATGTTTGTCGTCCTCTTCATTAAGAATTGTCTCTTTGCCTTGTCCAGGAAAATCATCATCTGAAAGACAATCAGCCATCAACACAGGCTCATCATATACTAGCCTCTACTCACATTGGTAGATGGCCAACCTCTCTCTTAAGGTCATGACTTCGGCCTCCCTTGCCACCTTGTCTTGAGTGGTCTATTCATCGTCATCAACTTTGGTGGCGTCAGGTGGACCATCCAAAACATGGATGGCCTCACTATCTCTGACAATGGATCAATGCATGCCTTGCTCAAAACTTTGGCACTCGAGATGACCACCGTACATGGTCCTCCATCCATATCTCTAACCTCCAATGGGCCAAAATCACCATGGTATAGAGGGGCTTCAGCACAGTTGGCTCTTACTGCAAATGGCGTTGTGTCAGCTTGAATGACCTCAACCATCCTTTCATTGTTCCACAACATCATGCATTGATGTAACGATGATGGAACACATTTACTTGCATGGATCCAATCTCTCCCCAATAGGGCATTGTAACTGACAACACCATCCACAACAAAAAAGGCACTCATCTTCTCCTGGCTTCCAAGTCCTACTACCACTGGCAAAATCCCTTTCGCGAAAGTGGAGCCTCCATTGAAGCTGGTGACGAATACCTCAGTAGGAATCAAGTCACCTATGTTCTTACCAAACTTCTTCAACAACCTTGTTGGCATCACGTTCACAGCTGCGCCATTGTCAACCAAGACCCTTGACACTGGCACTTCATCCAATCTTGCCTTAATATAGAGGGGCCTCAGGCTAAATACAACCCAAGGGTTTAAGAGGCTAAGAGTGGAAGTTTAGGGGTGAGTTTTGCTGCAATGGGAGGAAAATTGGGAGGGTAAAAGGCTAAAAGTGAAAGTGGGAGGCTAATTTTGGATGGAAGGTTGGCGTCTTGGCCACCCATTGGGTCCCACCATCCTGTAATTTTTGTAATCCGTCCTGTCTTTCTCTTTTGCAATTTGGTCATTGCATTCATGTTTTGTTTGATTCTTGTGATATTTTTGAATGTGTAGTACTATTTCAACGACTATAAAATAATGGTCATACATTAACGATCTTAAATTAATGGATATTAAAAAGGGTCAAATCATAACAAAACATAGCAATTCATAAAAACATGGCTAATACATGGAAATAGTTATTAGAGCATAGAACAAAACACAACATAACACATGCACTAGTTATTTCCATGTAAATTCCAAACGTGCTCTGCCAAATCAGTCCGCAGAGCATGATGAGTTGCGGCATTCCGAATTCTATTATTCCTTGCTAAGTATTCCACGAGTGTTGGGCCATCTCGGTTCAAATCGTTGCGTGGATTTTCAATTTCATAATTTGGGTCTCCCAGCATCTCATCATCTGAATCAACTTGTTCATCCTCGATAATCATGTTGTGTAAAATTATGCATGTCAGCATTATATTCCATAGTGTGAGAACATCCACGCCCTCCCAGGACCTCGAACAATTGCCCATCTTGATTGTAGGATACCAAATGCCCTCTCCACGTCCTTCCTGTATGCTTCTTGGTATTGAGCGAACAACGATTCTTTGTCCGTGGTTGGGTTTCTAAATGTATTAACCAAAGTGGGCCAGGAGGGGTAAATACCATCAACCAAGTAATAAACAAGTGTCATATACCTGGCCATTTACGGTGAACCGAGCTCTTGGGGTTGAACCATTGACAATGCGATCGAAGATAGAAGACACCCCGAGAACATTAATGTCATTGTTTGAGCAAGGACTTCCAAAGAAAGCATGCCATATCCATGTGTTGTATGAAGCGACCACCTCGAGAATGATAGTAGGTCGATGCTTTTTGGAGAAGTTTCCTCATGTCATCGCTGTTTGGCTCACGAAGGTAGGTGGACGAGTATATGTTCACCACAACGTTGCAGAACTGCTTAAATCATGCCAATGTAGTGCTCGCACCCATCCGACAGTACTCATCGACGGAATCAGCTGAACTGCCGTATGCTAGCATCCAAAGAACACTAGTGATCTTCTGTTCGGGTGACAAAGACAGTCGACCTAGTGCATCTTGTCTAAGGGCGAACGAAGAGTCATATCCCACAACGTCGCCCAAGACACGATTGAACAACCCGATTCGCATCCGAAATCCCCTCCTAAAGATGTGATCATTGTATGTCGGATTTGGTGACAAGTAATCCCTTATCAGATGTGCATGGCCGGCCTCTCTCTCACGGTCTATCGGAGTCCAATTTCTTGGCGGGGGTGCAACATTTTCTTCTTCATCTAGCATGCTATCAATCAGTTGGAGACGTTGGTAGTTGAACCTCTCTTGCTCGCCTTATGGAGAACTGCTTGAGGAACTTATGAAGTTGTGTGTTGTGAATGGTTACACATACGAAAGTGACCATTTATAGTGAGATAGTGGTAAGTTTCCTTCTACTAGTGGACGACACAAGCCAAAGGTGATGTGATTCATCACTCACTCATACAATTGCAAAAGTGATTTGATTCATCAATGACATAATGAGGTGGGGATACCCTTCTGCTACAATCCAAATAAACCCACATGTGATGTGATTCATCAATGAATCAATGACACAGGTAGACGTAGCCTTCTTCATTAGACAAGTCATGACAAAGGTGATGAGACTGATCAATGTCACAAAATTACAACGCACTAAAACCAAAAATATCGAGGAAAATGAATTGTGTCAGAGTTGAATGAAATTTTATCGAAAAATGTGTTTTTTAATATCATAATCATCTGTGCTAAAAAAATTAAAAAAAACAAAAATTATTCTTACCTTAAGTACGTTATAAGTAAACATGAAGTTACGAAATGTGCATAGGCTAAATTTAGCCTCTTGTTGGGTTGTAGCAAAAAATAGTTTTCGAGACATTAGAGGCTGAAAGAAGCCTCTTGGGTTGTACATAGCATTAGATGCCTTAACATGTTTGGCTCTGGCTCCTTGAATACCACAATGTGGTTAGGTATATCACTTGACTTCTCTTCCAATATACCCTTCCCTTTCGAAGCCACCACTGATATGACAACCTCCTCACTAGGACAACTATCCTCATTTGTCATTGAGTTCTTTAGTTCATCGAACTTTGGGCCCCACATAGGTTTCTCCACTGGAAGATACATCGTCTCCTCTACTCCTTGGTACAACACATAGAAAGGATAACACTCTCCATCTTAACCAAGCAAACCCACATGCTTGTGGCCTGCTTCATGTAGCTCCTTCAACAATCGTTGTGAACACTTGTATTGCGTCTTGACCTCTGTGGCCAAGTCGATCCTACACCCCAACCGAACCATCTTCACACTCCATGGCTCGTCATCCATATCGAGGTGATTGAACTCCTCGACTAAAAGTGCCACAGGTTCATCCTCAATTACTTCCTCATCTGCTTCTCCACTTTCCACATGTACCTGTTGATCTTCCTCTTTGGATTGGAAAATCCTTGGGAGTATGTAGTTAGTAGCCATTATGGGTGGCAAGCTTCCAAACTTGATAGTTATAGGAGGGCCTTGGTCATCACCATCATCCTCCTTATCATTCCTCTCAAACCTAGTTTAGATGATCTACATCGATCATCACATCATCAAAGTCATCATCAACGTCAGCATCATACCCCACGTCATATAGTCCAAGTCCATCATTTATCTGAAGGTTATCTTCCACCTTCTCTTCCACCTCTTCAACCCTTGGGGCTTGGACACGCTTGCCCTTTCCCAACACAATGACTTTGAGACCGGAGGACATAGAGTTGTCCACCTTGATATTAGGTTGAAGCGTATCCTCTGCTTTGGACTATTGCATCCTCCCCATCTCATGGTGGGCCATCTCATGTTGGCCTCTATAACTATGAGCGTTCTTGCGGAGTAACCTTCTCTTCTGATTCCTCGTCAAGTTAGCTAGTGCCACTGGTTGTTGACGTCGGATATCATAGGTATGCCAACCACCATGTGGCACGTCTGGAATTCGAAAGGTCCTCTTCATGGGATGGCCAAGAGCCAACCATTGCCTTGGCTGCCATCCGACTGGTTGTCGTTGTCGCACTCCCTCAACCATTCTCTGATATGGTGGATACCTTGGTCTATTGGTAGGAGGGCCTGATAGACGGGTTTGCTTGGTTTCACTTCATTGAAGTTGAGACTCCTCTTACACTGAACACACAACTTCTCTTCATCTTGCCTACCAAGTGAGGTAGGAGTGGATTGTACATTCGAAGACGAACTTCCTTCTTGAGGTAGCGTTGTGTCCAACACCAGCTTGAACCGGGACAACTCAATCTTGGAGAAATCAGGGTTAACCATGTTCACACCAATTGTGGTGGAAAAGGATCTGTATCCACCAACATGGCATTTTTCCTTGGCTTAGGGAACTTGATGCGTCCCTTCTCAATGGCATCCTGTAAAATATTTTGAAAAACCATGCATGAGTCAGTAGAATGAGACAAGCTATTATGCCATTTGCAATATCGTCTTCCTTTCAACTTATTAGGCGATGGAAGGTTATGCCCCCCAGAGAGCTTGACTTGACCATCCTTGTAAAGTTGGTCAACTATCAAGTCTACCTTTGCCACATCGAATGAATATTTCCTTGGTTGGAGGGCGCACGATTGGGTCTCCCCTATTCTGGCCCAACATCAACTTTGGAAAAAGAACTACACACATAGGGTTTCCCTGGCACTATCTCTACCAAGTCAACCTCAACTTCACCAACCCAATCATCGATGTGGTGGATGGCATAATCAAAATTTGGGAGGTATTGCCCCCTAAAGGCACTCCTCCTATTCTCCTCCTCGTGGAGAAGAGATTCATACCTAACAGCACATGACATGAGTTGGAACAAGTCAGAGAACTCTCGATCTTGGAATTTCTTCCTAAGTTTGAAGTTCAATCCTCCTTGAGCCAGCTTGACAAACTCTCTTTTTGTTAGGTTAACAAAGCAACGGTTACGAGCATTCTTGAAACTAGTCAAGAAACTCTCAACTGACTCTCCTGGCTGCTGGCGCATACGTGTCAAGTCTGCCATGGAAACCTCTGGCTCAAATCTATAGAATTGGGCATGGAAGATCTGCTCCATCTGTTGCCAACTTTTTATGGACTTGGAAGGCAAGTTGACGTACTAAGCAAAGGTTGGTCCTGTCAACGAGTTTCCAAAAAACCTAAGCTTGACGAAGTCACCTACGTCACCACATTGACAGTAAATCGTCCAACATGCTCCACGGTAGACTGATCACCGATCCCGTGAAGGTGGTAAACTCGGTACACTAAAGCCTCTAGGGAAAGGATGGTGTCTATCCACCCACTCTGGATAAGGCTTTCGATACACAGCCGACATGGCTAGCCTCCCTCCAAGGCCAAGATGCTCATTGAGCAGTTGTGCCACATGTTCCATTAAATTATTATTATCATGTACCCCTAGTGGTTCCCCCCCCCCCGGGTGGTGGCATGAATCCTGTTGGATCCACTCCATGCCGATTGACTTGAGGTGGTATTGGTGGTGGATATGCACGTGGGGGTACCTCCACATTAGGACGTGGTGGTACCTGATCCATATTGAATGGACGATCAGGGGCCACATATGGCCTAGCCTCTGGAATATGTTGTCGATCAAAACCTAGGATAGGCAATTGCTACACATGGGTGTTGGATGTGGTGGCAAGTGGCAAGATTTTTGCCATTCCCATGTTGATGGGAAGGTGGTTGACTTGCCACTGGAGGTGAGAGTTTGTCCTGCCATGGCTGGCCATTCTGACCACTAGCATGATGAGGGCTTACATTCCCAATGCCATTGCTCATCGATCCTAGACCATCAAGTGGTAAGGCTCTAGACTGAACTAAAGGCGTCATTAAAATTTTTCTGAAATCCTGAAAATCAGTTTGATTTTTATTAACCACATCAAATACTTGACTTAAACGTCTTTTAACATGAGAACTTAAAGACTCAATTTAAGAGTTCACCTGACGGCCATTCCCTGCCATTGGAGCCTCCATGAGTTGGCGGTGCTCCACCATTGTCTGGTGGAGTGACATGATTACCTCGCCTAGATCAGCACTTGGCGCCACAAGCTGTGGCCTAGCCTCCTGGTCGCCGCCATGGATTTCGGCAATATCTTCAACTGTCTGGCCATGTTCAACGTTGGCCACTTGCTCCTCCACAGATCCAGATAGAAGGTCTCCCTCTGGGTTCTTTCGCCTTGGAGCCATGATATCAAACACAATGTCCCACCGAGCGTGCCAATTTGTTTCTGGTGGTAGAAACTTTTGTGTTTGAACATAATAAATGCACTCTTGACTTCTTGAAACAAAGATTAATTACACGGTTCACTCCTCTCCAAACAAAGTTCAAACAAGGGTGTTTGATTTTTTTTTTTTTTGCTATGTCTACTGCTACTGCTACTCCTATGGAGGTTCTGAGAGAGCTCCAAAAGCAAAGATAACTATGGCTACGAAAACTGAAGTTCTAGAGAAAAGTAGAAATTTGGGTAGAGTGTCTGCTTGTGTGATTCTGTCGGTTTTGTCTCTGTCGAATACCTCTCATATTTATTGGAAAACATGAGTGGTAACTGCAAGGGAAGAAAGTAACTTCCATGGAGTTTACTTCCTATCTCTTGAACGTGGCTATCATCGTGGTGGTGGCGGTTTCCTCTATTCAACTTCCTTGGAGGAGTAGTGACGTTGGTGGAAGAAGCTTGTAATCCTGAGATAGGGTTTGATATGATCACGTCAGCCCTTAAGGTTTCGTCATAGTGAGGAGATGACATCGTCCCCTGGAGTTGACCTTAGGGTTTCCCTCTTGATGGGTCAACATGAGATTTTCACTTCGATGGATCGACATGAGATCTTGACTTTGATGGATCGACATGAGACTTTCACTTCGGTGGATTGACATGTGAGCATGATGAGGAGATTGATATAATGCTTCCCTTTTGGCGAGGAGGTCGACATGATGACATCATCATCACGGAGTCGGCCTTAGGGTTTCCTTCTTGATGAGGAGGTCGACATGATGACATCATAATCATGGAGTCAGCTTCACTTCGATGGGTCGACATGTGATCCTCACTTCGATGGATCGACATGAGATCTTGTGCCTTAGAGTTTCCCCTTTGATGAGGAGGCTTCCCTCCTTGATGAGCAGCCTTCCTCCTTGATGGCGAGGCTTCCCTCTTGATGGATCGACATGAAGTCTTCACTTTGATGGGTTGACATGTGATCCTCACTTCGGTGGATCGACATGTGATCCTCACTTGGATGGATCGACATGAGATCTTGTGCCTTAGGGTTTCCCTCTTGATGAGGAGGCAGACTTCCCTCTTGATGAGGAGGTTGACATGATGACATCATCATCATGGAGTCGCCATTAGGGTTTCCCTCTTGATGAGGAGGTAGGCTTCCCTCTTGATGAGGAGGCCGACATGATGACATCATCATGATGGAGTCGGCCTTAAGGTTTCCCTCTTGATGAGGAGGGTTTCCTTCTTCCCTCTTTGATGGGATGCCCTCCTCTTTGATGGGGAGTCTCCGTGAGGACAAAATAGTAAATTCATGGCATCACTTAATCACTTTAACTTAATAGAATGATTAAAGCTTAATAAAGCCATGTAAACCTCCATAAATAAGCAATGTGGTATTTTTGGTTGTCATCTTGCAAAGGCCATATCTCACTGGTCTAGTGGAACTGTGTCGTCATCTATATATGGATGAAAAGATAATTCGCCTCAGACCTTACATCAATCGGAGTTCGGATGAAGGAGTTATGGCTAAAATGCTACACTAGACATAATTAGTACGAAAAATAGGTCAAAAAGATGACATCATGGCCCGATTTATTTTGTTTAATTACTAAGACAATTAATGGCTTAATAAAGCCATTTTGTTTCTTTGTATTTTTTCAATGTGGTATCTGCTCAAAATAATTTTAGGTGTAAACAAGTACCATTCCATAAAGAAGAAGCTGAAGCCAACAACAATCAAAACCCATTAGTATCAAAAGCCATTAAGTACTAACGAATAACCATCACAATCACCTCAGAAAATGTGCTAGAAAGCATGCCATCAGTATAAACACCAGAAGCCAATCAAATGAAATTCGAAGCAAGTAACTTACAAGCTGTTCAGCAACAACATTTGGAAGATAATATGGTTTCAAAGTAAGATCAACAACTGAATCACATACCAAGGAACCAAGCAATGCTTTTCTTAGATATTTCAACTAATTAATAGAGAGCCAAATCAAATTTGACGACCCAGATATCGAGCAACGCTTAATTAAGTAAATATTATTACAGAAAATATAGTTAATTTGTGATGAGCAGTACCTAATCTTAAGGAGTGGGGAAGAAATCTGAGTTCCCAGATGATTGGAGGAAGACATCTGAGTTCCCGGATGAGCAATACCTAATCAGCTTGTGGCAGAGATTCATCAATTCCGACATCGATATGGAGCTTTCATGAGAGCCCACCAGCTGTGAGAAGAAGGAAAAATTACATACACACTAATATAGAACAATAATCAACAGACTCGAAGCTGAGCACCAGAGTTTGAGCTGTTACTGACCTTGATGAGGCCACCAAAGTTTGAGCTACAAACCGTACCGAGGAGGGGTGTCAGACTTGGAGTTGCTCCAAGCTAGGTATGGCGACTGCATAGCTCTGAGATGGGTATGGCCATAGCTATCTCTCCGAGCTGGGTATGGCGAGTGGAATTCGACGATTAGATTTCAAATTCATACCATATTTTGTGGATTTCAAATTACAATGAATTTGGGTCCAATTCCAAGATAGTATTTCATTTAAATTCAATTACAAAATCCACATTTCATCCAAACATCAAAATTTAGTATTTCAGTTACCAAATACAAATGCATATATCCAAACAAGCCCTAATAGAATTAAGGTTTTGGTGCATGCATGATGCATTACACTAGAAAAGGAAAAGAATAAGGACAATTAAATAATTATTCCCTTGTAGGAAAAGTAGGGCTAGAAATCGGTGTGGTTATGGTTAATCGCACCGAACTTTACGGTTAATCGCACCGCAAAATCCCCAAAACTACTAATCTTAATCGCGTTTGAGTTGCGGTTAACAATAACCGTACCGCGGTTATGCGGTTAGGTTAGTGGTTAACCGCAATTAAAAAAATTCAGCATATCATAGGTTTCTAAGAACCATCGGTAGTCAATATTAACTCGAAAATGTCCAATCCAATCCAGATAACCACGACTCCACGAGTCTAAATCCATAAGTTAAAAAATATTCAAATTTCAACATGCGATACGCATTACAAGTTTCAAAATGTCTCCCAAAGAAAGCAAACATAAACATAGGGAAATTAGGTGGACTTTGAGAGTTAGGGAAATTAGGTTTTTTCCTTCGACTTAGGGTCTGGGAAGTAGGAGGATTGAGGAAGAGTGGAAGACGGGATTAGTCAATTAGCTCATTTGGAAATTACTTAGTTTTTTATTAATTTATGCGGTTAGTTCGGTTAAATAATTGTTAATCGCGTGGTTAGTGATTAAACCGTTAACTACAAAATTATCAAAATCACTGACCAAAACTGCACCACTTACCATGTAAATCGGTGCGTTAGTGGTTAAACCATTAACAGTGACATCCATTGTGGTCTCCTCCTGTTTTTCTAATCTCTCTCGCCTCTCTCTAACTTTCCCTTTTCTTAAAACTTGCCTGCTGCCGTCGGTTCTCTTGGCTCCGACGGAGGCCGGCGGCAGCAAGCCACTCCCGCTCCCTTCTTCATGCTGATGGCTTTGTTTTTCCTTTCCTTTTGTTTATCTTCATCGTTTATTTCTGCTCGCTTTCTTCATTTCTCGGATTTTCTTTTGCTCTTCTCCTATGAGAGATTTGCTTGCAGATCTGTTTCTGCCTTGTTTTCCCCCTTGTGGGCATGCGATCTCTGTCTCAGATCTGATTTATCAGTTTCTGGTGTTCTTCTTGGATACAAAGGGAGCTACCTTGGTGGTGTGCAACATCTAGTTCATTACTTCCATCTACCTCCTTGCTTCATGCATTGCGTTCATGATTCGGAGATGTTGTGGTTTCCTAAGTGAGCCCGGATGAGTTTGTTCAGTTTGCTTGCAGGGACTTACCTATCTTTGGTGGATATCTTGGATCCTTTCTTTCTCAATGGTCTTCGACGTTGTTGGGTATGTCTGCATCTCCGGTGAAGTTGAAGATTGAAGAAGATGACGGCTGGTGTCTCCTTTGTTAGAGTTTAATGTGTTTAGGGTTATACTTTTTCACTTTGGGCTGGGTTTGTAACTTGGGCTTTGGGTGTTTAGTATTTTTCCTTTCATTATGTTATTCTTCTTTGGGTTTTAACTCTAAACTTTGTATTCCCAAACTGTTTAATGAACTGATTTTGGACTAAAAAAAAAACTACTAGTAACCAATTCCCAGCCCTGAGGAAAAGGATGACAGATAGCAAAATGGAACAGGGGTAATTAAGTAAAAGACACACCCCCAGCATTCCCATGGCGACTGAAGAGTGACGGCGGATAAATATGTTATTTTACAAGGTGGGTGGAGGAGTGAGAAAGTCACAAGTCAGAACAGAGAGAGAGAGAGAGAGAGAGAGAGAGAGAGAGATGGAGGCCGTGGGAGTAATTGGAGGTAGCAGCAGCAGCAGCAGCAGCAGCAGCAGCAGATTATCCATCTCCTCATCCTTTCGTCGCTCTCCGGCCGGCGACACCTCTTTCCAATGTAAGAAGATGAACCTTCATCTGGCTGGCCGAGTAGCAGCATTCCATTCTCCCTCCAATCTTTTCATATCTTCTCCATCATCATCCCTTATCAAACCACCCCGCAAGTCAACCAAATCTCGTGTCTTCCTTCCTCACTTGGTCGCTTCATTGGTAAACACTCCTGCTTCTTTGGAATTTCGGATTCTTGTTTCTTCTAATTGCAGTTATGATTTTGATGTGTTTTTTACTTTTTTTACTTTTTTTTTTTTTTTTACAGGAAAAGGTCGAGGAGACTTACATTATGGTGAAGCCGGATGGCGTTCAGCGAGGACTCGTAAGTTGTATTGCTTTCTTTTCTTACTTGTGTCTGCTCTGGAACCTGCAAATATTAATTCAGAAAAGTTAGAATATTAGCTGGTTTTGAATTGTAGACAAAAAGTATGAAAATACTTGGTTTGCAGGTCGGAGAAATCATATCAAGGTTTGAGAAGAAAGGGTTCAAACTCACCGCCTTGAAGCTCTTCCAATGCCCTAAACCACTAGCAGAGGTCTCTACCTACTTGCTTTTCAAATATTTTCATATTTTAAAAGTTTTAGGATTGTGAAGCTTGGGTCATCTTCTTGCTGCACGCCTACTATTTGTTCTCTGTTTCTCACTTTAGCAATTATAAGGATCTATTCTCCTAATATGCAATTTCAGGAGCATTATAAGGATCTCAAGTCCAAGTCTTTCTACCCTAAACTCATTGACTACATCACTTCTGGTCCAGTTGTGTGCATGGTATGTTATCTGCTTCTCCATCGTTACAGTTCAGTGAGTGATTTAGTAGGTTTTGTGTTGAGTTGTTTCGTAATTATGATGCTTACTTGAACTAGGCTTGGGAAGGTGTTGGAGTTGTCGCATCAGCGCGCAAGCTAATTGGGTCTACAGATCCTCTTCAAGCTGAACCTGGTACAATCAGAGGGGACCTTGCTGTTCAAACGGGGAGGTTAGTCTCTTCCAGCTTTTGTATGAAATTGGTTGCATTTCATTTCTAGTTTAACTTGTGCAAGCATTTGATTCTTTCTTTCCTATGATGTAAACCTACAGGAATGTCATTCATGGCAGCGACAGCCCTGACAATGGGAAACGTGAAGTTGGTAAGACACCTACACTTGAGAATTAATTCTTATTCAACAAGCTTTTTTTGTTCCTGTTTTGAGGGGACTAAAGTCATACCTCTTAAGTTAATCACAAAAGTCTTAATCAATACCAGAAGTATACAATGTTAATGTATTATGTTATGTATCCACTGGATGTGCTACTGTTAACTATATGAAACATTCAGATAAAAATCAGTTGACAATTGACATGTTACAAAAGACCCTCATATAGACTCGTTAAGAGGGAAGGTGAAACTTGAGAAACACAGCATCAGATGCAAAAAGAATGAAAAGATAACAGTTGTACTGATGGAAAATGCATACTCGAATTTGAAGGGAAACACAAATTGAATCAGGTTTATCTACAGACATGGTCTTCATTCACTTGTTATCCCAGTATTGAGCTAAAGTTACAACCAAAGAATTAGGCATATGAAGTACATAAAATGGCGCTTATGTTGCTTTTGGTTGGCTTATCTACGGATTGATGTTAAAATTAGAGCTCTGTTAATGATATCTTAGATTCTTCTCCTTTCTTTTATCGTTACATTCACATGTTACTAATTGATTTTGTTCCTCCAGCTTTGTGGTTCAAAGAAGATGAAATATGCCAGTGGACACCAGCCCAAGCAGCTTGGTTAAGAGAGTAACTTTTTGCTCAGGAATCTGGACTTATAGAGACATGTGTGTGTTTTATAAGCAACATCTCAAGAAACTTGGTTAAGAGAGTGAATTTCGACAGGCCTGTATTTTTACTTGTTGTTTAAGATACAGCATTTTGGCAGTAGTTAAAAGTTAAACCTCGAGCTAGAATGTTAAAACATTTCTGGTTTCCTTTTCTGAAGAATAAAATGATGTTGTTGCACAAGACTGGTTTTCTCATTTATAAGTAATCGTTTATGAAAATACAATACAATACAAACATAGAAAGTAGAATCAATTAGTGATTAAAAGAAGTGAAACAAAACTGAAGCAGAGAAGCAGTTGTTGGGGTACATATCTTAGGAAGAAGTGAGGCATTAATTTAAACTTGAGATTGCCCTCTGCTTCTGATATGATCAGGAGTGGCCATCGTAATATATCTTTTGGAACAGATGGATTGTTGTTGAGACAGTTTGTAGGAAGAGAAGAGATCAAGAACGGAAGGCTGGTGTTTCAAATCAGTAGCAGATGGCCCGATGCTTGAAGCTTGGGTAGAATTGTGGGAGTTATGCAGAATGGTAGAAGAAATGCACTCAGTTTCCGACTCAATGGGAGGATGACAAGAGTATGTAGTAGCAAGCTGAGAACCTCGCTTGAGCTTCATCAACGTAGCCTCTGCACATTAACACGAAGAAAATCAAATTAATTAAAACTTGGGCAAGACCTAGAATTGAGATACACAGTGGCACCCTAGACTAGAATTGGGCATTTCAAGAATTGAAGATCCAAATGTTGATGAGTGGTGGTTTACCGTAGATGGAGAGAGAATCGTCTTTCAAGAGCTTGGAATAAGACCTCTCTAGTTCCAAGCTGTCGGGCGAGGACAGTGGAGGTCTCAGCCTTCCGAACATCCTCTTTTTCTTTCTCCTAAACTCTGAAGTTGCTCCTCCTCCTCTTCCAACGGTTGCGTGGGAAAACCGGATCTGCGTGAGAGTCATGAATTGGCAGTCTTCTTTTGTTATTTTCGACTGCTTTTGGATTTTGGCGCCACTCTCAAATTCTTTGACTCGTGTGATGAGTTTGCAAGTCCTAATTATACTCCAAAAGAACAATGAAGTTCTTTTTATTCACCTAACACCAAATAAAAAGAAAAATTCATAAGTAAAATTAAATTGTATGCAACTTTTTTTTTTTTTTGGTGGGAAAGCAGCGCAAGCGCCTTAAGTATTAATCAAAACAAAGCGAGGTTCTGAAATTGCCAAGCAATCATGCCTGAGAATATGGCCCAAATTACAATCCAAGCTAGGGAAAACATGAGCCCCAAACGGAAAGTCGTGGCCTCTATACGCAAGGTAGTCCACCGCTTTGTTCCCCTCCCGATAAACATGTCGGACTCTAATCGTCCAGTTCCACCTCTGAAGTCCACGGAACTTGAGAACTTCTGTAGCGTGCTGATGCGATGGGTCCTCCTCAGACAGGAAGAGAGAGATGGCTGCTGTCGAATCCAGTTGGAGCTCCACCAGCCTATAACCATCGACCCAGGCCCGTTCCAGACCTTGAAGGGCCCCACGCAGCTCAACTCTTGTGACTGAGCAACGCCCCAAATTCATTGTGAAGGCTCCAAGGTTCCTTCCTTCGTTGTTTCGTAGTATCCCTCCAGCTGCCGCCAAGCCCGTTTGGGAAACCGAACCGTCTGTATTCACCGTAATCCACTCCGATGGGGCAGGGTCCCAGGCAATATCATTCCACTGCCTGACCACTGAGCCTCCTGAAGCCCTCTCATCTCTCGCTCAAGCACTTGTTATTGAGGCAGTCTAGTGCAGCACCTTCCGTTCAACTCCCCAGGACTCGATCCTACCATTGGCGAAAATCGCCTCATTCCTTGCTTTCCAAATTTTCCAGGCCGCAACACCAAATAGCAACGCCTTATCACCAATCAAATGACGTTTAAACCAGTCCCTGCAATCAGCTCTCCAGATAGAGGACTCTGTCTGAAATCCCAAACGGTTCCATACCTCTTCTGCAAAATTACAATCTCGAAGCGAGTGGACAATTGACTCATATGGGTCCTCGCATCGGCTGCATATACTCGAGGCGGAAATGTGCCTCCTAAAGCGCTCTGAATTCGTGAGGAGGCTCCCATGAACAGCGAGCCAAAGGAAGAGCTTAATTCGGTGAGGTCCCCTCCACTTCCAAACCGGCTCCCAATCACTCGAAGGAGGCAAGGGATCCGATTCGATAATCAGATTATAATCTGATTTAACTGTGAACCTGCCATTCCTTTCGCCGCTCCAGGTCAAGTATCCTCACCGTGCCCCTCCACAGGTGGCGACATCCCAACGATCTCCATAACCACATCAGAGGGAAGCAAGCGATTTAGCTTGGTCAAATCCCAACACCCCTCCGCATCAACAAAATCGACCACAACCTCTGAATCATTAAAATCAGGGCACGTGATATCTGCACTATCCACCAGCAGCCTACCCGAATCAACCCATCTGGAAATCCAAAAATTTGTCTCTTTCCCATCCTGAATACCCGATCGCGCTCCCAGCATCATAATCGGCCAGGCCCTACACATTCCTCTCCAAATCGCCGATTGAGAGGCTCGGTGCATTGGGATGAATCCCTCGCTAGAAGCCTTAAAGTACTTGGCCTGAAGAACTTGAACCCACAGCAGATTCGGGTCCTGAAAGAAACGGAAGACAAGCTTCGCCATATAAGCTTGATTCAGGAATCGAGCTGAACGGAGTCCAAGGCCTCCTTTCTCCTTAGGAGTGCAAACCTTTTCCCACGAAATCAAATGCACCTTCCTCTCTTCCGAGGTTGAGCCCCACACGAAGTTCCGGATTTTCTTATCGATCTCGTTACAAGTTTCGATTGGCAGGACAGATGTTTGCATTGCATATGCTGGGATTGCTGCTAGGACAGAGAGGGCCAACGTCACTCTACCCGCGAGACTCAAGGTTTTGGTCTTCCAACCTGAGAGCTTGTTGTCCATTCTAGAGAGAATCTCTTGATAAGTCGCCGATGTCGTCCTGCCATGCAGCACCGGTACCCCAAGGTACCGACCTAAAGCTAGCGTCAAGGGAATCCCCAACCTGGAAGAGATGGCTGCCGCAGCTCTTCGATCAGTATTCTTGGAGCAGAACAAGACAGATTCTCTTTATTAATGGCTTGCCCAGACACCTCGATGAATCTGTCAAGACAAAACATAATGGAGTTCGCTAGGTTGCTAGACGCATCAGCAAATAAAATCAAATCATCTGCATAGAACAAATGAGACAGTGCAGGCCCTCCCCGAGAGAGAGTAATTGGACACCACCTTCCGTCCGAAACCGCCTCCGAAATCAAATGGCTAAGTCTCTCCATACAAAGAGTGAACAAGAAAGGTGAGAGCGGGCATCCTTGCCTGATACCTCTTTGGGGGAGGAATTGTTCTGTAAGCTCACCATTCCACATGACCTAAAATTTCGTAGAGGACACGCAGCTCATGATAAGAGCAACCGTCGAATCCTCCAGACCTGTAGCTCTTAAGGTATCCTCAAGGAATGGACATTTAATTATGTCATAGGCTTTGGTCAGATCAATCTTCAAAACCATCCTCTTTGCTCTCCCTTTATCATGCTCCATTGAGTGAACCACCTCCTGAAGAATAATAATGTTGTCTGAGATTTGACGACCCGGAACGAAGCTCGCTTGGGTTGATTTAATGAGCTTCGGCATAACCTTCCTCAGTCTTGTCGCCAGACATTTGGTTAAGACTTTGTAAACTACATTACAAAGGCTAATAGGCTGGAAGTGATGCATTGACTCCGGGTTTGGTCTTTTTGGAATTAACACTATCAGCGTATCATTAACTGTAGCCACACAGGAAGGATCAGCAAAGCATTTGGGAATAAACGAAGTCAGATGGCCTCCAATGGTATTCCAATTCCTCTGGAAAAGCAAGGGCTGGAAACCGTCTCTGCCCGTTGCTTTTAACCCATCCATAATCCCAACCACATCCCTGAGTTTGGCCAGGAGGGGTGGAATCGTAAGGCTAGTGCGTTGATCGGAGCTAATGGTATCAAAGCCCCAATTCAAGGTTGGACCTTGTGCCCCTGGGTCTGCATAAACCCCTTGAAAGAACAGCATCGCCATCCCTTTGAGGGCTTCCGTATCAAACTCCCAAGAACCGTTGGGCCTACGTAAAGAGGAGATGCGATTAATCGCCCGTCTCCTAAGTGTAGTGATGTGGAAATAGCGGGTATTCCTATCACCATCTCTGATCCACTTTGTCCTGGATTTTTTGACCCACATCAGTTCTTCCTCCCAAAGTGTTTTCTCAAGCTCTCTCCGAACATGTTCTTCCCGAAGCAACAACCGATCATTCCTGTGGTTCACCCAGCCCGCCTCAATCTCTGCTAGATGTTTGGAGAAGAGCTGCCTTCCTCTGCTAGATAATGCCAAGCGTATCTCTATTCCAGACTCTGAGATCCGACGCCAGCCGTCTAAGGTTACCAGTAATACCTATGTTCGGCCCCCAGGAAGTCTGAAAAACTCTGTTAAAGTCCGGGTGTTCCTGCCAAGCTGCCAAGAAACGAAAGGGCCTTGCCCGAAATTGACGACTTCCCGAGCCTGAGAACTAAGCAAGATTGGCCTATGGTCTGAACGAACTCGGGACAGATGCTTCAACACGGCTTACGGATAGGCTCCCAACTAGTCCAACGATACAAGAGCTCTGTCAAGTCTCTCCCTCAGCGAACCCCTAAACCAAGTGAAGCTCGGTCCCGAGAAACCGATATCAATAAGGTGGCAATCATCGATGCAATTTCGAAAGGAAACCGCTCTATTTGGATTGAAGGGAGCTCCTCCTGCTTTCTCCTTTGGGCTAAGAATTGAATTAAAATCTCCGATAAGACACCACGGGAGACCCACTATCTTAGCCAAATAGCGCATCTCATCCCAGAGGAGGACCCGACCGGTTGGGAAGGGTTTAGCATAGACGGCCGAGACGAGAGATGTTGGCCCCTCACTTGCCTTTACCTCCACGTGGGAAACCTGCTCAGATCTGTTAACCTCAGAAATTGTCAGTACCTCGCTATCCCAGAGCATCCAGATACCTCCAGCAAAACCCTGCGCATCCACCACTAACGAGCTATTAAAGCCAATCTTCTTGATGATCTCAAGCGCCTTGACACCACTAATTCTTGGCTCAACAATGATCACTAAATTCAGTTTGAAACGAGAAAGGTACATTCTCAGGGATGGAACAAAGTTCGAATGAGCCGCCCTTCTGCAATTCCAAGAGAAGATATCAATCATTGAAGAAACCGGGGGGAGGACCCAATCCCAACTAAAATTGCTTATCTGGAGGACGACCATCTCGGGTACCACCTAAACTTGTCCCAACCAGCCCTCTCGTCTCATGGTTATTCCTAGGCACAAGCTCCTCCGTGCCTTTAGGACCAAAGCGTCTTTTCGGTGGTTCCTTGCGGACCTTAGGCACTCAATTCATCTTCTTATCTGAAGCCTTGTTCTTCGTCTTAGATTTGGTAGGCCTGCCACCTGCTGAGAAGACCGAATCATCCAGAGCTACTGGGACAGAGAACAACATGTCGGAACCTTCGATTTCAGTTGCAGGTGCTGTCATAGGGAGCGAGTTGGTAACATCCTTGAGGGCACCCCTTGATTTAACACCTGGCTGAGCCATATCACCCGTCTTCGGCTGTGATTGTCTCGGAGCCGAAGCCGTTTTTAACACGTCACTGAGAGCTTTAGCCTGTGCAGCAAAGGCCTTAAAGGCTTGATTTTTAGATGACCCAGCACCTGCATCATGGCCTGCCTTATCCTCCACCTGAGGAGACTTCCCGCTCAACGGGACTGCTGTCGGTTGCTTAGGAATCTCATTGTGCTCACCCTCCGCATTCAACAGAATGGAGAATCTGGATCCAGGAGCAAAATTTTGCTTTGTAACCCCAGTCGCCTTCGGTCCAGACTTCTGCCTCCTCTTGACCGTCATCCAGCTACTGATGTCTCCCTCTGTAGCGGGCTGGCTCGAATCAACTTGAACCGTAACATCTGCGTCGGCCTTCTCCACAGGATGCGTCAGCAGACACGAGTCCAGCTTGTGTCCGTACATTCCACAGGAGAAACAGATATTATCAAGACTTTCATATTCCACGTAAAACACCCGATCTTCCACCATATATTTCCCCAAAAGGGGTTTAGAAAGATCGACTTCAACACACAGTCTAGCGTAGCGAGCCCGAGCCCGAGCCCATTGAGCTGTTGCGAGATCCATTCGGATAATTCGACCAATGTGGTTACCTATCCTTTCCACCGCCACCGGGTTGAAATAATGTATTGGTAACTTTGGGAGTCTGACCCAAGTGAGGATCTTGACACTGATATGTAGTGATCAAATATCTTCCACGGCCCTCTGAAGGCGGCACGCTGGTATTCGTCTTCTTCTGAGAACCTAATCAGAAAGAAGGCGTTTGACATATCAGAAACTTGAATATGACCTGCACGGACCCAAAGAGATTCTAGTACCGTTTCATCACTGGATACGGGAATGACTTCTCCATAACCTTAACTACCAAAGCCCCGGACCATGGTTTATAAAAACTTTGAACCTCCTCATCCGAAAAGACAATTCTAGGGCACCAAGGATTATCCGGAGTATCAGCCTGCATGGGACTCTTCTGCCCAAAAGAATGGGGCAAGTTATCCGCCACAATCCATTGATTCCCGCCGGTCGCCGAGGCATAAGACCTTGGAGTCACCAGGGTTTTAGGCGTCGAGGTTTTCGACTCCCCACCGATTCCAAGAGCATGTATCCGATCCAAATCGGGTTGGTGGCAAATCGGGTTCAAAGTAGTTTCACGAGCTCTCTTCCTTGGTATCACGTCGGCGGCCTCAGGCAGGCACAATGACACGTCTAGTGGCCTGAGAAGCTCAGTCCGAGGAGAGTTGACGGCTGGGGGGGGTCTCCGAGGAATTAGGAGCTTCCATCGGCTAGGGTTTTTCGATTATCTTCTATTTTCCAAGTGTATGCAACTTTTCAAATCTAAATGAAACCTCCATATATATATATGAAAATTTAACAGCAGCTAAGTGGTCGTTGTTAATTTATTTAATTTAACAATGGCTAAGTGGCCGTTGTTAATTTATTTAATTTAACAGCGGCTGCTGGCCAGCCGCTGTTAAACTAGCCGCTCCTAAGCCTAATTAACAGCGGATCATTTTTGGCCATTGTTAAGCAGTCGCCGTTAAATCAACAGTTTGTTGTAGTGGTTGGTTACTTGAGACGAGGATGGTGAGGTACTAGAACTTCCCATGGTGAGCTTGTCAACCATGGATTGCAAGGTTCTCACCTCCTTAAAGGTTCCTCTCCATAATTACTTCCATTTCCGAGTCTTCCACCAAACTAGCAACTCTTGGCTTTGACCTTTGATTCCAAGTTCGGCTTTGTTTAGCAGTTGAGCATAGTGTTCAAGGGCCGCCTCCGGTTCAAGTTGCATGATTTCGCCATGGGAAAGTTGATTGACGATCATGGTAGTGGAGTCGTTTAAAGAATTGCCGAAGAACTCGCCAATTGAGCACCACTGAAGCCATTTAAGGCACACCCTTAAGTGCTCTTGAAACCGGTGCCAACAATCATATAGGCTTTCGTCATCTTGTTGCATGAACCTTCCTATTTGGGACTTGAATGCCGAAGTCTTGGAGGGTCGGTAGAATTCTTCTAGGAAAGCTTGAGATAGGGTCTCCCAATCCATAAAACTTCCTCGGGTTGACTACTCAACCACCTTTTAGCTGCGCCCATGAGAGAAAACTTGAAGAAGTTTGAAAGCATCCTCTAAGACACGCCATTACTTGAAAGTGTCACAAACATCCGATAATGTCTTGAGGTGGGTCACGGGACATTCCTAAGGGCTACCATGGAATGGTCCATTCTGGACTAAGTTGATGTAGTGGCCCCTCAACTCAAATTGACTGGCTCCAATTGTCGGTGGTATCACACTTTGCTCTTGCTCTCCTACTAACGGCTTTTCGAAGTCCTCTAGAGTTCTTCTTTCTTGAGCCATATCCGAATAGACCGAGCTTGGCAGAAGGCTCAGTGTGCCCTCACTATCACCTTCTGAGTCCGAGAGAGAGGATTATGAAGAAGTCTCAAAGTCTTCTGCAAACTCATTCTCAAACTACTATGGGTCACCCTGCATACAAACCAAGCACAAAGTACACTAGTGAAGATTCCGCCTCTTGAAACTAAAAATAATAAACAAAACAAAGCTCCACACGAACTCTTCAAAGCACTACACACTTCACTTCTTCAAACAAATAAACGAAAACAAGAAAGGGAATCAAAAACTTAAAACGAGGTAGAAGATAACAATGTGTCATATCCTTTCACACTCCAAAGAAGGGTCGTAACAACGGAACCAAAATTTGACCTGTGGGAAGGGAGAGGGTCCCCTCAATTGAGATTATGCGGAAGGGAAGAGAGCTATTATAGTCCCTCTGCCACTTCATCGAAAGTCTACTCAGGGTCTCTAATGAGATCCTAAAACAATTCACAAAAGCAAGGCAATTAAGCTACTCTTACTAAGAAAACTACCCAAAACAATCATGCACGCCACATGCTCAACAAAATGCCAAAGTGAGAAAATCACCTAGGGAGGACCAATATACATGTAATTCCTCTCACTTAGCACAAATAGATCAGTACACAAGCCTCTATTTCGGGTCCTAACGAGCATCTAACAAATTAGGAACCAATGAATCAACAAACAAGGGCCAAACAGGCGCCTATCTCACTTATCAACACCCTAAGCACAAGAAGAGACTGAAATTGGAATGGAAACTTGCATAAACATAGAGAGGTTAAGCCTTACATCCACACTCTTCATACAATCTGATTAAACCCCAATGTATACCCTTACACCCATGGGTTCACCCCTCACCCCAACCCTAGATCATAGTGTGCCATGGAAGAGAGAAGAATATAACAACTCCTAAACATGAAACTAGGAGAAGAAGACATTCTTAACTCTTGAATGGTCTTGGAATGGATGGATGATGCAGGGAGCCCTTAGGAGTGGTATAGGGAAGGATGGAGACCTTCGTCCTTCATCAAGAAGCCTTGGAGAGACCAAAAGACTGAACTCCCTTCAAAAAGAACTGAAGACGCAGTTATATGGTGTTGTCCAGGGGAGGGCGCGAACGCGCTGTCTGGGAGGCCGCATGTAGGCCGCGGGCGCGTGGGTCGAGAGGGCGCGGGCACATGGGTCGGAGCACGGGAAAATTTCCTCTAACTCCATATTTCCCCAAAACTGTCGGCCAAAGCCGTGCATAATTTATGCGCGGCCATAGTGGGTATCATACCTGCCCCGAAAATTGTTCTCACGCACCAACTTCCAGCGATCACTCTGAGAGCTACAGACCTCCAATGGAGGCACCATTTGAACCAGGTGAAACCTCTTGCAGCAGTCTCCATCCCTATAACTTGAAACAACATGAAAAAACACTTGAAACAAAACGAAAATGAACTATGAAAGTCTCTTGTCGCCATAATCAGGTAAAGTGTCAAAACAAGCTAGAAAGCCACAAAAACCATGGGAAAAGGGTGTAAGACTTCTCCAAAATGTGGTTAAGTGCGGGACAAAAAGTGATATAATTTCCTTGTATCATTAAACCACTTACTACGACAATTGTCTTGAACCCTACACCTGTTGCATAACCCTTACCACGCCTGCGGTCTAACCTGTAACTCATGTTACTGGCACAACCACTACGACCGTCACTGATATGCCAATGCCCGTTGGATATCTCGACCCTACAGTCATTGCTCTTTGGCAACGCTCGTTGCCTCTACCGGTAAAATGGTCGTTGTTTCCAGTCTACGCTTATTGCCTCTTACCAACTTATCAAATTGTTCTTGTTCGAACCGTTAAGCAGCGTAACACTAATGTAACTACCTAACTTTCCTTCCTGAACACCATAACCACTGTTTGAAGACTGTTTTCTCCCATAGTGTAAAGTACTTGCACCCTCTATCGTTCAATAATTTTGGTTTAGCTTATTTGGCATCGCCAATAAACCCCTAAACCTACCTTAACCGTTAAACTTGTCTTTTATCTTTAAAACCTCAAAACTCCTTTTCTGATCCTTTAAACCTTAATCCTTTAAACCCTTAAACCTTAATTTTTTTCTCCTTCTGTAAAACTTTGACCTTACAATTTCAAGCTAACATTTTCCTTCAAAGAAAACTCGCTAGTATAATCGAAACTCAATTTATCTAAAACAACGAATCCATACTACCAATAAAATTGAGTCAAAACAATTTAAATACGTAATCCTCTACCATCTAAAAAATTCTTCGAAAACAAAAATATTTGAAATTCCCATCATATCTTTTAAATCATGAAAATGAGATTCAAGCAAAACTTGTTTAAATTAATTAAATGAACATAACGTCAAATTTATTAGAGTTTAAAACTCATCTCTTTAATTCCTTAAGACAATCGATACCTTTCACTACCCATGTCAAAACTTTAAACTAAACTTTCACTTTTCCACCTTTAAAATCGTCTCATCATGTTCTACCTTCAAATACTCCAATAAATCCTTGTTTTATACTAATATTAACCTTAGAAAGCATTTAAAAGAATTTTAACCCAAATAACTCGAGAATGATGCTCAATAACTTCATGTTCCGCTAGGTACTACCGATTCTAATTTACTAGACGACTTTCGTTCCATCCTTTCCTCAATTAGGCCTTTATCCATTGTCCAACCACTTTTCTCAACTGCCGGTGGTGGTGGCGACGGCTTTATGAGGGAAAGGTTTTGTATATTTTTTGTTTGTTCTTGAAACAAGATCGACGGGAAGAAGATGGAATGGGGAATATGAAGAGATGAAGATGGGAAGAAGATCGGCAAGAAGAAGATGGAAAGAGATTGGCTCCAATAAAGAGGAGAACTGACCGGCGGCAAAGGAGGATTGGGTTCTAAGAATGAGAAAGATGAAAAGATGAAGATGGGGAAGAAGATTGGCGTGAAAAAAATGGAAAGATATAGGTTTTAGGGTCTTTTAGGCCATGATTAAATCAACGGCTGAGAATAGAGGGATGTTACCGCGTTTAGCGATTTAGGCCAATGAGATCACTATATTTTAATAGCGGCCAGGTGGCCATGATCAGGGCGAAGGGTGAGGTTCCTCTCAATGAAGTTTACTCAGAGTGGAAGAGGTGCTATCAAAGGGGTGGAACAACAATGGAACAAAAACTCAACAAACAAGAACACAAAAGTCAACTTTAAGGGACAAGTCAACAGGGCTCAAAGAGCATGGAAGATAAGAGAACGACACAAAAAACAATACACAAGGCAATCAACGAAGGAAGATGTTTGAAGCTACGCTTCGATTTACCGAGTACGGAAAGTGAGGACTTTCCTGAGAACGAATTCTTGTTGACAATACACGACGCGAGTTCGTGTACCCAGATTGGAAAGGGGGATTACATGATTACTTAAGTTCCTTTAACCTTAGAATTCGCTCTCTTATGGCACTCTAGTCGAAAAGTAGAGAGGCTTTGGCTTGTAATCAACTCGAACCAAGTTGTGACTCGGATTATAGTAGAGTCGTGAACGAACTCACTTTCCGTAAAGAACATTCCTATCCTTTTCCAAAGCCTAGGGTTAAAAGGAATTCCTTTATGGGATAAAACTACTAACACCTTCAAAATTAAGGGTCACGAAATTGAAGAACCTTTGAGATCTTTGAGAGGAGATGGAGATATGTTAACTGATGTATTCAGAAAATGAGGAGGAGAACTCTTTTTATAGCCCATGGAGGGGTGTGAGGGTGAAGAGGTGTGTTGGTTCATCCATGGATCAACACACCCTTTCATTCAAATCAAATGAATTAAAATTTTGATTTTACTTCCCTTCCCAACATTAAGTGGCGTCAACTTATCGGTTGTTGGGCCTGACTTCCTGGGTAGGGACTTGATGTTCCTTTCTTGTTTGTGCTGGCTGCCTGTGTCACTCTGTAAGGAGCTGTCTATGCCAAAAAAAAAACTTATGGGTTGTTGGGCCTGATTTTTAACCAAAAATCTGACCAATATTGACCCAGTAATCATCCAAAATTGGTCCAAAAATCAGTTCATTTGGATTTCGAATCTTGCCAAATTTTCAAACCGCAGGAAATTCAAAATTCATAACTTTAGTATATTTATATAATTCACCGTTCGAGCCTTCACTGATAATAATAGTGTTGTATTGAATTTATATTAATAACCCAAGTCTTATTAAATAACAAGTCATCCATGTGACTTATATCATGGAATCCAAAATTCCAACAATCCTCCCTCATTTTAGTGTATTCTTGGAATCCACTAAAATCACCATAAAGTCATAAAAAAAACATGTGACACCTTAGGTAATAATTCCATCATTCCTCAGTTCATAAAACATAAGCATAAATGAAAATGCCGCGACGATTGAATATTCATCTTAGTATGTCACACTTAACAAGTATTCGAATATATGGGTGTCGAATACGATTGAACCCAATAACTCATTTGAATACTCGAAGGTAATACACACATAAGTTTTATAGTTGTCTCAAACGGCAACCTTGACACTATTTTCCGCCATGTGTCCCAATCCGTCTCATGAGCGCACACGAAACCAAAGTCCAAGTTTCTTGAAGTGGCTACACTTCATGCTCACGTAGGTTGATACGCACACTTTCTCAAAGAATCAATTAATAAGTATTTAAACTTCATCCTCTCCTTTCATGCAGAGTAACAAACACATCCTTTTGGGATGTATTTATGTGCTTCAATTTCTAAGAATGAGCTTTCCACATTGAATTCAACCTCTAGCATTGTACTAGAGGGGAATTGGGTATCCCACTATTAAAAATTTAATTGGACTTTTCCCATCCCTCATCACTCGACTTGTGCACCAAGTCCCTAATAAGCCACTTCGTCAAGTCACTTATTAATAGTGATAATACTCAAAACTAATTTCACCCCATGAGTCAAGGTACTTACCTTATTAAACTAAACGTGGATAAGTTCCAAGACTCAAACTGATATATTTAGTTATAGATCATAACTACAATAATCTTTGGTGAAACTTAGTTTAAAAGAAAAACTCGTAAGTCAAACCTTAGTGATTCTATCATTTCTTGACATGACTAACTTTTATTAATTTGTTGAAGATGCAAGATTCGCTTCTTTGAGATCCATAATATGGCACCTCCCACAAGCAACAACACAATACCACTTATAGAATAAAATTTCTATCTTGGTAACCTATCTTACAACCTTAACATCTTTTTAAACCAAAAGATAATTTCCATCATAACCAAACATGATTTCACCTCAAAAAATTCAAGCATTTGTTCAAGTAAATTAAAATTGTCACAAACCGCCATCACTAAAAATCAGTGTTGCTACTTGTGACACTCATTAATTTAATTTTTCAAATTAGTTACTAGTAGTGAAACTAACTTACTTAGTACACCACTCACATATTTTGACCAACCCAAAACACTAGTGTAATTGTTCTCCCGAGGTAAAAACTAAGTGGTCTTAGTATACCACAAGCAATCCCGACAATGTTTTGATGACACATTTACAATCATAAAAACACTTGTCTAATTGTTATCCAATGATCAAACTAGGTTCGTTAGTTTACCATTAACAATTCAGACTCTCAATGTTATCACAATGTACGTATCTTCCCATGAATATCACGAAGAGGGCCTTATGATGATTTACTTTGCACTTTGTCTTATTGTTTTACTAAAGGTATTAACTCTACCTTTAAACAATTTTAAAAATGTGTTAAGACCAACTTTCAAGTATTTGATATATATCCTACTACATACATATCTCAATACTTGAAAACCAATATTAATAATAGATTAATAATATTAAATATTTTGATCCAAAATATTCAATATCGATCTAAACTAGATATTAGAAACTAACAATATTGTTAACACCTTAATAATATTTAATAGTGGATTATCATGAAATCAAATATCATAGACCAATATTATAAAAAATATAATAATATTAAATATTTGATTATTTCCAAACCAAATATTAGAAAAAAATATTATTAATGCTTTAATAATATTCATATATGGTTATTCTAAACCAAATAAACTAAATATAAGTAGCCCCAATATTATTAATAATATTCAATATTATGTTATCAAACCAAATATTGGTAAACATAATACTATTAATAATATTCTATATTAGTTTTTTTTTCAAAACTAAATATTAGTGACAACAATATTATTAGTACCTTAATAATATTTTAACAATATTATTAATGCCTCAATAATATCTAGAAAAATTGTTCACATACCAATAATATCTAACAATATTATTTCTACTTCAATAACATTCAATAATATTATTAGTACTTTAATAATATTTAACCATATTATTAGTACTTCAACAATATTTGACAATATTATCAGTACTTCAATAATATCCAACAATATTATTAGTACTTCAATAATATTCAGCATAAAAATGCTCACTTTCTTCCAAATTTAGATAAAGTCTGATCAATATATATACTAATATAATTAGTATATATTTTTATGATAATAATACTTAGAGCATGTCACCATAACCTTTTGAATTGCTTCAAAATCTAGAGTAAGTTTGAATTTGCACGTCAATCGGTCAAAACACACATTTTGAAAATTTAAAAGTTTCACAGCAAAAATTTCATACTAGAAGTGTCATTGGCCTTGTGTTTTGACATGAAAGCAAATCCACAACTTTTGTTCAAGTCATTACAATGGATAAATGTTCCTTACGACTGTTGGAACTTACGCTTCGATTTACCAAGTACGAAAAGTGAGGACTTTCCTGAGAACGAATTCTTGTTGACAATACACGACGCGAGTTCGTGTACCCAGATTGGATAGGGGGATCACATGATCACTTAAGTCCCTTTAACCTTAGAATTTGCTCTCTTACGACACTCTAGTCGAAAAGTAGAGAGGCTTTGACTTGTAATCAACCCGAACCAAGTTGTGACTCGGATTATAGTAGAGTCGTGAACGAACTCAATTTCCATAAAGAACATTCCTACCCTTTTCCAAAGCCTACGGTTACAAGGAATTCCTTTATGGGATAAAACTACTAACACCTTCAAAATCAAGGTTTATGAAATTGAAGAACCTATGAGATCTTTTAGAGGAGATGGAGATATGTGAATTGATGTATTCAAAAAATGAGGAGGAGACCTCTTCTTATAGCCCATGGAGGGGTGTGAGGGTGAAAAGGTGTATTGGTTCATCCATGGATGAACACACTCTTTCATTCAAATCAAATGAATTAAAATTTTGATTTTCCCTCCCTTCCCAACATTAAGTGGAGGCAACTTATGGGTTATTGGGCCTGATTTTTTAACCAAAAATCAGCCCAATATTGACCCAATAATCAGCCAAAATCAGTCCAAAAATCAGACCAAGAATCAGTTCATTTGGATATCGAATCTTACCGAATTTTCAAACCACATGAAATTCAAAATTCAAAACTTCTCTGTAAGTAGAGGAATCACCTGGCCAGCTTAGTTCGCTAAGTAGCCCTGTTAATGTGGATACTAAGGAAGAAGGAGTACCTTTGAGTTGTTCTGAAAATGAAAATGAGGATTCATCTGATAGCGAGGTAGTAGTTAAGGTCAAGCAGAGAGTAGTGACAGGGGTGAAAACTCAAAATAAAAGAAGATGAAGCTATTAGACTGTGTAGAATTGGTTGGAATATTTACCCACACCCAACCGTGTGCATATGTGATTGTATTTATAGATCCAAGAGTTACAAATATAGTAGGAAACGAATTACAGGATAAATACAAAAAAAAGGTAATTAATAACTAATTACTATTGATCCTTATCACCCTCCCGCAAGCCAATCGCCGGATGGACAGTGAGCTTGAGCCGTAGAACAGTGAATCGAGGAGCCGGTAGAGGTTTTGTGAGAGTATCCGTGATTTGATCCTTTGTCGATATGTACGCTACATGAAGATGCTTACTTGCAAATCGCTCTCAGGCGAAATGAAAGTCGATTTCCAAGTGTTTCGATCTGGAATGAAACATCGGGTTCTTTGGACAGGTACGTTGCCCCGACGTTATCACACCAAACAGTCAGCACGGTTGTGGTAGGGAACCCTATCTCCTGTAGCAGCGATGTCAACAATAACACTTCGGAGGATGCAGTCGCTAGAGCCCAGTACTCGGCTTCCATAGAGGAACGTGACACGGTTCGCTGTTTCCGACTTGACAACGAGATGATGTTCGGACCTAGATATGTGACATAGGCGCTTGTCGATCTTCTGTCGGTCGTGTCTCCTGCCCAATCTGCATCCGTAAAAACTGATAAATTATGTATAGGATGGCTTTGTAGAGTTATACCATGTGTCGTCGTGCCCTTTAAATACCGGAGCACCCTTTTAAGTTGGACCCAGTGTCTAGTCGTGGGTTAGTGCATTGTCTGAGATAGTAATTTACGGCATACGAAATGTCCGGTCGTGTCATTTGTAAATATTGCAATCCACCCAATAGTTGCCTAAATTCAGTCGGCCTATCGAACTGCTCCACCTGTGCAGTTTTCGGCGTGTAATATGGGGTTGCTACAGGAGCTGAATTTTGCATACCAGCTTTGTACAATAAATCATTAATGTATTTAGGCTGTGATAGGTGTAAGGTGGAAGCATTACAGCTGATCTCAATGCCGAGAAAATAACTGAGCGGGCCGAGATCCTTGAGATGAAACCTCGTCGCTAGGCAACCAATTATTTCCTTCACCTTCATTGCCGATGCCCTAGTAATTATTATATCGGCGACGTATACTAACACCAAGATAGGAGAGGGGTTAGTGATATAAAATAAAGAGTGATCTGTTTTCGATCGAACAAACCCCAACTCAAGTAAAGCATCGCAGAGGCAAGAAAACCAAGCTCTCGACGCCTATTTGAGCCCGTAGAGGGATTTCCTCAAGCGGCAGACATGATGTGGACGTGCCTGATCCACAAATCCGGGTGGTTGTACCATGTAGACGACCTCGTCAAGCGTTCCATGCAAAAAGGCATTCGATACATCAAGTTGATTAATCATCCAATTTCGTGATATCGCAATTGACAAAACAAGACGTATAGTTTCGGGTTTTATTACCAGACTAAAAGTCTCTGTGTAGTTGATGCCTTCCTTCTGGTGATAGCCCTTCATGACCAAGCGTGCTTTATATCGAGCTATAGTCCCATCCGGCTTTCTCTTTATTTTGAGCACCCATTTGTTTCCAATAGGGTGTTTGTCTGTTGAAGGCGGCTCTAGTGTCCACGTGTCATTTCGTATGAGTGCATTGAATTCGTCATGCATCGCCTGTCGCCATTCTTTAATTGGATGGGCCTAAGTGAAGCATGTGGGTTCGGTTTCGAGCGGGTTTGCTATAGCACCGAACACCCGTGGTTTTAAACTCCCAGTCCGAGACCTCGTCACATTTTATGTTGTGATGTGGTTGGAGCAATAAGTGGTACCGCGGTGGCCATTGGCGGCTGTTGAGAGGCAGCAGGTGGTGTTGGTGATGCGGTCGGGGGCCGCTCGGTTTGGACAGTAGGTTGAGTTGGCGGCAGTAGCAATTTGATAGGTAAGGGAGTGGTGTAGGTTTGACCTGGCTGTGGATGCGGTGTTATCGAGAGTACTGAGGGCACCTGAAAGGGAAAAACCAGCTCATCAAATATCACATGATGGGAGATATGTATCTTGTAAGTTGATAAACTCAAGCAATAATATCCCTTATGTTGTAAGCTATAGCCCAAAAACACACTCGGGGCCGATTTAGGCTCGAGCTTATTCCCTGCATATGGATTTAGCCACGGAAAACACAGGCAACCAAATGCACGTAGCATATTATAATCCAGCTTAGTATCAACAAGACATGATAAGGTGTATCATTATTCAAGGTTCCCGTCGGCAGCTTATTTATGAGGTAGACAGTCGTTTGAAAAGCCTAACTCCAGTACTGCAATGACACTTTGGCTTGGTGGATCAAAGTTCGGCCGAGCTCTGTTATATGTGGGTGCTTCCTCTCCGAGCATCCATTTGGTTCCGACGTATGTGGACACGAGCTTTGGAACACGATTCCTTGATCAGCCAAATATTGTGCAAGTTTATGATATTCTCCTCCCCAATCTGCACGAAATGAACGAATCGGACGACCAAAATAATTTTCCACCATAGCACGAAACTTGATAAACACAGAAAGGAGGTCAGACCTATAGCACACAAAATAAATCCAGCTATACTTGCTATAATGATCATAAAAAAGGATGTAATAGCGATGATTCTCAACCGAGGGAATCGGTGAAGGCCCCCAAACATCACTGCAAATCAAATCAAGTGGTCTCGAAGCACGATAATTCGACAAAGGAAAAAGGTTGTTTGTGCATCTTCCCAACACAACAATCATGACAAATATGCGATAATCGCTTATTAGAAAAAGAAATATCCGAACTCCTGAGTGTCCGCTTCACACTCTCCATATTCGCATGTCCCAATCGCCTATGCCACGTCGTTAGGGTGGCCGAATTCACACTGGGTTGCATCCTATGTAGAAGCGACAACGGTATGGTGTACAAACCATTCTTACTCCGGCCTCGGTAAATCATCTCCCTGCTGGTAAAGTCCTGTATACACACCCAATGTCCATAGAAAAGGATAGCAAGATTGTTATCTCGTGTTAGCGCACTAATGGATAGCAAGTTATGGCAGACAGCAGGCACTACTAACATATCAACAAGAGCTACCACTACAACATAACCTGGCTACGGAGGCAGATACACGGAGGCACATAGAATATTTGCCTCTAAATATACTTTTAAAGAACAAATACTATATGTGCCTCTATAGATGCAAATATCTGCCTCTAATTGTATTTTATTTATTTATTTTAAGTTTAATAAATATTATTTTATAGTTTTAGAGGCAGATAATTTATAACTACCTTAAAAGTTGTAGGATTAAACCTTTTTAGAGGCAAATAATTTATAACTGCCTCTACGGAAAATTCCTTTAGAGGCAGATAATTTATAACTGCCTCTATAAGTTACACAGAAAATTTCTTTAGAGGCAGATAATTTATAACTGCCTCTATAAGTTATATGGAAAATTCCTTTAGAGGCAGATAACTTATAACTGCCTCTATAAGTTACACATGAAATTTCTTTAGAGGCATATAATTTATAACTGCCTTTATAAGTTATACATAAAATTTCTTTAATTTAGAGGTAGATAATTTAGAACCGACTTTATAGGTTTTACGATTAAAATATTTAGAGCTAGATAATTTATAGTTGTCTCTATATGTTGTATGATTAAAATTTGCAGCGCTAGATAACTTGTAAACTATGTACTTTTTGTATAGATAAAATATAAATTTTTTAAAAGGTGAAATATATGTGTATATATATATATATAATAATAAACATTGATGATTTTATTTTCTAATAATGATTAAGGAGAAATTTACGTTTTTCAATTTCTTTTGTTGGCATAGTTTCTGCATATCTTTGAGTTTTGTGATTCATATTTAAAAACTGCGTAAAAAATATCAGTAAGGACTCTTGAACCAAGTGGTAAGAACTAAGAACTTAGCACATTACCTTCAGCCACCCGGGTTCAAATCCCGTAGATAGCATAAAAGTAGAAAATGATGTATGTAAATAGTGAGAGAGTCCAATAGAGGAAAATATCCTGGTAGAAATAAATTCATTTTAAAAGCATATATATGTGCCTCTAAAAAAAATTACCAGCAACAAAAATAAGTGCCTCTAAATGGTGGCTAAGATGACAGATACGTAGCTGTTTAAAGACGTAATTACCAACAATTATATTTGCCACTAATTCTTTCATTAGTGGCAGATAATATGTGCCACCGTATTTGCCTCAAAAGACCTTTAGCGACAGGAGCATTGGTGGCACTTTAGCTATCTGCCTCTAAAACTCTATAGAGGCAAAAAAAATGACTTCTAGAGGCAAATACGGTGTGCCTCCGTAGCTAGGTTTTGTTGTAGTGTACATGTGACCCATTAAATAATGAACTTGCGGAACCAGAGTGAGTAATAAGAACGAGATTGCCGTCGCTCATCTGCACTTGTTCGGTGCCTCGGTACTCGGAGTGGAGAGCCAGGTTAGCAAGGTCATTGGTCAGGTGGTGTGTGGCTCCGGAGTCGAGGGTCCAGGACGGGTGGTGCTGGGTCGGCGAGGTTGCATAATTGGCCTACGGGTTTGGCTGGCCTGTCCTCGGGGACGGGCACATTCTGTAGTGATGCCCGATCCCATTGCAATTAAAACATATCAGCTGACGACTTGGGTTCTGCTGCTAGTTTTGACGAGGCTGGTAGGTCTGGTTCGGACGAGGTGGGTAGGCTGGAGCGGTGTAGTAGCCATCGCGGTTCGGCGGTGGAGCATAGACTGGAGCAGTATAGGAGCCACCACGGGTCGTCGGCGGAGCATTGTTTTGGCGGGGTCGATTGCGCCGTGCTTGACCACGGCCTGAATGCATTGGGGCGGTGTAATTCGCATGGGGTGTGAGAGAGACTGCCGCCTCCTCCATCGCGAGGTCAGTTTCCTTGGACAGTAGTAAGCCATGGAGTTCGAGGAAGCTAATTTCGTCGCTCCGATTCCTGATCGACCGGATCAAGGGACTGTAGGGATCTTATAATCCATGAGATACGTACTCCACCAGTTCTTCATCTTTGACGGGTTTGCCAAGAGCTTGAAGACAGTCAGCAAGGGTTTTTGCTTTCTGTAAATAAACAGCAATAGAATTAGTAGACAAACGCAAATCGAGAAGTTGATTTCTCAGTGACCTGATTTGCGACGGGCTCCCGGAGCCGAAGGCTGTCGCTAGCGAGATCCAAGCATCTCGAGCCGTCTAGACTCCGACAAGAGTGTGAATCACCGACGGGGACAACGAGTTAATCAACCATCCTAACACCAGTTGGTCATGAAGATACCACTTTGTGCAATCCGGGTTCACAGCGCCGGCTGTGGTCAGCCGCTCCGGTGGTGTAGACATGCCGTCAACATGAGCCGCGAGGTCGTAGCCGGCAAGAAAGGGTTCAATTTGAAGCTTCTAGACCACATAGTTGGTGGCATCGAGCTTTACCGCAAGCTGGGTCGGCGGTGATGGCAGCTGCTGAGTTTGGGGAGTGGCAGCCATAGTAGGGCTTCGGGAAAAGAGAGAGGGCGGCTAGGTTGGCCGAAAAAAAAGAGATATAATTAATCGGAGGCTCTAATTACCATGTAGAATTGGTTGGAATATTTACCCACACCCAACCATGTGCATATGTGATTATATTTATAGATCCAAGTGTTATAAATATAGTAGGAAACTAATTACAGGATAAATACAAAAAAGATAATTAATAACTAATTACTATTGATCCTTATCAGACTGGAATACAAGAAGGTTCAACAAACATTGTAAATACACAGCTTTAAATGCTTTCATTAAGTTCTATAAGTTAGACATTATTGCCATTTTAGAGCCAAAAGTTAAAGCAGCAAAAACTGTTTCTCTTTTTGAAGAAAGATTTGAAGGATGGCTTGCTGAGTTTGCTTTTGAAGGTGAATTAGGGAAGATTTGGTTGATATGGAAGAAAGATGTCCCTCTTAAGGTTTTGGATGTGGGGAGTCAATATATTCATGTGATAATTGAGCTGCCTTCACTGTTTATGTGTACTTTTATATATGCTTCTAATGATAGGGCAGAGAGAAGGAGGCTGTATGCTAAGTTGAAAAGTTTGAGTCAGTCTGCTATTCCTTGGTGTGCTTTGGGAGATTATAATGCTTATTTAGACCCCACTGAAGCTTCAAATTGTCCTTCTAGTTTTGAAAGCATGGATGAGGACGTTGTATGCTAAGTTGAAAAGTTTGAGTCAGTCTGCTATTCCTTGGTGTGCTTTGGGAGATTATAATGCTTATTTAGACCCCACTGAAGCTTCAAATTGTCCTTCTAGTTTTGAAAGCATGGATGAGTTTAGAGATTGTATTCGAGATTGTGAACTAGAGGAACATATTTCTGATGGACCTGCTTATACATGGGTGAATAATAGGTTGGTAGATCCTATAGCAAGGCAACTGGACAGAGTCCTTATTAATACTGGTTGGCAGAATGTGATTCAAAGAAGTAAGGTTAACATTTTACCATCAAATGAGTCAGATCATTGTGCTATTTACTTGGATACTGCTTTTGAAAGTGTTACTCAGCCCAAGCCTTTTAAGTTTTATTCTTGTTGGGCTAAGAATCCTAGTTATGGAGGTATTATTGAAGAAGTTTGGAGGAAAAAGCTTAATGGTGATGCTTATTATAAATTCTGTAAGAAGTAAAGGCTTTTGAATGAAGAGTTGAAGAAGCTGAATGCTAGTTTTTCTTATATTCAGAAAAGGGTAACAGATAAAGATAATTCATCAAAAGAAAAAGAGATAAAGATAAAGAGGTTGTTGATGCTAAGAGGAGATTGTTTAATGTTCCTACAGAAGTTAATCTTAGTATTGTGCAGGCTTTAAAAGAGGAACTACTGCAAGTTAAGGAGTATGAAGAAAGTATCATGAGGCAGAAAGCTAGAGTGGATTGGATTAAGCTTGGGGATGGAAATAAAAGGTACTTTTATAATTATGTGAAAGCAAGACATACTGTTAATACTATAAGGCAGATTAGAGATGAGAATGGAGTAATGGTGGAGAATTTGGATGATATAGCACATGTGGCAGTGAATTTTTATACTAAGCTTCTTGGTAGTAGTAAGGAAGTGAAGGAACTAGATTTGGACTCTCTAATTCAAAGAAAATTGAACCCTGAACAGCAAGATAACTTGGTGAGATTTGTTACATTGGCTGAGGTTAAGAAGGTAGTGTTTGGTATGGCAAATGAGAAGGCCCCATGCCTTGATGGTTATAATGCTTTCTTTTTTAAGAATAGCCGGGGACTGATTGGTGTTGATGTCATGGAAACTATGAACTATTTCTTTGAGCAGGGTGTAATGCCACCTCAAGTAAATTCAGTGATTTTAGCCTTAATTCCTAAGAAAACAAATGCAACAGAGATGAGGGATTATAGGCCAATATCTTGCTGCAATGTGTTATATAAAATAGTTTCTAAGGTTCTGGCTAACAGATTGTCTACTGTACTCCCTGATTTGATAAGTAAAACTCAGACGGCCTTTGTGAAGGGGAGGAGAATTGGTGATGGGATTTTGTTAGCTCATGAATTATTGAAGAACTATAAGAAAGCAGGCATCTCACCAAGGTGTGCAATGAAGGTTGATCTCATGAAGGCTTTTGATTCAGTAGAATGGAGTTTTGTTCTTAGCACACTTAGAGCAATGCAGGTCCCTGATCAGTATGTGCACTGGATTGAAGCTTGTTTCAAATCCACAATGATTTCCATAAACATTAATGGTTCTCTTAAAGGGTACTTTTTTGCACAAGGGGATTAAGGCAGGATGATCCAATATCACCCTACCTGTTTGTGATATCTATGGAGGTTCTTAACTGTATGTTTGAGCAGGCCATAAGAGATAATAAATTCCAATTGCACCCATAATGTAAAGCTGTCAAGGTTTCCCATTTGAGCTTTGCTGATGATCTGTTGATATTTACTAAAGCAAATGTCAGAGCTGTTCCGGAAGTCACAGATATTCTCCAAGCTTCCATGCTTGTGCAGGATTGCAGTTTAACCATGATAAGAGTTTGATTTATACTGCTGGAATTCATGGTGAGGAAGAAGACGTGATTGTGAAGTTGTCTGGATTCTGCAAAGAAAGTCTCCCCTTCAGATATCTAGATATGCCTCTTACCTCTGGAAACTTAGAAGATGTGATTGTAAGAATTTGGTGGATAGGATCACTAGGAAAGTTACAGATTGGAAAGCTAGAAAGCTTTCATATGCTGGAAAAAATCAATTAATAGAGACTGTTATAGGAGGTACTATGAATAATTGGATGTCAAATTTTGTGATTCCTTCATCAGTTATCAAAGATGTTGAAAAAGTTTGTAGTAGCTTCCTTTGGGGTTTGAAGTCGGTCAAGGAAGAGCTAAAGTTGCTTGGAATATTGTAGCAAGACCTAGAAGTGAGGGTGGTTTGGGGGTGAAGGACTTTCGATCATGGAATACTGCTAATGTTATAAGGCATATATGGGAAATTCTGTCACAATCTGGTTCATTATGGATAGCATGGCTTAAGGCTTATAGATTGAAGGGAGTTAGTTTTTGGAATGTGCAGTCTCCTTATGGATCCTGGCACTGGAAAAAGCTCATGAAGATACGTGATTCAGTTAGAGCTTATATCAGTGTTGATGAAGATGGGGATTTGCTATGGAATGGAAAGATAATGCCTAAATTTCAGTTATCAGTAATATGGGAGGAGATCCGAGTTAAAGATAAGGAGGTTGACTGGTATGATCTAGTTTGGACAGGATATAGGATCCCAAAACGATCTATAACAGCTTGGCTTATTTTAAATGGAAGGCTAGCTACTAGAGATACTAACAAGAAGTGGAATCCAGGTATTGATACTAGATGTTTGTTTTGTGATAACAGTGATGAGATGAGAGATCACATCTTTGCAGAGTGTGGTTATATTTAGACTGTTTGGCAGGAGTTCATCCCTGAGTTGGTTGGCAGCCGCTGGAATAGGATGATTGTAGTTGTTAAGGGTTGGAACTCAGGCAAGGTGCTTTGCAAGATCAAGAGGCTGATTTGGAGGATTGTGGTTAGTGTTATTTGGATTGAGAGGTGCAAACGTTATTTCACTGCTGCTTCAGTAAAGGAGGAGGAAATTAGCAAACTCATTTGAGAGGACATTTTGATATATTCAAAGGGTCATAGAGAGGAGAAACATATAGTTAGATATATGTAAATAGTTTAGATAGTTTTTCCCTTGTAAGTTTTGTAGAACTCGTTCTGTGATTCCTTGCTTTTTGATGATATATAACCAACTAATTCATAAAAAAAAATCAAAACTTTAGTATATTAATATAATTTAAGCCTTCACTAATAATAATAGTGTTGCATTCAATTTATATTAATAACCTAAGTCTTATTAACCAAACAAGTCAACCATGTGACTTATATCATGAAATCCAAAATTCCAACAATCCTCCCCCATTTCAGTGTATTCTTGGAATCCACTAAAATCACCATAAAGTCAAAAAACACATGTGACACCTTAGGTCATCATTCCATCATTCCTTAGTTCAAAACATATGCATAAATGAAAATGTCTTGAATTTTTCGTCTTAGTCTGTGCCACTTACCAAGTATTCGAATACATGGGTGTCGAATACGATTGAACCCAATAACTCATTTGAATACTCGAAGGTAATACACCCATAAGTTTTATAGTTCTCTCAAACGGCAACTTTGACTCTATTTTCCGCCATGTGTCCCAATCCGTCTCATGAGCGCACACGAAACCAAAGTCCAAGTTTCTTGAAGCGGCTACACTTCATGCTCATGTAGGTTGATACAGACACTTTCTCAAAGAATCAATTGGACTTTTCCCATCCCTCATCACTCGACTTGTGCACCAAGTCCCTAATAAGCCACTTCGTCAAGTCACTTATTAATCGTGATAATACTCAAAACTAATTTCACCCCATGAGTCAAGGTACTTACCTCGTTAAACTAAACGTGGATAAGTTCCAAGACTCAAACTGATATATTTAGTTATAGATCATAACTACAATAATCTTTGGTGAAACTTAGTTTAAAAGAAAAACTGGTAAGTCAAACCTTAGTCATTCTATCGTTTCTTGACATGACTAACTTTTATTAATTTGTTGAAGATGCAAGATTCGCTTCTTTGAGATCCATAATATGGCACCTCCCACAAGCAACAACACAATACCACTTATAGAATAAACTTTCTATCTTGGTAACCTATCTTACAACCTTAACATCTTTTTAAACCAAAATATAATTTCCATCATAACCAAACATGATTTTACCTCAAAAAATTCAAGCATTTGTCCAAGTAAATTAAAATTGTCACAAACCGCCATCACTAAAAATCAGTGTTGCTACTTGTGACACTCCATAATTTAATTTTTCAAATTACTTACTAGTAGTGAAACTAACTTACTTAGTACACCACTCACATTTTTTTACCAACCCAAAACACTAGTGTAATTGCTCTCCCGTGGTAAAAACTAAGTGGTCTTAGTATACCACAAACAATCCTGACTATGTTTTCATGACACATTTACAATTATGAAAACACTTGTCTAATTGTTATCCAATGATCAAACTAGGTTCGCTAGTTTACCATTAACAATTCAGACTCTCAATGTTATCACAATGTACGTATCTTCCCATGAATATCACGAAGAGGGCGTTATGATGATTTACTTTGCATTTTGTCTTATTGTTTTACCAAAGGTATTAACTCCTACCTTTAAACAATTTTTAAAATGTGTTAAGACCAACTTTCAAGTATTTGATATATATCCTAATACATACATATCCCAATACTTGAAAACCAATATTAATAATAGATTAATAATATTCAATATTTCATTCAAAATATTCAATATCGGTCTAAACTAGATATTAGAAACTAACAATATTGTTAACACCTTAATAATATTTAATATTTTATTATCATGAAATCAAACATCATAGACCACTATTATTAAAATATAATAATATTAAATATTTGATTATATCCAAACCAAATATTAGAAAACAATATTATTAATGCTTTAATAATATTCATATATGGTTATTCTAAACCAAATAAACCAAATATAAGTAGCCTCAGTATTATTAATAATATTCAATATTGGGTTATCAAACCAACTATTGGTAAACCCAAAAATCAACCCAATATTGACCCTCAGAAATTCAAAATTCAAAACTTTAGTACATTAATATAATTTACCATTCAAGTCTTCACTAATAATAATAGTGTTGTATTGAATTTATATTAATAACCTAAGTCTTATTAACCAAACAAGTCATCCATGTGACTTATATCATGGAATCCAAAATTCCAACGGAAGATTCACAGGAAAAGAACGGGAAGGGCAAGCGGGATCATCAATAGGCTTGGGGACAACTAGGATGGGGGAAACCTGGTTATTGGGGGAGTTTATGCAAGACTTACACAATTCTAATCTTTCTACCACTTCAAAGAATGTTAAGCTAGACTCTCTAATGAGCTTCTAACCGCATGCACCAATGCAAGACAAGCTAACCACTCTCACTTGGCAAACTTGACAAAACAATCATGCACGCTACGTGTTCGATGAAATACCCAAGTGAGAAATTCACTTAAGAAAGACCAATCTACATGCAACTACTCTCACTTAGCACATATAGATAAGTACACAAGCCTCTATTCCTGGTCCTTACAAGCAACAGACGATTTAGGTACCATTCACCCAACACTCAAGGCTACAAATATGCATACTCACCATCAACATCCCAAGCACAAGAAGAAAATGAAATTGGAACTAGAGATTCTTGGATAAACATTAGAAGAGTATTAATTTTACATATACAACCCCAACCACTCAATTACACCCATGGTTACCCTTACACCCATTGAATCACCCCTTACCCCAACCCTAGGTCTAGTGTACCATGGAAGAGAGAAGAAGAAAACTACTCCTAAACAAGAAACTAGGAGAATAAGACATTCTTAACTCTTGAATGGTCTTGAGATGGATGGACACCTTGGGGAATGCTCTTGGGGAGGGTGGAGACTTTATTCCTTCGTCAAGAAGCTTTGGAGGCACCAAAAACTCGAACTCCCCTAAAAAGGGTTGAAGTCATGCATTATATAGTGTTAAATCCAGGGGACGCGACCGCAGGATTCGGGTGACCGCAGGTGGCCGCAAGAGTTGAGATGTCGCGGGCGCGAAGGTCGAGACCGTGGGTTTGGAGGCCTTACTCTCCATCTTATGCCCAAAACATTTGACAGTGACTACGCATATTTATTGCGTGGCCGCGGTGAGTAGTGGGGCGCGGTCTGTAGTCCTTATCGGGTGCAAAATTCACACCATCACTCTAGACCTTCAGACCTCCGAATGACAAACCGTTTGAACCGAGTCAAAGATCTTGCGGCGACACTCTCTAACCATGTGACCTGAAACAACATAAAACACACTTGAAACCAAGTAAAAATGGATTGTGAAAGTCCCTGGTCAACATAATCGAGTAAAATGTCAAAACAAGGCAAAATGGAATAAAATCATGGAAAATGGGTGTAAGACATCTAGAAAAAGTGGTTAAGTGCGGGGGAAAGTGATATAATTTTCGTGCATTAGGCCGCTGTTAAACTGTCTAATTTAACATCGGCCACTAAGCCACTATTAAATTGTCGAGACTTCACCAATTTAACAGCAGTCAAAAGTAGGTCGCTGTTAAGTAGGTGCTATTAAATTAATTGTTTCTTGTAGTGTCTATACTCTATAAAATATTGCTTTAGTTTTAAACTCCCTTTAAAAACCTTCTTAAAACTATGCACCATGCAAGACCATGAAACCACGTAGACTCCCGAATACCATTACTATGGAATCTAGTACTGATACAGATATGGAATATCTCCCCTCTTAAGGTTCGCGACGCCTCAGAAGAGTAGATAGAATACCTATATGGGCAGAAGATAACCAGGCTCTCATACCCATTGTAACACCCCACCTAGAAGACTTTAGCTGAAACAACTGATTCAACCCATCCATACTCTAACCGGGGGTTGCTAACCCCCAAATATCAATCATTAATACAATAAACCATAAATGCATCACAATCCCGATAAAACAAATTAACTTCCTTTATTAAATCTTGTACACCAATACCATACCATACAATACTCAAGCAATAACCAATACATGTGTGCTTTCCATAAAATACTCATATGAAATTCAATAAGGAAGACTATTGAAATAACCTTGTAGATCCCCATGATATGAACTGTAGGCAACCGTGGGCCGCGACCTTATACCAAATGTTTAGCAACCTAACAATCGAATCCAGTCTCAAAACTGGGATGAAAACGGACTTGGACCCACTAGCTATAAAGAGCTAGGAACCCAAAGTATCAAGGTCGAATGGTGCCACAAAGTCAAGGGTGGTGACATTGGCCACGATAAATCAACCTAAAAGATATGCAACAACGAGCAAAAGCTAGAAGGAACAAAAAAAGGTGTAATACCCTCAGATAGCACCAACTATTGCGTAATCCCCAGAATATACACACCGTATTAGAAAATACTGAAATAGCTCAACCTATCGACCGCCAAGTTTCATCGTAGCACGTCGTCAAAATCTTCCGTTAATTTGTAGAGATGGCATAACGGTGTTAATGACGGTGCAAATAAGCTAACGTGGGTTCTACTTAGACGAAAAAATATGCCACATCATCAATAAAATAATTTTATTTAATAAAAAAATAAATAAACAAAAAGTCTTTTACTCTCTCTTTAATCCTTCTCTGATTTCTTATGTCTCCACCTCAATCCCTTCCGATTCAGATTCTCCTCCCCACAAACTTCCCTTATTTCCTTCTTTCTTTCTTCTTCCTAATCTCCTCAATCAAAACCCACCAAAGCTCCAAAAGCTTCCTTTCATCAATGAGGAGCGGCCGACTTAGATCCCGCGGCGGCGGGGCATCTTCAGCAACCTCAATTATTTCCCTTCCTCATATAAACTTTCACGGCGTAGTTTTCGTTTTCCCCACTTTCACGACGCCTTTAGAATCACCGCCTCTGTCGTGGCGGATGTCGTCGTCGTCGGAAGCTCTTCGACGGGAAGCTCCACTCTAGGACGGGAAGCTCTTCGACGGTCAAAATTACATTCACTCTCTAGAAGCTTCTGCAGAACTGCAACAGTCCCACTTTAGGAGCGAGTCAGACTTTCAGACTTACGAATACTAATCTGGAGAGCTAAGGAGACGAGAGGCAGGGGAGGAAGGAGGGGAAGAAGAGGAATTAGAGTCGTTCTGGATTTCATAGAGGGAGGGGTGAGGAAGTGGTCGGGACCGTCGTCGTCAGAGGTGAATGAGCCAAGATCGAGTCTATTGACGGCTCTTTGGCGACAGCGATAGTGGGTTCTGGAATTCGGTTGTTTCGGACTCCGATGTATCTTCTTCTTCTTCAATATCTTCTTCATCATCATCGCCGGAAGAAGAAGCAGAGGAGGGAGAGGATCAGACAGTTGGGGATGGAGGTGACGGTGGGACCCAACGGGGAGTGTAATTAGAGAGCTGATTCGATCGGGAACGTGTTATGGTGGGCGACGGCGATGGCGGATTTGGAATCGATGATGATGACGAAGCTTCCGAAGCTGGCAAAAATAGTGACGATGTGGTCGAAGAAGGATGAAAAGATGGCTATGGAGAAGATGATATTTAACCAATTTATTTCTTTTCTGTACTTTATTATTTTAATAAAATGCCACCTCATATTACATTTAAGTGGTTTATATGCCACATCAGCGAGATTGCCAACTCAGACTAACGGAATACGTAAAAAATTGACGGCATGCTATTTGAAACTTAGACTCTAATAGCTGGTGCCAAATAAGTATTTTATAAAACGGTGTGTATATTCTGGGGATTACGCAATAGTTGGTGCTATCTGAGGGTATTACACCACAAAAAAACAAAATTTCTGAAATCAAGTTTATTAATCAAAATCTGTCTAAAAATGTTGTACAATGGTTCCTATTTATAGGATTGGGGGTCGGTCAAAGGCTTCTCTGTTTCCTTGTACAACTCTAACTCTAAATATTAATTAAAATAATATGTATCATAACTAAAAAGGAATAAAAATTCAACTCTAAAAGGGAAAAATCTGAAAAGACTAAAAAACTCCTAATCTGGTCACTAAAGTCCTAATTTGGCATCGCTCAGTATTCCAACTATGTGCCAGACAAGGAATCTGAGGTTCTCGGTCACGACTCTAGAAATCCTAGCGCATTGCGGATTCCTTCCTTCGGTCGGCATTAGCGCGTTGAGGATTCCTTCCTTCGGTCGGTATCAGGGAAATCCTAGCGCGTCTCGGATTCATTCTTTCAGTCAGGATCATGATCCGGTTAGGCTCGGTCACCTCTAGTCCGGTGCCCAACATCAGTCTCGCATCAGTGTCCGCGTCCGGATCGGCATCAGTGTTCAGCTCTGGAACGGCACCAGTTCTCGGTTGGGACTCAACATCCGGCTCAACATCAGCATCAGTGTTCGGGTCACCCTCGATCGACATCATCATTAGTGTTCGAGTCACCCTCAGTCAACATCATCAACAACCTCGTCTGTCGGTTTGACATCAGTTTTGTTCGTCCCTCAACATCATTTGGTGCAACACTCGACATTATCATCTCTAGCACCAGGCATCCATTCCTTAGCATCTGTCGGTCATCCTCTTCGTGCTTGGTTAGACTCCAAGCATCCACATAGACATTGACCCTAGCCTTGAAGCTTTTCTCTTGGCTTCGTGTCCAAGGCTTCTCCGGCCGTGACCACGAGGTGACGGGTGCATCATTCCCCTCTTCTTGTGAAGGATTCGACCTCAAATTTGGATCTACAAGATCGTCATAAAAAGGGGTTAAGTCATCAACATTAACACTTACACCATACTAATCAGGCAAATCAGCAGTATAAGCATTATTGTTGATCCATTGCAAGATCGTGAAGGTCACAAGGACTACCAGTACCAGTAAACCTAGAGGATTTCGCAATCTTGGGGTGGGCCACCAGCACTGAAATCCTGAACTAGCCTATTAATAGTTGAGGCAATAATCCTCATACTAAAGAACCAAGGACTCTAGCCTTAGCTAGTTCCATAACCCGTAATCTAAAAGTCAGCCCAAACCAATACCCCTCAAGTCAAACCACTACAATGGCTAGAACCAATACTATGTCAAACATATCCATAAAAATAACAAAACCATATGCTGAACAGATAACCATAACTGCTTGAATAAAACCAAAATAGTAAACCCCCTCACCTCTGTTTTTTTTACGGCGTGAACTGCCTCGTCATCCTGATGCCACCAGTTCTGAGGGTTCATCGATCGTAGCTCTAATGTGGGAATTATGCTCGAATTCCTCCAAATGAACCTCATAAATAGAAAAGCCACAAAAGGGTCACTTCAATTTTCTAGGGGACGTTAAGGTCACTGAACTTTCAAAAGGGTGCAAGCTGGGTCACCTTCTTCTCCGATTAAACGTCTATCGCTGGCAACCGTCGCCGCCTCCAAACTTCTTGGAGCGCATAACTCAAACCATCAATGACATTTTTTCGTGGCCGTCATTGCCTATTCCTCCTTTCCTTGTTGCCGGAGCATTGGAAACATCTGGCAAAGGGTCGACGCCCCTTCGTCCGGTGATCCTCCTTCCTTTTTGCTTCACTTATTTGACGTTGAGGAACAAGATTCGCAGTCCTCCACTTCTTGAACGGACAACCGAACCCAAATCCAGTTCCGATCATCCAAGCCACCCTCGAGATCTCGTGCGATGGCTTCCTCTTCTCTGATTTAGACCAGCTCTTGCGGCTCCTCTTCTCTTTGTCTCTCTCGATAACCATGAGCTGTCGCTTACACCTCGAAATCCATGGCTACTCCCCCAGTTAAAACCTTCATTAAACCTTCCTCCTTGTGTGACCAAACTGAAAGGGTTGGGCCCAAACACACTTCCCTTGCTTTTGAATGCACGCCCAAACTGGATGGGTATAAACTAGCCCACTACTCATTCCCTAGCTAAACCTGGCCACGTTGCTTCCCTTAAACATTCACGAGCTTCGTGCCCAACTAGCTCCTCTTCTTCTTTTAATTTCACAGCAGCTAATACGATGGGCTTTAAATCCGACCAAGCCCTAAGCTCTCCTTTAAATAAAACAAGGCATTCAGCCTTGATTAAACGAAAATCACATGGGTCGGGGCCTTCTTAGTTCGACTAAAGGATTTAGGACCTCAACCCAAATGCTAACTTCGATACGCGAAAAATCCATAACAAATTAATTAACCTTAATTAATTCGTTCATGAAGATTTAAGAAATTAATCGATTTAAAGAAAAATTGAAAAACCGAGTGATTAACTAGAGTCAGATTGTTACATCGGGTTCAGGTATACTCATTATTCGTCGGGCCAACTTTTAGCCCTACATATGAGAATGAATATATATAAGTCCTGATGGCAATATCCAAATTGAGACCTTATCTGGAAGAGAGAATATTTGAGATAATAATAGACCACGAAAGCTTAAAATATTTGTTTGGCCAAAAACTTCATACCTTTCTAACAAAACTCAAAACCGCCTTATACTTACTATTCTTATGGAAACCTCTTGTATTTCATACCCAATACTTCATCTAATATTGTTTTTATGTTGACACTTCTTCCAGCGCTACAGTATGGATTCGTTTGAAGGGATGGTTCGACAGGTTAGTGCATTGGAAGGCAGCGTTAAAGCAAGTGCGGAAAAACTCCTTTGGAGAATTTTGATTTGTAATGTATGGAAGGAGAGATGTAGTAGAATTTTTTTGGGGGTAGAGCATAGGACGTCCCATCACATTATAGAAGTGATTAAGGGTGAGATTAATAGTTTTGCCCTTGGTCACAAAGAAGAAAGTAGTATAGTGGGGTTAGTATAGTTAGTCTTCTCTCATTCTTGTTTTGATGTACTGTTATTCAACGATTTTGATGAATACAAACCAGCTCAACTCATCAAAAAAAATTCATACCCATGTGTTGGGTTGGATAAGTTATTGGGGTTAAACTTTTAAATTAAGTATAGGCAAGGTAAATTTAACAAGGCCGTTGATTCCTTGTCAAGGTTGCATGAGCCAAATCCAGAAGAGGGATTAACCAACATCATCACTGCAATTTTACTTGACTATATCACCAACATAGAGTCAAGTTATGTTGGTGATAATGAGCCTCGAAACTTCATTACAACTACAACTACCAGAAAAGGAGGACCTTCGCTCTACCACTCCCACAAGGATTAATGAGGTATAGAGGTATGATCCATGGGATGATAACTCAACTACTTTACCTATTTCATTCATCCCCAACTTGGGGTCATTCTAATGGCCAAGTAAAATATCATAGGATCAAACGGTACTTCGTATGGTGATGTGAACTAGGGCTATAAAATAGTCATGATTCGACACCTCTATTCAGTGATCAAGAGAATCAAAAACAAATTCAAAACGAAATGGAATATGACTTAGACCCTATAGCTAAAGAACTATGAACTCTAACTATCAAGGTGAATGGTGCCACAAATTTAGGGGTGATAACCTAGACTCGATAAACCCGACCTCCTTAGCCTAACAAGAATACGCCAAAGCAAGACGAAATCAAAATAAGTAATCAATGTTTAAAGAAACTTTATCAATGAGCCAATCTGAGTTTTGCAAGTTAATGAACCCTTTAATTCCTTATATAGGTGAGGGTGTCGGCCAAAGGGCCATGAAACTAAGTCGAATCTAAGTCTAAAACTAATAAAATGTTACATGTTCAACTTGACTTAGGACTAAATAATAATTTAATAAGGATAGATGATGATTCCTAAAAGGAATGGGAGTCCAGGGCTAAGCAGTGGTAAGGGAAACCCTAACTAGGGTTTCAGTGCGGTGCAGTGGGAATTTCCTACTCTCACGAGGAAATATCCATGGATTGGGTGGATCGACGGGGGGACTTTTGGAGGTATGGCAAAGGTTTCCCAAGGCCTACTACATCCATTGGAAGCCTTTAGGTAAAAACTTTAGGAATTTGACCCTTGTGGCGCGGTGGCTCAATGGTGGTTTGTGGTGCCCCAACAGTGAGGTGTGGCAGTCTGGATGGTGGTGGACCATTATTGGAGCGTGATAGATCAATGGTAAGTACTGACGGTCCAAAATTAGACTGTGGAAGTGTGGCCATGGATCATGGCAGTGTGGCCATAGACCGTTACGGCGCGACAGGAAGGTGTGACGGCACAACAAGGAGTTGAACACTTGTGATGAATTGTAACGTTGTCCAGCAGGCCCTGATCAACCCGTCCTCAATCTCATCATGTGGAACTTTTCTCCAATGCTCCATGGAGATTTCCATCTTCTTCCTAAAGGTCGTGGCTTGACTTTGAGTGCTCACACTATGATCTACTATGGTGGCCATGCTTAGGATGGCATAATCATGCCCCCTTCTTGAAAAGGATTTGTCCTCAAATCTAATCCACCTATCTTGTCGTTGTATGGCGTCAGGTCAGCCATGAAGGTGGCACTCACGCCATATTCTCTTAGAAGGTTGATTTTGTATGAATTGTTGTTAATCCGTTGGAGAATCTTGAAGGGTCCTTCTCCTTGAGTTAGCAGCTTGGATATCCTTTTCTTGGGAAGCATCTCCTTCCCAAAGAGGATCAGCACAAAGTCTTTTGGCTCTAGGAAGACTTCTCGTCAGTCTGTATTGACATTCTTCATGTGGTGAGAAGTCCTCCTCTCGATGTTAGATTGATGCATGAGAAAGCTTGAGCCTCTCCATGCATCTCCTTCACAAGACTTGTTATTTCTTCTCCATCTATATTGACAAGTTCGGGTGAAGACAATGGAGATAAGTCTAAGGGAGTCAAAGGATTAAAAATATACGCAAGCTCAAATGAGATGTATTTAGTAGCACTATGAACAACTCTGTTACAAGCAAACTCTACGTGTGGCAAGTAATCTTCCCATGTTTTTATGTTATTAGCCCTAAGAAGTTTCGACAAGGAGCGATTGACTACTGATTTGTGTCCATCCGTTTGAGGGTGGCAAGTAGTAGAAATCAACTTAGTTCCTAGTTTATCCCATAACGTTTTCCAAAAGTAACTCAAGAACTTTGAATACCTATGTGAAACTATGGTGAGTGGCATGCAAGAATTCGTACAACTTCCCTAAAGAATAGGTTAGCTACATGAGATGCATCATCAGTTTTATTACAAGGGATAAAGTGAGCCATTATAGAAAATCGATCAACCACAACAAATATTGAATCCGATAGCCTACTTTTAGGAAATCCTAACAAAAAATTGATCAAAATAACAATCGAATGAGAGTTAGGGATTTAAAGTGGAGTGTAAAGCCCTTGTGGTTGCACTCTCGATTTGGCTTGATGACAAGCCGCACACTTTGACAAGTGTTTCTCCACGTCATGTCTCATATGTGTCCAACAGAAGTGTTCTTGGAGGGTAGTCACAGTTTTTGCCATTCCAAATGTCTCATGAGTCCTCCTCCATGTCCTTTCCTAACCAAACATCTCAACAAGAAAAGTTAGGTTGACAGAGTTTGTTCTCTTGGAAAAAGTGTCCATCTAATGATAAAAAAAAATTAAATCTTGATGTTTCACAAGATTAAAATTGTTGGATACGTCATACCACAAAAGTGTAAGGGAACGATTTCCCAACGTATGAAATATGAGGGCATATGCCCATCCACTGCATACACAAAATTTTTTCCTTTTTTGGAACCCTAATAGTAGGGAAATCCTCGTCGTCTTGACCATCAACCTCCGAGTCATCTGAGACCATCCCATCCTCGTCCTAGAATTCTTGGTCCAAGTTAGAGTTTCCCATCACTGTGTCTCTAAAGGACATGACCTTCTTGACGTTTAATTGCTCCAGCTGTTTCCATGAATTTTCAATTAGAGTGGGACCACTCCAATTTGCTCCTTCAATATTAGTTGTTTTGACTTCTTTTTATATCTTGAGAGGTGACGAGCCAACATCATGAGGTCTAAAATCTGTCAATTTTTTCTTCATTAGAGGGATCACTACGGAGTTCATGTTGGCCATCAAAAACCCTAAACACGAGAGAGAAAAACCCCAATTAAGTTAATTTTAATTTAGTTCAGTTTTCATTTTATTTTCATAACATGTCAAATATTAAATTACAAGAACAATTGGCAAATGGTAACACACAGATAAAGGTTTCTCCAAATTACCAGAATACCAACGTAGTTTGGAGGTCTCACGTCCATGTCAGTCGGGTGAGATAGCAACAACAAAGCGCAGATGAAAACTTTCACCCACAAAGATTAATTTTTTTCTCTTAGATTCCCAGCAACCATACAATCTCGATAGAAAGGAAATTTAAATCAAATTTACAACACAAATGACAAACGTCTAGATCAGCCGCCAGATCACATATCCCATCCTATCTGTCAGATCACATTTAAATCAAATTTGGAAGGTGATGCAGAGGTGCAGATTTCTTTATAAGGGTGTGCACACCTTTCTTCAAAACCAACACCTTTTTGGCTGACTTGGTCAAACAAAATTTCTTCATGCTTCCAAGCAGATGTCCTCCTACCACTCCTATGGCCAAAACACTTTGTGAAAGCCTCTTCATGATGTCCATGACATGTGTAATAATCAAAACCTCCAAACGATATCAAATAGACCCGTAACAGACAGAGGAGACCCAAAACACCCCAACTAGTCAAAACTAGTGAAACTACCAAACTAATGCATAAAGAGGTGAGAATATGAATGAAATGTGGCTTAATATGGACAGATGAATATAATGTGGTAAATCTAGCGCCATCACTTAGTAACCATGACTGCAAGATCATCTTTTTTTTATTGTTGTGCATATTTGTATGTTGTTCTTCGTGATGTCTTTGTAGGAGTTACTTTGGTTCCACCATTATAGATTGTGATAGTGTTTGCTCCTAGTTCCATGACTTTCTACCCCAGAATCTCGCTTTAGCAAAATTTTCAAGGACTTTTTTGGACTGCAATTGTTAGTCTTCTATGATCGAAAGGTGTCACCGTATGTAGGTGAGTGGTGGTAACGTTGTTGTTTCAGCTCTAGTTAGAAGGATTAAGTTGGAGGTGTTGACTTTTGCTTCTATGACATAATTTCCAAGTTATTAGCTTAGTGTTTCAGTTGGTTTAATATTTTCTCCTCCCTCCCAATAGAGTGAGTGGCATCCTATTTGTTTCTTTAGTTGTCACGTTGGTTGGGTTCCTTTATACATAGAGGTGGAAATTTGATCTTGATTTGTTCAAACTGACCAAATTCATTCGGACGTGATCGCCAAATTTTAATTTCATCCAATTCAAAATTGATCGTAGCATGAATTTGGTGTCCAATTTGGTGACCGGTTTAATCAAACCTGTTTAGGAATTTAAAAATATGAATTAAATGTCCAAATTTGAGAGAAATAAATAGATTGAAATATACAAACCAAGGAATTAAACATCATCCATGATTAAATGTTCAAACTAATGATTTAAATGTTTAAAATAATGTAATATTGTCCAAATTTATCCAAATTTATTTAAATTTGATTCAACTCGGTCAATTCGGCCACAACTAGGCCTGGAAATCGGTCGATTTTTGTCAAACCAAAATGATTTGGTCGACCACTGATTTTGAATGGTTGAGGAATTGCAACCATTTCCAGACCGATTTGAATTTGGTCAAATTGAATTTGAATTCAAATCGGTCACGGCCAACCAAAAAATCAATTGACTGACCGATGGCGACTTCAATGGAGGAATCGTCAGAGCCTCCTTACAGGGGTAGCCGTTAGAGTCGAAACATAGAGGATGCCGACGATGTATTTTTCAATGACAGAAGCGAGGAAGTCGACGACTTAAACAAATCTTCGGGTTGATGGGATTGGGTGACCGGAGGCTTGGGAGTAGAGCTGGCAAAATGCTGGCCCGACCCGATAAACCCGCCCAGCCCGCCCAATCCGTAGCCCGATTGACAAAAAAGTCAACAGTCCAACCCGCAACCCGATGAACCCGCAACCCGACTTACCCGCAACCCGATAAACCCGCAACCCGACTAACCCGTAACCCGACTAACCCACAACCCGCCCGCCCAACCCGAATAACCTGATTGTCACACAATTCATAATATCCCGTGCTTTAAATATCAACAATATGTCATTATTAAAGATATAAAATTTTCATCCACTTCTGACTTCACTAAGTTTATTTCCAAAATAATAAAATTAAAAACAGAAACAAAACGTTTGGCCTAAAAATGTCATAAAATATAAGTGGCTAGATTTGATATTTTTTGAAAGAATTGTCTAAATTTATAAATTAGTCCAATGTCAAACTCTAGAACTTAAAAGCTAAATTATATTCAATTTCATTTTATTTATATAAGTATATGTAATTTATGAAAATAAATTATTATTTTTAATATATGAACAGCGGCTACAGCCTAAAAGCCTTAAGCCTACCCGCGAATAAAAATTTAATATTTTTTAATATTATTTATCACATAAATAAACTTATATAAAATTTTTGCAAATTGTAGTTGAGAGTTGAGACTAGTAACCCGTGGGCAACCCGAGATCCGCCCGGCCCGTGACCGATGAACCCGCGACCCGACTAACCCGCAACCCGGTAAACCCGAGACCCGACTAACCCGCAACCCAATGAACCCGACCCGTGGCCCGCCCAGCCCACCCGTTTGACAGCTCTACTTGGGAGTAGGAATTATGATTGACCAACGGCGAGACAAGAAGGAAGAGGCCCGGGCCAGAATGAAGAAAGCCGGGAGAAAGACTCCCTACGGGCGCCGGCACCAGCCTTGGAGGACCCCGATCGGCGCTCAGTACCGAGCCAACGAAGGGCTCGAGCCTTGGGAGGTTTAGCACCGGCGCTAGGCTCCATAGGAGCTCAGGAGCCTAGTCTAGCAGCCACCACCCCGGGAGAAGAGAAGAAATGGGAGGAAATGAAGAAGCTGGAAGAGGAGGATCGATCGGGCCGATCGAGCAAGAACCCCGGAGCCCGAGCAGGATCAGCATCAGACCCCGCGGTGCCCATCAGTTGGAGCCCCGTGCATTCCCCAGCCCTATCACCCGACGTCGCCGCCAATTCCAAGCCCGACACAAAAGGCGGCACCGACTTTCCTAATCCGGACCACGCGTGAGCATCAACCCGACCGAATTCGCCGGATCCGCCGGTTTAGGGTTTTTAGCACGTTTTGTTATTTTTATTCCTTTTTAGAGTTGGACTCGGATTTCTCTTTTAGTTCTCGATTGTTTCAGAATAATTAAGTCATTTTAGTAGTCTAAATAGAACTCTAGGTTATTTATTTATTATTTCTGAATTTATATCTAAGTAGGAAACTGTGGGGATGTCCCGGTTCCTCTTGTATAAATAAGAGGCTTTGGCCTCTCTTGTAAATTCAACCTTTTTCGAAATCAAATACAAATCAGAACTTTTGTTCTCGTTCCTTTTAAGTTTTGCTCATGCATAGCTTAGGGAACGGTGTTATCAACAGAAGCAACCATCTTCTGTAGTGGAGCCGATCGACTGGACACTTAGGGTTCTCGGTTATTTACAACTGACGGGTCCAAGTACGCATCCGTCAGGTTACATAGGTGAGCATAGTGTCGGAATTCAAGACTAATGGTGGTTAGGGTCGTGTGGCAGCCGCGCCGAGGTTCTTCATCCAAGAGGTGAGCGGGTTGAGGACAAGCCGACTACACGGTTCACATCAAGATGGGACGAAGAAAAAATCTCAACATATTTGGAACCTCCGCAGAAGAACAGATCTGAGAGCATTCTCCATGGGATATGGGATGAACAATCATCCTCCTTCGTCTCTCATTGCAAACCCTAGCTCTGGAAGAGAAGAAGAGAGGTTGCTGAGGTGGAAGAAGAAGAAAAGAAAAAGAAGAAGAAATATGGATCTTGAATAGAGGAGGGAGGAGAAGACATCGACAGAGGTTCCTTGCCAGTTCGGTCAATGACCAAAATTGACCGATTTGGCCGATGACCGAAATCTGGCCAAAACCAATGATCATGTTTGAAACCGATCCTCTAAATTTGGTCATTTGGTAGTAAAAATCAATTTTAATTCTGTCAGGTTTCGGTCAGAACAAAAAACCAACCCGAGTTATCCAACCATAGCCGCAACCACTGTTTGTATTTCGAATGAATTCGCATTCAATAATCAATCTAATTCAATCCAATTAAATCGAAATTGACCAATTTGCACGGTTGTCCTTACTCTTGACTTCCTTACTTATGAAAAAACTTAGGGTAGCTTGTTACGAGGGAATTCAAAGTCGGGGTGTAACATCCCCACCCAACTAGACGGTTTAGAACTCGAGTTCGGGTGATCGAGGCATTGGAAACAGTGTCTTGAAGTCCCATCAAAGTTCGGGATGTTCGTGTTTAAGTCGGCTTGAAGTTACAATCGAGCATGTTGTATAGTGGGTACAACACGTCGTGTTGTTCTATTACACGCCGTGTGTCTTCAAGGTACACGTCGTGTATCTGTGATACACGGTCGTGCTTTATTTCCTGGGAACCACGACCGCGGATGCTTTTAAAACCCCACGGTCGTGTAGTTGTACAACACGTTGTGCTTCTTCATGAAACACGTTGTATAGTATACAACACGCCGTGTTGTTTGACCTGCATATAAAAGGACGGGTTTTGACGAATTTCTATAATTTCGACCTCTCTCTTTCATCTTGAATATCCCTTTGACGAACCAAGGTTTTCTCAACTTCAAACCTTGATTCTGGGAGCTACGGGTGTCCGATCAAGGCGTCATTTCTTCCTGTGCGTTCCTGATGACTAGGAGAAGAGATCACACTTCTTGGTTTCTAGAGTTTTGGAGCGGGGTGCTGTTAGTGAGGGAAGGAAAAGCTACATTTTTTTAGAAGGAGGTTTTGTTCGTTCGGGTTTCTAGAAGTTGTTTAGAGTCTCGTCTTCTTGTCAAGTTCTCGTGGTTAGAGTGAGTGGTGTTGAGGTTCAGGTGCTTCGGTCGAGTTCAGAGAGGTTGCTGGTTGGAGGTATGAGGTGAAGATTGGCGATCTACCTGAAGTTGACCGTTTCTCTCATTTTACGTTTTCAGTTGACTATTTATCATTGGGGATTTGGTAATCGTTTGAGGACTAACTTTAGATTTTTAGTTTATCGATTTGTAGTCGGATTTTATTTATTGGAGGCCTCCTTATAGTTATATTTAATTTTAATGTTGGTTTTTCCACTTTCTTTTATTGTACTATCTTTCTAGTGATGCTCATTACCGGTTCAACCACGAGTTTACTTGGGTTGATTCGGGGTGGGTGTTACACGAGGAAATATCTATTTAGGGAGAAATGAGAATCTCGAAATTCATTGTTTGGTATTGATATATGTTAAAATTCATTTTTTCAGGATATCTTGGAAAAAAAGATAAATGTGATAAGTTCTAATATTGAATAAAATAAAATAAATAATTAATAATTTGGTTAAGAACCATACTTCCCTCATCTTCTTACTCTTCAATCTTCATTCACAATCAGTATTTTAGTCCCTACTTGTCCAGCTGCGGCAGATGGTGTAATCGAAGAGTCGCTATGGAGAATGGAAATTATCAGGAGGTGGTCAAAATCGGATCGCTCGAGGAGGAAAGCGGATCTCGGAGGAGGGAAGAGGATTTTGTTTGAGAAGGGAGAGCGTGCACTGCCACTTGTGAGTCTGCATTCCGGCGAGGTTTGGGCGATTGTGATGGAAAGGTCTGATTGAGAGGATGTGGGCCTTGTAGGCGTCGACTTTGGGGACGTGGAGCTTGTTCGGGATGGTGAAGATGCTCCAATTTGATGAATAGGTGAGCACTCTTTGTCACCTGATTGAATTCTGAGCAACATCGATTTTAGAACTTCGACGGCGCCGACAGTGATTCTTGGTACTTGTCCATTTATATTTTTAGTTACTATGGATCGAACCATCAAGTCAAACCTTTCTCTGAATAAGGTTGTTGAACTTGAAGTAGTAAAGGAAAAAGACAAAGTGATGACAGGAAAAAGTAATAACGGAAAGAAGAGAAGTTATCAGACAATGGGACCAACAATGCTTGGAGGAACTTAAAATTTTTTGGGGGAGGCAAAAATTGTGAGAATACTTGCTGGAGAGGGGAATTGGGTTGGTGGGTGTTTTAAAATACATATCCATTACCTTTCCAAAACTACCAAACAATGAATTTCGCAAATACTGATTTCTAGAAAACACACTCAAACTTCCCTTTACTTGGATACTCACGAGTTTGTTTTCCACCATAATTGGGGCATTGTATAGAAAGGAAAGAATGCAATTGAGTACTTCCAATATTTTTTGTTGATTCACACGGTTGTGGGCAACTTATCGGAAATTCGTTAGGTGCTGAATCGTTAATTGCTGAATTGGGCTAAATGCAGATCCAAGCCATCAATCTTTGATGGGTCCAAATTAACGACCTAGATAACAAGACTAATACGGAGACTATACTGGGGGCATTTGTGGTTTTTAATACTGGGGGTTATGCGTGCAGCTGTCATGGGTTTAAATGCTGGTTTGACAGCGCCTGGCCTTTGTGGGAATGTGTAGCGACGAGTCAATTCCCTTAGTCAAATCGAAACGGCGTAATACGAATACGAAATCCAGTCGGAATAGCTTTTAATCTCCTTGCACCCTTTAAAATAAACCCCCCTTTCATTACGAGATTCATATGTTCGTATTGCCCTAAAAATGAGTTTTTTAGCTTTGACAAACCAACTTACTACAAGGATGGATAGCGATTCCAATTTTGTGGATACGAAGAAGGAAAATAGGAATAAGAAGTCACTAAATACGAATAAGCCGAAAGCGGCACACAGACTGCAGTGGAGATGCTAAAGCAGAGCACTATTGAACCTATGGAAAGACACACCCAAACCTCGTAAGAACATGGCGATCGAGAGAGGGCTTGATTTTGTTTAATTTTTTGGCATTACAAATATTTGGGCGGAGGAATTGATTTGGGTGATAAGCATTTTTATTTCCACACATAGACATTGTCAGTGAGACAGGATTGTTCCATCCAACTTACTTGAGCACATTTCTCGGATTTATGGCCTAAAACAAGGCCCAATGAGAGTATCCGACTACATGGGCAACTTTGATTCTTCTATGGTACAATGGGGTACATAATTGGGGGTACAAACTGATTCAGACAGGAACACCATTGTCCCAAACTTGATAGATATAATAAGACAAGGTGAGGACGACGACGAGAAATAGTATAAGATGTTTGTTCTCGCATTGGTTGACCTACTATTCCAACCAAAAGGCAATCGTACTGTGTCGCTTGAAATGCTAGGTATATTCTATGTCGACCCCCTCCTATTTTGGCTGAGTTGAATTGGTGCAAGTTCATCATTGACATATATAGGAATTAGGTCCCAAATTCAAAAGGTTATGTGGAGGTGGACCTGCACCTTCTCATTGTGAGTTATACGAACTTGTCTTATTTTCGTAATGATTTTAAATCTATTCGTAAAACTGAGACCGTCACGTATGACCTTTAACATTAAGTACATTTTTACATGGTGGGGTTATACATGTATTCTTTGTTGACATGGTGGGCTTAGATGGAGATGAAGTCCCCAAGGCCAGACCGTCTATAAAGAATTGGCATCAATCAAATGCTAATCTTCACCTGAAAAGGCTGACGAATAACGGAGGTCTTGGAACCGGACATCTGAAGAAGTGGTCATGGGAAGATGAAATGCAACTCGTCCCCGTCAATGAAGATATAAGGAACTTTACACACCCCCCCCCCCCATTGTGAACGAGATGGGGTCCAGGAGAATTAAGGTTTGTGTGCCTAGAACCAAGAAGTCATAGAAAAATTCGGAGCACACACAACATTCAAACAAGAGACCGGAGGGAACTAAGCACACACAACAATCAAACAAGAATATGAAGGGAACTAAAAGGAAGTTTCAAAAAATACATTCGAGGATACATATGGAAAACATGTACGAGGGGGTGCTAGAAGAACTCATAACATAGAACCTCACAATGAATGTAGATCATCTTCCAGCCGAGGAGGTAAAAATATTTTGTACCATTACAAAATATTTCGTATTATTGTTTCGTAATATTATATACGGAGATTTACTAATTGTATGAAACGGGTCATACCAAACATATTTTTACGAAACATGGAAAATGAAATATTTTTTACGACACGAAAAATTAACCCATTATGTTTTTAGATAACAATATGTGTGAAGAATACTTTGTTTTATACGAAATGAATAATAATGCTATGAAACGAATTATACGTAATGACGAATACTTCGTTTTATCGTTGATTACCTAGAGGATCCACACCTACACGATATCCCCTATGACCATCCAGTTAAGCAGCCCATAGAGGAGGTCAAGCAATCAAACAAGAAGATGAAGGGAACTAAAGGGAAGTCTCAAAAAATACATTCGAGGATACATTTGGAAAACATGTACGAGGGGGTGCTAGAAGAACTCATAACGCAGAACCTCACAATGAATGTAGATCATCTGCCAGCCGAGGAGGTAAAAATATTTTGTACCATTACAAAATATTTTGTATTATTGTTTCGTAATATTATATACGAAGATTTACCAATTGTACGAAATGGATCATACAAAACATATTTTTAGGAAACATGGAAAACAAAACATTTTTTTACGAAACGTGTCACACGAACAAATTTTATGACATGAAGAATTAACCCATTATGATTTACATAACATTATATACGAAGAATACTTCGTTTTATACGAAACGAATAATAATGGTATGAAACGAATTATACGTAATGACGAATACTTCATTTTATTGTTGATTTCCCAGAGGACCCACACCTACACGATATGCCCTATGACCATCTAGTTAAGCAGCCCATAGAGAAGGTCAAGCAATCTCTTGAACAGGTAGCTTACAAAACAGGAATCATTGAACAAGTTGTTGAAGAAGAATTAGCATCACGTCAAGGCGGTAAAAGTGATACGAATGAGACGGAAAACAATTGGTAGGCGGGAAGAAGAGATGGAAGAAAGGATATTGGCTGAAGAAATGGTCCATGAGTTGCTCCATACGCAAGAGGGCGACCAGATTGTCCCCATGAGTGAACAGAGTACTGTTGTGGGCAAGGATGTTGACACCGAGGCAGCAAATTGTATCATAAATGGAGGGGACAAGGTTAAACTCCGCGGGGAGATTGATACAGAATGACTGAAGGTTACAGGAGCCGTCTCTAGTGAGTCGGAGACATAGTCTGATATTGGTAACTTCAAAGCCATAAGTGATATAGTAATTGAAGCGAAGAAGCATGTTGCAGGCGATGATTTAAACCCCTTACCCACTATGGCTAATGATCAGGCCCTACTGCCTCTTGAGCATACTAACGATGTTGATGCTGAGTTAGACGAACGCACTACGCTGGCCGGATTGATCCATAACATGTCGTCAGGAAGGGGAGAACTTGAGAGGCAGACCCTTCCAGGAGACCAGGTATATTAGTTTTAGTGTGCAATTAACGTACGAAATCTTCGAATGCATGTGAATATACCTGAAGGGGAGCCTACGAAAGAAGACAAGATCTTACGTACGGATTCCAACTTGTAGTCAGAAATACCTGAAGGGGGTTGTTACCAAAAGAAAAGGTAATTTTGTATAGTTTTTTATTCTGATCGTTTTTACGGGATAAACTTGCTATTTTTCTGGATCATTTTTTATCAGCCAGTTCTTAGAAACTCCTCTAAAAGGAAGAGCATTTAAAACTGAAAATCAGTTGATGATGTCCCCACCAAACATTTCATCATCGTAAGCCCAACGCAATGACAACCGGTGATGTCCCCACCCAGATCATCCAGGACACGGACAATTAAGTTGAAAATCAGGTAGTCCCCACTGATTCAACAACAGGGAACATGTCCAAAGAGATGTTGATGGTTGCTGATAAGGTGGAGGGGCTTGGGTAACACACAGTTCCTACGAACCCTGCCTAAGACAGGAACCAGCTGCCCTAGGATGAAAGTGTAGACGAGGTGGAAACGCCCACGGGTCTTACGAAGCCCTCCCAAGGCAAGAACCTGTTGCCCCAAGATAAATGGAATGCATTGGTTGAGTATATGTGGTTGGATGCATTACCTGGGTAAGTAATACGAATTTCAGAATTTATGAAAACTATTATATGTAACAGATGTTGCTGCTTTGGCACTCATGTTGCTCTAAGTCTTTTTCATGTCCCTTAAATGATCAATAACAATTATTTGAAATCATTTCTATATATATATATATATATATGTATAACACTTCGGTACCCTGTGGTATCGGTACCCTATCACACTAAAATATTGCCATATTGGTGTTTTAACTTTGGAGTTTGAGGGATTTGGTATAGTATTGAGGGGTTAGGATACAGTGTTAGGAGTTTCGAGTTTATTTTTTGGGTTTATGATCTTTTAATTTGGACTTACCGTCAAATGTTAGAGTTTGGAATACGATTTAGAGTTCTGAGTCTATAATGTAGTGTTTGAGGGTTAAGATTTAGTATTTAGGGAGTTAGCATTATTAAGTAGTGCTCAGGGTTTATTGCAATAGGTTTAAGACTCATTATTTGAGTTTTAAAATATAGAAATGTGAATTTTTATGCTAGCTAGGGTACCGATACCCACGGGCACCGAAGTGTGCACCATGTATGTATATATATATATATATGGTAAACGCTTCGGTGCACCCACTAACGTTTGTGCTATCTAAAGTGATATTTCTATTGAACTAATCGTTTATATCAATAGATTTAATCTTAATAAGTCTAAATTGAGCTTAATTACAAATTTTAGTCATCATAGTATAAGATTATACCTAATGTTCTTCAGGTTTCTTTCTACAGCTGCATTTTTCCTCAATATGATAGATTATCATCTCTACCAAATTAGTTTTTTTGTTCAAATCGTCCTATATATCCTTTAACAACATGTAGATTCTTATACTCGAAAAAAAAGATATTAAAAACATGTTTATCTATCAAAATGTTAGTGGGTGCACCGGAGTGTTCACCATATATGTGTGTGTGTATATATATATATATATATATATATATATATATATATATATTATTTTAAATACAATATTTTCGCCAAACGCGTAGTCGTGGTGTGTTGGAAGCACGGGAAGCGAGCATGTTGATAGCTTGTACACGTTACTATTGGAGAAGGATTGAGCTTCAGAAGTAGATTGGATGAAAGTCGACTACGTAAGTTTTTATTATTCTCCGTAAGTGTGTGTTGTGTCCTTACGATTGTTGAACCTTTTTTCATGGTTCGTTTGTCATTCTTCGTAAGTTTGTGACAGTGGTTCTTCCCCTACTGCGCGAAAGAGCATTTCGTTGTAAACTGCTGCAACATCCATTGATCATATCCTCTCCACGTCATTCGAAAGTGTCGGGAAGTCTGTTGCAAAACTAGCTGCAAGAGTAATACCAATGTTCTAAATCAATGTCAGTTGCGAAGAAACTGAGGCATTTACGTGGAAGTATAAGACGGGGGTAAAACAGCCTGATTCGAGCTCTTGCGGCATTTTTTCCTTGCGTTTAATGGAGTGTTGGACAGGGAATGTAACCGATAATACGAAGAAAATGGGTCACAGCAGGTAATGTAATGGCTGTTAGGAAGCAGATACATATATGACTTATTTGGTTATAGTAGAACAAGATTTTGCGAGAGATGTGCAGGAAGCCAGGAAAAGCTGATAAAAATGGCTATTGTACTTAAAGACATAGAGTTTTGTAAATAGCTATGGAACCTTTATTTTTGCAAATACGAAAAAATTTATACGAACTTGTTATATGAAAAGTGGTATACGAAACAAGTGTATACTAAGCAAAGGTATTCAAATCAAGGCATACAAAACTAATGAAACCGAACTATAATGAACTGCTTACATAACGAGGTATACGAATCAAGGGGGAGACAAACCAAGGACATATGAAACTTATGAAACTGACGAAACCAGACATGAACAATTGGTAACGAAAGTTGGTGTACGAAACACGGATATAAAACAAGGGCTGACGAAACTTTTGGCGTAAACATGGTATACGAAACAAATCCTTCACGACGAAGATGGTCTAGGCAAGGGTATGTTAATTGATTCGTAACATAATAGGATAACATATTATATGAAACCAACCTATCAAATGCTTCTTGAACACATCGACTGATTTTTATAGGTAATCAAAATGTTCGATAGTGAAAAAGCACCCGTTAAGAAACATAACTGACGATACAAACGTTTGTAAGAGACGGCAGAAAGTCTTTGGCATCTGTTAGTAGATCTTAATTCGTAAACATTGTGTCCACTAACGATCAGTTTTAAGAACTCTGTTTTAGCATTGATTTTGTCGTATTTTTTTACAGTACAAAGTATGTATACGAAACAAGACAGACAACAATATTGATCTTATAGATTAAAGGGAAAGAGATAAGAAATGCTTGTATACAAAACTCTAAAAAAACCTGTATTATTATATAACAAAAGAATATAGCATTTCTTTTACAACCTTTAGCTAAACAAAGTCGCGAAGTAGGTATCTCTCTCAAAAAATTTATTCTATAAGATCAATGTTTTTGTCTCTCGTTATATAATAAAAGAATCAGTATCTCTTTCCATTGTCGTCGTTGTGCTAATGACCAGCCAGAAGTTTGGATTCAGGAAAACGCCTGGAAACTTGTATGGTGCTTAGGGGTTATAATATGGTTCGTCTTTAGCACCATATAAGTTTCCAGGCATTGCCATGAATCAAGGTAGGAGAAACAATGAAAAGAGATATTGTAAGAATCGTTTTTATTATATAATAAGAGACTATAGTATTGATCGCATAGAATACAATGTGAGCATTTTCAGTTGCATTGTCTTTGGTTGCCGCAGTTTTGGAATCTGATGCAATGCACCACCAAAGAGAAGCTTTTCGAGTGAATACGCACGAGGTAGAAGAAGTCATACTCTTACTAATCCTGAACACATGATCTTTTTCAGTGGAACGTACTATGTGGGAAATACTTTTTTATGGTATCCACTGAACAAGAATAGTACCCCGAAGAAGCTAAATGAAAGTATCAGTACCCGGGTGAACGTTTACTTCGTACGTGGCTCGGATAATTCTATCATAAGATCCATGACATCATCATCAAGTAGATTTACCCTTGTCTTCAAGGAATTAACCTCGTATTTGCCTTAATCATGAACTAGTCATCTTTAGACTTGCACCATATCAGAAGGCCACACTTGTTAGTTGGCTTCGGACAACCAAAGTAGTAGTTGTACAGACCAGATACTGAGGATCGAATACGTCGGCTTCATACAACTCGACAGGGAGATAATTTTACTATACGCGAACAAGTTTTACGAATAAGTTGTAAAGGATTACGAAGTAATTTTTGTAGCATACAAAATTATTTAATTATTAAACGAAGGAAAGATCACACAGACCATTATCAAGTATTTCGTTGAGGTCCAGTGGGGAACATCCTCTCGGTTAAGCCCAACAACACCATCTCAGTCTGGAATAGCAAAACCATCTCGACTGAGCCCACTAACTGGGTTGAGCCCATAAACACAGCTCGGAGTTTATTATGAACTGAATACGTACAAAACATAATTACGAAACCCATTAAATCAGATGAAGTTTTGTATATCCCAAAATCCATAACCTTATATGAACCAAACCGAATATGAAACCATCAAATAATAAAACAAACGGATACGAAACTTACACCTTATACGAAACTGACATACATACAACAACATTTCTCGTCAGGTCGAGAAAAGCGCTTGAAAACATTTAAGTCGCAACATTTTACGGCGTCATTTTACGGAAACGAAACAATGAAACAATTATATAAACGTTATACGAAACTTTTACATTGAAATAAAAGAACCAAAACGGATACCAAACAATGAAATAATGATACAAATGTTATATGAAAATTTTACATTATACGAAATTTCCATACATACGATAACATTTCTCGCCATGTAGTTTTTACGGACGAAGAACAACTCGAACTAAAACGAGTACAAAATCCTGACAGAAACTGACGAACGAGCAGGAATACCAAATCCTTACAAATTATGACATACATACGAAAATCAACCAAAACACGACTACTGGCCCTGATCTTCCCAGCAGTCACCTTCCGTCGACATCTCGCCGCTGCCGATGTGTGATCGTGTGAATGAAATGTAGAAACTGAAACTATTTTTGAAAAGAGAGAAATGGGCGGTTAAATATTTTTGAATATATCGCATTTGTTATCGGTCGACTTTTGTATTTACAGCCGATCAATTTTTCTCTCTACTGTCTTTCGTATCTCTCAAATCAAACACTCTCTACACTGTCTTCCAAATTGATCAAATCAACGCAGGCTACCGGAAATAACGAAATGTTGTACGAAAGTACCCCTCACGAATACGAATTAACATGAACCGGACATGAATTTGACGGTCAGGAATGAGATTCAACACTATACCATAACGTGCTAATTCCCCCTTTCAACACCATACTATAAGCCTAACTTGTACATCAGAGATTTTGTTTTTTTTTTATCCTTTTTGACGAGAGTTGACCAATTCTCCCATTCACAAATTCATTATGTATAAAACATAAAAAAAAATGAATTGATATCATTTGAAAAGACAAGATAGAAATGAAAGGAATGTCTGATTATTGGTAAAAAAAAATTGTGTGGCATTTGTTATTAGTTTACAGTGGCACGCGATCTACGTCCAACCAAAATTGGTTGGAACGTTCCAACCCGGATACCACCAAGGGAAAATTTGGAAAAATAAAAAATTTCCACCCCTGCCTTTCCCTTTCCCCTCCCCGCTCCCGTCGCCGTTGAGGAGTTCCTTGGTCGGGACGACGATTTCCCTCTCAAAATCACGTCCAGCCTTCTCTCCTTCTCCTCCTCCAAATAAAAACCCATACCGGAAAAGAGATAAGAAACCAAATTCACTAATTCAGTCAGGCGAGAGTGAGATAGTGAAATCCCATTCAACAAACATGTCCCCAGCCATAGAAACTTCGGAGCTCCGTCACTGCCGATTGGATCTCAGAGGCAATCAACGATGGTTCCCTCCGCCGCGTGGACCTCGATACCGGGAAAAAATGGATGGGCTTCACCTCTCGGTGACCTATTCGGCTCCCGATTATAATATCACCGTCATGAACTGCAGATCCGGTGGTCGGATACTCTTCTCCGTTTGGATTTTAATATGAAACATTCTCGGGGATTTGCAGCTTCCACGTTTGTGACTCTTGGCCGACCGCTTCGTTGTGGCCGTGGAGGAGGAAGGCCTCAGAGCCGCCGCGATGACGGTTGAAGGAAGGGATAGGAGATGAGGCAGAGTCAAATATGTTGAGGCCGTCCATACAAATTGAAATCGGAAAAGAGGTGTATCGACTAATTGGAGCAGAGGAAAAGCTGAATTGGTTGATTGTAATCAAGTGGAGGAGTTATCTAGCGGTGGTATAAAAAGGATTTGGTGAAGAAAATGGTGGTGATGATAGTAATTAAATGCAAAGTTACAAAATCAATTGCATGAACAACATGTGGCATAATTGTTTTGGCTATGTGCCACCACACAAATGGCCAACATGGCTAAAGCCATAAAAGACGAGATTAATTTGGTATTTGTCATAAAATAATTAGTTTGATAACTAAAAATATTGTTAACTAGTTATCTAATCGAGTTAACTAGTTAAATATAACAAGTTAACTAGTTAATCAATTAACTAGTTAAATTTAGTTAACTAGTTATCACGTTATTAACTAGTTATCTAATTGAGTTAACAAGTTAAATATAACAAGTTAACTAGTTAAATTTAGATAACGAGTTAACTGGGATTTTCACTAAAATAATAATAAAAAATTAACTATTAACCTAAATAAATACCATTGAAAACTATTGATATTTGTAGGTATAAACGCCCCAGGCCTAGGCGATATCGCCCAGGCCCCAGGCGAGATAGCCTGGACCCCTGTAAAAGCCACCCGTGACTCTGAAACGATTCCCTGATTAGATTCCTGACCACTATCAGAGTCACGGCTCGGAAAATGGCCAAGGTTCAGGCGATATCGCCTAGGGCCTGGGCGATCTCGCCTAAGGCCGGGGCGATATCGCCTATTGCCTGGGCAACTTACGAGCCTTTAAATCCTTGTTAGTTTCGGGTTTAGAGTCACCAAACCGAAAGTATTAAAATTCTAAAATGGCCGACCACACTTTGTCACGAGAATTCCGGATCCAAGTTTTCTGGGGGGCATCGTCCAGGATTGGACCGGCTTATCCTAGGAAGGGGGAAATAATGTCCGTCTGAAGATGACCAAGCGAGCGACCTATGATAGTGTGGTTACCGTGTTTCGGCGGAAAATGGGTCTTGTAGCGGATCCGATCATCCAGTCATTTGTCTGGAGAATGCCGATATACAGTTCTGAGGGAAATCTGTCGCATTTCGTTTCTAGGCCGATATCGGACGACAACGATGTACAAGTCATATACGACTTAGTTCGCGTCAACCCATTTTTCGAAGTTGTCGAGTTGTACGCCTTGATGGAAGAGGAGCCGTCTCAGTTCTCCAATTTCTCGGGGGTCATTCCAACTCAGATGGAGGAGCAGAGCCAAACGTATGATGGGGAATACATGGCGACCAGTCATGTCGGTCCGGAGGAGGAGGAGGTTGATCAAGAGGGGTTAGCGCGAGATGAATATGTCACCACCGACGATTCGGGTGACGAAAGGAGCCGTTGCTCTGCGGACGAAGGGAATCCTAACGTCGATGATCACATTGGCCAAACCGACGAGGAAGATGACGATGAAGAAGGGGGAGCCACAACAAATAGCGTGGAAGTTTATGTGCCACTGGAACATGCCACGAGCATGGGTGACGACTGTGACGACATCATGACAATCTCCAACACCTACTCCATGGACAGGCGCTTCTAGAACCCAACGAAGTCGTACTGGACGGTGGAGATGGAATTCTACTTGGGTCAAACATTCTCTACAATAGGTCAACTGGTGTCCCTAACGAAGAGCCAAGCAGTCCTCCGCAACTATAAGTACAGGGTAATCACTTCCAACCCGAAGGAAAGTGCCATCAAGTGCATCGACCCGACGTGTCCTTGGAGGATGCGTTGTACACTTAGCAACAGATATGGCTTCTGGATAATATGACAACTCAACAACGGCCACATTTGCGACCGGTCAACGATACTAGGGCCCCACCCACAGCTCGATGTTACGCTGATCTCAGATGCAATCATGCACATTGTCCGCAGAGAGCCGGGGTTGAAGGTGGAGACAGTTATTGATTGCATTCTAGAGAAGTACCATCGCAATATTTCGTACAGGAAGGCGTGGTTTGGTAAGCAACGTGCTGTCGAGAAGCTGTACGGAGGCTGGGTGGCATCATACAACAACATTGAGACAATCCTGAATGTTATTTATCTCACGAACCCCGGGACACGGTACGAGATCAGAACCAACCCGGCGGGTAACAGTAGGATGTTCAAGAGTGTGTTTTGGGCGTTTGGCCCATGCATAGAAGCCTTCAAGCACTGCGCTGGGGTCATGATCGCCCAATCAGGTGCGTTTCTTCCGAAGGCCTGGGGCGATCTCGCCTATGACCTGGGCGATATCGCCTGTCCCTGGGGCGAGAAGGATTGTCTCGGAAACCCCAACATTTAATCGGGTGGTTGGCCCCAATTAACTCCGGTTGGTTGGTATTCAGGGGGCTGGGGCGATATCGCCTATGGTACAGGCGATATCGCCTGGGGATCGTGCGTTTCTTCCGAAGGCCTGGGGCGATCTCACCTATGACCTGGGCGATATCGCCTGTCCCTGGGGCGAGAAGGACTGTCTCGGAAACCACAACATTTAATCGGGTGGTTGGCCCCAATTAACTCCGGTTGTTGGCATTCAAGGGGGCTGGGGCGATATCGCCTATGGTACAAGCGATATCGCCTGGGGACCGGGCGTTTATACCTACAAATATTAATAGTTTTCAATGGTATTTATTTAGGTTAATAGTTAATTTTTTTTATTTATTTTAGTGAAAAACCCCCGAGTTAACTAGTTATCACGTTGTTAACTAGTTATCTAATTGAGTTAATTAGTTAAATATAACAACTAGTTGTCTAATTGAGTTAACAAGTTAAATATAACAAGTTAACTAGTTAAATTTAGATAACGAGTTAACTAGTTATCACGTTGTTAACTAGTTATCTAATTGAGTTAACTAGTTAAATATAACAACTAGTTATCTAATTGAGTTAACTAGTTAAATATAACAAGTTAACTAGTTAAATTTAGTTAACGAGTTAACTCGTTGTTAACTAGTTATCTCGATTGGTTAACTAGTTGGCATCTTTAAAAAATGTTAACTAGTTATCTTAGTCATGATGTTAACTAGTTAACTCGATAAGTTATCTAGTTAACTAATTATGTTCATTTGATAATTAGGTAACTAATGTTGATAACAAGTTATCAAACAAAAAACGTTGTAACTAGTTATCAGATAAAAACCATGTTAACTAGTTATCAGTTAAAAAAAACACTGTTAACTAGTTAACAGCAAAAAAATGTGTTAACTAGTAATCAACTAAATTTTTTGTTAATTAGTTATAAAAATAAAACGAAGTTAACTAGTTATCAGGTAAAAACCATGTTAACTAGTTAAAAGTCGCCGGCCGCCGGAGAACCAACAACAACCCCTGAAATTAAATTATTTATTTTAAATATGATAATTAAATTATATGTGTAAAGTCCTAAATACCCCTAACAATCTAGACCATTTGATTGATTAAAGGGTTAAAGGATGATCTAATGGTTGAGATGAAGGTTGTAAGTTTCCCACCCTTGGAATTGGTTGGATAGGAATCAGCTGCCGTTTACAGTCACTAAAATGATATTTTATGGAGACGGAAAGAATGAAGATAGCAAAATATCTATAGAGATATAATTCCATAATTTTGGGTATTTATTTGGGGTTAGAGGAAGGAAGAATCGAGAAACAGATCATATAACTTTCCATCGCCCATTCATGGCGGCGGTATCTACCTCTAGATTGAACCATTTTCCATGCCACACTATCTCTGCAACCACACTCATCTCTACCTATGCTGCTGCTAACCCTTGCTCCATTATCCATTTCCCCGCTGCCAAACCATCCACCTCAATTCTGCTCCGTAACTCACGCCCTCATTTCTTGCTTCCAGCTACGGGACAAACCGATTCCTCCTCCACCCCTTACCAGGGCTCAACGGTTGCAGTTGCCGATGAGCCATCTCAGGAGATACAAAGGTTGAAGAAACAGCTGTTCGATTGCTTCTACGGTACCGATCGTGGGTTGAGAGCAAGCAGTGAAACCAGAGCTGAGATTGGGGAGCTCATCACCCAACTGGAATCCAACAACCCTACCCCTTCACCTACCGATGCTTTGCCTCTTCTCAAGGGAAAGTGGATTCTCTCGTGAGAAGCCTACTTACTTGTTGTTGTTTTCAACGATTCCTTAATTTCTTCCTGTTGCATCATCATTTCTATGGATACAATTTGGTTTCACAGGTACACTTCTTTTCCTGGGCTATTCCCTTTGTTGTCGAGTGGGACTCCTTCTCTGTTGATGGTGGAAGAAATTTCTCAAACCATAGATTCCGAGAATTTCACAGTACAGAACTCTGTTCGATTTGCTAGCCCTTATGCCACCACTTCCATTACTACCAATGCCAAATTTGAAGTCAGAAGTCCAAAGCGCGTCCAGGTTAATCTGCTTCATTTACTTGCTAATTACACACCATGCCTTCCTACAGTATTTGAGTGGCTAATCAGCACTACTGTGGATTAATATTGTTTTCAGATCAAGTTTGAACAAGGCGTGATTGGGACTCCCCAGCTGACGGATTCCATAGTTTTACCTGAGAGCGTGGAATTTCTTGGACAGAAGATAGACCTTACCCCTTTCAAAGGACTGATCACCTCTGTTCAGGACACAGCTTCCAGCGTTGCTAAGACAATATCCAGCCAGCCCCCATTGAAGTTCACCATCCCAAACACCAGCAGTGCTGATTCCTGGTTGCTCACCACGTACCTGGACCAAGACCTTCGGATTTCAAGAGGGGATGGTGGCAGCGTGTTCGTGCTGCTTAAGGAAGGCAGCCCTCACCTCGCTGCTAATTGAGGATTGAATCACCAAGCTCAGGGCAGGGCACTTGTACGTTGTCTAGCAGTCCATCTATATAAAAGAATATACGTGTAGAGTTTTGTGCTAAGTTGTATGTTGTCGATGCAGGCAGGTGGGCTGGAAGAGTTCCAAACGTTGTGAATACTATAGTATATATATACTACCAACTTGAACAATAAACAGTCTATCATGATTGCCACTGAGTGAAAGAGTGTGTAATTTGAAGAGATGCTGCAAATTTAAGTTTACCCTCTACTCGATTTCTGCATGTTATCCTGTTATCACAAACAAACATGGATGATTTTCTGCTATATAGTATTCTGTCTGGGTTTAGGTACTCAAACCCCCCAGGAAGCTCTATAGGATTTTAATATTAGATGCTAACTTAATATTGTAGCGGAATTACAAAAACTGTCTAACATCTTAAATTCGCCCGATTTAAATTTTCTGAGTTCAGTAATCACCAAGTTATTTGGTCATAGGCTAGTGACCATTTGGATACATGTGGCACGCTACTCTCAAGACAACTCCTCTCCAAGTTCTAAGGCGTAACATAAACACCGAGGCTCTAGACGAACTCTCCTAAAGGATGGAAGTCTAACTCCTCTCAAAGATTCAAGACGTAATATAAACGCCGAGGCTCTGGGCAAACTCTCCTAAAGAAGAGAAGTCGAACTCCTCTCAAAGATTCAAGGAGTAACATAAACGGCGAGGCTCTCGGGCGAACTCCTCATAAAGGAGGGAAGTCTAACTACTCTCAAAGATTCAAGGTGTAACATAAACGTCGAGGATCTGGATGAACTCTCCTAAGGGAGGGAAGTCTAACTCCTCTCAAAGCTTCAGGGCGTAACATAAACGTCAAGGCTCTGAACGAACTCACCTAAAGAAGGGAAGTCTAACTTCTCTCCAAGTTCTAAGGCGTAACATAAACGCCGAGACTCTGGGCGAACTCTCATAAAGGAGGGAAGTCTAACTCCTTTTCAAATTCTAAGGCGTAACATAAACACCGAGGTTCAAGGCGAACTCTCCCAAAGGAGGGAAGTCTAACTCCTCTCAAAGATTCAAGGCGTAACTTAAATGCCGAGGCTTTGAACAAACTCTCCTAAAGGAGGAAAGTCTAACTCCTCTCCAAGTTCTAAGGCGTATAGCCGAGCGTCGAGGCTCTGGGCGAACCCTCCCAAAGGAAGGAAGACTAAGCTCCTTCAGTTCAACGTCGAAGCTTTAAGTGAACTTTCCCTCAAGAGGGGAAGACCCGCAACGACTACTAGAAGAACCTGAAGCTATCAGACACAAGGACAAAACAAAGAAGGGTGGATAAATTAAGCGGACCCCTGGCCAAAGCATCCGCCAAGGTAGATGTCAAAAGAGCGCACAAAGGCGCATTATCTAAACAACAAAATAAAAGCCCACAGGGGCACAACATCCCGACATTAAAATTAAAAGGTGCACGGCGGTGCCATTGTTCAGAACTGGCACGAAATGGAAACAAAAAAAACTAATAAAGGATTCATGTTGCGGGGTTAGTAGCAGGAGCCGTCGGGGCTCTAGGTTCGTCAGGCGGACCACGAATGCGAGGCGGATGAAAGGCCGCAGATGACCTCTAACTTCCCTCAGGATGCCATGCTCGTCACATTCGGGCTCGGAGTCGGCGTCTACAATACGGTATCGGGTCTCCACTTGGTGGGACAACCTTCATGATTTCGGCTTCATCCCAGAAAAAGTCAGGGTGCACCCGACGCATATGGAGACGTAGAGCGGTCTCAGTTGCATGCATGGCCACACCAGCACGCTCCCCAACCTGTTCCTTCAGTTCCGCGCCGCATATCTGTTCCTTCATGTTTGAATGTTGTGTGTTCTCCTTTGAGGGTTGAACCCTTTTTATACTCTTTGGTCCCTGAGTCTATTTAGGATTTTCCTTCCTTGTAGTAGTCGGACTCCGCGTTTGAGGTGTAACCCTAGGCGGCTAGGGTTTCTATCTTATTGTGATGAGCCTTGGAGCCTGCGCGACCTAGATGGATTATACAGAACCCTAGACAGCTGTTTTTTCCTAGGGTTCTGGTTTGCTGAACCTGTAGATCGATATGTACGCCAATCACTACAAAAAAAACCTCTTTAGCATCGGTCATCCGCGCGTTTTAGCGTCGGTTATTGACCGACGCTAACTGACCGACGCTATAACAAATAGCGTCAGTCTGCTTAGCCGATGTTAGAACTGGTGACGTTATATTTTAGCATCGGTTTTCGGTCGACCGACGCTAAGGCACAACCAACCGACGCTAAATTCACTGAAAATCCAAAAAAAAAAAAACAGTTGCAGCTGCGACGAAGCCTCCCTTCTGCAACAAACCCTAACTGCAACACAGCCGCCCTTCGCCGCCGACTGAACCACTTCCACCAAACTCGTCGCTGCAGTCCCTCTTCGGTGGTTTGGGTCGTCGTTGATGATGACTCGACGGAACTCGGTTCGGTTGACCACCGTGCCAAACTCCGACGCTCAGCCGCAGATGTCAAGGCGGGGCTCGTCAAGGCACGATCGGCGACTGAGATCTCGCGGCGCAAAGCTTCAGGCCGACGATGTCGCAGCGAATGCTCGACGAGGAAGAGGAGGCGGCGGCGGATGATCGACGAGGAAGAGGAAGAAGAAGAAGAAGAGAGGTTTGGGTTTGATTGGAGAGGCGACGGCTGTGCGTGAAGAAGATGGGAAGAAAGAGAAGAGGGGGTTTGATTGTAGAGGCGACGGCTGTGTTAGGATTAGTATTTAGCGTCGATCGACCAAACGACCGACGCTAAAACGCGAGTCAATGTTTAGCGTCGGTCGAAAGGTCGACCGACGCTAATTACTTTCGCATTAACCAACGCTAAAACTCTTTTTTTTTCTTATAGTGAATTCTGGGGGCCTAGTAACTTGGCTTGTGCCTGTCACCCACCCTTCATATAATACTAGAGTTTTTCCTAAATAAAAGTTATAAAAAATTATAGTGTTTGATGGATGAGTGAAAATCCATGTGGGATAGGCTGATATGGCATGCTAATCTAATTATAGACGGATGGAAAAAATAATGAAAATGATTAATTGTTAAGTTAGTTTAAGTAGAAGGGGATAAGAATTTGGGGGAAATATTTTCCTAAAAAGAATCTATACAAGAAAGAAAGGTGGAGGAGGCAAAGGGTAAGAGGGATATTCACCCAAACTTTGAGTACTTAAGTGGCGATGAAAGACACTTATGGAATATTAGAAGTGAACAAATACTATATTCCATGATTTTCATAGTCATCTTCACGTCAAAATTCATAGATGAATAATTACCGGAGAGAAATGGAAAATCATTCTTCTAATAACGGTCAGATGACTCAAAAGAGCCTCACAAAGGAATACCATGAAATTAGTCTGAATAAGTATAAACTAGAATACTGGATGATTGGAGTAAGCGGATCTCCCAAAAGGGTTATGTGAGAACCAAAGAAAATTTATTTTGAAATCATGATATGGAACTACTAGTTGACCAAAAGTGTAATTAAGTCACCTTGGACACTGCTCAGTTGCTACTACTAGCAACGCCGCTTGGAGTTGGACTCCATTGCTTATCAACCACATATTTAAACGCTTGTAGTATGTGAGGATACTCGCAGGCTTGAGTATCTAATTGATGCTTAGTCACAAACCAGATAAAATTATTTTTTCTCTGCCTGTTAAAGGAAAACAAGAAGGGTCCTTAAAGAAGAGGCAAAACAAATACTCTTAAGTGCGGAACGAAACTGCAACCGCTCCACCGAAACAGGAGAAACTTTCCATTGTATCAAATATGGGATTCATAGAAATTTGGAAGAGAAAGGCCATCAACGGGAAGAAACTACCATTACGCTAAGATCAGAGAACAAATTGGAGAAACCGTCACCCAGAAAATAAACCTGGATAAACCATCAGCGAGAAAGAAGAGGATAAAATAACCACCTCAGAGCGTGATATGAGTTTTCTTTTCTCCGTTCACACTTTCGTCACAGATTTTGTATGTTTTTTTTTTTTTTTGCTATCCCAATATTTGTGATCATGTAGTGTTAGAACTTCTTGCTTGCAGGGACGCTTGTGCATGTCTGGACACTGAGGGAGATGCAACTTTGGTCCCTACAATGGTATCACAACAAAACTTTTTTGTAGAGTTATGGCATACCGGTTGTCTCATATATTGTTGGTTCATGTTTCCCTTCTCTACAACTGTTGAAATTCAACATCTGTTCGTTCTCAGATGCTTGACCTAGTCTTCGTCTTCGGTTGGTGTCTCGACAAGAAATTAGTGCAGCCCATTAAATGGCTCAACACACTTTAAGTTGTCTCCCAAGTAGAAGATTGGTAGACCTCTCAACTTGAGGTGACACTGCTTTTTGAATGTATGACTATCTTACTATATACCAGGGTAGCTATCTTAGAGGAAAAAAAAAAAAAAAATAACACCGGATTTTGGGGAAATCTCGAAGAAAGCGCAATGGATGATGGTATTAAAAATTAAGAATGTGTAACGTAATAATAGACATATTATAAATATATCTAGTACTTCAAATTTGAGTGTGGAATTTTGATGGTTCCCAACTGCATATTGGAAGGAACAAGACTGACTCCACCACCTTTTGGGTTGACGATGGATGTATCATCTTCTGTGGATTCCAACACTCTGGAAGTTTGCAGAGCCATTTCCGCATGAAGCTGGAGGCATGCCATAGCCATCTGATGACATGAACAACAACACTAAACTTCAGAACATCATTCTAAAGTAAAGCCACCAGCTGAGGAGCCATATAGGCTGATTTCGCTTACCATGTAACACTCTCTATCTGTGTCTGACTCTGTGACTTCAATGGCCCATCTCCGGATCCATTCGAGACCTTTCGCCACTTCCCCATTTCCTGTGGTTATAGATGATGCTACGAATGATGGATGTAGGGATACTAATATGGACGAGGTGGCAAAAAGCACAGATTTTCTGACGTATGCTTCTTTGTGACCGCATATCTCCCTGTTGTCAAGTCAAAGAATATCAGTAACCGCTGTTCAAGAAGCAGGCATTGTGCACTCTGTTCCTAACACCAGGCTTGACATAAAAACTTGGGGAAAACATTACCTCGTCCTTAACATGTCCAGAAGAGGGGAGGCTAAAGCAGATGCCTCCGGGTGCAGAGAGGCACATCTCATGCAGACACCAAGCATGTAGATAAGTTTCCCCAGGACTATGAAATCTCTACCAAGCAAGTCAACACCCTGCCTCTTCTTATCAAAACCCTGCATGGAAGGAAGCATGAATGCTGCAGCGTAAACAGGAAACTTGTTTTTGGTCCATCCTTCCACCTCATTTTGTTGACTTGCTGTTGATCTGATGCTCCAACGACGTGTTTTACCCTTCATGATTCGACTAGATTTTGATGGAACTACTCTTTCATAGCGATGTGAATAATTCAATGGTGTTCCTGTTTCAGACACCTCTTTCCAGAGAGTAGAACCAGGAGGCCCCTTGCTACTTGGCAGGAACCAGGGTTGACTCTCTGATATAGTTGATATAAGCGCTCTTGAAGATTGCTGACTTGACTTCAACGTCTTGGATGAAGCAAGCTCTTGAGCTGCTTCGGTCATTACATCAAGAATCATTATGCGTTGGCTGGTGTCCACATGCGGGGAATATAACAGCTTGTTTATTGAATGAAGCGACTCAAGAGGAGATGTGACAAGCAAGGAAACCAATGCTCTTTGTCTTTTTTCCTCTGCAGAGTCTTCGTCCCCCTCAACTGCCAAATCAGAGCAGCGGACCTGAACAAGACATCGAACAAGTTCGCCTGCTATATGTTTAAGTTCATCAGGAGATGCCCTCACTAGCTTTTCAGCCGCATCAAGAGCTCCATCAACCTGATAAAATAAGCATAAGAGTTGTTCAGATTCACGTCTTGAAGAAAATGCAGGTCTTGCAGATTAAGTAGGTGAGGTCATGAAAATATTCTGTGAATTAGTCTAGAGAACGCAGCTGATGAACACATTCAGAGACTTACTGCATCAGGATCGTCAGACTTCTGCAAACCTCCAATTAAGTCAGCCAAATGGATAATGTTTCGTTTTAGATCTGAGTCATCATCAGCCAAGTCATATGGCTGCAAAGAAGAACCATCGGACGATTCGGAAGTCTCACTTGAAACATCATCTTCATCCTCATTGGCAGCTGATTCATGATTTAGCATAGCTGGGTCAACAATCTCATCAGGATCCATCATCTTAAACCGAGACGCTCTCCTGTTCTCACATTTTGAGGTATTTCTGGGATGATCATTTGTTTTGTTACCCGAGTCTTCCACTGACTCCGAGGTTGTCAATGTTCTAGTGTCCGAGAGAGTTCCCTTTTCATGTTTAGTCAAACCAAATTCCCAGTCAATAGCCCCATCAACAAAGCTGTCATCAAGATATAAAGGATTTGTAGGGTCAATCACTTTAGAGAAAACCAAAGCAATATTGCTAGCCATTTTCCGAATTAAAGGCCCTGGGTTCTCTAGCCTACCTGTCAGGCATAAAGGGCATATATTAAAAAAGGCTTCGGCAGAATGCAAAATAATCAACGAATAAAAGAGGAAACAAAAATTTACAGCTAACTCCTTGAAGAATTGAGTGCATCACAACTTTAGACATGTCTAACTCCTCTCTCGACATCTTCTCCATGCAAAGCCCTATAGCAGCAGTTACATCTGTATTGTAGATTAAGGATGACAATAATACAAAGACAATAGATATTATGTTTAGGAGCATCATGATCTCCATAATTAAGCCAGAACTGTGTAATGCACCTCAGAATGCAAAATATGTGCATGCTCTTCAAGATTCAACCTTTCTAAATGATTATGTGAGCACAATAATACCAATATCAAAAGACTTGTATGAAAGAGAAAAGGTAAGGATACAGAATTGTTGCTCAGTTGGGGTCGATTGTATAAATTGTTGATTCGACCATACTGACACAAGGCGCTGCACTGTGTCTACCAGAACCTCAGTTGCATGACCTTTAGTGAGTTGATTAGAAATTGGAGGACACTGAAGAACAGCAAACTGTAGGATCCATATTAGGCAACGTAGGGGAAATACCTTCCACAGCAAGAATTTATCCAAAAACATGGACCTACAAAGAAAGGAAGGAAACAAAAATTAAGAGTTTGTCACACATGGAAGCAAAAAGACAGTAAACTGAAAGTTTCATTGCACAGTATATATTGGTGATGCTATTCCAAATTATTGACGACATTGCACTGGCTGATAAACAATAATTGCTAGCTTGAGTTTGAATCCTAAAGCTCTATGTGATGAATCCATATATTATGAAAATGAGAAAAATCCAATTGTCCAAGCAACAACATTAAACACACGAAAACTTCACGAGTGTTATCAAAGAGATAAGGACACTGCCTTTTAGATCTTAATGAAACACCATGTCTGATGGGTTTCTTCCATAAACATTAAGAAGGATAATGATTATAACTGCGGACCTGATTGAAGGATATTTCTCAAAATTCTTCTTGAACAGTAAATGAATATTCCAATATGCTTCAGTATTACTTGCATGTCTAGTGGCCAATTGTAGCAGAAGTTGCTCAGAAATTCTTTCTACGGAATACGGGTCCTTAATAGCTTCCATAATTCTCAACCAAAATTGAGATCCCGAGTCTGACTCGAAGACATCCACAGAAACAGAGTCATTCTTTGATGATAAGATGGTCCGAACATGCTTGAGAAGCTGAGGAATAAGTTCATCAAGGAGAACATCTGCAACCACAGAAATTAAATCCTGTGTTATCAGCACAACAATTCAATTGAAACGACATAGGAGTTAGCAATCAATAATTTCTGCAGGAAAAATGAAAGCTAGTTTAGAGGCCAAGCTCATTAAGCTGCTGCTTGAACCAAACGTGCGGATTCATATAGAAATTAAGAATTTAATCAACAGCGGGATCCAGCCAGGAAAACCTCTCACTTGATTATTTAATGACACAGATACACTCAACATTTCGGAACAAATAGTTGAGATTACTTGCCATGTTTTAAACATGATCGATTGTCATCATTGGAGCTTTGAATATTTCAATTACCTGTAGATCCTCGTCGACAAATGCGAGAAAATGTATCACCAATGAATATCATGATAGCATCTGTGTCACACTTATTCAAGGTGGATTCTTTATCTGATGTTGTCTCGCCCCAATTGTGTGCTAACGAAAGAAGCTGATTTGTTATCTGCTTGAAGAACAAACTATAATCTAGTTATGGAGATACAATGAAAACAAAATTATAAGTAGAGTCCGACATAATCAGATGCCAGTACATCCCAACTGAATCAAGAAACAAAAATAGTTCTTCAATCAGCAGAGAAGAAACTTAATATAAGCATTTGAATGAACATAACTAGATAATAATAATAAGCAGTTGAAACAGTAAGGATACTGCGACAAAAGAGAATTAGATGCTCTTTGTGGTGCTTTGTCAGGAATGGATGTCACAATTTGTGCCATTCTGGACATGACTGAAAGAAGCTGTGCCTGTGTCAACTCGTCAGATAAGTCACCAAGTTCTCTGGCGATTTGGAGCAGACCACCCTTTTCAAGCAAGCAGAGGACAAGTAACCTATTGAATGTAAGGTCATCAATAGATACTCAATAGGTTCCCCAATAGGACACCCGATCAGCCACATACCTTTGTGTATTCAATTGGACTGCTTTTGCATCTAGACCACCATTCAAATTGCACCGTAAGCAAGGAACTAAACTCTGGATGACCTCTATTGCAAGCCCATGAACAAAGTACACGTCATATACATGCTGCTTTACCGAATAGGGGAAACAAGCTAGCCAATTGGAAGCAATATCTGCTCGGAAACAGGGAGCTGAAATGAGCACAAAGGCCGATTGATAAACGAATAGAGAAGCGTTCATCCTGATGGAATAAGACAGTGTTACCAAGCAGCAAGACTCGAGCGAGAGTTGGAAATCCTGCTCCCTTGTAGAATACTCGCCATGAATCCTTCCGCACATTTGCAGCGGGGATTTTCGCACTCAGAACCTGTCCAATCCACGGAAAAGGTAAAATTACGATAAAGCTGAAATGGCAATACTTGAGAAGTCAGGTATGGTTCAAGAAACGAACCTGGTCCCTATGAGGCTCGTTGAGGCTACCTGAAAATTCCAAATGGAACTAGTTACTAGCGAGAATTTTCTCTTGTGAATCACAATTAGGAACATGGTTAAATATTCAATAAGCTTCAGTTATCTCGTTTTGGTGAACTGACCAACGATAAGCGAGGAATCTGTGGGGAAGAGAAGAACTGAAAGGGAGTGAAGAGCGCAAATCACTTGGTCGACATGTTTGGCTTCCTTTATAGCTGAGATAACTCTTCCGACCTCATCAAGAAGCATCGTATCAAGCTCCTTCCTCAACGCTCCGTCGCTCTCCATCAGTAGTAACCCTCGTCGGAGAAATTTTGCAGAAAAGTGATTATTGAGCCGGGCAAAGCGGTTTTGGGTGCTTTAGCAGGCAGTGCGGTCGTTTCGCTGCTAAATTAACTAAAACGACGCCGTTTCGTTTTCGTTTCCAGCCAATAATGATATCCTGAATATCATAATATCTGCGGTTATCAATCCTATCTAATATACCGTTCGTAGGTTTTACAGTTTCGGCTCCCTCCCTTTTTTTTCCCCTAACACTTACTTGGGTGAGACTCTCTTCACAGTCATGGCGACGGCGATCGTGGTGGAGACGAGTAAGAAGCAACCGCGGCCGGGTCGGGGCGGGTTCCAAGCCCATGGCCTTACGGAAGAAGAAGCTAGAGTTAGGGCCATAGCGGAAATCGTGAACTCTATGGTGGAGCTTTCCCGCAAGAATCAAACAGTCGATCTCAACGCAATCAAATCCGCCGCCTGCCGGAAGTATGGGCTTTCTAGAGCTCCGAAGCTGGTGGAGATGATTGCGGCCCTCCCTGAGTCCGACCGTGAGTCACTACTACCGAAGCTCAGAGCCAAGCCGGTCAGAACTGCCTCCGGGATTGCTGTTGTCGCGGTCATGTCGAAGCCGCACCGTTGTCCCCATATTGCGACGACGGGGAACATTTGTGTATATTGTCCTGGTGGACCAGATTCCGATTTTGAGTATAGTACTCAGTCCTATACTGGTTACGAGCCGACAAGCATGCGAGCCATTCGAGCTAGGTAGGGTTTACTGGAAACTGATACTTGAAGCGCCTTATGATCTATCACTCTTCTGTCTTTGTTTATGCTGCCTTTCTTTCGCATGGTTCCCGGTTCAGTTGAATTTCAGCTATAATATGAAAATCCTTTCAGATTTGTCTTTCTTGATGCAAATTTTTACAATATCCACTGTCAATAAGTATCAAGCAGGCACTTTTACCTTGGGAGGGTGCTTGAAGAAAGTTCTCACTCTGCTCGTCGTCCTTTACCTGTGTGCTATATAGTCGTCAACTTCATGTCCTCTGTTCTGGAGTGAGCGTGCCCATTGTAATGGCATTCCCTCTCTTTTCTCTGTTTCCAGATATAACCCATATGTCCAAGCCAGGAGCAGGATTGATCAGCTGAAGCGTTTGGGTCACAGCGTGGATAAGGTTTTCTCTTTCTTGTAAAACTTCTTTGTCTTGTGTATTCACCCAAGTGGTTTGAATTGACAGGACATCATGCCAAGCTTGCCCTCTCTTACACACATCTGCATGAATCTGTATTTTCAGGTTGAGTTCATATTGATGGGCGGTACCTTCATGTCACTGCCAGCAGACTATCGTGATTACTTTATTAGAAACCTGCACGATGCTCTATCTGGGCACACTTCCGCCAATGTTGAAGAGGCAGTTGCATACTCTGAACATGGTGCAACAAAATGTATTGGCATGACAATCGAGACGTGAGTTATTGAACCTTTTAATTTAACACACAAATCTATAGTGATTGTGATCTTTTGGATTTTCAGTTCCTAATTTTTTAGTTATCCGGATGATTATGGGAAAATGCTCACCAGCAAGGGTGCTCTTGCACGTTTTTACATGTACTTGTTGTGTTCTGTCTGATCCCTGGGCCTATTTTATCTGTGTGTACAATCCGATTGTCCAGTATCATAAATATTCAATGGGCAAGAGCGGCCATCATATTGCTTATACAACCAGAAGCATTACTAATTTAGCTAGAATTTTAAGTTGCATGCATGGGAATTTTCTGACAATTTAGTATTGTAATATAAAATGAAAATTTCACCTTCTTGAATGATCAGGAGACCGGATTATTGTCTTGGACCTCACTTGAGGCAGATGCTCCTTTATGGCTGTACTCGATTGGAGATCGGTGTTCAAAGCACATATGAAGATGTTGCACGGGACACCAACAGAGGACACACGGTAGCTGCTGTTGCTGATTGTTTTTGTTTGGCCAAAGATGCTGGTTTCAAGGTTGGTTGCTGCCTGCGTTATCTCTTGGTTTTAGTTTATTTAGAAAGTAGAAATGGTGTTGCTGTTGGCATAAGAATGACCTCTTTAACTATATTCACTGCTGAGGGTTTTTAATATGTCTCCAAATTTGACTTTGTATTGCTTGTCTCTCTAGATATAACTAGAGGAAGTGCTAACTGTAGACGAATGGTTTCGTTTCCTAGGAATGCAGTGAAATATAAACTAAAACGTAAAACTAACTGAAGCCCTTTGCTGACTTAAGTCATATTTATTTCATTACTTTCTTGTAGGTTGTTGCTCATATGATGCCTGATCTTCCCAATGTGGGTGTTGAAAGAGACATGGAGAGTTTTCGTGAATTTTTTGAAAGCCCTTCATTTAGAGCTGATGGACTAAAAATCTATCCCACCCTTGTTATCCGTGGCACTGGGCTGTATGAACTTTGGAAAACTGGCAGGTATTGAATGTTATTTTTATTAATGATTGCTCTGATTTGCTCCCTGTGTCTCGTCTCCTCCAAGGAGATAACTCCATAACTATTTCGTGCCATTTTGAGTGATCTTGAATTTAATTCATCCTAGGTGATAACTATTGCAGATACAGAAATTATCCTCCTGAGCAACTGGTAGATATTGTAGCAAGGATCTTGGCCCTGGTACCACCTTGGACACGGGTTTACAGAGTTCAGCGTGATATTCCCATGCCTTTGGTTACATCTGGTGTTGAGAAAGGAAATCTACGTGAGCTAGCTTTGGCGCGGATGGATGATTTGGGCTTGAAATGCAGAGATGTCCGCACACGTGAGGCTGGAATTCAGGTGGGTGCAAAAATTGCCGAGCCATTTTGTAACTAGATTGACTATATGGCTTTATAGTTTAAGATCATTAACAACTGCGTTTAACCAGGATATTCATAACAAGATAAAACCTGATGAGGTTGAGCTTGTCCGCCGTGATTACACAGCTAATGAAGGCTGGGAAACATTCCTCTCATACGAGGATACACGACAGGTTTTGCTAACTAGAAACATCCTGTCTACATTTCTTCAGCCAATGGGAATTGCCCTGATATGCATATATGAATCATTGACTTTTATCTTTGTATTTGGAACTCTTGTTTGCTTGAGGGCAGGACATTCTTGTAGGGCTGCTGCGGTTGCGTAAATGTGGCAGAAATGTAACTTGCCCTGAGCTTACAGGGAAGTGCTCCATCATCCGTGAACTCCATGTTTATGGGACTGCAGTTCCAGTTCATGGGCGTGAAGCAGATAAGCTGCAACATCAGGTACTTCACTTTTGTAACTGATCCGTTTGTTAGAGGAAATTAAGGGAGCTCGGCCATTGATACAATTTGTTGTTTTTGGTCTGTTAGGGATACGGAACACTGCTGATGGAAGAGGCGGAGAGGATAGCTTTGAGGGAACATAGATCAACTAAAATAGGTGTAATATCTGGGGTAGGAACCCGACATTACTATAGGAAATTAGGCTATGAACTTGAAGGCCCTTACATGGTGAAATCCCTTGCTTGACTTGCCAACTGCAAATTTTCACCACTGTACCAAAAGTTTTGTAACATGCATTTCTCTATTTGCCTTTAGTTCTTGGGTCCGGTTATAATTATTTACAAGTACAAATTCTTATTTCAGCACGTTCTTTTTTTTTTCTCTCCTAGAGATAACTTTCGCAGGAGAAGAGGATGTAATCATACATAAGTAAAAATTAATTTATTAATATAAAAAATGACCGATCCTGAGGAGGTAACCATATACAAGTAAAAATTTATTTATTAATACAAAAATGACCGATCCTATAAAAATCCTGCTATATGGCACAACATTTGCAAAATATACCCAAAATTACTAGTTCATATTTCACCATTTAGTTAATTTATGCAGTTGTGTTTTACTAAGTAATCCATATTTTAACATAAATGAACTTTATATACTTGTAGTTTGTATTTCATTAAGGTAATTTGTTATTACTAAAATAGTTCATTAGTTCAATTTATTTTTATAAACATAGTCTCTTTTTACTAATGCAATTTCACTTTTACTCATGTGGTATGTTGTTAGTAATGCATCTTGTTTTTCACTAACACAATTTGTTTGTATTAACCATCATGGTTATTCAAATTAATTTTTTATTTTTTATTTGTATTAGAATATTTGAAATATAAATAAATTTAGTAGTTTTGAATATGTATTTATCTTTATTTTAATATTAAATTTATTAATTTTTTAAATACTAGTATTCTATTATTAAAAGAAAATATAACATGTTAGCAAAAGATGAATTAAGTAAAAAATGAACGGTGTTAGTAAAGAATGGATGTGTTAGTAAAATGAACTGTGCAAAGTAAGAATGGATTGTGCAAAGTAAAAATGTATTATGCGAATATAAACGTACTACATTAGTATTTTTGGAGTAGAGGTGTATTAGTATGTCTATGTCAAGGTTCAAGAATGCGGAATTAAGCGGCCGCCTAGGCGTGATTAAGCGCTAGACGGCGACTTTCCGCACAGATTAAGCTGTAAGTGGTGCATTGGTAAGTCTTGGCATATTAGTCAATTAAGTGATAAACCGCTTAAGAGGCCGTCGCTGGCGATTAAATAGGGGAATCAGCGCTTCTTAGCGCTTTACTACGCTTCAGTTTAAAAAAAGAAGTAAAAAACGCACCGTTTTGCCTGATTAAAAAAACCGAACTGAAACCCTATCTTCTCTCTCTCTCTTTTTTCCTCATTCTTCCTCAGTTCTGCCGACTGCTCTTCTTCTTCTTCTCTTCGTAGTTCGTATAGCCGACTCCCTCCTCTGCTTCTTCTTCTCTTCTACAGCTACTCGCCGGCTCGAGCCTCTTCTCTTCGGCCGGAGCTTCTTCTAGCCGGCAGTCGGGTTTCGTCTCTTCTCTCCACTGACGCAAGTCTATCTCCGCCGACGCAAGTCTATCTCAGCTGGCGCAAGTCTCCTCCCCAAGTCTCGTCTCTCCTTAACTCGTCCCTCAGTCGATGCTCATCCCTCAGTCGATGCTCGTCCCTCAACTGACCCACCTAGCAGTCCCATTAACTCAATAACTCGTAAGTACTCCCCACTTCCTCACCTCACTATAGTTTATTTAAAAAGGTCAGAGTAAACAGGGGGCATGCGTTGTGATTGGCAAGGGACAGAGTGTGATTGTTTTATGGTGTCTTAACAAGCATTCTTATTGATTTAGGACAAATGGAAGAGGCAACTACAACTATTGCAACAGATTCTGAAATTCTAAATTCCCTGAAGAGAAAATCGGATGGAATATGGAACAATAGCTGAGCCAATAAATAAGGCCAAGATCAAGTGCAATTTCTATGATCATGTGAGCACCGGTGTTATCTATCGCCTGAAGGCACACATTGGTCGCTTTGGAAATTTTGTTAAGGCTTGCAAAAAAGCCCCACCAGAAGCTGTCCAAGCTTGCAAAAACGCTCTTAAGGGAACAACAAAGAAGAAGAAGGAGAAGCTCATGCGTGAACAAGGTCTAAGAGAAGATGTCATTGTTTCTAAACAACTAGAGGAGGACATTACTTGTGTTGGTAGCTTAACGCCACATAAGTAAGGGTTGATAGATAAATGGTCACGTCCTATTGATCCTACCAAGACTTCGGCAGCTGAACTGCAACAACAAAGAATAGACAAAGTACTTTGGAAACAAAGACACGTAAAGTTCATGAGTACATTGTGAGATGGGTGTACACACATGGTGAGTGCTATGCAATCTCTATACCTTTCAATACAGTTGAACAAGATAGGGAACTAATGTGTTGTTAACTTTTACTTTAGCCGTCTGATAACGTGTAAAAAAGGTATCAAATACTATCCCACTAAAGTAGGATAGATCGCATTCCACGGGTTTCTTCTAACTGTTTACTCAAACAAGTAAGCAAGTATTCAGATTTTAAACAAGTTGCGTGGTGTGAGTTCCACAACTTCTAAACTATTAAGCAAAAGAAATGAAATTGAATTAAAATGCAGATTTATTGATTAAGGTTGTTTACGAAATACAAACGAAAGCTTAAACCCGAATCCCCCTAAGATTACCAAGAAATTGGCGATCACAAAACCGGTGACTATCAATCATAATTCATTCAGTTCTTACACACCATCACAACTCCTTACCCTTAGGTCTAAGTCCGCGAACGTCCGCTCTATTGAACTAGCTACCAAGATTAATTAACCGTCCGTGCGTTCACTTCTACAACAGATATTGGTGCGCCAAATTGATTTTAATGAGTTGTTCTTCAAACGGATTAACCCTAAACGGTTCCTACGAAAGGCATAATCCATTGAATAGGTTAATTAATTGATTTGAACTTCTAAAACAAGGCGGACGTTCACCAACTATCCTTATTTGAACAGAAAACTAATCTAGGTGATCAAGCTAGAAAAGAAACACAGATTAAGAACAAACAAATTATGAATAAGAAACTGATTGAATTAAAATCTAATTACCGTTGATCCGTGACCGTTTTAAAGCCCCAGGTCACTTAGGGTTCATTTAATCTAAGCTTAACAAGTTTAGCTACTCATGTTTGAAACAAGATAATCGAATACAACAATAGAATTCGTCATACAAAGGAAGAACAGAGGAGATCTGAAAAACCTAATTCTAACGATTCCACGAAGCTTCAATCTTGAGAAATCTTCACTCCTAGCTATGAGCACCTATGGGATGGAAAGACTCTGTCCAAATCTCAACGAGAACTCCAGAATACGCCTAAACTCTCTCCTCCCGCTATGGAAGTCTGAAAATCAGAATATCTCTGAATCGGGGGTTGAAGGGTTGCTTAAATAGGGCTGAAACTAATCCTTGTCTGCGTTGGATCTGGAAAGGGTCAAGGTCTCTGCGAGAACTTCTTTGTAAAATAATTCAAATCAGCGACGCAAATTTTCACAACTTCTTCACAATATTCCGGCCTCTTGCTGAGAACTTCAGGCCTGGGCTGAATTATTTATTGCTTCGATCGGTCTGAGTTCTCTAACGATCCTCGATCACTTCTTGAGGTTCCATTGCATCCCGAACATGTCCGATGGCTACATACTTGATTGCAAAAACCTGTGTACTCAAAGAGACACTCGAAAACACATCAAATAGACCCGGAACGGGCCAAGGTAACTAATTCGGTAGGAAGTAGCGTTAATGAATGTAAACCCACAAAACTACCTCTAAAATCGTGTTACAAGCAATGAAATGTCGCTTAATCGGGACTGATAATCATGATAATTCTAGTGTCATAACTGTCTCCTTCAACTCAATTGAGAACGACGAGTTCAAACAAATGTGCGAGGCTATTGGGCAGTATGGACCTGGACTGAAGCCTCCTACACAGTATGACCTTCGTGACCCCTTGCTGAAATCAGAATATACAAGGACTAAAAGCTTGCTGAAGGATCGCGATGAGGAGAAGATACAGAATGGTTACTCGCTGATGACAGACGCATGGACTGACATGAAAAGGAAGAGCATTATGAACATTGTCACCAACTGTGTCGAGGGAACAAGTTTCATAAAGTCGAGGGACACATCAGGTGTTTCCCACACAAGTGAAGTTATCTTCAATTTGGTTGATGGTGCAATTGAAGAAGTTGGAGTCGAACATGTGGTGCAGGTTGTGATTGACAATGCTTCCAACAATATGGGAGCGAAAAAGCTTTTGTTGGAAAAGTGACCAAACATCTTCTGGAGTTTTTGTGCAACTCACACCATTAACTTGATGCTCCAAGGAATTCACAATCTATCCGTATTGAAGAAGGTGATTGACCAATCTAAGGCTTTCACTATCTTCGTATATGGACACCATCGCACCTTGGAATGCATTAGGTTTTCAACGAAGAAGAGAGAACTAACGACCGATCTGAGTTCTCTAACGATCCCGAATCACTTCTTGAGGTTCCATTGCATCCCGAACACGTTCGACAGCTACATACTTGACGGCAAAAACACATCAAATAGACCCGAAATGGGCCAAGGTAACCAATTTGGTAGGAAATAACATTAATGAATGAAAACCCACTAAACTACCCCTAAAATCGTGTTACAAGCAATGAAATGTCGCTTAATCGGGACTGATAATCACGATAATTCTAGTGTCATCACTGTCTACTTCAACGCAATTGAGAACGACGAGTTCAAACAAATGTGCGAGGCTATTGGGCAGTATGGACCTAGACTGAAGCCTCCTACACAGTATGACCTTCGTGATCCCTTGCTGAAATCAGAATATGCAAGGACTAAAAGCTTCCTGAAGGATCGCGACGAGGAGAAGATACAGAATGGTTACTCGCTGATGACGGACGCATGGACTAACATGAAAAGGAGGAGCATTATGAACATTGTCACCAACTGTGCCGAGGGAACAAGTTTCATAAAGTCGAGGGACACATCAGGTGTTTCGCACACAAGTGAAGTTATCTTCGATTTGGTTGATGGTGCAATTGAAGAAGTTGGAGCCGAACATGTGGTGCAGGTTGTGATTGACAATGCTTCCAACAATATGGGAGCGAATAAGCTTTTGTTGGAAAAGTTACCAAACATCTTCTGGAGTTCTGGTGCAACTCACACCATTAACTTGATGGTCCAAGGAATTCGCAATCTACCGAGATTCAAGAAGGTGATTGACCAATATAAGCTTTCACTATCTTCGTATATGAACACCATTGCACCTTGGAATACATGAGGTTTTTCACGAAGAAGAGACAACTAACGATTGATCTGAGTTCTCTAACGATCCCAGATCACTTCTTGAGGTTCCATTGCATCCCGAACACATCTGACGGCTACATACTTGATGGCAAAAACTTGTGTACTCAAAGAGACACTCAAAAAACACATCAAATAGACCTGAAATGGGCCAAGGTAACCAATTCGGTAGGAAATAGCATTAATGAATGAAAACCCACTAAACTACCCCTAAAATCGTGTTACAAGTAATGAAATGTCGCTTAATCGGGGCTGATAATCACGATAATTCTAGTGTCATCAAATCACCCCACACTTAAGCTTTTTCTTGTCCTCAAGCAAATTGATTTAGAACGCACTCAAGTCCACAAATGACAAGATCAATTAAATTGAGATTCAAGTCTTAACAATGCATTTTAAACCATTACACTTAGAACATTTAACCTATACATGCATACACAACAACCAAACAAACTGGTCCTCACGAATCTTTGCACACAACAAGTAGCAATCACCAATCATGTACAATGCCAACCGAATCGGCCAGACTTCCTCACACAGAAAATATTTAGTAAAATGGGGGAACTCTCACACTTTGTGTTTAGGGACGTGTTTATGCTCTCAATCACTTTCTCGATCGAATTCTGTCATAGGTTTGCATTTCGACCACAATCTCCACCACGGTGACAACACGAGAAACTAGTAAAAAGGACTTGCAAGAGACTCTAACGATCCTACACTACAAGGATTTATGATGAATGGAAGAAGGGATGTATGATGATGAAGGTTATGATGTGGTGTAGCAATCGACTAACCTCCCTCAAATCAAGATCTATGGATTTCTACTGTCTAACCAGACTCGAAATGGAATGATGTACACTCGTCTTAGGATACCCTCAAGCAACTTAACACTTTTTATTTATATGTTTTTTTCTAAATTTTTCTTTCTTTATACATTTACTTATTGCTTTCGTTCTTCCTTATGTAGGGAGAAGAACATTTTGAACTTTTCTAACTACTACTTGACTCATAACTTTATTTGGAATTTTTCTGTTTTTTTCCTTTTTCTTTTAGTGCTAATTTTTTTTAGTTGCTAGAGGGGTTTACACGTCTGGACATACTAGCTAAAACCACCGGTTTCTGGCTATAGGAAAGTTACCACAGATCGACTTTCGATTAGCTAATCTTAAACTACTACCACATGGGATCAACGGGGTGAACAAAAACATGGGAGATGGATGTAACATAATATCGAACCGAAAGAACAAGCCAAGCACAAGGGTTTACACCTAGAGGGATTAATGTTGGGATAGCTTCTGGTTTAAGTAGCGATTCTAGGTGCCTATCATCCTTGTACTCGTGTTATCATGTGGTCTCGAATAGGTCTCATGCAAATTCTAACTCATTCAAAGTACAAGAAAGCCACACAAGGGTGACGCGGGTTGGGTGGGTAGTGATGAGGGCGCAAGCTCCTCTAACTCTTATTTTGGCTAAAAATCTCAGGGAAGAGCTTGTCAAATGACCAAAAGCATGCTCAACGCACCCAACCCGCGGTTTCAAAGTGTCGAGGGCACGCTCTGATGTCTAGCGCGGGTTGGATGTGCTGACGCGACCAACAACATTGCTTCCAACTCCTATTTTGAATGAGCGCACCTGGAGCCTCGGACCTCCGATTGGGGCACCGTTTGGACCAATGGATTCCTTATTCAGCAAGTTATAGTGGTGAAACCTAAATAAGATAAAAACACTTGGAAGGATATGAAAAATGGAAGAAGAAGGTCCCTAGTTGGTGCAAACGGCCAAATGGTTGAATAAGTGATTTCACCACTAAAAAGGCATTGAAAGTCGATAATACACCTAGAAATGGAGCTTAAATGAGGGGTGAAAGTAATATAAAATTAATGCATCACCTCCTCAGAAAACTGATTTAGACAGGAAGGATGTCCAACGACTCTATTTCCCAATTCCCTGAGGGTTTTCGTATCCCCTCCTCATCGATTCCAACGGAATCATCTCATATCTGCCATGGATCCTTCATCTTCATACACTCAAATAACATCACAATTGCTATGTTCCATCTCCGGTATTGGGAAAAGAGAAAGGAGGGATTCTGTATGGGGAAGAAACATTTAAATGGGGGAATGGGAAGAGGAGTAAATGTAAAAGGGGCTAGGAAAAAGAGAGGGTCAGAAGGCATTCAATGTAAAATGAAGAAGGGAAATTATCTTTGGCGTGTTCATTGGAAGAGGTGCATTAATGATGCCCCTTCACATCCAATCCTCCAAAATGGTAAGTACAGACGAGGGGTTATAAGGAATCAGATGAGCTTTAAGGATTTTCAAGGTACTTTGGTGTATGGTCTGAATAAGTCAAACAAAGCCAGGGAAGAGGGAGGAGCTCAAGACCACAATATGGACGGGATACAACTGGGAAGAGGCAGAATAACCAAATCAAAGTTAATACAAAGAGGCACTACAACAAAGGGGAAGAAGAGTCACTGGTTTCTTACCCACTTTTTTCCAAACATCACAAAAAAGCAGACAGAGCAAAAGAAGTGAGGCAGCCAAGCAACCAACAACTATGGACTTGAGTGAGCTCACTCAAAAGACACAGGAATGGAGTGTTGATGAGCCTGTGATAAAGTTCGACAGAGGACTAGGGGAACAGGGGAACTCCAGATTCTCGCTGATAAGATGCTCACGACCAGAAAAATAACAGCTCATGCTATGAAGGCAATCTTATCCAATGCTTGGCCGGAAGCTCAAGGTATGAAAGTAAGTGATGTGATCCCTAACACTTTCGTCTTTAACTTCAACACCCAATGAGACAAGGAGAGAGCTTGGAGAGGGAGTCCATGGAAAGTCTCAGAGACTTTGTTGGTCTTCAAAGAATGGGATTCAAGAAGAAAACCCTCCAACATAGATTTCTCAAAAGCTGAGATGTGGATTCAAGTCCATGACCCTTCCATGTGGTGTAGAAACACAGAGAACCTCCAACAGATCCTAGAGGCGAGCTTCCCAGGAGTCACATAAATCGACAGCAACGGTATGAGTTCCTCGATCTGGGTTAAATTTCTACGCGTTATGGTCTCGATCGATACCACTTGACCCATACCCTATGGTTTCTGGTGCGGAGAGGAGGCATATGCGGAATGGGTAAGCTTCAAATATGAGAAACTACCGGCCAATTTTTGTTACATCTATGGGAGGATTGGACATAGCCAAGCAAGCAGTGAGTTTAAACAAGAAAGGGTTGAAGGAAGGTATGGGGAGCACACGAGAGCAGGGCTGCACTCGCCGGCATCCCCAACACCAAAGAGGAATGGCCTTCAAATCCCAACCCCAAGAAAAGTGCAGATCCCGTCGAGGGGAATGAGCAATGGTGAGAACAGTGATACGGTGGCTATAGACCCAAGATGGGAAAAAGTGCAAGGTTTTGTGTCCAAGGTGAAGAATAAGAAAGGTAGTCGAGGTGGCAATGAAGAAGAGGGATGGAGTGCGATTCGGGGTGACGACGATTTGAGGTGGTCACTGGAGGTTACTGTAACACCCAACCCGAATCAACCCGGTGAAACCCATGGTTGAACCAATTTCGAGTATTACCAAGTGAAAATCGACAAAAATAGCAACTAAAACCAAACTTAAAGTAAAAGTCAACACGAGAGGCCTCCATAAAACCATGAAAATGTAAACTGTTTACAATCCCAAATCCATCATAAAACCCATAAAATCCAACATAAACCCAAAGTACATAAATCCAAAGAAACCCCCCCCCCCAAATAGTCTAGGTCAACTGAAAGAAGAATGAGTCAACTCCGAGAAAGCTCCAGTCTTCACCTCATCGCTTCAGTTCTGCACTTCTCTCAAAATCCACTCTCACTTCTGAACACCAACACCACTCACACTAGCCACAAGGTCCTGAAAGGGAGAAAGGGATCAATTTCCTATTCAAATTGAGTGAACCCACCAGGCCTACCTACATGTTGGCCTATTCTATGGAGCGGTTCCAACTCCGCACAAGACATCCAACAATGGAACCAACCTAACCCCTTTCCATATTTTAACTCCCTAAAGCAGTCAAGGTGATCACGTTGGTCAGTTCTTGTTCTCAAGCACATTTCATAGCAATAGAATAACATAGATCAGCTACCTCAATCCACAGCACACACACAACACCAACACATCACATCCATCAACCAAGGCACCACCACAACTACAAGCACACAAACATTCCCATTCATATTATCTAGGTGAGTTATTAGGCGCCAAGGAGTTGTCCACACCACCACCGCCGGCCATCACATCGACACACATCCCGTAGGATCTTTCCCCCATGGGAAGATAACACGACGCATCCCCTTAGGGATCCTTCCTCCCCGGAGCTATCACGACGCATCCCATTGGGATCCTTCCTTATCTGAGATATCCACATCCATGACTCCCCGTCATAGGATTCACCCCAGTGAATCGGACTCGATCTCAACAGTATTTCGGGTGGGGTAGTGTGGGCTCCTTCAGGTTCTACTTTCACATTCAGATTCCAACATCACATTTCCAACTCATCACATTTCATTCACACAAGGGCACAATTCACATCATCCACATTCATATCACAGTACACAATTCACAGCACATCCCATTGTTCCACGCTCCTGTCACGACCATGACTCACAAATCACAATCAATCAAAAGGTAACCGGTTAGCTCACCGGCCACCCCCACCTGCAAGTACAGGGAGACCATGTCATGAGTTTAGGGGTCACCCACCTGTTCCTCATATTCAGAGCAACCCCACATTGGCAAGGCCACTCTCATGCAACCACAAGCTAACATTTCATAACATCATAATACTTGCACCAAATCCCCATTTCCCTTCACCCTCATCTTTATGTCAATCCATCTTACTTATTCATTTCAATTCACCCTATTGACCCCATCACAACAATGATCATAACAACAATCACAGCAACAACAAAGGCAAACAAGCACATACACAAGTCAATTTTCCCCTTTTACTCTCATCATTTCCATACATCCCTATATTACCACTAAGTCGAAATCAGAACTCCTCCCGCTGTCCGAACTACCTAAACAATGCTAGGCCCTAACCTTGAATAGAAGACGAGGCTCTAATCGTCTTCTAGTTCCTCAGAAATCAAGTTTCCCGAACTCCTAATTCGTAGCCTAACCTTCCTCACTGACCGCAACCTACACCGAGAAATCAGAAAATGAAGTTAGCGATCTCTTCTCCTCGTTGCAACGAACTTATAGCAACAAGCGGATCTCGGTTCGGCCTCTACAGCTCCCGGAATCACCCTCTGAAGATTGCTCAAGGTTAGTCCGTCAAAGGATTTCACGAAGAGAGAAAAGGAGTTGAAACTTATATATTTCCATGCAAAATCCGTCCTTTTATGTGCAGGTCAAGAAACACGATGTGTATCCTTACACTACACGTCATGTTTCTTTAAAACACGATCGTGTACCATACACTGGAAGTTTCGACGAGAATTGCACAAATTAGTGCACGACCGTGTATCTGTGATACACGGCGTGTGTTGTACACAGCCCCGCACCCTCACTTGTATCCTCCACCCGACTCAAACCCGAATGTCCTGAACCTCAATGGGACCTCGCAAGCACTGATTCTAGCACTCTAGTCAACCGAACTTGAGTCTTGATGTGAACCGCTGCAACCGTGGGCAGACGACCCTTAAACACCGTAAGTTGAGACCGTGTAACGAGGTAGAACCGTCAGGAACTGGGGGCGGATAAGTACTTTGACCCGTCGGCTGTATATAGCCGAGAACCAGAAGTGTCCAGTCGATGACGCCACTCCAAGAGATGGATGCTCTTGATGATAAGTCGGGGCCTTCAGTATCGCAAGATGCAGATACAATAAGGTTTCAGAACAAAGTTCTTTCAAAGGGGGTTTATTTCATCAAAGTTGTGTCTACAAGGGTGGCCGGCGGCCTCCTTAAATAGGTGAGGGAACAAGCTCTCCTCCCTAATCACTACTTCTAAATAATAATAAAATAAAGAGTCCTATTCCTAAATAGTCTCCTAAAACCCCTAAATAATCATACTAAAAAGGAATAAAATATAAAATAATAGTTGTAGTCTTTAAAGCAGAATAAAAGACCTAAATTAGGTCAAAACCCCTAATCTAATCGCGTACGGCTGCTCGGGCCGGTTGGTCGCGAGTGGTGGCCCGGTGGGCTTGACCGGCCGAACGCCGGGCTTGACTCGGGTGGCGGTCGCGGCTTCGGGCTTCGGGCGGGTTCAGTGACCGGGCTTCTTGGCCGACTGCTTGGGATCCCTCGGATCGGTCCGGCTGCCGGTTTAAGGCTCGGGACGGGCCTGTCTTCAGTTCCTTCCCTTTTCTGCTCGGGCCTTCTTTCCTAAGCTTTAGGTAGGCCTCTAGGTAGCTTTGGACGTAGCTCTCCGTGGTCAGCCCAAGTGTCATGCTTCGGGGCCAAGGACTCCAGGTCTTCTCATGCCTCGGCTCAGGTTCAATCTTTGATAGCTCTCCTCTTCGGGCCAAGGGTTCTTGGGCTCTCTTCCTTTTGTACTCCAGAAATGCTTTCAGAGGGTCTGATGACACTCGATTTGACGTGATTATCAGCCTCATTTAAGCGACATTTCTTTGCTTAAGACATGGTTTTTAGGGTAGAATAATGAATATTCAATCGATTGCCCTATCTCGTGCCATTTGTGTTACCTTGGCCCGTTTCGGGTCTATTTGATGGTTTTCTAGTGTTTTTGTGTTAGCACAGGTTTTCACCGTCAAATAAAGTAGCCATGGACGTGTCTAAGGCGTTGGAACATCGAGGAACTGAACCGGAATCGATCAAAGGGACCAATCAAAGTCAAACAAAATCTTGCCCGATTACAAAAATATTTTCACCGAAAATTACCTATTGATTTCGGCGAAAATAACATCACAAATCAACTGGTGCCGAGTCAAAGGAATTTTCGGCGAAATCAATCAAGTGTTCGGACCGAGAAGAAAAGGCAGAGAGATCACCTCCATTCACAAGCATATTTTTGGCGAAAATATCTCTATATTTTCGGCGAAAATAATAGAGTAATCCGGATCAGTTAGGGTTAAGTATAAATACTTAACCCGGCGGCCCAAAGGAGGGATATACAATCATAATTCACAAAATACAACTTTTCGAGATCAGAATTCAGAGAATCCTCTCAAGTTCTGGAGCGAAGAGTTAGAGTTCGAAAAGCCGGATAGAGATCGTGACGCCATCCCTTCCACCTCGACGAATCGGAGCTAAGAGTGTTATTTACCGAAGATCGAAGTCTGTCAGAGTCGTCTAAATTAGGTTTTTCAGATTCTTTTATGTTCTTCCTCTGGATGATGAACTCTTTCTTTGTCTTTGTTGCTTTTGTAATAATCATGAGTAGCTAAACTCGTTAGAGCTTAGACTAGATGAACCCTAAGTGACCCAGGGCTTTAAAGCGGTCACGGATCGGCGGTGATTAGATTCGAAATTCAATCAGTTCTTTTTCATGTTTGATTCGTTCTTCATTGTTCATGTTTCTTGTCTGGATTGATCACCTAGATTAGATTCTAGTTAAGCTAAGGATAGAAGCGAACGCTCACCTTACTTTAGAACATCGAATTGAACAATTAACCTTATAATTGGAGTGTGCCTTTCGTAGGAACCGGTTAGGGTTAATTCACTGCAAGAGTAACTCATTAATCATTAGTAATTACACCAATTAATTAAGTCGTTGCGAGAGGGGACCGTACCCGGGCGGCTAGTTAATCTTGGTAGTTAGAACGGATAGAGCGAACGTTCGCCGGTCTTAAACCTAAGGGTAAGGAGTTATGGTGGTGTCTTTGTAATTGATTGAATGAGAATCGAAATCCGCTGATCTGTTGATTGCCCATGCTCTGGGGAACGAAGGGGGATTCAAAGTCTAAGTTCGTCTGTCATCCTTGTTTTCAAACCCTAATTTCCAATCTGCTTTAGTTTAATTTTTAATTTCTCCGCATTTCGTAGATTTAGAAGTCGTGGAACTCACACCACGCACATCTTGTTTACTTTCGAGTATTTTGCCAGTTTTGAAGTAGTCAATCTTAGAAGACCCCTGGAATACGATCTACCCTAGCTCTCGTTAGCTTGGTAGTATTTGATCAACCGCTTCTACGACAGGTTCATCAGGGCTACTCAAAGAACCGACTTCTTCTTCAGGGGTCCTGGAGGTCAGACTAGGAGTGGGCTGAAGCTTCTCTTCGGTGTTAGGGCTTATACCCTCGGCCATCAGCATGGCTTGGGATAGAATTCCCTTCCTCGGAGTCTTTCTACCTGCAAGTGAAGGGTTTAGTCGATATTTCTTGTCATACCTTGGCTTTAGGGCTCGAGGATGGCCTGCCCTGGGATTCATGCGCTTCTTAAGAGGCCCTAGGGTCTTGCCTAGGCCAGGGGATCCTGGTGGGGTGTAGGAATACCGGTTGGCATCGGGGCGGCATTGTTGGATCATATCATCCCCCTCTTCTTGCCTTGGATTTGTCCCCAAATCCATCTCGGGTCCTTTCCTAACACTCATCATCCTCTTCCAATCTTCAGCAGCATTATCCTTAGACCGAGGAGTGTCATTGGAGTCAATAACGGACCAAGACTCGGGTCCTTCAGTACCTTCTCCATCCGTCTCCATCGCTCCTTCTTCTTCTTCGCTCGGGGCAGCTCTCAAAACTCGTCGGGAGGTGATCTCCCATTGAACCTGGGGTGCATAGGGGGCCGGCGGTGAAGCATCAGGTCGGGGCACGGGGGTGCCGGAGATGAACTAGGGCACTTCGGGCAGGGCGGCGGCGGCATCGGGCAGAGGCAAGGCGGCGGCGGGCAGTGAAAAGCCGGCGGCAGGTGTCGGGCAGTGACGCGTCGGGTAGTGGCAAGGCGTTGGCGGCGGGCGGTGGGAAGCTGGCGGCGGCGACGGGCGGTGGTGCGGTGGCCAGGTCGGCAGCGTCGGCCATCATCAAGTCGGGGCAGCCGGGGTCGGGTAGGACCGGGGCTGAGCGTCGGGCAGGGGCGCGCCAGACTCGTGCTCGGGGGCCACGTCGGGTGGTGATGCGCTGGGGGGCCTTGGGCAGCGACAGGTCGGGGCCGGGTGCTAGGTCGGCCGGGGCCTGGCCGGGCTGGGTAGCGCCGGGTGCTGGGCGCTAGGACCGAGCGGGTAGCACCAGTCGGGGCCGGGCGCTGGGGCGCCGGGGCCGGGTAGGGCAGCACCGGGGCCGGGTGCTGGGTCGCCGAGGCTGGGCGGGTAGAGTCAGTCGGGGCCGGGCGCTGGAGCGCCGGGGCTGGTCAGGCAGTGCCAGCGGGGGTTGGGGCCGAGCGCTAGAGCGCTGGGGCCTGGTGGGGTCGCGCCGGGGCTGGGGCCGAGCGCTGGGGCGCTGGGGCCTGGTCGGGCAGCGCCTGGGCTGGGGCCGAGTGCTGGGGCACTGGGGCCTGGTGGGGCAGCGCCTGGTCTGGGGCCGAGTGTTGGGGCATTGGGGTTGCTGGGGCCTGATCGGGTAGCGCCGGGGCTGGGGCCGAGCGCTGGGGCCTGATCGGGCAGCGCCGGGGCTGGGGCCGAGCACTGGGGTGCTGAGGCCTGGTCGGGCAGTGCCGGGGTCGGGGCCGGGGCTGGTGCCAGGGCTGAGGCCAGGGCTGGTGCCGGGGCTGAGGCCAGGGCTGGTGCCGGGGTTAAGGCCAGGGCTGGTGCCGGGGCTGAGGCCGGGGCTGGGGCCGGGGCTGAGGCCGGGGTGCCGGGTGCTAGCGTTTTTGAAGTGAACGCTGCAAACTTCTCGAGCCCTTCGGGCTTAACTTCTTCTCCCTCATCAGACTCCTCTTCTTCTTCCTTCTTCTCCTCTTCTTCATCGTCCGTCTCGATTCCTCCTTCTCTTACCACCATCGTCCGTTGGTTAGGGCAGTCCCTTGAGATGTGTCCTCTACCTTGACACTTAAAACATACAATTCCACTAGGACGTGGGTTAGAATTCTGAACCGTAGAAGTAGGTTAGGCAGATGTTACCGGTGGTGTCGAACCCCTAGGGTTAGGGTTTGGCCGTGAACTTGAGCCTCGGGGCTGGTCGGGCTTCCATGAGGCTTGGCTTGTGGCCGAGCCTCTCCATGGGGCAGTGGCTGATCTTCTGGGGTAGCCCCTCCACAACTCCCTCTCCACACGATTGGCTAGGTCCTTGAGATCCTCGTAGTCAACATAGTTAAGTAGGTTGACTTGATGCATGATCTCGGGGTGTAGCCCACCTACAAACCGGGCTATCTTCGCTTCAGGCTCTTCTCTGAGGTCGAGTCTGGCTACCAATATCTCTATCTCCTTAATGTATTGCTCCACGGACATGGTGCCCTGCTTTAAGTTCCGGAGGGATGTGTGTAGGTCTCGGGTGTAGGTGCCAGGAACGAACTTCTTCCTCATGATCCTCTTGAGGTCTCGCCACGACTCGATAAGGTCCTCCTCATCTCTCTGAATCCGTCTTTTGAACTGGCTCCACCACAGGGCAGCATAGTCAGTGAATTCCAGGGTGGCAAGGATTACCTTCTTACGTTCGGAGTAGTGGTGGCACTCGAGGAAATCCTCCATACTTCTCTCCCAATCTAGGTACTCGTCGGCATTGTATTTGCCAGTAAACTTTGGCACGGTGAGCTTGAGGTTGCTCAAGTCATCGTCAATTTCTTGAGCTAGTCGTCGGGCTCTTCTGTCCAGGCCTTCAAGGTTGTCCTCTCGGCACTCATCTCGTCCTCTCTCGGCTTGAAGCAGAGCTAGGGCTTCTTGGACGGCGGCCATGGTAGCTCCAAGGTTCCGAAGGCTGCCTTCCATGTTGGCTAGTCTCTCGTCTGCCATGGTTAGTACTATCCAACAGAAGCAATTTTCTATCCCCTCTTCTTAGAAATAAACTTACAACGAAAGGAAATAACGTGGCAAGGTGGCCTTGCTTTCTTTTCTTTTTCTTTTCTTATAACTCGAAACTAAAATTGAAATAGAAGGGAAATTTTCGAATCAATTTTCTAAAGAAAGCAATAAAAGGATATGAATCCAGGTGAACCTGGAGACTGGGATAGATTGTGGTCCGTGAGCTGAACCGTGCTCTGATACCAACTGATGTGAACCGCTGCAATCGTGGGCAGACGACCCTTAAACACCGTAAGTTGAGACCGTGCAACGAGGTAGAACCGTCGGGAATCGGGGGCGGATAAGTACTTTGACCCGTCGGTTGTATATAGCCAGGAACCAGAAGTGTCCAGTCGATGACGCCACGCCAAGAGATGGATGCTCTTGATGATAAGTCAGGGCCTTCAGTATCGCAACATGCAGATACAATAAGGTTTCAGAACAAAGTTCTTTCAAAGGGGGTTTATTTCATCAAAGTTGTGTCTACAAGGGTGGCCGGCGGCCTCCTTAAATAGGTGAGGGAACAAGCTCTCCTCCCTAATCACTACTTCTAAATAATAATAAAATAAAGAGTCCTATTCCTAAATAGTCTCCTAAAACCCCTAAATAATCAGGAGGAAGCTCTTAATACAAGCTCAGTAGCATCAGTAGAGATCTGAAGAACTGGAGCTCTTAAAGAGCCAAGAATACACTTGTATGGAATTGTAGAGGAATTGGGCCAACCTCTGCAACCAACTATCTAAAGGACTTAATTAGTAGATTTATCCTCTTCGTTATTTTTATTATGGAAATAAAGAATAGTAGAAATGAGCTAGAAAAAGACAAAAATTAGCTAAATACCCTAGATCTTGGTATAAAGATCTTGTGGGTCGGAGTAGAGGTTTTGCAATGTGGTGGGTCAAAAATATTAGTATTAATGTTATTGCCTTTGATGATTGCTACTTTGATGTGTCTATGGATTTTGGCAACGGTGTAGACAATTTCTTTGCAACTTTCGTCCACGCCCCAAATGATCTGTACGAGAGGAGCCACTTCTGGCAAGTTCTTAGTCACCTACGCTCCATGAACGATGATCCTTGGCTCATAATGGGTGATTTTAACGCTATTGTGGATACATAAGAAAAGGAAGGAGGCCTTACCTCAAGAAGAGAGTCATCCGAGCCATTTCAAGAGTTTATTTTCAACAACTGGGTTGAGTGATTTGGGATTCCAGGGGACTCGTTTCACGTGGGATAATAAGAAAATTAGATAAGATAGAATTAGGGAAAGACTGGATAGAGCCCTCTGCTCTATGACGTGGCAACTCAAATTTCAAGAGTCTACGCTGTTCCACGAACCAATTATTGGATTGGATCACGCCCGATCCGTCTGAACCTGGTTCTGCGCTTATCTTTTGACTGAAGGAGAGCCCCGTTTTGATTTGACCAAAGATGGTCGAGGTTTGACCAGTGCAAAAATATTATAAAAGAGAGATGGGAAGCAGGAGGAAGCTCTTAATACAAGCTCAGTAGCATCAGTAGAGATCTGAAGAACTGGAGCTCTTAAAGAGCCAAGAATACACTTGTATGGAATTGTAGAGGAATTGGGCCAACCTCTGCAACCGACTATCTGAAGGACTTAATTAGTAGATTCATCCTCTTCGTTATTTTTATTATGGAAATAAAGAATAGTAGAAATGAGCTAGAAAAAGACAAAAATTAGTTAAATACCCTAGATCTTGGTATAAAGATCTTGTGGGTCGGAGTAGAGGTTTTGCAATGTGGTGGGTCAAAAATATTAGTATTAATGTTATTGCCTTTGATGATTGCTACTTTGATGTGTCTATGGATTTTGGCAATGGTGTAGACAATTTCTTTGCAACTTTCGTCCACGCCCCAAATGATCCGTACGAGAGGAGCCACTTCTGGCAAGTTCTTAGTCACCTACGCTCCATGATCGATGATCCTTGGCTCATAATGGGTGATTTTAACGCTATTGTGGATACATAAGAAAAGGAAGGAGGCCTTCCCTCAAGAAGAGAGTCATCCGAGCCATTTCAAGAGTTTATTTTCAACAACGGGTTGAGTGATTTGGGATTCCAGGGGACTCGTTTCACGTGGGATAATAAGAAAATTGGACAAGATAGAATTAGGGAAAGACTGGATAGAGCCCTCTTGGCAACTCAAATTTCAAGAGTCTACGCTGTTCCACGAACCAATTATTGGATTGGATCACGCCCCGATCCGTCTGAACCTGGTTCTGCGCTTATCTTTTGACTTAAGGGGAGCCCCGTTTCGATTTGACCAAAGATGGTCAGAGTTTGACCAGTGCAAAAATATTATAAAAGAGAGATGGGAAGCAGGAGGAAGCTCTTAATACAAGCTCAGTAGCATCAATAGAGATCTGAAGAACTGGAGCAAAGTTAATTGTAAGAATAGCTCTGTAAAAATACGACATACTCAATTGAAGCTAGCGGAAATTCAGGAGGGTGGGAGAGATGGCTAGGATGGAGAAATCCCTTGAGGACGACCACAACAAGCTTTGGAGGTAAGAGGAAGTGTATTGGAGACAAAGAGCGAGGAAAAGGTGGTTGAAAGAGGGAGATAAGAACACGAAATTCTTCCATGCAAGTACGGTTCAAAGAAGACAAAGGAACATAATTCTTAGGCTTAAGAATGGGGATGAAGAATGGATCGAAGGAGAAGAAGACATTACTAACCATGTGAGGGGATTCTATGAGACTTTGTTCACGGCGACGAACCTGTGGGGGAGATGAGATTAACAACAGTATTTCGAAGGTTATTTCAGATGAAATCAACACCTACCTAGTTAAGGAGGTGACGATAGAGGAAATTGAGAAGGTAGTATTCCACTTGGGAGCTCAGAAGTCTCCTGGCCTGGACGGTTTCCTGGGCCATTTCTTTCATAAATATTGGGAGGTCATCAAGACTCAGCTGTGCGAGGAAGTGAAGGAGGTTTTTGAGAGTTCTTCCATGCCAGAAGGATGGAATGATACTAACGTTGTTATAATCCAGAAGGTGCCAAACCATGATTTCCCAGTTCAGACCAATTAGTTGCTGCAACTTCAGATATAAAATCATTTCAAAGATCATGGCAGACAGATTGAAGATTTGGCTCCTGTATATTATTTCGTAGATGCAGGCGGCATTCACAGGGGGTTTGTGATCCAAGATAACATTATTATCGTCCACGAGGTGGTCCATCACTTCAAGTCCCGAGCCGGAAAACTCCAATGGGATATGATGCTAAAAATGGACATGATGAAAGCCTATGATATGGTAGATTGGGACTGTCAAGAGGAGATTATCAATACTATGGGTTTTTCCCCAAAGTGGTGTGGCTGGGTCTCACAGTGTATCAGAACTATGAGATTTTTGGTCATGGTAAATGGTACCCCCTTAGAGACATTCATACCGTCTCGGGGAATCAGACAAGGGGACCCTCTGTCTCCTATCCTGTTCATTACCCTAACCAATTCCTTATCAACTTTGATTAACAGGAATGTTGTGTTGGGAGCCGTTAAGGGAGTTAAGCTCAACCAGAGATCTCCAACCTTGACCCATGTTTTTTTTTGAAGATGACACCATTCTCTTCGGCGAAGCGTCCGTTACAGAGGCGGAGTCGATTATTGAAACAATGGAGAGATATGGAAGAATGACTGGGCAGACCATAAATAACCAAAAATCATCTATTATGTTCTCCCAAAAAACCCTGAAAACCTTGTGCAACATCCCCGCCCAACCGAACGATTTGGAACTCGAGTTTGGATGGTTGAGAAATTGGAAACAATGTTCTTGAGGCCCCATAGAAGTCCGGGACGTTCATAATTGAGTCGGGTTGAAGTTACAAGCGAGTACGCGAAAATTTGTCAATGTTGGCAGACTATGATACACGGTCGTGTATTTGTAATACACTCCGTGTATCATGACCTGACTATAAAAGATGGGTTTTTGACGGAAATCCTCAACTTCTCTCTCTCTTTTTCCTCCTGAAAACCCCTTTGACGAACCAAAAACCCCCAAGCTTCAAACCTTGATTCCGGTAGCTACAGAGGTCCGATTGACAATCCGTTTCTTGCTACGTGTTCGTGGAGACAAGAGGAAGAGATTGCATATCTTGGTTCTGGATATTTTAGAGTTAGGCGCTGTCAATGGCAGAAGGAAGAAGCTTCGTTTTTGGTACTATAGAGCTTGGTTGTTCGGGTTTCTAGAAGTTGTTTAGAGCCTCATCTTCTCGTCAGGTGAGGGTTTAGCGTACGATAGGTAGCGATGGTAGATGTGAGGATTTGAAATTCTGACCTAGATGAATTAGGGATTGCATGAAATTGGAAGAGAGTAAAAGATGACAACTGTTTCATGATTGATTGTTGGTTGATTGTTGATTGATTGTTGATTGAAGAATTGATTGCTGAATTGATTATTGATTGTTGTTCGTTAATGTAATGCTTGCTGATGGGATTGGGATAAATGATAAATATGCATGATTAACGGATCAGAATTAGAAGGAACGACGGGTTTGGGTGATCTCGTGAATTATATAGATTCTCTGTTGTTGTCAGTTGTGGTTGCAGGAGGGTAGTCCTGCCAATGCGGGGTTGCCCTATTAATGGTAAACAAGTGGATGACCCTGCCAATATGGAGTCGTCCTATGAAGGATGAACAAGAGGGTAGCCCTAAGACTCACGACATGGCTATCCCTGTACTTGCAGGTGGGGGTGGCCGGTGAGCTAGCTGTTTACCCTTGTTATGTTTTGATGCATGAATTGAGTGTGTAGCTGAGTGAATTAGGAAAGTGTGTGATAACATGAATTGGATGAATTGATGCTACGTATTGATTTGAGTGAATTGGGTGTTATGTGTGATGGTAGTTGATAAGGTGATTTGTGGAGTAGAATTTATGGAATAGAATTGGTACATGGAATTACGGAATAGAATTGGTACATGGAATTGGGTAATGGAATTAGAACATGGAATTGTAAAATAAAATTGATTGGAAGGAATTGTATGGATGTTGTGTGTAAGCGATTCGGTTGTGATATGTGGACTGGGGATTGGGAAGTGATCATGATGTTGATGTGGAAATGATGACGAACATGATGTTGGGAATTGGATAGATTTGATGGATGGTTTTGATCGATGGATTTAAGTGATGAATGTCTGATTGTATTCAATAAACAATAGAACCGGTAGGAGTCCACACTGCCCACCTTGAGATGTGTTGAGTTATGTACGGTTCACGTTGAGTGAATCAATCTGGTTAGCTACTAGGGATTTGTGTTGAGTCGGTCTACGTTGAGTGGATCACCTTGGTCAAGTACCAGGGATTATTGGTCGAATCGGTCGATGTTGAGTAGATCACCTTGGTTTGTATTACCAAGGATTGTTAGCCGGCAGTGGTGGTGTGGAGAAACTCTTAAGCGCCTAATGAACTCACCTAGCGAATTTAATGAGATGTGTGTCTGATTTGTGTATCAGACGTGGTTGTGAGATACCTTGTGTTGTTCTGTGTTGGATTGATATGTGAACTGAATTGTGTGGTTGTGCTAAGATGGATGATTGATGTTGAATGGGTTGTGATTATGATAATGATATGAATTGTGAATTGTTCATACGGAGAACGATGTTATGAATTGTGAATTGTTAGTAGAGAGAACTGTGCTTGGGTGATGACCTAGACTGCTTAAGGATGCCTAATAACTCACATAGTAATTGAAATAAGAATTGTGGTGTATGTGAATGTGTGTGGGTGTGGGTGTGCGTATTGAGGGTGATTGCGAGATGACTTATGCTGTGACGTTGAACTATATTAATGATGAACTCTGTTATAATACTGTTATTACGGATTGTGAATGTTGAACTGAGAACTGCATCTATGTGATCACCTAGACTATTTTAGGGAATTAAAATTTGTAAAGCCCGAGTCTGATTCCATTGTTAGTGTTACGTGAGGAGTTTGGAATCGCTCTTTCAGGTTAGGTTCATCGCATAGTTAAACCCAGTGGGTTCACTCAATTTCAATAGGAAATTGATCCCCCCAGTTTCTCTTTTCGGGGTTGTGATCAGGTTTGGAGCAGTTGTTGGTTGGAGCTATGAGGAGAAGATTGGTGATCTACATTGGAGTTGACTGTTTATTTTGGATTTTATATTTCAGTTGACACCTTTGGTTGGGGATTTTGTAATCTTTCGAGGATCATATTTTGGATTTATGTTTTAAAGGATTTTCGGTTTTGGTTTATCGTTTGTACTCGGATTTTATTTATTGGAGGCCTCCTTCGGTTTGAACTTTTAATAGGAGTTGTTTCTGTTTTCGCTGCCTTTTTTATTTTCTTTAAATGCTGTATCTTCGAGTGACACTCATACCGGTTCGACCATGGGTTTACCCGGGTCGATTCAGGATGGATGTTACAGATGGTATCAGACCCTGGTTAGTTGCTGCTGTGTTGATGTTTGTCTTTTCTTCTAGATGAGTAATTAACCTCATAGGGAGAAGGAATGAGGCATCAGCACAGGACCAACTTTCCAGGGATTTTCAAATTATTTTAAAATGAGTGGGAAGTTTTGAAAGGAAAAGTACTTTGAAATTGAAAGGAAAAATATTTTGAATAGCTTTGTCGATTTCTGAAATTAGTCAACTGAAATGTTTTCGTGTCCTCCTATAGTGAAGAGAATGTTCGAGTAGTTGAGAGTGGAAGTGGTAGTAGAAGGTTGGTTGGAGGAGTAGAGGCCTTGGTAGATTTTGGGTTGAGTTAGGTAGAGAGCTCGAGGGATGTGAAGTCCTAGTCGAAGGATAGCTAGTAGTTCTTGCTTGTTTGAGTTGTGTTTGTTTGTGTGTTTTGTTGTGCTTTTGTGGTTAGTTGTGTCGTAGAGGTTCGGTTGTGCGTGTGTGTTATGTAGAAGTTCAGGTTAGTGAGGGAGAAATTTTCTTGGAAGGTGTGTGTTGCTAGAGCCGTTAAGAGGAGTCTCGGGTAAGTGATCTTGAGCTGCTACGTGTTGCTGCAAATTTGGTGTTGCATTGCTAGGATGAGTTGGGTTAAGATTTCGGGGACGAAATCTTTTGAAGTTGTGGAGACTTGTAACATCCCCGCCCAACCGAACGATTTGAAACTCGAGTTTGGATGGTTGAGACATTGGAAACAATGTTCTTGAGGCCCCATCGAAGTCTGGGATGTTCATAATTGAGTCGGGTTGAAGTTATAAGCGAGTACGCGAAAATTCGTCAATGTTGACAGACTATGATACACGGCCGTGTATCAGCAATACACGCCGTGTATCATGATACACGGCCGTGTATCAGCAATACACGCCGTGTATCTGTAATATAATACACGCCGTGTATCATGACCTGACTATAAAAGATGGGGTTTTTGACGGAAATCCTCAACTTCTCTCTTTCTCTTTCTCTTTCCTCCCGAAAACCCCTTTAACGAACAAAAAACCCCCAAGCTTCAAACCATGATTTTGGGAGCTACAGAGGTCCGATTGGCGATCCGTTTCTTGCTATGCGTTTGTGGCAATGGGAGGAAGAGATCACATATCTAGGTTATGGATATTTCAGAGTTAGGCACTGTCAGTGGCAGAAGGAAGACGCTTCGTTTTTGGTGCTGTAGAGCTTGGCTGTTCGGGTTTCTAGAAGTTGTTTAGAGCCTCGTCTTCTTGTCAGGTGAGGGTTTAGTGTATGATAGGTAGCGATGGTTGATGTGAGGAGTTGAAATTCTAACCTAGATGAATTAGGGATTGCATGAAATCGGAAGAGAGTAAAAGATGACAATTGTTTCATGATTGATTGTTTATTGAAAATTTGATTGTTGATTATTGTTCGTTTAATGTAATGCTTGTTGATGAGATTGGGATAAACGATAAATATGCATGATTAACGGATCAGAATTAGAAGTGAGTGCTAGGAATGACGGGTTTGGGTGTTCTCGTGAATTATATATATTCTCTGCTGTTGTTAGTTGTGGTTGCAAGAGGGTGGTCCTGCCAATGTGGGGTCACCCTATTAATGCTAAACAAGTGGATGGCCCTGCCAATATGGGGTCCTCCTATGAAGGATGAACAGGAGGGTAGCCCTTAGACTCACGACATGGTTGGCCGGTTAGCTAGCCGTTTACCCTTGTTATGTTTTGATGCATGAATTGAGTGTGTAGCTGAGTGAAGTAGGAAAGTGTGTGATTACATGAATTGGATGAATTGATGCTACATGTTGATTTGAGTGAATTGGGTGTTATGTGTGATGGTAGTTGATAAGGTGATTTGTGGAGTAGAATTTATGGAATAGATTTGGAATTACGGAATAGAATTGGTACATGGAATTGGGTAATGGAATTGTTAAATAGAATTGATTGGAAGGAATTGTATGGATGTTGTGTGTAAGCGATTTGGTTGTGATCTGTGGAATGGGGATTGGGAAGTGATCATGATGTTGACATGAAAATGATGATGGACATGATGTTGGGAATTAGATAGATTTGGTGGATGGTTTTGATCGATGGATTTAAGTGATGAATGTCTAATTGTGCATAATAAATGATAGAACCGGTAGGAGTCCACACTATCCACCTTGAGATGTGTTGAGTTGTGTCCGGTTCACGTTGAGTGAATAACTGTGGTTAGCTACTAGGGATTTGTGTTGAGTCGGTCTACGTTGAGTGGATAACCTTGGTCAAGTATCAGGGATTATTGGTGGAATCCGTCTACGTTGAGTAGATCACCTTGGGTTGTATTACCAAGGATTGTTGGCCGACAGTGGTGGTGTGGAGCAACTCCTAGTTGCCTAATGAACTTACCTAGCGAATTAATGAGATGTGTGTGTGATTTGTGTTTGATGTGTGTATCAGACGTGCCTGTGATGTGTTGTGGACTGTGTTGGATTGATCTGTGAACTGAATTGTGTGGTGCCAAGATGGATGATTGATGTTGAATGGGTTGTGATTATGATAATGATATGAATTGTGAATTGTTAATATGGATAAGATGTTACGAATTCTGAATTGTTACTGAAATAAGAAGTGTGGTGTATGTGAATGTTTGTGGGTGTGGGTGTGCGTATTGAGGGTGATTGCGAGATGACTTATGCTGTGATGTTGAACTATATTAATGATGAACTCTGTTATAATACTGTTATTACGGATTGTGAATGTTGAACTGAGAACTGCACCTATTTGATCACCTAAACTGTTTTGGGGAATTAAAATTTGTAAAGGCTGAGTCTGATTCCATTGTTAGTGTTACGTGAGGAGTTTGGAATCGCACTTTCAGGTTAGGTTCAACGCATAGTTAAACCCAATGGGTTCACTCAATTTCAATAGGAAATTGATCCCCCCCAGTTTCTCTTTTTAGGGTTGTGGTCAAGTTCAGAGCAGTTGTTGGTTGGAGCTATGAGGAGAAGATTGGTGATCTACATTGGAGTTGACTGTTTATTTTGGATTTTATATTTCAGATGACACCTTTGGTTGTGGATTTTGTAATCTTTCGAGGATCGAATTTTGGATTTATGTTTTAACGGATTTTCGGTTTTGGTTTATCGTTTGTACTCGGATTTTATTTATTGGAGGCCTCTTTCGGTTTGAACTTTTAATAGGAGTTGTTTCTGTTTCCACTGCCTTTTTACTCTTTTCTTTAAATACGTTATCTTCGAGTGACACTCATACCGGTTCGACCACAGGTTTACCAGGGTCGATTCGGGATGGATGTTACACCTTGCAACAATGAATTTTACACCTTGCAACAATGAATCTGTGAGATGCTTGGCGTCCAACAGAATTTGCAGTTTGGGAAGTACCCCGGAGTCCTAATAGAGTGGGGAAGGTCAAAGAAGGAGGTTTTTAATTTCCTTGGCCCGTTTGTGTTACCTTGGCCCGTTTCGGGTCTATTTGATGGTTTTTTAGTGTTTTTATGTTAGCACAGGTTTTTGCCGTCAAATAAAGTAGCCAAGGACATGTCTAAGGCGTCGGAACCTCGAGGAATTGCACCAGAATCGATCCGAGGAGTCAATCGAGTCGAACCAAAGTCTGCCCCGGTTTACAAAGGAGTTTTCACCGAAAATACCCTAGTGTTTTCGGCGAAAATGCAAGAAAAAATCGACTGATGCTCATCAAAGGAAGTTTTCGACGAAAACCCTAAGTTTTCGCCGAGAACAATTGGACCGAAAATCACAGGAGAAAAGCAGCTGGTGGACCATCCATTTACACTAAGATTTTCGGCAAAAATTCCCCAGTATTTTTGGCGAAAATATCAGGCAAAATCCGGCGGTATTAGGGTTAAGTATAAATACTTAACCGGCGGCCCAAAACAAAAAGATATTTTGGAGACAACAATCATAATTACCAACTAATACCGAACTTCAGAATTCTCTCAAGTTCTGGAGCAGAGAGTTTAGAGTCGGAAGAGCCGGAAAGAGATCGTGACGCCATCCCTTCTATCTCGAAGACTCGGAGCTAGGATTGCAGTTTACCGAAGATCGAAGTCTGCTAGAGTCGTCTTAATTAGGTTTTTCAGATTCTTTTCTGTTCTTCCTCTGGATGATGAACTCTTTCTTTGTCTTTGATTCTTTTGTGATAAACATGAGTAGCTAAACTCTTAGAGCTTTGACTAGATGAACCCTAAGTGACCCAGGGCTTTAAAGCGGTCACGGATCGGCGGTGATTAGATTCGAAGTTCAATCAGTTTCTCTTTCATGTTTGGTTTGTTCTTCATTGTTCATGTTTCTCGTCTGGATTGATCACCTAGATTAGATTCTTGCGAGAGGCGACCGTACCCTTTAAAACACTAAAGGATAGAAGCGAACGCTCGCCTTACTTTAAAACACTAAATCGAACAATTAACCTTATAATTGGAGCGTGCCTTTCGTAGGAACCGGTTAGGGTTAATCCACTGCAAGAGTAACTCATAAATCGTTAGTAATTCCACCAGTTAAGTTAAGTCGTTGCGAGAGGCGACCGTACCCGGGCGACTAATTAATCTTGGTAGCTAGAACGGATGGAGCGAACGTTCGCCGGTCTTAAACCTAAGGGTCAGGAGTTATGGTGGTGTCTTAGAATTGATTGAATGAGAATCGAAATCTGCTGATCTGTTGATTGCCAATGCTCTGGGGAACGAAGGGGGATTCAAAGTCTAAGTTTGTCTGTCATCTCTGTTTTAATCAACCAATTTCCATTCTGTTCTTAGTTTCAATTTTTATTTTTTCTGCATTTCTTAGAATTAGAAGTCGTGGAACTCACACCACGCACGAAGTGCTTAAACCTGAGTAATTTGCTAGCTTATTTGAGTAGTCAATCATTATAAGACCCGTGGAATACGATCTACCCTAGCTTGTTAGCTTTGTTAGTTATTTGTTTGAACCCGCACAACGATCTTAGGTTCACCAAATTGGCGCCATTGCCGGGGACTTCTTTTGATTGTTTGAAAGAAGAACTGGCAATTTATTCTTCTACCTTCCACCTTTCCCCTTTTCATCACACTTCGGTTTTACGCCGGTATGTTTGCTTTTGTTGCTTGTAGGTTGTTCTACAGGTTTATGAACCGCTCAATCGCTCATTCTCAGTTTAAGCCAGGTAATTCTACTCCGTCGAAGAAACCGCGAGCTCAGAAGCAAGTCATAATCATTCCGCCTACATCACCTATCCCTAATAAGATTGAGGAGTTGAAGGAGAACTCCTCATCTTCATCCGCTCCATCCACTACTTCAGATTCACCACCACCTTCTCCTCCCATAGAGGCTGCTCAACGCACCATGGCGGATTACTGTAGACCAAGTGCTGCTAACTTTCGACCTAGCGTTGTTGTGCCGCACAACGATGATGACCCTGACTGTGAGATCACAATTTCCTTCCTGAACATAGTCTATAGGGATCTTCAATTCGAAGGGAAGCCGCAAGAAAACCCCTGCACATATTTGGCGAACTTCCTTGACATGTGCGAGACGTTTAAGAGCGAGAATCTCGGTAAGAACAATCTTTGCTTACGAGTATTCCCATTCTCTCTTAAAGGTAACGCCAAGATATGGCTCAGCTCGAAACCACCTGGCCACTACACCGACTGGGATAATCTAGCTCAGGACTTCATAGAGAACTACTATCCCCCTTCAAGAACGACATTCTACAAGGATAACATCGCTAGATTCTCTCAGAAGGAAGGAGTAAGCTTATACGATGCTTGGAATGAATTCCAAGAGCTTCTCTCTGAATGCCCTCATCATGGATTCAACCAGGGACAGCTAGCCGAAATCTTTGCCCAAGGTATGAATGAAGAAACGGCTGAATGGGTCAACACATTAGCTAATGGCAACTGCACAACACTTGAACCAGAAGCTTCTCTTCTTCACTTCGCAGACTGCGCATCTAAGTCCAGAAATTGGGAGAGACAGTTTGGAGCAGCCAAGAGCCAACCAAGCTGTGAAGAGCAGATCAAGATCGAAGTGCAGAAACACATGGAGGAGATCTTCGGTACAGCTAATAACTGGTCTAGAGAGGAAGTTAATTTCATTGATCAAGGCTTCACCAATGATGGAAGAGGCTACCCCAACTACCGTCAGTTCAGAACACCTCCTCAACAACAGGGAAGCTTCCTTGAGCGTCCTCCTTCCAACTTCGGATTCAACCGGGGTCAGAATCAATGCTGGGACAATAGTTATCAAGATCCTCTTAGATTCGCTGGAGCACAGCAACCTCGGAATTTTACGTCTGAGAACATTTGGGAGAGGAAGATAGCCAAGAAGTTTGATCTGATTGCGGTAAGGCTTGATGATCACGAAGAAAGGTTTAAAGCCCAAGATGCTTTTAACCAAGGACAGATTGCACAAGGATAGAGAATAGAGAGCATGGTAAATAAAGTTGCTAACATGTTGGCCAACCTTCCTCTCTTAAAACAGGCACCATCTCAAAACAGCTCCACTATGAAGAACGAGCATGCGAAAGTCATGACAACCAGGAGCATCGAGCAAAACAACATGGAGGAAAAGAAGAAAGCACTTTCCACTCCCTCTACGGGAGAATGCTCAGCTATTGATTCTCGACCACCGCCCATACCTATCCCAGCTAAGTGCTCTGATCCTGGCCCTTTTACGTTACCTATAATCATTAATGGCATCGAAATTGAGCGTAGTTTGGTTGATCTAGGTGCATCTATCAATGTTATGCCTATGTGTTTATATAAGAAACTGAACTTAGGTGAACTACAACCTGCTAGCATGCATTTAGTGTTCGCTGACAAAATTTTAAAAGAACCTAGAGGAATAATCAAGGATGTAATCACTTGTTGTGGCCCTTTCCGGTTTTTCGCTGATTATGTAGTGATGGATACTCAAGAGGCATATTCTACCCTTATCCTAGGTTGACCGTTCATGGTGACAGCCGGCATTAACATTAATTTTCCAAATGGTTCATTAACATTAAGGGTTGGAAAGGATACTGCAACATTCCGTCTCAAGGACAATATGAAATACAGTCCTAAGGGAGAATTACATTATTTAACTGTAGAAACTGTGGAGTTGGCCTCGGTCAACTTCATTACTGATGTTTGTTCTAGTGTGCCTAGATAATTTGCTGTTGCAGGTGCTGGACAGGTTATCAAGCAGAAACCGAAATCTGTTCCTCAAAAGCCGCCAAAGAAGAAAGAACTGAAAGCCTCTTCTATGCCACCGAGCACAAAACCTAGCAAACCTCGGGGAAAGAATAAGAAGACGAAGACTCACATGGTCTGGAGACCAGTTGTGCCACCACTTTCCACCGAGCCAGCTGCACCACCAATTCGTTCCAAGCTACCGGCGCCGGAACAAGTATGGAAGGAGAAGGCAAAAGTATCTCCTAAGGAAATACCTACGATCACCGATCCTGGTGATATAAAGCCGGAGGTTAAAGAAAAGAAGGAGCCGATCGTTCTCATTCCATCCACTGTCTTCCTTGTAGAAGATGATCCTTTGACAGAACTGTTCGGACCATTCAAGATCACTGACCACCTTCCCGACGGACGTACCAAACTCTTACACGTGAACAGGAGGAAATTCATGCTCACCGGAGAAGCCCCGAAGCTCTACTTTATGAACTCTGATGCTAGCATTAAGGAGAATCTGAGTTGGGATGTCTCCTACTACCGTCCAGGTATCGTCCAGCTCAAGGACGTTAATAAAAGAGCGCTTCGTGGGAGGCAACCCACGGCTGGAGTCCGTTCTTGATTTGTGTCAACCTTAGTGTTTTAGAGTCGGTTCGAGGGAGCTAAAAGTGTCAGTTTGTTTGATTTCGTATTTTTCGTGTGTAGTCGGTGTGTCATAGTGTTAAGTGCAAGTCGTTTGAGGTCTTTCTGATTTTTGTGGATTTAACTGTGATTTTCTGAAGTTTGCCGGGATTGCGAAAATATTTTCAATCGTACAGTTCAATATTTTCGGTGAAAATGACCCATGTTTTCGGCGAAAATTCTCTTTCAAAACCCACTGAGTTTTCCAGACGTTTTTGCTTCACATTTTCGGCGAAAACTATTACACATTTTCGGCGAAAATTCTTTTGAAAACCGGTAGTACTTTTTAACTAACATTTTCGACGAAAACTTGCACTTATTTTCGCCGAAAATGTCTTTGAAAATCAACCAAATTTTTGTTTTAAAATCCGGATTCACCCTATCTCTCCTCATTTAATTTTCGAAACCAAAAACCCATCCCTGTTTCCAATCAAACCCGCCGACCGCCACCCTTATTTTTGCCGCCGCCGCCACCGCCGCCGCTCCCTTCCCCTTCCATTTCCGATCAATCCAAGCCCTAGAACAACCGAATCGGAGCTCTACAGCTCTAGTTCACCCAAACCCTAAAATTATCGATTTTTCACCGATTCCTCCCAATCAGTTCATTTTTAGCATCCATGGCTTCAAGGTAAGTCGTAGAACTTTTCATTGCGAATCTTTTGACATGTTGATTGCTGAATTTCGTCGGGGTTGACTTTCAGTTGACTTTTCAGTTTGCCTCGATTTGCGTGCCGACTGATTTTGTGTGAACTAGGTTAGCTGAACTTGTTGGACTGTTCTAGCATGCTTAGGGAGTGTTGTGCTTAATTTTCATATCGTTTGATCATGTGTTGCTATGCCTAAGTCCTATTCCTTGTGAGGTTGACTTTTCAGAAATGTCGGTTTGACCATGAACTGTTTTGATCATTTGGCTGCCTTATGTGTTCATCCTCGTTCCGATTATTGTGTTTGCCATCTGAGATCATATCATACCGTCATTCTCCGATTTATGATAGTCCTGCCATGATTAGGGTTCAATGTTTTATTATGTTGACTTTTTGAATGTCGGTTTGACTTCTGAAGTCTGATTGTTCTAATTCCGTTCTGGCTATTCCTAAGCACGTATTTTATTGTTCGTGATTAGCGGTTCATCTGCTTTGCTTACCCCCACTCGGTTTTCCTCAATTCTCTGTGAAATTGAGTTTTTCGACTAAGTGTGGGGTAGGGTTTTAGTTTGACTAATCTGGTTTGTTTTCTTGTTTAGGAACACCACTTATGAGCGCAGGACCAAGCAGAGACTTGACGCCGCCTCGAGCTCCAGAGCCCCCGCTCCCGTCACACCCGCCGTCCAGGGCCCTCCACCAGCATTCCCTAGCCGTGCTGGGCACCATCGCACTGTCGCTCGTCTACCCGACTACTACTTTGAGTGTTACCAGAAGCTCGAGCATGTTTCGGGAGCTAATGTTCGACCACTTTCCATGGAGTCTCTCTTCGATCACAATGAGGACTACCATCGGAACGTGCACGACGCCCTGGCACCGGCTGGCTTCCTAGAGCTGACCACCATAGCTTCCGACTTTCCAGACGTCGCTCTCCAGGAGTTCTGGGCCACCTTTGATCTGGACGAGCACTAGAGGACGAAGAGCAAGAAGGTCGTTTCCTTCTACCTGGGCGGGGTGTACAAGACCCTCACCTATGATGAGTTTGCAGCTCATCTAGGCATCCCCTACTGGCACTACCACGGTCATCACCTCGGTTGGGCGAACGACGAGGACGACGGGAGGCCTACCATGCACTCTGAAGCCACATGACTAGAGTGCTCGGCGATCGTCTCACGGACCATAACTCAGTTAAGTCTCTCTCTCACCCTCTCTATAGATACATTCATATGGTTTGGCGTAGATCGCTATTATATGCTCCAGAGAAGGACCGCCACCATATCAGCAAGGAGGAACTTCTGCTTCTTCGCGCAATCCGGGAGAGCTACCCTCTTCACCCCGGATGGGTGCTTGCTGGCATCTTCCGCCAGAAGACCAAGAGGAGGACGCCACCTCACTCACTCCTGGGAGGCAACTTCATCGGCCAGCTCATCATCTCCTTCGGCCTCAGCCACGAATATGGCCCGAACATTCCACGCCGCAGAGTACGCACCATTGGAGGAGATTTGGCGGTCGAGTACGGCCTCGAGCTAGACCTCAGTCCCCAGGTAGCAATAGATCCTCCCCTCCAGAGCGAGGATGAGTTGGAGGAAGATGATGATTCTGAGGAGTCCCAGCCTCAGTACGAGCCAGAGTTTCATGACCATACTCCCTCGCCACACCATCAGGCAGGGTATGTACACCAGTCACCGCCGGCCATCCCAGATCCATATCAGGCGCCTCACCCGCAGCACCACCCGCATCCCGTGGATGTTGGAGAGCTATATGAGCGACTGCAGGAGTGGCGCATCACCGTCAGCGCCACTCAGGAGGCAAGATGGACTATTATGCAGCAGCATATGCACCGCGCTGATAGACGGTATGAGTGACAGCTGGCGTGGCAACGTCAGCTCGGCGATTTCCTCCACTTTCCACCTCCCGGCCCACCGGACCAGCAGTGACCAGGTTGTATTCCTTTTTTGGTCCTTTCTTTTTATTTATTCTTTTCGGATCTCGATCCAACTTTTTTTCTGCGTGGATCCGGGGCACTTGTCCCGGTTTCCTTTTTATGTTTCATTTGTTTTTGTTTTGTAGGCAGTAGGGAGATTCCCTTTGCTTCGCGTTGGTAGATTCCCTCCGCTCCGAGGACCCATGCTCATCCCCTACGCCAACCATCTCGGTCCAGGTTCTTCTACTTCACTCTGACTCTAGAATTAAGTCCTGTGAGGACACAGTCCGATTTAAGTGTGGGGTAGGATGCTAGAGAACCTTGCATGCACTTGATTGCCCTTGATTGTGTTTTCTATATGCCTCGTGATTCCATTCCAACCTCTCTAGCATTAGAATGGCTCAGTTATTGATTTTTGATGTTAAGTTGTTGTTCAAACTTTCATAATGATGCTTAGACTGCTTAACCTAGAACTTGAGAACCAACTTGTATACTTTGATGCTAAATTGCCTGGTGAGAACAGAATTTTGAAATCACACTTGTAGTTTGTAGCCTTGATTGCATGAAAATGACCGAATCCGACTAGCAAACCAACTGTGAGCTTTTGACCCATTGCACGTAACTTGCAATTTCAATTCTTTCTGAGTGGTTTTCTGTTTGCTTGAATGAGTTAGAATTTGCATGAGACCTACTCGAGACCACACGATGACACGAGTTCTAGAATGATAGAGGCACCGATTCAGCTACTAAGCCATATAGCCTACCTAACGATAAAATCCATTAGGTGTAGACCCTTGAGCTTGGCCTGTTCTTTCGGTTCGATATACATTACAATCAATTCCCATTCTTTCATTTCCCTGTTGATCCCCTGTGGTTGTAGTTCTAGATTGACCTACCGAAAGTCTGTTTGTGGTAACCTGCCTATAGCCATTAAACAGGTGGTCTTAGCTATTATGTCCAGACGTGTAAACCCCTCTAGCAACTAAAAGAAAGAATCGGCACAAAAGAAAAAATAGAAAAAGAAGAAAAGAAGCAAGTTTCGAAAAAAAATGAAAAGAAGAAAAATCAGAAAAGCCAAAAAGGTTTCAAGTTTTTAGTTCAATAAAATGTTCTTCTCCCTACAAATGGAAGAACAAAGTCAAAAGAAAAGTCAGAAAAAAAATTGTGTAAAGAAAAATAATAAAAGTGCTAGGTTGCTTGAGAGTATCATAGGACGAGCGTTCATTATTCCACCCGTGTCTGGTTAGACGGTAGGAAGCCGCAATTTAGATTCGAGGGAAGTTAGTCGAAAGTTACACCGCACAAAGCCATCATCATACATTCCCATCATCCATCTCATTATAAACCCATGTAGTGTAGAATTCGTTACAGTCCTAGCAGGGAAGTCGTTCTTGACTAGATACTCGTGTTGTCACAGTGGTGGAGATGTGGTTGAATTGCAAACTTATGATAGAATTCAGTAACAGAAAATGATTGAGAGTAGAAACACGTCCTTAAACACAGAGAGTGAGAGTTCCCCATTGTACTAAATATTTCCTGTGTGAGGAGTCTGGTCGGTCAGGTCAAATTCGTGCATAATTGGTTGCTACTACTTGTCGTGTGCAGTTTATTAGTGAGACCAGATAGTTCGGCTGATCTGTATGCATGTTAGGTTTCTTGTTCTAGGATCTATCTGTCTAATAATTCATTGTGTTTGATTGAACTCCAATTTAATATCGATCTTATCATTTGTGAACATGAGCGTTTCTATTCAGTTTGCTTGAGGACAAGCAAAAGCTTAAGTGTGGGGTATATTGATGACACTCGATTTGACGTGATTATCAACCTCATTTAAGCGACATTTCCTTGCTTAAGACATGGTTTTTAGGGTAGAATAATGAATATTCAATAAATTTCCCTATCTCGTGCCATTTGTGTTACCTTGGCCCGTTTTGGGTCTATTTGATGGTTTTCTAGTGATTTTATGTTAGCACAGGTTTTTGCCGTCAAATAAAGTAGCCAAGGACGTGTCTAAGGCGTCAGAACCTCGAGGAATTGCACCGGAATCGATCCGAGGAGTCAATCGAGTCGAACCAAAGTCTACCCCGGTTTACAAAGGAGTTTTCGCCGAAAATACCCTAGTGTTTTCGGCGAAAATGCAAGAACAAATCGACTGATGCTCATCAAAGGAAGTTTTCGGCGAAAACCTAATTCGCGAGACAATTGGACGAAAATAGGAGAAAAGTAGCCGGCGGACCATCCATTTACACTAAGATTTTTGGTGAAAATTCCCCAGTATTTTTGGCGAAAATATCAGGCAAAATCCGACGGTATTAGGGTTAAGTATAAATACTTAACCGGCGGCCCAAATCAAAAAGATATTTTGGAGACAACAATCATAATTACCAACTAATACCGAACTTCAGAATTCTCTCAAGTTCTGGAGCAGAGAGTTTAGAGTCGGAAGAGTCGGAAAGAGATCGTGACGCCATCCCTTCCATCTCGAAGACTCGGAGCTAGGATTGCAGTTTACCGAAGATCGAAGTCTGCCAGAGTCGTCTTAATTAGGTTTTTCAGATTCTTTTCTGTTCTTCCTCTGGATGATGAACTCTTTCTTTGTCTTTGATTCTTTTGTCATAAACATTTGTAGCTAAACTCTTAGAGCTTAGACTAGATGAACCCTAAGTGACTCAGGGCTTTAAAGCGGTCACGGATCGACGGTGATTAGATTCGAAGTTCAATCAGTTTCTCTTTCATGTTTGGTTTTTTCTTCATTGTTCATGTTTCTCGTCTGGATTGATCACCTAGATTAGATTCTTGTTAAGCTAAGGATAGAAGCAAATGCTCGCCTTACTTTAAAACACCAAATCGAACAATTAACCTTATAATTGGAGCGTGCCTTTCGTAGGAACCGGTTAGGGTTAATCCACTGCAAGAGTAACTCATAAATCGTTAGTAATTCCATCAGTTAAGTTAAGTCGTTGCGAGAGGCGACCGTACCCGGGCGACTAATTAATCTTGGTAGCTAGAACAGATAGAGCGAAAGTTCGCCGGTCTTAAACCTAAGGGTCAGGAGTTATGGTGGTGTCTTAGAATTGATTGAATGAGAATCAAAATCCGCTGATCTGTTGATTGCCAATGCTCTGGGGAACGAAGGGGGATTCAAGTCTAAGTTCGTCTGTCATCTCTGTTTTAATCAACCAATTTCCATTCTTTTCTTAGTTTCAATTTTTAATTTTCTGCATTTCTTAGAATTAGAAGTCGTGGAACTAACACCACACACGAAGTGCTTAAACATGAGTAATTTGCTAGCTTATTTGAGTAGTCAATCATTAGAAGACCCGTGGAATACGATCTACCCTAGCTTGTTAGCTTTGTTAGTTATTTGTTTGAACCCGCACAACGATTTTAGGTTCACCAGTCGTGTACCAGAGCATCCCGACCTATGCTATGTCATGCTTCCTTCTTCCAAAGAAGATCACCAAGAAGATGGACTCTTTACTCTCAGTCTTCTTCTGGGTGGGTCAATGTCCAAGCGTAGTACCATTGGACTTTAAGGGAAAACCTTGTTAATTCAAAAGCGAATGGCGGTTTGGGCTTCAAGGATTTTAGATCTTTAACTTGGCATTATTAGCTAAACAAGGATGGCGATTGTTGCAAAATGAAGAGTCTCTTTGGGCAAGAGTGCTCAAGGAACTGTACTTCACAAACACAAACTTACTCGAAGCTACAAAATCAAGGAAACCTTCCTGGATCTGGGCAAGACTTTGTGACTCAAGGGAAGTGGTCGATTTAGTGGCAAAGAAGAACTTAATAAATGGCAAGTCAATTCAGGTTCATTTGGATCCGTGGATCCCTACTATTCCAAGATTCAGGCTGTCTGGGGATCAAAATGAATGAACTATAGCAGAGGATTGGTTCAATAGAGCGCAAAACGGGTGGAACAGAGAGGAAGTGGAGAAGTGGTGCAATGATACTGAAATAGAAGCTATAACGAGGATCCGAATCGGCCCGACAGAGGGGAATGACGAGTGGGTTTGACATTTTGATAAAAAGGCACTTTCACAGTGAAATTAGCCTATTATGCGATCCGGAAGGAGATAGGGAACTGATGTGATCATATTTAGTGCATTTTAAGTCCTCGATTGACCTATGAAATGCCCGTGTTTGATCCTTAAATGCCATGCTTAATATGCTTTTATTGATGTTTTGTGCTAAATGTCCATTTGTTGTCTGGTTGCTACTTTGAGGCAATTTCCTTGTCTATTGGAGCTGTTTTCTTTGTATTTTCAGGTCTTGGCATTGAAGTACTGGTGACAAGGAGCATGTGGGAACAAACGGGAGGTCAATCGGAGCTAGGACGGAGGAGATATGGACGTGGCAAAATCGAAGAAAATACGACTTTCAGCTGAAGACAGTTTCGGCGAAACTATCACATAGTTTTTGCCGAAGAAGAAGCTTTCGGCAAAGTTTTCAAGTCCTCGGTCCGAAAACTCGAAGCAGACAGAAGGCCTTTGCGCTTTGACAACATTTTCGGTGAAAACATTCAAAGTTTTCGCCGAAAACTTTAGAAGGAATGAAACAGCGTGTTTTCAAGGGCATTTTCGGCGAAAATCCTACAGAATTTTCGCCAAAAATATCAGGCAAGTCCGGCGTGCTATATAAAGGTGAAAGAGGCGTGAGTTTAAGGCAACAATTCATTATTTCCACAACACCATCGCCGATTGCCCTCTCTCTCTCAATTGTTCATCATCGACTCCATCATCTCCTCACCCTCAAACACACACCAACCTCTCTCAATTGTTGATCAACTTGAAGATCTAAGTGAAGCCTTCCACCCTTGGATTGGAGCTTGAAGAGCCAAGTGAGAAGATCCTCCATGGAAGCAAGGATGGTCTCCTCTCCTCAATTTCAGGTTTCTTCCATGGTTAAGCTAGGCTAAACTTAGGTTTAGTTTAGTGAGGGATGGATCAAGCTAGGATAGGTGATTGATTGTTTGGATTGATGTTCTTATAGCCATTTGTGTAAGATGATGATCCTAGACCTTGTGCTTTGTAGCCATTAGAGCTTGACTTGTTCTTTTGGTATTGTTATGTCTTTCAATACATGAGAATGATTGATTGATGTTGATCTAAGGTTGTAGGATTGTAATTGGATGATTTGAGAGATTGGATTATCAAGTTACAATCATTTTGAGCTTGTTTTCCTTACTGTCATTTTATCAAACACTTGGTGTGCATTTAGTTTTCTTTCATTTGAAGGTTGAAAGACCCTTGTGATTGCTAGACTAGTGTTATATGATTGACATGAGAGTGTCTTGCATCATTACCTTGTGCTAGATGATTGTTAGCATAGAATTCAAGTTCCAAGCATTTCATTGAGCTAGTTTAAAGCATTCCATTCCCTTTGTTCACATAGCGAGAGCATGGTGCATTTGGTCTAGGAATAGAGAGTCAATTGTGCGAGAGTTTGTTGATTCTACTTGAGTGAGATGCATGGTCATATTACACATCGTTGCTTGAGATTCAATCCAGCTTTCATGAACCTTGAGCTTGAAGAAACCCCTTGCTAGACTAAACTCCTTTCTCTTGTTTGATCCTCAATTTCTCTTATCAATTTTACCTTGCTTGTTTATGCTTTTTAACTTCTTTTCTTTCAAACCAAATCTCAACTCAAAATTATGGACCGTTCACGAATGTTGTGAGTATTAGCCTATGAGGGGACCCTGAGGAATACGACCTTGATAAATTCCTTATCAAGTTTTTGGCGCCGTTGCCGGGGACCTCTCATTCCTAAGAAAGCAATTATTAGTGAACCGATCTTTACACTTCCTTCCGTTTTCCTTTTTGCTTCCTTGTTACTCTTTGTTTACTTTGTTATCCCGCATCGTTGTATTACTCGTGTGTGTTTGTTGTGCTTGTTTGCAGGAGATTTGGGTTAGTGCATGAGGCGTTCAGCTCGTCTTCAAGCACGACTCCAAGGACTAGAACAAGTGCTCGAACCACGGACTACTTTCCCGCCTCCTACAGTTGAAGAACAAGAAGACCAAACGGTACATTCGCATCACACTATGTCTCAACACGGAGATGACGATGACCAATCGGTACATTCACATCACACTAATGAAGATGATCAATCGCAAAGAGGTGCGAGGCGCACACTAGCCGATTATGCTCGCCCGACCCTCGAAGGGGCAGCCTCGAGTATTGTGCGAAGACCGGTAAATGCAAGAAACTTCGAGTTGAAGCCTAATATGATTCAGATGGTGCAGAACGAAGTGGTGTTCAACGGTATAGATGGAGAGTGCCCATCTAGACACTTGAAGGACTTCCTTGAGATATGCGATACGGTGAAGAACGATCAAGTTCACCCGGATTGTGTACGACTCTGACTCTTCCCCTTCTCACTCAAAGGTAGAGTTAAGTCTTGGTTGGAGAACCAACCTAGTAGAACATTCACTACATGGGAGAGACTAGCCGAAGCCTTCCTCGAGGAGTTCTTTCCCCCCTATATGACGGATGCAATCCGGGATCGAATCAACCACTTCACACAACACAAGGGAGAGCTCTTCCATGAGACTTGGAATAGGTTCCAAGCCCTTCTTCGGTCTTGTCCTCATCACAACTTCGCCGAATGGAGCTTGGCGGATATCTTTGCTAGGTCCCTTGATTTTGAGAATACAAGGATGATCAACCAAGCCGCCGGAGGTGATCTAAGGACGCTCACTCCCGAAGATGCTCTAGAACTCTTTGTAGAGATGGCCAACAAGACAAGGAGTTGGTCTCGCAAACAACCTCCAAGATCTAAGTATGGAAGTGACACGCACTATGACTCTAGAGCTATAAGTGTTGATGCACCAAAGGATTCATCTACCTATGGGAAGAAGCATAAGTTACCGGGACATCGAGATGAAGATGACCCTATGTTTGCGCTCCTCATGTCTAAGATCGATGCTATGGCATCCCAAGTAAGTAACCTAAGCATGCCTAAGCATCCTTCCAAGGTTCCATCATCACATGTGGGTAATCCTCCGGTGGCTTCTATATATTGCTGTGAATGTTGTGGGGGTCAGGGTCACCAAGTCAGTGCTTGCCCTTCCGCCACTCCTGAGCTTGGTCAAAGGCGATCACAATGAGGAGGTAAGCTTCGCACAAGGTCAAGGATTTCATGGTAATTTCAGCCCCCAAGGTAACTATCAAGGTAGCTATAACCGGCCTTGGTACAACAAGTCTAACCAAGGTTACCAAGGTCAAGGGAGTCAAGGTAGTGGCTATACCAAGGGTTACAATCAAGGAAATCAAGGAGGATATCAAGGTTATAGGGGGTATCAAGGCAACCAATGGTCTCAAGGAAGTAACCTAAACCAAGGTAGCCAATGGACTCAAGGAGGACCCCAAGGTCAAGGGAACCAAGGGGGAAATCAATGGAATCAAAGTGGACATCCAAATCAAGGTTCCCAAGGTCCTACCCCACCGGGAATGTACAACCATAGAGGTGAAGGACCACCCGGTTTCAACAAGCCTCCTCAAAACAAGGAAGGTGGTTCTTCGATCTCTCAAGAAGACACCAATGCGGCAATGATCCAACTCATCAAGAATCAACAAGCTTCAATTGCCAATTTGGAGAACCAATTGTGACATATTTCTAAGGCACTTTCGGAGCGACCCTCGGGCACTTTACCTTCCAATACCGAGGTCAATCCCAAGGGCCCGGAGCATTGCAAGGTAGTGACATTGAGAAGCGGAAAACCTTTGCAAGACACAACCTCTTCCCCAAGTGTCTCCCAAAAGGTACAAGCTCCTAATCCAATAGTCGATGATGATGATACTAAAGATCCTTCGGATGAAGTTGAGGTTGAAGTCGAACCTCCTTCGGATAATGTGAATACTAAGGTTGTTAAGGAACCTAGTAAAGCTACATCAAGTACACCTCCGGTCTCTCCTCCCGCACCGGTTGTACCTCCATACAAGCCTAAGCTTCCATACCCCTCTCGAGTGAGTAAGGATGGCCTTGAGAAGGTTTTTAAGAAGTTTGTGGAGCGGCTTAGTCAAATGCAGTTCTCTCTTCCGTTTCCCGAAGCTATGACTATGATGCCTCAATATGCTAAGTTCATGAAGGAACTCTACACCAACAAGAGGAAGCTACCGGAGACACCTCTAGTCCACCTCAATCAGGAATGTTCCGCCGTTCTCTTTAAGAGTCCACCGGAGAAGCTTAAGGATCCAGGTACCTTTACTATCCCTTGTGCTATAGGTAATACCTCTTTGGCTAATGGTCTTGCGGATCTAGGTGCTAGTATCAATGTCATGCCTTATTGCATATTTGAGAAACTAGGATTATCTAATCTTCGTCCTACTCGCATGTACATTCAACTTGCGGACAAGTCGACCAAGAGTCCTAGGGGAATTGTTGATGACGTGCTAGTTAAAGTAGGTCCTTTTGTGTTCCTAGTTGATTTTGCGGTCATTGATACCGATGATGTGGATGTCTCATTCCTTGCTACATCTCGTGCTTTAATTGATGTGCATAATGGGAAATTGACATTGAGAGTAGGACAAGAGAGTGTCACGTTTTGCATAGCCGATGGCATGAAGTTTGCTCACGCACAAGATGATTTAGAGTACTCTTGTGATACTATCACTTCGGCTAGTGTGTGTAGTATTTCTAACTTCGTGTGTCGAGATTCTTTGGATGTTTGCCTTAGAATGAATGTGCAGGAACATTTAGACATCCCAGAGTTAAAAGCTCAGGTGGCTTACCTTGATGAAGGGAGAGACAAGTTGGAGAGTGAGACAGTTTTTGTTGCTCTTCCGAAGGTGGAAAGGGTGAAGACTTCTTATGAAGAACCACCTACTCTTGAGCTCAAGCCTCTTCCCACACATTTGGAGTATGCTTTTCTCATGCCAAACTCTAAGCTACCGGTCATCATCAATGCTAAGCTTCTCCCCGAGCAAAAGGACCGTCTAGTGGAGCTTCTCAAGAAGTACATGAGAGCTATTGCATGGAGCATCTCAGATATTCGAGGTATAAGTCCCACATTTTGCTCACATCGGATCCTCATGGAGGAAGATTTTAAGCCGGTTGTGCAACCTCAAAGAAGATTGAATCCTAACATGAAAGAGGTTGTGAAGAAAGAGGTTATAACGCTCATGGATGCGGGGATTATCTTTCCTATCTCGGATAGTCCTTGGGTTAGCCCCGTGCAAGTTGTTCCCAAGTAAGGAGGGATCACGGTGGTAGCTAATGACAAGGATGAGCTTATCCCAACAAGGACGATCACCGGATGGCGTGTTTGCATAGATTATCGTCAACTCAATGAGGCCACTAGGAAGGATCACTTTCCTCTACCTTTCATGGATCAAATGCTCGAGCGTCTCTCCGGTCACGAGTACTATTGTTTTTTGGATGGCATGTCTGGATACTTCTAAATACCGATTGCCCCGGAGGACATCGAGAAGACTACATTTACATGCCCCTTTGGTACGTTTGCTTATCGACGAATCCCTTTTGGGTTATGTAATGCTCCCGCCACCTTCCAACGATGTATGCTTGCTATCTTTGATGATTTTGTGGAAGACATCATGGAGGTGTTCATGGATGATTTCTCGGTATTTGGGGATTCATTTGATCTTTGTTTGAGGAATCTCGAGAAGGTGTTGCACCGTTGTGAAGAGACCAATCTCGCACTAAGTTGGGAGAAGTGTCATTTCATGGTAAATGAGGGGATTGTTCTAGGACACAAGATCTCTAGGAGGGGCATTGAGGTTGATAAGGCGAAGCTAGAGACCATCTCTCAACTTCCTCCACCATCTTCCGTGAAGGCCGTTAGAAGTTTTTTTGGGCATGCCGGTTTCTATAGGCATTTCATTAAGGATTTTTCCAAGATTACTACCCCTATGACTCGGCTTCTCGAGAAGGATGTGGAATTTCGTTTTGATGAAGAATGTTTGAAAGCCTTTGAACTCCTAAAGGGTAAACTCACAAATGCTCCTATACTCATTGCTCCGGATTGGTCAAAGTCATTTGAGTTGATGTGCGATGCTAGTGATTACGCTATTGGAGCGGTTCTAGGCCAACGAATTGACAAGAGATTCCATCCGATATACTATGCAAGCAAGACTCTCAATGAAGCTCAAAGGAACTATACAACCACGGAGAAGGAGCTCTTGGCTATAGTGTTTGCCTTTGATAAGTTTAGGTCCTACTTGGTGCTTTCTCATACTATTGTCTTCACGGACCACCAAGCTTTGAGGTACCTCCTATCCAAGACCGATGCTAAGCCAAGATTGATTCGTTGGGTTCTTTTGTTACAAGAGTTTTGACATTGAAATTCGGGATAAGAAGGGATCCAAGAATGTAGCCGCCGATCACTTGTCTCGTTTGAAAGAAGCTGAATTGGTACACAATGGTAATGAAGAAATCAACGACAACTTTCCTGATGAGCTATTATTCGCTTTAGCGACAATGGAGTTTGAGGAACCTTGGTTTGCGGATTTAGCTAACTATCTTGCTAGTGGATATTTGAAGGAGGGCCTCTCCACTCAAGACAAAAGGAAGTTCTTTGCGGATTTGAAGCATTACTATTGGGACGATTCCTTTGTGTTTCGAGTTGGCTCCGATGGTATGATTAGAAGATGTGTTAACCATGGTGAAGCGAGGGACATCATGCTTCATTGCCACTCCGGACCTACGGGTGGACATCATGGAGCAAATCGCACGGCTCGCAAGGTACTTGAGTCCGGATTCATTTGGCCTTCGATCTTTCGAGATTGTCAAGACTTTGTCAAGTCTTGCGATTCTTGCCAACGTTCAGGTAACATCTCTTCCCGTAATGAAATGCCTCAACATGTCTCGTTAGTGGTCGAAATATTTGATATATGGGGTATTGATTTTATGGGACCGTTTCCTACTTCGCATGGTAACAAGTATATTTTGGTTGCGGTTGATTATGTGTCTAAATGGGCGGAGGCACAAGCTTTGTCTACTAATGATGCCCGTGTTGTAGGGAAGTTTCTTGTTAAGTTGTTTACCCGTTTTGGTGCTCCTCGTGCTATTATTAGTGATCGAGGTACTCACTTTCAAGGACAATTCGATAGGGTGTGCCGACGGTTCGGTGTCACTCATCGGATGTCTACCTCGTATCACCCTCAAACTAGTGGCCAAGCCGAGGTAACCAATAGGGAACTTAAGAGGATTTTGGAGAAAACGGTTGACCAATCATGAAAAGATTGGTCGACAAAGCTTGATGATGCTCTTTGGGCCTACCGCACGGCTTATAAGACCCCTATAGGCACTACTCCCTATAGGATGGTCTATGGCAAAGCTTGCCATTTGCCGGTAGAGCTTGAGCACCGATCTCTTTGGGCGTTGAAATTTTTAAACCTTGATATGAGTCTCGCAGGAGAAGAGCGTAAGTTTCAGGTACATGAGCTCGAAGAGTATCGCCATCATGCTTATGAGAGTGCCAAGCTATATAAGGAGAGGATGAAGCTTATTCATGACTCCCGCTTGAAGTCGGGCAAGGAATTTTAGAGTTGGTGACCAAGTCCTCCTATATAACTCTCGGCTCAAGCTCTTTCCTGGGAAGTTGAGATCTCGTTGGTCCGGACCTTTCACGGTAACTCAAGTATTTCCTTATGGCACCATCGAGGTAATCTCTCCCTCTCAAACCGAGCCTTTTAAGGTTAATGGCCATCGACTTAAGCATTATGTGATTAATGATACTATTGGTACGATCGAGGTTTTATCCTTGGCTATGCCTTGAGTGCTCTTGGTTTCGTCTAGCTAGAGACGTTAAAGAAGCGCTTCATGGGAGGCAACCCATGTTATCCTTACCTTTTTGCTTTTCTGTTTTTGTGTTGTTTCTAGTTCATTGAGTTGGATTTTGGCAAGCACTTAGGAGGTTCACTCTTCACAATGAGCGCTATGGGACTCTTCCACTACTTTGGCTTCCTAAGCTTTTCTCTACCAATGCGGTAACCTCGTTCCACCTTACCCTCTCTCTCTCGATCATTGAGGACAATGCTCGTGTTAGTCGTAGGGGAGTTTGAGGTTTGGTGTGATTATTTGTTGGTAGAAGTCTAATGTGTTGTGTGGTTGAGTTGCTTGATCTTAATTGAATGTCGATTCCTTCTACTGTAGAATCATTCGGTTCTTGACTTTTGGTGTTTAATTGACTTCAATCTTTCACAATGACGTTTAGACTGTCCTACCTAGAACCTATAACCAGCATGCTAGAGCTAATGTCAAATGAGTCTCGGCCAGAACAGAGATTTTTATCACTCCTGTATGTTGGTTGATTGGTTTGATACGTGTTTTTGTACCACTCGATAACACTGGTCTAAAATGATGAAGGCAGTAAGTATTCTCACCCCTTTTCCATCTTTTTGATCATTCGTGATTGTGGCTTGAGATTAGACGGAATGCAATTCGAAATCTTGTGTTGAAGTTATAAGGGGCTAAGGATCAAGTGGCTAATTTGGAAAGAAAATGTTCAAAAGAAAAGAAAAGAAAAGCTAAGCTAGGCAAGCTCGGCACCTAAGTGAAGTGTCGGGTTGAGCACTAGCAAAGGCAAAAGCTGTGAGCTAGGCAGGTTCAACACCTAAGTGAAGTGTTGGATCGAGCACTAGTATGCAGTAAGAAAGAAGAAAAGAGAAAGAAAAGAAAAGGAAAAAAAAGAAGTTCTCAAATGTAGCCCTTGATCCTACGCCCGAGTTTGTAAAGTGCGGATCTAGAAGCGGATGAAGTCGAGTCGATAGCCACATCATGATCACTCATCACTCTCCTATCCCCGCCTTTTCCGTTCCATCTCCTGAGTTCAAGTCCTTTTAATTAGAGTCGGTGTTGTCGTGGTCGGTTTTTCTGTATCCCAATTAACCACTACTTGAAGTGTGCAGATATTAGTGAGGTCTGGACTTGTTTGGTTGAAGTTCTTGCATGTGTAGGTTTAGTTTGTTCGTGGAACAGTTTAAATCGAATTGTTATTGCTTGAATCTCAATGGAGCCGATCTTGTCATTTGTGAACTTGGATGTTTTCTGATTCTTTTGCTTGAGGACAAGCAAAGCTTAGTCGTAGGGGAATTTGATGTGATCATATTTAGTGCATTTTAAGTCCTCGATTGACCTATGAAATGCCCGTGTTTGATCCTTAAATGCCATGCTTAATATGCTTTTATTGATGTTTTGTGCTAAATGTCCATTTGTTGTCTGGTTGCTACTTTGAGGCCATTTCTTGTCTATTGGAGCTGTTTTCTTTGTATTTTCAGGTCTTGGCATTGAAGTACTGGTGACAAGGAGCATGTGGGATCAAACGGGAGGTCAATCGGAGCTAGGACGGAGGAGATATGGACGTGGCAAAATCGAAGAAAATACGACTTTCAGCTGAAGACAGTTTCGGCGAAACTATCACATAGTTTTCGCCGAAGAAGAAGCTTTCGGCGAAGTTTTCAAGTCCTCGGTCCGAAAACTCGAAGCAGACAGAAGGCCTTTGCGCTTTGACAACATTTTCGGTGAAAACATTCAAAGTTTTCGCCGAAAACTTTAGAAGGAATGAAGCAGCGTGTTTTCAAGGGCAATTTCAGCGAAAATCCTACAGAATTTTTGCCGAAAATATCAGGCAAGTCCGGCGTGCTATATAAAGGTGAAAGAGGCGTGAGTTTAAGGCATCAATTCATTATTTCCACAACACCATCGCCGTTGCCCTCTCTCTCTCAATTGTTCATCATCGACTCCATCATCTCCTCTCCCTCAAACACACACCAACCTCCCTCAATTGTTGATCAACTTGAAGATCTAAGTGAAGCCTTCCACCCTTGGATTGGAGCTTGAAGAGCCAAGTGAGAAGATCCTCCATGGAAGCAAGGATGGTCTCCTCTCCTCAATTTCAGGTTTCTTCCATGGTTAAGCTAGGCTAAACTTAGGTTTAGTTTAGTGAGGGATGGATCAAGCTAGGATAGGTGATTGATTGTTTGGATTGATGTTCTTATAGCCATTTGTGTAAGATGATGATCCTAGACCTTGTGCTTTGTAGCCATTAGAGCTTGACTTGTTCTTTTGGTATTGTTATGTCTTTCAATACATGAGAATGATTGATTGATGTTGATCTAAGGTTGTAGTATTGTAATTGGATGATTTGAGAGATTGGATTATCAAGTTACAACCATTTTGAGCTTGTTTTCCTTGTTGTCATTTTATCAAACACTTGGTGTGCATTTAGTTTTCTTTCATTTGAAGGTTGAAAGACCCTTGTGATTGCTAGACTAGTGTTATATGATTGACATGAGAGTGTCTTGCATCATTACCTTGTGCTAGATGATTGTTAGCATAGAATTCAAGTTCCAAGCATTTCATTGAGCTAGTTTAAAGCATTCCATTCCCTTTGTTCACATAGCGAGAGCATGGTGCATTTGGTCTAGGAATAGAGAGTCAATTGTGCGAGAGTTCGTTGATTCTACTTGGGTGAGATGCATGGTCATTAATTACACATCGTTGCTTGAGATTCAATCCAGCTTTCATGAACCTTGAGCTTGAAGAAACCCCTTGCTAGACTAAACTCCTTTCTCTTGTTTGATCCTCAATTTCTCTTATCAATTTTACCTTGCTTGTTTATGCTTTTTAACTTGTTTTCTTTCAAACCAAATCTCAACTCAAAATGTATGGACCGTTCACGAATCTTGTGAGTATTAGCCTATGAGGGGGCCCTGAGGAATACGACCTTGATAAATTCCTTATTAGGAACCCCTCTGACAGGGACCAGTGGTTGGGGAAGAGAAGATGTGGAAAAGGTTGTGGGGACTGTCACTACCGCCAAAGGTCAATTTTTTTGTATGGCGAGCTACTTATAATGCCTTGGCGACAACACAGAACCTGTGGAGAAGAAAATGTGGTTAATCCCCGCAATGTGATATTTGTAATGAGAGGGAGGAGAATGTGATCCACTACCGCTTCGAGTGTGAACATGCGAGGAGTACTTGGCAACGCCTAAGGCCAGGGTTCAGGGGCCCAACCCAACATGGTATGATGATTTATTGGTTGTACGAAAGATTAGACGACCCCAGTCCCTATGGATAGAGACTTCAATGGATGGGTTGTGGTATATTTGGAGAACTAGGAATGAAAAAAATTACATACGGACGGAGCCGTCGAATGTGCGGACTTTGAGTTGGATTGCTAAGCTCAAAGATGACTGGAACTCTCTGAATCAGAGTTCGAGGTCCATTTCCTCTTGTCGCAATATAGCCCCCACCCTCGTTCCGAGTCCGATGCCTATGGGTTTATCCCAGCAACATATACTTTGTGATGGTTTTTTCACGGAAAGTTCTGGTGTGGCGGGCTAGTTAATTGTCTGTATCAAGTCCCATGGACATGTGACTAGTGGGAAGGCAGGGACTCTTGTGTATTCGTCATCGATCGTGGCCGAAGCGAAGGCCCTCTTGGAAGTTCTCTCGATTACTGCAACATCAAGAGAACCTACAATTGTTAAATCTGATTGTCTGAATCTGGTGGTTGCGCTTCGAGACCTTAGAATCGCGTGGCGGTGAGAATGCTCTACTTGGCTCCTCTCTATGAGACGAATCCTAGAAAACTGTCCTTGGATCTCGGTGTCCTTTATACCAAGAAGAATGAATTTAGCAACAGATTGGATAGCCAAATCCGCCCGTGATGGATCTCTTCCTCAAGAGTGGATTTCTTGCACTTTTCTTGTTTCTCTATGTAACCGGGTTTATGCGAATTGATGTTGAATATAATTATACATTTGACCCAAAAAAACCTCCTCAAAAAACATATATGTTTAGAAAAGGTGATTTTTACAAAGGATTTAACGACAGTTCTAAATCACTAAGCAAACAGAGCAGCTTATCTATTATACAAACCACAAAAGAGTAAAGTTTAGAGGATTGAGAATATATTAATCAAGAAGTTCGAAACCTTAAAACCTGGCTCAACAATTGAACTTACCTTCACTAATGAAAGTGGAAGTAAAAGTAATTCAAGAAAGCACACACTTTTTGCATATCTTTGAACTTGCTCTTCCAAATTGGACAACCACCCTCTTTGATTTCAACCTCACTAAGGTATTTTGAATTGATTGAGTTGGAAACTTGTTTCAGCTTATATTGCTTCAACTCCACCACCAACTCCAAGTATTACGAACGCCATTGACAATGGGGTGCTCTGCAGCCCCCTTGGATTTTATAAAAAATCAATTCCCTATATATATAGGATGGCACATGCACAGGTTCAATCCTGTGTCCTCACAGGCAGAGGTAAGCATCAATAAACATCCGACTGGACATCAATTCTTAATTATATGTGCACGCGTTTATATTTACATAGTTTAAAAAACCCTAAATATAAATCCTAATTCCCACAATATATCATTGTCAAACGGGAAAAAGATTGAAATAACAGAGAGCAATTTCAGAGCCCAGACCAGACGACTGTGAGTTCCGACTTCTGACCATACCCTCTCCAAAATGCCAAGCCTCTTATAATCTTCTCCTCTTCTAGACTTCCATGCTATGAAGTTTCTCGGTCATCATTTGAATTCATACATTTGTGATCTTCCATTCGATGACAAATTCAAAGACTTGAAAGAGGTTGACGAGTTAGCAAAAAAAATGGTGGAAACAAATAAGTATATATTGTATCCATCTATTTATTTGCTTATTAAGCTGACACTTATTCTGCCTATTGCAAGAGCAAGTGTGGAGAGATCATTTTCGTCTATGAAATATATCAAGAACGAGCTTCGCAATCGAATGAACAATGAGTGGCTGAACGACGCAATGGTGACATATATTGAATAAGATTTATGTGCTAGTTTGGACAATGAATCTGTTATACAATGCTTTCAAAATATGAAAACTCGTCGTGGTTCGTTGTAATTGGTGATTATTTTATTGTACGAATCTTAAATGTTAGTGTTGACTCTTTGTTTCGTTTATTGTTATCTATTATATTATGTGATTTCTTTTTTTTTTCTCGAACCAAGCACCCCCTTGCCCAAATTCCTGGCTCCGCCACTGGCCATTGAACAACGCTTTGGTTTGAATCATGCAAGGTTCACTTGGTATCCATTGACAAATCCTTAGGTGATACCCAGGAACTTGAAATCAAACTCGTGATTCAGACCTTCAGATGATATCTGCAACAACAACCCACAACCGATAAACCCTTCAAATTTTATTCAAATGAAATTTATTGAGTTAAGTTTACTTACGTAGAAGCCTTTAACGTCCGCCAAAACTATTGTAACACCCATCTCGAATCAACCCAGTTGAACCCATGGTTGATCCGTTTATGAGTATCACTAACAGAAAACAGAACATAAAATGAAATAGAAATCCAATATTTTAAATGAATAATCCAAAGGAGGCCTCCAATAAAGGAACCTAATACAAATCGATGAATACTAAATCCAAATACAATCCTAAAAATGAGTACCAAATCCCCCAAAAGATCATAGTCAACTGAAATGTAAAAATAAAAGTAGCCGACTCCAAGTAAGCCGCCAATCTTTTTTTTTCGTTGAATAATTAGGGGTTTCATTTCATTTAAAAAAGTGGAAGTACAAAAAAGGAAAATGTTCAAACCAATTCGGGTGAAAAAGCTCACACACGGAACAAAAAAACCGAGCGAGCAAAACTCAACAAGAAACAACCTAACAACTACTCATTTTCATTCCTAGTTTCCCAAAAGCAAAGCTAGCCAACTCTTCTTGAATATTGGCAATAACAGAGGCCGCATTTAAACTCTTTCCCTCCATAAGATGCTCACAATTTAGCACCAACACACCCGTTTAGCAGCAGCCTAAAACTCCTCCTCCACTCTAGTTCTTCACTACAAACTCGACCTGATGTGAATCGTTGCAACTGTGGGTAGACGACCCTTGAACACCACAAGCTGATGATCCTAGCAACGAGAGGAACCTTCGGAACCGGGGCGGATTAGGACTTTGACTCACTAGCTATAAAGAGCTAGGAACCAGAAGTATCAAGTCGAGGGCGTCACGCCAAGAGATGGATGCTCTTGATGATAAGCCAAACTTTAAGCAATGCTCCTCACATTAACTCGAAGGGAAAAGAACATAAGTTCTGAAAAAGTTGTGTCTTACAAGGGAGGCGAAGGCCTCTATTTATAGTGGAGGAGTAGGGAACAAGCTCTTCAAATCCTCCTAAATAGCTACTTCGTAAACTAATAAATAAATAATAAAAAAGTTCTAATTAGAATACTAAGGAGGACTTAAACTAATTCTAATCTACAATAAAAGGGAAGTAAAATTCGTACAAGGGAAAATATTCTTCCTAAACAAGAACTCCAAACTTGGGAGCCAAGTTTCCCAAAAACTGCCTAAACGGAAACTGGAAATATTAGCCAAATAAATACTAAACAAATTCGTAAAATTATGATCTTTTGCAGATCCGTAGTAGACTCCATGGGATACAACTTTCATGTTGGACATCATCCCAAAATTCTGTCTCCAGGTAGCCCATATTCGTCAATCTTTGTCGGGCTACGAATCTGTCCAGAAATCCAGCTTTGCTTAGTATTAGTCCAGCTTTGGCCCGTGGCTGCTTGGTCATGGGCTGACCCCTTGGCTCATCTTCAGGGCTGGGTTCTCCTTGCTTGTATCCTCTTGGACCAGGCTCAGGTGGTGGCCTGATCACAGCTCCTAGCTTGGGCTTCCTCAGGTCTGCATCCGAGTGGTGCTCTTTCATGCTCCATCCACGCATTACTTGGACTTGGCCTAGCTCTATCTCCTTCAATTCTTCTCCGAATTGAGCACCGTTTGTTGGATCTGATTCATGGGCCTTCAAGGTAGCCAAGGCCTTTGGAAAATCCCAAAAGGACTGGTCCAATATCTTTCTCCACTTGGCTCGATCGGCCGTAAGGCCTAGTTTCTGGCTCGACGCTTGGGAGTGTACCTGGGCCGGTCTGGGGACCTGTACCGGGGCTGGGCAAGGTTCCAGCTTCGGGGTTGGGCAGGGCGCCGGCTCCGGGGCTGAGCGGGGCTCCGGCTCCTAGGCTGAGCGGGGCACCGACTCCGGGGATGTGCTTGGTCCTTGGCTTGCCCCGAGGTCTGGACTTGGGGCTTTGGCTCTCCAAGGCTCTCGAGGTGGTGCTGGCGTCGGTGTAGGCTGGGTGTAGTCTCAGCCTGGCATCAGTGCTGGGGCCGGATCGACATTAGTCGTGTCCAAGCCGGGCTTGGTGGCCAGGATCACATCATCCCCCTCTTCTTGAAAATTATGCTTGTATATTTATGCATGTGTAGTTAAGTAGGCATATATTAGCTTAGAAATTTTGTTTCCTTGCAGATTGAAGAGTATGTGAGTAGGAGTTCTTACAAATAGGTCATGCCCAATTTTTTTTATATTTTAGAATGTTTCACACTTGTAAATTTTATTCACACTCATCAAGTATTAATTACTATAATTTCAACTATATTAGGTACATTAGGTATAAATTATGGATAAGTCTTGAATCCACATACCACGAAACACGTAGGAGTATGTAGATGGGGTTGGAAAGTTTCTAGATTTTGCCTTTGCACATACTTGTCCCGGGGTGCAAACCATACCTTGTCTTTGTACCGGATGTCATTGTAATAAACGACTAAATCGTAACATGGTCTTCAAACACTTGTTACGCCATTCATTCTTGGTAAAATACCAATATTGGAATGTTCATGGCGAGAAACAAAGAAATGGAGAGTCCTCAAGTCATCATACCACAATGGTGAATACTGTTTTAGCTCCTTTTACAGAGAACATTAATCTTGTGCATGATGACCACGTGGAAGAGATACAAAATCTATCGCACGATGCTTTTGGAGTTGTTCGAGAGGACCAGTTTGAGGGGGTGTCGGTTCAGATATGATGAATGATAACGAAGATGTGGCAGGCATCACATACTGAATCAACGAATCCTCAAATGGTTTAGAATTCGAGTTCGCGTGATCGAGGCACTAGAATCAGTGCTTCTGAGGTCCCATTGAAGTTTGGTATGTTCGTCTTTAAGTCGGGTTGAAGTTACAACCGAGCATGATGTACAATGAATTGTGAAACACGTCGTGTATTATACAACACACCATGTTGTTTGACCTGCATATAAAAGGACGGGTTTGGACGAATCTCTGCAATTTCCATCTCTCTCTTCCTTCACGAAATTCTTTTTGACGAACCAAGTTTTGTAAACCTTTGAAGGTTGATTTTAGGAGCTACGGGTGTCCGATTAAGGAGCCATTTCTTTCTGTGCGTTCTTGGAGACTAGAGGAAGATATCCCATTTCTCGGATTCTGAAGTTTTGGAGCGAAGTTCTATCAGTGAGGAAGGGGAGAAGCTACGTTTTTTAGAAGGGGAAATCGTTCATCTGGGAATCTAGAAGACGTTTAGAGCCTCGTCTTCTATCCTAGGTGAGGGCTTAGCGTAGATAGGAAATGGTGGGTAACATGAGGAGTTTCAACCTAGATTGAAATTAGGTTTTGCATGAATCTAAGATAGTAAAATTGGATGATTGTCTTGTGATTGCTGAGTGTTGATTGTGATGTGTTGTTATGTGATATGGAGATTGTGATGAAATGTGAAGGTTAATGAACTTGAATTAGAAAGGAGCAATAGGATGGGATGGGATGAGTTGTATTTCTGTATATGAATCTGTCATTGCCAATTGTGGTTGCTGAAGGATGGTTGATGAACGTTGTAATGTGTGCAATCAAATAACTACTAAGCTAAAAGCAAAGCAGATCGTATTCCACGGGTCTTCTAATAATCGTCTACTCAAATGTAAAGGCAGACTACTCAAGTTTCACATGTTGTGCGTGGTGTGAGTTCCACGACTTCTATTCTAGAAAAATGCAAGCAAATTAAAAACTAAATTGACAGACAGATTGAAAGATTGGTTGACTTAACAAAGACGATAGACAAGCTTAGACTTCGAATCCCCCTTAGTTCGCCAGAGCATTGGCGATCAGCGGACCAGCGGATTTCAGTTATCTTTCAATCAATTCTAAGACACCACCATAACTCCTTACCCTTAGGTTTAAGATTGGCGAACTTTCGCTCTATCCGATCTAGCTACCAAGATTAATTAGCCGCCGAGTACGGTCACTTCTTGCGACGACTAATCTAACTGGTGGAATTACTAACGATTTATGAGTTACTCTTGCAGTGGATTAACCCTAACTAGTTCCTACGAAAGGCACACTCCAATGAATAGGTTAATTGTTGATTTGGTGTTTTAAAGAGAGGCGAGCGTTCGTTTCTATCCTCAGCTTAACAAGAATCTAATCTAGGTGATCAAGGCGGACAAGCGACATAAACAATGAAGAACAAATCAAACATGAAAGAGAAACTGATTGAACTTTGAATCTAATCACCGCCAATCCGTGACCGCTTTAAAGAACTGGGTCAGTTAGGGTTCATCTAGTCTAAGCTCTACGAGTTTAGCTACTCATGTTCATAATGACAGAATCAAAGATAGAAACAGAGTTCATCATGAAAAGGAAGAACAGATAGAAACTGTAAAACCTAATTCAGACAACTCTGGCAAAGCTTCGCTCTCCGATAATCTTCAATCCTAGCTCCGAGTCTTTGAGGTGAATGGATGGCGTCACGATCTCTTCCTGGCTCTTCGAACTCTTCAACTATGTTCTCTCGAACTTCTTAGGTCTGGAACTCGTGAAAGTTCTATTATGAAAAGTATATGTGTTTTTGAGCCGCCGGTTAAGTATTTATACTTAACCCTATCAGTGCCGGATTTGGTCGGGATTTTTCGGTGAAAACTTAAGGAGTTTTCACCGAAAACTTCTGTGTAAAATGCTGGCTTCCGTCGACTGATCTCTTGTGAGTTTTATGTTTAGAGTTTTCGATGAGAACTTTGACTTCTCACCAAAAACTTTGTTTTGTAAGCTCTGCCAATTTCTTCTGGAGTTTTCGGCGAAAACCTCAGGTCTTTTTGCCAAAAACTTCTATGTAAAACAGGGTAGGAAATGTGTTGACTTGATTGCTCCTTGGATCGATTCTGGTGCGGTTCCTCGAGGTTCCAATGCCTTAGACACGTCCTTGGCTACATTATTTAACGGCAAAAACCTGTGCTATCACGAAAACACTAGAAAACCATCAAATAGACTCAAAACGGGCCAAAGTAACACAAATGGCACGAGACAGAGCAGTTGAGTGAATATTCGCTATTCTACCCTAAAAACCATGTCTTAAGCCAAGAAATGTCGCTTAAATGAGGCTAATAATCACGTCAAATTGAGTGTCATCAAATACCCACACTTAAGCTTTTGCTTGTCCTCAAGCAAACTGAATAGAACATGCTCATGTTCACAAATGATAAGATCGATTAAATTGAAGTTGAAGCATTCACAATGAATTATTAGACAGCTACGTTTAGAACAAGAAACCTAACATGCATACTGATCAGCGAAATAACCTGGTCTCACTAAAAACTGCACACGACAAGTAGTGGTAACCAATCATGCAAGAATTTGACCTGACCGACCAGACTCCTCACACAGATAATATTTAGTACAAGGGAAACTCTCATTCTCTGTGTCTAGGGACGTGTTTCTGCTCTCAATCATTTTCTGTTACTGAATTCTGTCATAAGTTTGCAATTCGACCACATCTCCACCACTATGACAACACGAGGAACTAGTCAAGAAGGACTTCCCTGCTTAGGACTGTAACAAATTCTACACTACAAGGGTTAAATGAGATGGATGATGGGAATGTATGATGATGGCTTTGGTGTGGTGTAGCTTCCGTCCCAAACCGACCCGAGTAAAGCAAGAAAACCCTCAGCTAACACCTCCGACCAGAACTTCACACTCCTCGAACACTTCACTTAACTCAACCAATTTCTACAAGGGCTCTACTCTTCCTACCAACTTCCCAACCTATTACTACTTCCACTCTCAAACACTCCGACACCCTCTTCACTACTAGAGGACACAAAACGTTTCAGTTGACCAATTTCAAAAATCACATTGCATTTCAAATCACTTTCCTTTCAAGCTCAAAACACTTTTCCTTTCAAAACTTCTCACCCATTTAAAACAGTTTGAAAATCCTTGGAAAGTCGGTCATGTGCCAATGCTTCACCCCTTCCCCTTATGAGGTTAATTACTCCCCTAGAAGAAGAGATTAATCACCAACACAACAACAACTAACCAGACTCTGATACCACTTGTAACACCCGTCCCAAACCGACCCGGGTTTACCCGTGGTCGGGCCAGTTTGAGTGCTACTCGAAGATACAGCATTTAAAACGACGAGTAAAAAGCCAGCGGAAAACCAAAATAACTCCTCATTAAAAAACTTAAAAAATAACCGAAGGCCTTCATTACATAAAATCCGAAATCCGAAACCAAAGCTCAAAACGATTACAAAAATTCCCAACCAAAGGTGTCAACTGAAAATACAAAACTCAAAACAATGGTCAGTCTACAGTAGCTTCCTAATCTTCACTTCAACTCCAACCTGCAACTCTTCTGAACTCAACAAGACACCTGAACTCCAACTCACTCTCACAACCAAGCGAACCTGAAAAGAGAAACTGGGCAGGGGGGAATCAGTTTCCTAATGAAATTGAGTGAACCCACTGGGCTTAACTATGCGCCGAACCTAACCTCCGGAGCGATCCCAACTCCGCACACAAACAACAGTGGAATCTCACACAACCATTCATATTTTAATTCCTAACATGATACTAGGTGATCACATAAGCTCAACATCAAATCAACATCCTCAATTCACAATAGCATCAATATAACAAAGGCAATCATTCAATCGATTCAGCATCACATCCAATTCATATAGCTCAACAATCAGAAGCATCATAAGCAACTCGTCATCTCAATCGTCACACCACCATCACACAATACACAGATTACATTCCTATTTACTAAGTGAGTTATTAATCATCTCTCCATATTAATAGTTCACAACTCGGAACCTCATTATACACCTAAGTCATTCACCTCAATCCCACAGCTCAACATAACGACACCATTCAGTTCACAGATTAATACAACATAGTCCACCACACATCACAAGGCACCTCACAACCACATATTCGACACACACATCACAACCACATACTCAACACATACATAACAACCACATACTCAACATATACATCACAACCATATACTCGACACATACAATTATCTATGTGAGTTCATTAGGTGCCATTGGAGTTTACCCATACACCACCCCTGCCGGCCAGACGCACCCACTCTTCCAGGAGGGCCCAAGACGCATTCTTTCTTCCAGAAGGATCCAGAGCCCAAACTTACATCGACACATCACAACAACAATAATAGATCACGACACTCTTCCAGGAGGCGTGACCGCACCTCACTCTTCTAGGAGAGGTGACTATTTTGGGGCAGTGCAGGCTCCAATCCGGTTCTATCATTTCAATTAACACAATCAACCATTCACACTTACAACCATCCACCAATTTCCCATCAAATCCATCCAAACTAACATCAATCCATCATCACTTTCCATATCAACATCAAGCTCAAATTTCTCATTCAAAACCAACCAATTCCAATCCACGTGCACATATCACAAGCCCATGAACTACACACATCAACAATGCAATTTCAATCAATCAAACCAAGTGTCAGTTGCACTAGCCAATTCCATGTACCAATTCTATTAACCTAATCCAAGTCATACTTCTACCATACTAATCCCACCATCACACAAATGTCACATAACATCAAGTCATCCAAACAACACGTAGCAGTAACTCAATTCACTATCACACATACAACCACAATTCACTTGATCCAACATCCCACATTCACAATCACATTCCACCAATACAACATTTCACATACACAAATGGTTTAAGGGTAAACGGCTAGCTCACCGGCCATCCCCACCTGCAAGTACATGGATAGCCATTTCATGAGTCCTAGGGTTACCCTTCTGTACATCCTTCATTGGACGACCCCATATTGGCGGGACCGTCCACGTGTTCGTTATTTAAGGGTGACCCCACATTGGCAGGACCACCCTTCTACAACCACAATTAACAATTCCAAGTAGAAATACAGTTACAACTCATGCCCCAACCCTCCTACACTCGTTACTACATCCAATTCATTAATTATCATTATTAATCATTCCCCTTTCCCAACATATAACCACAGCCAGAAATCATCATAATATTCATCATATAAACATCCAAACAACAATCACCAATCATCACAAATACACATAAATCAAACGCAGAACAATTTCTGCTTTTACTCTCTTCCAATTCATGCAAGTCCTACATTCATCTAGGTTAAAATTTCAACTTCTCACACCGACCATACTACCTATCGTACGCTAAACCATCACCTAACAAGAAGACGAGGCTCTAAAACTCTTCTAGAAACCCGAGCAGCCAAGCTCTACAACTCCAAATTCGTAGCTCTTCTCCTCCTCACTGACAGCAGCCAACTTATAACCACCCATAACCACGACATGTAATCTTTTGCTCACATCTCTATGAACGCGTAGCAACAAACGGATCGCCAATCGGAGCTCTACAACTCCCGGAATCAAAGATTGAAACTTGGGGAATTTAGGTTCGTCAAAAAGGATTTTTTTTTTGATGAATTGAGCTTTGTTTGTATTCATCAAATCGTGAAATAATAGTACAGTAAAAGGAACGAGAGACACAAAACTATACTACCCTTATGATATTATCGACTTCATGTCTCCCAAGAGCGAAATTCAGCATTTCACTCTTGATTTCCTCTAAGACATGAGCACTACTCCTACAATCTGCCCCCCCCCCCCAAAGATACGATTACATCTCTCCTTCCAAAAATTACAAATAAGAACTCTCCAAAGCAGCTTTTTTGCTCTATTTATTACAATTTCACCCCAACCACTTACTGTCTTAACCATCTCCTCAAATGAAGTTAACCTGATGCCTTTGAAGAAATGGTTCAGCAGAGTTTTGGTGAACTCACAGTGAACAAACAGATGCTCTCTACTTTCCTCTTCCTTCTCACACAAAGCACAAAGAGTGTCCACCAAAGGATCCCATACCTTGATTTTATCCCTTGTATTGATTTTGTTTGTCATAATTAGCCAAGCTATCACAGCTCTTCTAGGTATATTATACCCTGACCAAACACTATTATACCAATCAACAACAGCTTTCTTTCTCCTTATATCCTCCCAAATCATACCAACTTTGAACTTCTTGACAGCCTTTCCATTACAATTCAGATCACCTTCATCATCTTAGTCTAATACTTTTTAACACAATCTCTCATTTTAAGGAGCCGTTTCCAGTGCCAGGACCCTGCATCTGATGTCACTGTCCAGAAAGAGGCCCTCTTGATCCTGTAATAATTCAGCCAAGCAACCCAAAGAGACCCTGCTTTCAGCATGATTTTCCAGATGTGTCTAACTACATTTGCTACATTCCAAGTCCTGAGATCTTGAATACCTACACCCCCTTCAGCTTTGGGCGAAGCAACAATGTCCCAAGCAACTTTTGGCCTACCCCCTTCAAGCTTCCCCCACAGGAATCTATTGCATATGCACTCTATATCCTTAATGAGTCTACTTGGCAGGATAAAGGACGACATCCAAAACTGCAGAATACCGTGAATAACAGAGTTAAGTAATTGGATTTTACCTGCATATGATAACTTCTTTGCTCTCCAATTTGTGATTCTTTTAGTAATCTTGTCCATTAAAGCTCTACAATCAACTCTTCTAAGCTTTCCTGTTGTGAGGGGTACCCCCAGGTATCTAAATGGTAGTTCACCTCTGCAGAAACCTGAAGCTACTGTGATTACTTCTGCTGTATCTGAGTCGACACCAGCCAGGTATATCTTGCTTTTCTCTAGATTAAACTGCAAGCCTGAAACTTCCTTGAATTCATTTAAGATAGACTTGACCACCTCTATAGCTGCAGTATTTGCCTTTGTGAACACTAGGAGATCATCTGCAAAGCTTAAGTGTGTAAGCTTGGTCCCTTTGCACTGTGGATGCAATTGATAACCACCTTTAGTTATAGCTCTGTCAAACATTCCACTTAAAATCTCCATTGACAACACAAACAAGAAGGGAGAAATTGGATCCCCTTGACGAAACCTTCTTTTGGCTGGGAAATAACCACTTAAACAGCCATTAATCTTAACAGAAAGCCTAGAAGAAATGAAACTGGCCTCAATCCATTTTACATAGTCCTCAGGGAACTTCATAGCTCTCATAGCATCCAGTATGAATGACCACTCAACCGAATCAAACACTTTCATAAAGTCTATCTGGATAGCAAATCTAGGGGAGACACCTTTTAACTTGTATTTACTTAGCAACTCATGAGCCATCAGCACCCCATCTCCTATATGCCTTCCTCTCACAAATGCAGTTTGATTCATGCTCAATAAATTAGGGAGCACTTCGGCTAGTCTATTGGATAAAACCTTTGAGACAGTTTTATAAATGACATTGCAGCACGATATGGGTCTAAACTTCTTTATATCATCAGCATTCTTCACCTTAGGAATCAAAGCTAGAGCAATAGAATTCACATATGGAGGCATATAGGATTTCTCAAAAAAACTTGAAACTGCATTGCATACCTCTTCACCTGTCAGCGGCCAACTGTTCTTATAGAACTCTGCATTGTAACCATCTGGTCCCAGGCTTTTATCACTTGAGATACTGAAAAGAGCTTTTCTGATTTCCTCATTACTCACTGGTCTGGCAAGCCAGTCTGCTTTCTCATCCTCCAACTTGTGCTTAACAATCTCATTCAGGTCACATTTCTTCACCACTGTACTCTCTCCCAAAAGGCCTTTATAAAAAGTAACTGCTATATCAGCAATGTCATCAGCACCTTCAACCATCTCCCCATTACTGTTTTTTAATTGCCTAATAGTGTTGGAAGCATTCCTCACCCTAACATAATCATGAAAGAAAGCTGAGTTGCTATCTCCTAATTGGATCCAACTGACCTTAGCTTTCTGACGTAGAATACTCTCTCATCCCTTTTAACAATCTGATAATCTGCTCTGCAAGTGATTAAATCTTCCAGACTTATCACACTAGGGTTTATGAAAACCTCCTTTTGTAGTGCCATAAGTTCTATGTACTTAATTGCAACTCTCTTCTGTATATCCGAGTAGCATTTCTTATTTAACATCTTTAGTCTGTCCTTAATCCTCCTCATTCTTTCATAGAGGACATAGAATCTCCCCCAAGAATTTTCTGTTTCCAAATCTGATCAACTATCCCTCTAAAAAAGGATTCTCGGGAAAGAGAAAGAGGAAAAGTTATGGAAATCCGTGAAAATCAGCTATTTATGGTAGTCACAAGAAACACCGCGTGTTTCTATAACACATGGCCATGTGTTGTAATCTGTCACCTTTTGCCAATTCTCACGTACTCGCTTGCACCTTCATCTCGACTCAACTGTGAACGTCCCGAACTCCGATGGGGCCTCAAGAACATTGTTTCCAATGTCTAAACCATCCTAACTCGAGTTCCAAACCAATCGGTTGGGCGGGGATATTACAAGTCTCCACAACTTCAAGAGATTTCGTCCCCGAAATCAAAACCCGACTCGCTCTAACAATGCAACCACAAATCACAACAACAAATGCAGCAACACAAGGATCACATCACCTCCCAAAACTACCTCTTAACGGCTCTAGCAACACACACCTTCTAAGGCACTACTCCCACACTACTTTGAACTTCTACCTAACAGACACGCACAACCGAACCTCGACGGCACAACCAACCACAAGAGAACAACCAAAACATAACCAAAACACAACTCACACAAGAGCACAAGCACAACACAAGCAAAGAAAGAAAACCCTCAGCTAACACCTCCGACCAGAACTTCACACTCCTCGAACACTTCACTTAACTCAACCATATTCTACATGGGCTCAACTCTTCCTACCAACTTCTCAACCTATTACTACTTCCACTCTCAAACACTCCGACACCCTCTTCACTACTGGAGATCACAAAACGTTTCAGTTGACAAATTTCAGAAATCACATTGCATTTCAAATCACTTTTCTTTCAAGCTCAAAACACTTTTCCTTTCAAAACTTCCCACCCATTTAAAACAGTTTGAAAATCCCTGGAAAGTCGGCCATGTGCCGATGTTTCACCCCTTCCCCCTATGAGGTTAATTACTCCCATAGAAGAAGAGATTAATCACCAACACAGCAGCAACTAACCAGGCTCTGATACCACTTGTAACACCCGTCCCAAACCAACTCGGGTTTACCCGTGGTCAGGCTGGTTTGAGTGCTACTCGAAGATACAGCATTTAAAACGACGAGTAAAAAGGCAACGGAAAACCAAAACAACTCCTCATTAAAAACTTTAAAAAAACAACTAAAGGCCTTCATTACATAAAATCCGAAATCCGAAACCAAAGCTCAAAACGATTACAAAAATTCCCAACCAAAGGTGTCAACCGAAAATACAAAACTCAAAACATAGGTCACTCCACAATAGCTTCCTAATCTTCACTTCACAACTCCAACCTGCAACTCTCTGAACTCAACAGCACACTTGAACTAAGCGAACCTTAAAAGAGAAACTGGGGGGATTAGTTTCCTAATGAAACTGAGTGAACCCACTGGGATTAACTATGCGCCGAACCTAACCTCCGGAGCGATCCCAACTCCGCACACAAACAACAGTGGAATCTGACACAACCATTCATATTTTAATTCCTAACATGATACTAGGTGATCACATAAGCTCAACATCAAATCAACATACTCAATTCACAATAGCATCAATATAACAAAGGCAATCATTCAATCGATTCAGCATCACATCCAATTCATATAGCTCAACAATCAGAAGCATCATAAGCAACTCGTCATCTCAATCATCACACCACGATCATACACAATACAGAGATTACATTCCTATTTACTAAGTGAGTTATTAAGCATCTCTCCATATTAATAGTTCACAACTCGGAACCTCATTATACACCTAAGTCATTCACCTCAATCCCACAACTCAGAATAAAGACACCATTCAGTTCACATATTAATCCAACATAGTCCACCACACATCACAAGACACCTCACAACCACATATTCGACACACACATCACAACCACATACTCAACACATACATCACAACCACATACTCAACACATACATCACAACCACATACTCGACACATACAATTATCTATGTGAGTTCATTAGGTGCCATTGGAGTTTACCCATACACCACCCCTGCCGGCCAGACGCACCCATTCTTCCAGGAGGGTCCAAGACGCATCCTTTCTTCCAGAAGGATCCAGGGCCCAAACTTACATCGACACATCACAACAACAACAATAGATCACGCCACTCTTCCAGGAGGCGTGATCGCACCTCTCTCTTACAGGAGAGGTGACTATTTGGGGGCAGTGTAGGCTCCAATCCGGTTCTATCATTTCAATTAACACAATCAATCATTCACACTTACAACCATCCACCAATTTCCCATCAAATCCATCCAAAACCAACATCAATCCATCATCACTTTCCATATCAACATCAAGCTCAAATTCCTCATTCAAAACCAACCAATTCCAATCCACGTGCACATATCACAAGCCCATCAACTACACACATCAACAATGCAATTTCAATCAATCAAACCAAGTCTCAATTGCACTAGCCAATTCCACTTACCAGTTCCATGTACCAATTCCCTAACCAATTCCATGTACCAATTTTATTACCCTAATCCAAGTCATACTTCTACCATACTAATCCCATCAACCCACCACCATCACACAAATGTCACATAACATCAAGTCATCCAAACAACACGTAGCAGTAACTCAATTCACTATCACACATACAACCACAATTCACTTGATCCAACATCCCACATTCACAATCACATTCCACCAATACAACATTTCACATATACAAACGGTTTAAGGGTAAACGGCTAGCTCACCGGCCATCCCCACTTGCAAGTACAGGGATAGCCATATCATGAGTCCTAGGGTTACCCTCATGTACATCCTTCATTGGATGACCCCACATTGGCGGGACCGTTCACCTGTTCATCATTTAAGGGTGACCTCACATTCGCAGGACCACCCTCCTGCAACCACAATTAACAATTCCAAGCAGAAATACTGTTACAACATCATGTCCCAACCCTCCTACACTCGCTACTACATCCAATTCATTAATCATCATTATTAATCATTCTCCTTTCCCAACATATAACCACAACCAGAAATCATCATCATATTCATCACTTAAACATCCAAACAACAATCACCAATCATCACAAATACACAGAAATCAAACGCAGAACAATTTCCCCTTTTACTCTCTTCCAATTCATGCAAGTCCTACATTCATCTAGGTTAAAATTACAACTTCTCACACCGACCATACTACCTATCGTACGCTAAACCCTCGCCTGACAAGAAGACGAGGCTCTAAAACTCTTCTAGAAACCCGAACAGCCAAGCTCTACAACTCGAAACTCGTAGCTCTTCTCCTCCTCATTGACATCAGCCAACTTCGGACAACCAAGAACCACGATGTGCGATCTCTTGCTCTTGTTTCTACAAACCCGTAGCAACAAACGGATCCCCAATCGGAGCTCTACAACTCCCGGAATCAAAGATTGAAACTTGGGGAATTTAGGTTCGTCAAAAAAGATTTTCGGGGAAACAGAAAGAGGGAAAACAGTTAGGCTGGTGTGCTTTGATCAGTGAGCTTTGGAGGGAGAGGTGCCGAAGGGTTTTCACAAAGGTCCAACTTGGTGAGGCAAGCTTATGTGAGCGAGTGAAGCAAGAGCTGAAGCTCTTTGCTAGTTGTCATAAGATGGGAAAGAAATTCAGGAGAGCTTAAACTTGTAAATGTGAGTTTTTCTTTCTTTGAGTGCTTGTTGGCTAGTTTGAGAGTGTTTTGACTGGCTTGATATGCCTTGTATGGACCTTTCCAATTTTTTGATGAAATATAACCTTAATTATTCATCAAAAAAAAAAGAGGGAAAGGTTATGTAAATCCGTGAAAATTAGCTATTTATGGCAGTCACAAGAAACACGACGTGTTGTTTCAAACAACACGGTGTGTTTCTATAACGCACGACCGTGTGTTGTAATCTGTCACCTTTTACCAATTCTCACGTACTCGCTTGTACCTTCATCCCGACTCAACTGTGAACATCCCGAACTCCGATGGGGCCTCAAGAACATTGTTTCCAATGTCTAAACCATCCAAACTCGAGTTCCAAACCATTCGGTTGGGCTGGGATGTTACAAGTCTCCACAACTTCAAGAGATTTTGTCCCCGAAATTAAAACCTAACTCGCTCTAGCAATGCAACCACAAATCACAGCAACAAATGCAGCAACACAAGGATCACATCACCTCCCGAAACTACCTCTTAACGGATCTAGCAACACACACCTTCTAAGGGCACTACTCCCACACTACTTCGAACTTCTACCTAACAGACACGCATAACAGAACCTCGACGGCACAACCAACCACAAGAGAACAACCACAACACAACCAAAACACAACTCACACAAGAGCACAAGCACAACACAAGCAAAGCAAGAAAACCCTCAGCCAACACCTCCGACCAGAACTTCACACTCCTCGAACACTTCACTTAACTCAACCAAATTCTACAAGGGCTCTACTCTTCCTACCAACTTCCCAACCTATTACTACTTCCACTCTCAAACACTCCAACACCCTGTTTACTACTGGAGGACACAAAACATTTCAGTTGACCAATTTCAGAAATCACATTGCATTTCAAATCACTTTCCTTTCAAGCTCAAAAGACTTTTCCTTTCAAAACTTCCCGCCCATTTAAAACAGTTTGAAAATCCCTGGAAAGTCGATCATGTGCCGATGCTTCACCTCTTCCCCCTATGAGGTTAATTACTCCCCTAGAAGAAGAGATTAATCACCAACACAGCAGCAACTAACCAGGCTCGGATACCACTTGTAACACCCGTCCCAAACCGACCCGGGTTTACCCGGGGTCGGGCCGGTTTGAGTGCTACTCGAAGATACAGCATTTAAAACGACGAGAAAAAAGGCAGCGGAAAACCAAAACAACTCCTCATTAAAAAACTTTAAAAAACAACTGAAGGTCTTCATTACATAAAATCTGAAATCCGAAACCAAAGCTCAAAATGATTACAAAAATTCCAACCAAAGGTGTCAACTGGAAATACAAAACTCAAAACAATGGTCACTCCACAGTAGCTTCCTAATCTTTACTTCACAACTCCAACCTGCAACTCTTCTGAACTCAACATCACACCTGAACTCCAACTCACTCTCATAACCAAGCGAACCTGAAAAGAGAAACGGGGGGGGGGGGGGATCAATTTCCTAATGAAACTGAGTGAACCCACTGGGCTTAACTATGCGCCGAACCTAACCTCCGGAGCGATACCAACTCCACACACAAACAATAGTGGCATCTGACACAGCCATTCATATTTTAATTCCTAACATGATACTAGGTGATCACATAAGCTCAACATCAAATCAACATCCTTAATTCACAATAGCATCAATATAACAAAGGCAATCATTCAATCGATTCAGCATCACATCCAATTCATATAGCTCAACAATCAGAAGCATCATAAGCAACTCGTCATCTCAATCGTCACACCACCATCATACACAATACACAGATTACATTCCTATTTACTAAGTGAGTTATTAAGCATCTCTCCATATTAATAGTTAACAACTCGGAACCTCATTATACACCTAAGTCATTCACCTCAATCCCACAGCTCAGCATAACGACATCATTCAGTTCACAGATTAATCCAACATAGTCCACCACACATCACAAGGCACCTCACAACCACATATTCGACACACACATCACAACCACATACTCAACACATACATCACAACCACATACTCGACACATACAATTATCTATATGAGTTCATTAGGCGCCATTGGAGTTTACCCATACACCACCCCTGCCGGCCAGACGCACCCACTCTTCCAAGAGGGTCCAAGACGCATCCTTTCTTCCAGAAGGATCCAGGGCCCAAACTTACATCGACACATCACGACAACAATAATAGATCACGCCACTCTTCCAAGAGGCGTGACTGCACCTCACTCTTCCAGGAGAGGTGACTATTTGGGGGTAGTGTAGGCTCCAATCCGGTTCTATCATTTCAATTAACACAATCAACCATTCACACTTACAACCATCCACCAATTTCCCATCAAATCCATCCAAAACTAACATCAATCCATCATCACTTTCCATATCAACATCAAGCTCAAATTCCTCATTCAAAACCAACCAATTCCAATCCACGTGCACATATCACAAGCCCATCAACTACACACATCAACAATGCAATTTCAATCAATCAAACCAAGTGTCAGTTGCACTAGCCAATTCCATGTACCAATTCTATTAACCTAATCCAAGTCATACTTCTACCATACTAATCCCACCATCACACAAATGTCACATAACATCAAGTCATCCAAACAACACGTAGCAGTAACTCAATTCACTATCACACATACAACCACAATTCACTTGATCCAACATCCCACATTCACAATCACATTCCACCAATACAACATTTCACATACACAAACGGTTTAAGGGTAAACGGCTAGCTCACCAGCCATCCCCACCTGCAAGTACATGGATAGTCATGTCATGAGTCCTAGGATTACCCTCCTGTACATCCTTCATTGGACGACCCCATATTGGCGGGACCGTCCACCTGTTCGTCATTTAAGGGCGACCCCACATTGGCAGGACCACCCTCCTGCAACCACAATTAACAATTCCAAGCAGAAATACAGTTACAACATCATACCCCAAACCTCCTACACTCGTTACTACATCCAATTCATTAATCATTCCCCTTTCCCAACATATAACCACAGCCAACAATCATCATCATATTCATCACATAAACATCCAAACAACAATAACCAATCATCACAAATACACAGAAATCAAACGCAGAACAATTTCCCCTTTTACTCTCTACCAATTCATGCAAGTCCTACATTCATCTAGGTTAAAATTGCAACTTCTCACACCGACCATACTACCTATCATACGCTAAACCCTCACCTGGCAAGAAGACGAGGCTCTAAAACTCTTCTAGAAACCCGAACAGCCAAGCTCTACAACTCCAAACTCGTAGCAACAAACGGATCGCCAATCTGAGCTCTACAACTCCCAGAATCAAAGATTGAAACTTGGGAATTTAGGTTCGTCAAAAAGGATTTTCAGGGAAAGAGAAAGAGGGAAAAGTTATGGAAATCCGTGAAAATCAGCTATTTATGGCACTCACAAGAAACACGGCGTGTTTCTATAACACACGGCCGTGTGTTGTAATCTGTCACCTTTTGCCAATTCTCACGTACTCGCTTATACCTTCATCCCGACTCAACTGTGAACGTCCCGAACTCCGATGGGGCCTCAAGAACATTGTTTCCAATGTCTAAACCATCCAAACTCGAGTTCCAAACCGTTCGGTTGGGCGGGGATGTTACACTAACTTCCCTCGAATCTAACTTATGGCTTCCTACCGTCTAACTAGACACGGGTGGAATAGTGTACGCTCGTCCTATGATACCCTCAAGCAACTTATCACTTTATTTTCTTTACACATATTTTTTTTCTGAATTTTCTTTTGACTTCGTTCTTCCATATGTAGGGAGAAGAACGTTATTGAACTATACTACAAACTTTGAAACTTTGAACTTTTTTGTTTTTTCGAAATTTTTCTTATTTTCTTATTTTTCTATTTTTTTCTTTTGTGCCGATTCTTTTTTTTTAGTTGCTAGAGGGGTTTACACGTCTGGACATAATAGCTAAGACCACCTATTTAATGGCTATGGGCAAGTTACCACAAACCAACTTCCGGTAGGCTAATCTAGAACTACAACCATAGGGGATCAATGGGGAATGAAAAAATGGGGATTGGCTGTAATGTATATCGAATCAAAAGAACAGGCCAAGCTCAAGGGTTTAAACCTAATGTATTTAACGTTAGGCAGGCTATCTAGCTTAGTAGCTGAATCTAGGTGCCCCTATCATTCTAGAACTCGTGTCATCATGTGGTCTCATGCAAATTCTAACTCATTCAAGCAAACAGAAAACCACTCAAAAAGGATTAAAATTACAAGTTACGTGTAATGGATCAAAAGCTCACAGTTGGTTTGCTAGTCAGATTCGGTCATTTTCATGCAATCAAGGCGACAAACTACAAGTGTGATTTTTGAAAATATGTTTCTGACTAGGCTATTCAACATCAAAGTGTACACGTTGGTTCTCAGGTTCTAGGTTAAGCAGTCTAAGCATCATTATGACAGATTGAACAACAACTTAACATCAAAAATCAAGAACCGAGTCTAATGCTAGAGATACTGAAAAGGCACCACGGAACACACAAAAACACAATTAAGGGCAATCAAGTTCATGCAAGGTTGTCTAGCATCCTACCCCACACTTAAACTGTTCTGTGTCCTCACAGGACTAAAACTAGAGTTGAGAGCAAATGGAAGAACCTGGACCGAGATGATTGGTGTAGGGGATGAATACGGGTCCTTGGAGCAGGGAGGGAATCTACCAAAGCGAAGGGAAGAGTAGTAAACCCTAAGCAAAGGGAATCTACCAAACTACCTGCAAAACAAAAACAAATGAAAGATAAAAAGGAAACCGGGACAAGTGTGCCGGATCCACACAGGAAAAAGTTGGATCGAAATCTGAAAAGAAGAAATAAAAAGAAGGGACAAGGAAGAGGATAAAACCGGATCACTGCTGGTTAGGTGGATCGGGAGGTGGAATATGGAGGACGTCGTTGACCTGCTACTGCCACGCCAGCTGCGCCTCGTACCTCTCATCATCTCGGCGCATGTGTTGCTGCATAATGACCCATCTAGCATCCTGGGTGGCGGTGTCTATGACTCACCACTCCTGGAGTCACTCATACAGCTCTCCAAAGTCAGCTGGAGGCGTCGGTGATGAGGATGAGGCACCTGGAATGGATCCTGAAGGGGCAGCTGCTGTTGATATGCATACCCTGCCTGCTGCTGCGGCGAGGGTATATGATCGTCGTGCTCCGGCTCCGGCTTAGGAAGCTGCTCCTCAGAATAATCTTCTTCCTCCAACTCATCCTTGTGGTAGAGTGGAGGAGCTGCTGCCACCTGTGGACCATAGTCAAACTAGAGGTCGTACTCGACCGCTAAATCACCACCGACGGTGTGTACTATGCAACGTGGGACGTCAGGGCCATATGACTGGCTGAGACCGAGGGTGACAATGAGGCGGCCTACAAAGTTACCGCCAAGGACGGAGCGAGGAATCTTGGTCGTCTTGGTCTTCTGGTGGAAGAGGCGTGCCAACACCCATCCTGGATGAAGCAGATAATCATCTCGGATGGCACGAAGAAGTAGGAGCTCCTCTCTGCTGATGTGGTGGCGGTCCTTCTCTGGAGCAAACAACAGGGATCTACGCCAAACCATGTGAATGAAACGAAAGAGAGAGTGAGAGAGTGACCTGACGGAGTTATGAGCCGTGGTCTGAGCATCCGACACTCCAGTGATGTCGCTCTAGAGCGCGTCATATTCCGTGCCTTTGCCCGAGTTGTTCTGCCAACCGAGGTGGTGACCCTGGTAGTGCTCCAGTGGGATGCCGAGATGAGCTGCGAACTCATCGTAGGTGAATTCCTTGTACACCCCACTAAGATAGAAGGAGATGACCTTCTTAAGCCGCCTCGCCTTGTGCTCGTCCAGCTCGAATGTAGCCCATAATTCCTGGAGCGCGACGTCTGGAAAGCTATCAGCTATGGTGGTCAGCTCCAGAAGACCTAAAGGTGCCAACGAGTTGAGCACATTCATGTGCCAATCTTCGTCTTGCGTGAGGAGGGAGTCAAGGGACAGTGGTCGCACGTCGACTTTGGGAATGTGATGGAACTTCTGGTAGAGCTCGAAGTAGTGCACGAGTAAGCGGGTGGCGGTGGAATGGTACCCGACGCTGCCTGGGTATGCTGGTGGGGGACCGTGGACGGCGGGTGTGACGGGGGCCGGTGCTCGAGAGCTAGAGCCGGTGTCAAGTCTGGCCTTAGTCCTGCGTTCATTGGTCAGATTCCTATTTCATAGCAAGAAACGAAACCAGATTAGTCAAACTAAGAACCTACCTCACACTTAGTAGAAAAACTCAATTTCACAAAGAAATGAGGAAAACCGAGTGGGGGTAAGCAAAGCGAGTAACCGGTAAGCACAATGAATCACAAAACACGTAGAGGACTAGCCAGAATGTCAACATCACAATTAGAGTTCAGAAGTCAAACCGACATTCAGAAAGTCAACATTAGAACACATTGAACCCTAATCATGGAAATCACTAGCACAAATTGGGGAATGACTGCATAACATCAGCTCTGACAACCAACAAAGTGATACGAACGTGAATGGACAAATCATGGCACCCAAATGAGCAACAACAGTTCATGGTCAAACCGAAATTTCAGAAAAGTCAACACCAAAAAGAATCATCCTTTAAACATAGCAAATCATGACCAAATGGTATCAAATTTCAGCACAAATCTCCCTAAGCATGCTAGAACAGTCCAAAGCAATCTGTTTACCAAAATTCTCACGTAACAGTAGGCACGCAAATCGAGGTAGACCGAAAAAAGTCATCCAAAGTCAATCCCGACGAAATTCAGCATTCAATGTGTCAAAAGACTCGGAATGAAAATCTCTACAACTTACCTTGAAGTCATGGTGGCTAAAAAAGAACGGAAGAAGAGGAATCAGTGAAACACTCGAGAAATTAGGTTTTGGCGGAACTGAAGCTCTAGAGCTCCGATTCGGACGTTCTACGGTTTAAAATGATCAGGGGAGGATGAGGAAGAGTGCGGTGGCGGTCGGCGGCGGCGGTGACAGTGGAGGAGCGGCGTCCATTTTTTGAAATATGGGGGGGTTTGTTTCGGTCGAAAATGTGAGGGAGAGAGAGAGAAAAGAGACCGGGAAAAGAAAGAAAAAGGGGAAAAGATTTTTTGGATTTTCTGAAATTTTTTGGCGAAAAGAAGTGCACGTTTTTGCTGAAAAGTTTAGTTCAAAACGTCTGCCGAATTTCAAAGTGAATTTTTGCCGAAAAGTATGAAACTTTTTACCGAAAAGTTTATCAAAAATTGGACAGAAAACACAGTGGGTTTTAAAGAGGAGTTTTCGCCAAAATGAGTGTAATTTTCGGTGAAAACTTTGTCCTGTAATTTTTCCAACACGTTTTCGCAATTCCGGCAAACTTCAGAAAATCATAACTAATTTGACAAAAATCGAAACAACCTCAAACAACTTGCGATTGAAACGATGACACACAAAATACACACGAAAAATAAGATATCATGCAACTGACACTTTTGGCTCCCCCGAACCGACTCTAAAATACTGAGTTCGACACAAATTAAAAACTGACTCAAACCGTGGGTTGCCTCCCACGAAGCGCTCTTGATTAACGTCCTTGAGCTGGATGATACCTGGACGGTATTAGGAGACATCCCAACTCAGGATCTCCTTAACGCTTGCGTCGAAATTCATGAAGTAGAGCTTCGGGGTACCTCCGGCGAGCGTGAATTTCTTCCCGTTAGCATGAATGAGCTTAGTACGTCCATCGGGAAGATGGTCAGTAATCTTAAACGGTCCGAACAGTTCTCTTGAGAGATCATCCTTCGCGAGTGTTACAGTGGAAGGAATGAGAACAGTCGACTTTGTCTTCTCTTTAGACTCTGACTTCATTTCACTAGGATTTGTGATCTTTGGCGCTTCCTTGGGAGATGCTTTTGGCTTCGCCTTCTTCACTTGCTTCTGCGTCGGTGGTTTGACAGGAATTGGTGGTGCAACTGGCTCGGAAGAGGATGGCGGAGCAACTGGCCTCCAGACCATTTGAGTCTTCTTTTGATTCTTCCTTCTAAGCCTGCCTGGTTCCTTGCTTGGTGGTCATTGAGAAGAAGAGGCTTTCAGTTCCTTCTTCTTCAGCGGCTTTTGTGCCGTGGGTCCGGGCTTCTGCTTGATAATCTGTTGAACTCAGCAACAACAGTGACAGAACATCAAAAAAACGGAGTTGACCGAGGTCAACTCCATAGTTTCAACAGCAAGACAGTGAGGTCCTTCCTCCGTAGGAGTGTATTTCCTACCGTCCTTAAGGCGGAATGTTATCATTTCCTTACCAACCCTCAAGGTCAAAGAACCACTCGGTACACTGATTTGCATTCCGGTTGTCGCCATGAAGGGTCGACCTATAAGGATGGTAGAATCCTCCTCGTGAGTATCTATAACCAGAAAATCTGCTAGGAAAGTGAAAGGACCACATTTAGTAACAACATCCTTAATCTCTCCTCTAGGCATTTTCAATGATCTATCAGCAAAGACAAGTTGCATGCTAGTTGGTCTAAGTTCTCCTAGATTCAATTTCTCGAACAAACTCATAGGCATGACATTTACGGATGCACCTAGATCAACCAAACTACGTTCTATCTCAATATCATTAATGACTAGAGGTAGTGTGAAAGAACCAGGATGGGAACACTTAGCTAGATATGGCGAGGAAGGCTTCTTGCTACGGGTGGTAGGGTATCCTTCTTTGTTTCTCCACATGCCAGTCTCGATCCTTGCGTTCGGTAGCAATGCGTTTGGGAATGGAGGCTTCTCGTAGTACGGAGCAAGAGGAGGATCATACTCCTTAGGTGCCTCCTTCTTCGTTACCTTCTTCTCCGGAACTTCATTGGCCCTGTATAGATTAGAAGAAGCATTAGTAGGTGAGTTTGTCGGATTTTGAATAGATACCATCGTGGCTTGCTCCTTTCTTGGATTTGGCTCGGTTTGGATCATGTTGGTGATCTGGTTTACTGTATGCCCTATTCTTTGACCGGAAGTGATCTGTTCTTGGTTGAGGAGAGCTTTAGCTTTGAACTGACTATCATGATCGTCAAGTCTGATGATGATCTGATTGAGCTTCTTGTCGAGTTCACTATCCTTGTTGTCCTTCTGATGTTTCTGTCCTCTATAAGTGTTGTTTAGATATTGATTCTGGCGATTGCCAGGAGCTGTTCCATAGTTACCCGGATTTCGGTGCAGCGGCTGATAAACACCTCTCGTCGGATTGTTTGGCTTCTGATCCTGAACTGAACCAGTTGGTTGGTTATTCTGATTCTGCCCTTGGTTCTGGTTGGCACCGACATTGTAGGGAGGGCGATCTTGGAAATTTCCATGTTGTATGTAGTTGCGGTAGCCAATATAACCTTGTTGATTGTTGTTGAAGCCTTGAGAAACGAAGTTGACTTCTTCGGTAGACCAGACTTCTGCTTTGCCAAAGTTCTGGCATCGGCCTCCGTTATGAGCACAAGCTCCACACCACTCGCAATCAGCAACGTAGACAGAGGCTGCTAGCGGCTTGATAGGTGTAGTAGACTTCTTCAGATGCTTCTGAACTTCTGCTTTAATGGTTTCTTCAAGATTGAGCTTGCTTCTTGATCCTTCTGATTGTCATTCCCAGTTCCTTGACTTGGAAGCACAGTTCGCGAAATGGAGAAGAGCAGCTTCAAGTGTGAGGGTAGTGCAATCCCCTTCAGCTAGGGAGTTGACCCATTTAGCAGATTCTTCACGAAGACCTCGAGCAAAGATTTCAGCTAACTGTCTCTGCTCGAAACCATGGTGAGGAAAGTTGTAGAGAAGTTCTTGGAATTCATTCCAAGTGTCATATAAGCTCGCACCTTCCTTCTGAGAAAATCTAGCGATGCTGTCCTTGAAGGCTGTTGTTCTGGAAGGAGGGAAGTACTCTTTGACGAAGTCTTGAGCAAGAGTAGCCCAATCGGTGTAGTAACCAGGTGGTTTGCCAGTGAGCCACCTCTTAGCAGTGCCTTTAAGAGAGAACTGGAAATCTCTCAAGCATAGAGTGTTCTTGTTGAGATTCACATTCTTGAAAGTACCGCAGAGATCGATGAAATTCGCCAGATGCGTGCACGGATTGTCAAGTGGCCTGCCTTCAAATTGTAAATCCCTAGAGATCATGGTCAAGAAGGGAATCTTGATCTCATAGTCAGGATCTCCTTCGATGCGTGGCACGACGATAGAAGATCGAACGCTAGTCGTGCTCGGCTTGTTGTAGTCAGCTAGACTCTTCGGCGCGGCCGGTGGTAGTGGTGGTGGTTGATCGCCTGGTTGTTGTGGTAAGTGATCACCCATCCTAGGAGATGGAGGAGGTGAAAGTGATGCGGTGATGAAACGGCTGAAGATGGAGATGAGGAACTCTCCTTCAGTTCCTTGATCTTAATGGGTGTGAAAGATGGAGGTGGATTGGTGCTGCCTTGCTTCAGAATTTGTGGTCGCTTCGGTGGAGCAGAGCTACCCGGTTTCTCTACACTCTTAGCCCTGTCAGTCTTGGTTAAGGAGCGCGTGAGAGGACGGTGCTGCATAAACCTGTAGACAACCTACAAATAACAAAAACAAGCACAACCAGTGTAAAATCGAAGTGGATGGAAATATGAAAGATGGAAAGTAGAAGAGTAAAATGCCAGTTCTTCTTTCAAACAATTAAAAGAAGTCCCCGGAAATGGCGCCAATTTGATGAACATTGTAATGCGTGCAATCAAATAACTACTAAGCTAAAAGCTAAGCAGATCGTATTCCACGGGTCTCCTAATAATCGTCTACTCAAATGTAAAGGCAGACTACTCAGGTTTCACACATTGTTGGTGGTGTGAGTTCCACGACTTCTATTCTGAAAAATGCAAGCAAATTAAAAACTAAATTGACAAACAGATTGAAAGATTGGTTGACTTAAAAAAAAAGACAGACAAGCTTAGACTTCGAATCCCCCTTAGTTCGCCAGAGCATTGGCGATGAACGGACCAGCGGATTTCAATTCTCCTTCAATCAATTCTAAGACACCACCATAACTCATTACCCTTAGGTTTAAGGCTGGCAAACGTTCGCTCTATCTGATCTAGCTACCAAGATTAATTAGCTGCCCGAGTACGGTCGCTTCTTGCGATGACTAAACAAACTGGTGGAATTACTAATGATTTATGAGTTACTCTTGCAGTGGATTAACTGGTTCCTACGAAAGGCACACTCCAATGAATAGGTTAATTGTTGATTTGGTGTTTTAAAGATAGGCGAGCGTTCGCTTCTATCCTCAGCTTAACAAGAATCTAATCTCGGTGATCAAGCCAGACAAGAGACATAAACAATGAAGAACAAATCAAACATGAAAGAGAAACTGATTGAAGTTTGAATCTAATCACCGCCGATCCCTGACTGATTTAAAGCCCTGGGTCACTTAGGGTTCATCTAGTCTAAGCTCTACGAGTTTAGCTACTCATGTTCATAACGACAGAATCAAAGATAGAAACAGAGTTCATCATGAAAAGGAAGAACAGATAGAAACTGTAACACCTAATTAAGATGACTCTGGCAAAGCTTCGCTCTCCGGTAATCTTCAATCCTAGCTCCGAGTCTTCGAGGTGAAGGGATGGCGTCACGATCTCTTCCTGGCTCTTCGAACTCTTCAACTCTGTTCTCTCGAACTTCTTAGGTCTGGAACTCGAGAAAGTTCTATTATGAAAAGTATATCTATTTTTGAGCTGCCGGTTAAGTAATTATACTTAACCCTATCAGCGCCGGATCTGGTCAGGATTTTTCGGCGAAAACTTAAGGAGTTTTCACCAAAAAATTCTGTGTAAAATGCTGGCTTCCGTCGACTGATCTCCTGTGAGTTTTATGTTTAGAGTTTTCAGCGAGAACTTTGACTTCTCGCCAAAAACTTCTTCTTGTAAGCTCTGTTGATTTCTTCTAGAGTTTTCGGCGAAAACCTCAGGTCTTTTCGCCAAAAACTTCTGTGTAAAATGGGGTAGGAAATGTGTTGACTTAATTGACTCCTTGGATCGATTCCGATGCGGTTCCTCGAGGTTCCAATGCCTTAGACACATCCTTGGCTACATTATTTAACAGCAAAAACCTGTGTTATCATGAAAACACTAGAAAACCATCAAATAGACCCGAAACGGGCCAAAGTAACACAAATGGCACGAGATAGAGCAGTTGAGTGAATATTGGCTATTCTACCCTAAAAACCATGTCTTAAGCCAAGAAATGTCGCTTAAATGAGGCTGATAATCACGTCAAATCGAGTGTCATCAATGGTCCTGCCAATGTGGGATCGTCCTATGAAAGATGAACAGAAGGGTAACCCTAGACTTGCGACATGGCTACCTCTCTCCCTTGTTATGAAGGTGGGGTAGCCGGTAAGCTAGCAGTTTACCGTTGTTGTGATTGTGGAATTGTGAAAGAATGATGGAAATGGAAATATGGATTTGGATGGATTGTTTGTGGTGAATGGTGTAGGTTTCGAGGATGGGAAGTTTATTGAATTGGATGATTGATTTGTGTGAATGTTGCATTATGATAGAACCGGTAGGATTCCACACTGCCCACCCTAAGCTATGATTATGTGAATCCGGTCTACGTGGAGTAGATCACTTTGGTTAGCTACCAAGGATTGATAATTGAGTCTGGTTACGTGGAGTAGATCACCTTGGTCAAGTGCCATGGATTGATGAGTTGAGTCCGGTCTACGTGGAGTAGATCACCCCGGGTGGTATTACCGGAGATTGTTTAGGCCGGCAGTAGTGGTGTTGAGCAACTCCTAGGCGCCTTAATTACACACGTAGAAATTGCATATTGTGAATTTCGCTTTGTACTTGATGAATTGTGAAATGATGCCATGCAGTGATTGTTGTGATTGTGGTTCATGAGTAGGACTATTCTGGTTATTGCTATGAGAATTATGATGTTGTATAGTTGTTGTTGAGAACTGTTGATGCTAGAATAGAGAAATGATTCTGGATGATCACATAGACTGTTCTAGTGACTTAAAAATGGAATAGACTAGTTTTCATCCCACTACTAATTATGATGTGAGGAGTGTTGGGATAGCTCCATGAGGCGTAGTTCGGAGCATAGTTAAGCCTAGTGGGTTCACTCATTTTCATTAGGAAACTGATCCCCCCTCTTCGGATTCTCGTGGCTAGTAGGTGGTGTTGTAGGTCAGGTGTGTCGATCGATTTCAAGGAAGTTGTTGCTGAAGCTATGAGGTTGAGATTGGCAATCTACTCGGAGTTAGCTGTTTCCATTTTCGCATTTGAGTTGACTACAAATGTTTTAGGGAGTTTTGTACAATTTTTTGGATTGTATTGAATTCTTTGTTTATTGGTTTGTACTCAGATTTTTATTAATTGGAGGCCTCCTCTCAGATTATTTATTTTAAAATGTTTTTTTTCTATTTCAATTCTTGTATTGTTTCATTAGTAATACTCATAATCGGTTCAACCATGGGTTCCACCGAGTTGACTCGGGTTGGGTGTTACATCAACATTTGGAGTTCGTTCATCTCTTGAAAGACAGGGAAAAAGCATTGTACCCTGGATGCAAAACATTCTCCAAGTTTTCTTTTATAATCAGCCTGTATCACATTAAGTACATGTACAAGATCAGCGAGAAGGCAGTGTCTAGCATACTTGAATTGTCGCGAGAAGCATTTGACTTTGCACTAATTCCAAAGTCTATGTACGGAGCAAAAAAACAGTCAAAGCTTTGGGGTTGACGTATAACAAGATAGATGCATGTCATAATGATTGCATGTTATATTAGGGAGATACCATAAACTATCAGAGGTGTGCTATTTGCAAGGAATCTCGGTTCAAAACTCCAAAGCCAACCATTCAAGGAAATTCGTCTATTACTCAATAGAGGAAGCCGCAATCCAATAAGGTTTTCCTCTATTTCCCATTAATCCCACGGTAGAAGCGGTTGTTCATGTCTTATAAATTGGCGAATGATATGATTTGGAACTCAACAGAGCAGACGACTAATGAGATACTTAGACATCCTAGAGATTCGAAATCTTGGAAGCACTTTGATTTATTGTATCTTGAGTTTGCAAGTGAGCCTCGTAATCTTCAACTTGGACTTGCCAGTAATGGGTTCAATCCATTCAGTACTATGAGTACCAACCATAGTACTTGGCCTATACTTTTGTTTCCTTATAACACAACTCCATCGAATTGTATGAAGAAAACTAACATCATTCCTGGTGATAAAAAACCCGGTAATGACATAGACGTGTACCTAACTCCATTGATTAACTAGCTGAAAACTTTGTGGGAAGGAGTTGGGGCTTATGACGCTGATAAGAAGGATACATTTATGTTGAGAGCTGCATTAATTTGGACAATCAGTGACTTTCCAGGATTAGAGGTATTGTCTGGGTGGAATACCCATACTTGTAACTTTGACACGATACCTTACACCTGTCAAGTAGTGGGAACAATTCATTAATGGGGAGTCGTTGGTTCTTGCCAATTAACGATCGGTTCAGACAACAACGACAAAGATTCGATGGAAAAGTAGAGGAAAGGGGTCCACCATGTCTACTAACAGGTTCTGAGGTTCTCAAGCAACTTGAAAATGTCAATGTAACATTTTTTAAGATTGAGTATCCAAAAGCAGGGAAAAAGAGGTCTCGAGACATGAGCGATAAAAAGGTGAAATAGTGGAAGAAAAAAAGCAAATTCTTTGAACTACCGTATTGAGAGTTTATTCTTTTGAGACACAATCTCGATGTGATGCACATTAGGAAGAATGTTTGTGATAACATTCTCTTCACACTATTAAATGACAAGGACAAAAGAAAAGATCATTTGGCAGCATGCAAAGATCTAGTTGCTTTGAACATTAAGAAAGAGTTATGGCCTGATGAGAATGACAGATACCATGCGGCGTTATTCACTTTGGCTAAGCAAGAAATTGACACACTGCTGCAGACACTGAAGAGCTTGTGATTTCAGAAGGCTATGCTCGTAATATCTCACGTTGTGTGCACCTAGACCAACAAATGATATTCGACATGAAAACTCACGATGCACATATCTTGTTGCATGAAGTTTTACCTACTGTAGTAAGGAATGTGTTGCCACGAAACTTATAGCCGTTGGCGTCAAATGTTCTGAACTTCTTAGCTGCAACAAGAGGTCCTCTTGTTAGCATTTTCATATCAGACGAATGAGTCACCACCTTATCGTTAATAATTTTCATCAAAAAAGATAAACAACTTTAGACAACCTATATGGATTTCATGACAGAAAATTGATCATAAATACTACTTACCCGCCACTTGAACCATTTTGGAAAATCGTGATGAATTGTTTTCTCTATTTTAGAAGCTGCTCTTCTCTGTGCAGCTATACCTTGATACTTGCACTTAATGTTGGATCCGTATTCACTAAGCAAACCAAACACAAGATGTTCATTAATAATCACATAATCTTTGTTTTACTTGGTTGAGCTACAAGAGGTTCAACACTTACTCGATAAAAGATTCAACACTTTCAGTGTTAAACAATACATGTCGATGTGCTTGTAGTAATTAATCTTTTCACATTTTGTATGGTTTTTCTTTTCCAACTGCTTTGCCAACTACGGGAAATATGTCAGATGAATGAATCGTTTGATCTTCATCGGGGTCGTGAACTAGTTTCTCACGATTGCATCGCGACTCCATAGTGTCATCTAGATACATTGATGAAAACATACAAATTTCATCACTTATCCAGCGTTCAACAATTGAAACTTCTGGTTGTGCCCTGTTCCCAACAAATCCTTTCAATTTCCCTAGTAATCTCTCTATTGGATACAACCATCTGTACTGAACTGGTCCACTTAGTCAAAGCTCTTCAACCAAATGCAGTATAAGATGTACCATCACAGTGAAAAAAGAAGGTGGAAAGATCATTTTCATATGACACATGACCATGAAAAGCCATTCTTGAATAGCATCTAAATCGTTGTTGTCCAAAACTCGTGCAGATAAGGCCTTAATGCACGACCTGAATTCAACGACCACAACAACAATAACAGATGATTTTGACACAAAATAGTGGAGTTTTTTTCGTTTGGGTACTTAAAGATATTGTAGTTCAGTGGACAATAACCCTGTTGAGGGTTTGGTTCCATACAATAGAAAATTGGAAGACATCATTCAGTTGAACTACTGTGGAAGATGGCTGACTGTATTCAAATGGAAGTGGGCTAACACTCTTACAAGTAGGGGTTACATGGAGGATTATTTGGGATTCGAATTTTGAACTTCTCTCATCTCATACATACAGGCACTCAAGCTGGAGATGAGCCATACTTTGAGCATTACCCAATATTGTTGATGATGGCTCAAACACACTTCTTTCACGAAATGGTGTTGAAGCAGACTTCGATTGATCATACCATGTAATAGATTCATGATAATTTTATGCTCTGAATAGTAGATTCACCAAATAGCTAATAAATGTTATGTTATTCAAATCATGCAGATATGGCAGATGTGATGGGCGGTGCTAGCGCCGGTGGAGATGGAGGTGACGACGATCGTCAGCCAAACAAGGAGACTGATACCTCTTTAAGAATGATTTTTTTGTTGTTTTCATTCAGTATTATATTTATCTCATACTAACGTGTTTATCTTTGAAATTTTAGATGCTTTTGGTAATATAACATAGGAGAAGTGGCTAGTTCATGATTGGATGTTGGCTGGACAAGATGAGCGAAAGATTTTTGTGACGCTTGATTCAGGGCTAGTACCATATGGGAGAGGAGGCAAGTACCTATGACAGGTGCTTGGTACGATTTTTGGCTTGGACAACTTACCTATTGGTCTAGAAGAATGTCGTTTTGTTAGTGACTTGGACAAGGCATACATCTGGGATGAGTATGTAGTGGTACATATGAGCTTTTTCATTACTAATCAATGTGAATGGTTTTCTGTTTATGTAACACTTTATAAATTAACAGTTTCTTGTAAAAAATGTGTAGCCAAAGTTCACCTGGGTACCTGACGATGATCACGATATGAAGAGGTACGTACTCGAAGACATTGGGAAGAAGTGGAGGGAACATCAAGGCAGGGTATGGAGTGGAGTGTTCAGGGATGGCTCGCATAACCAGGACTACCTCATATCCCACAAACTAAATGAGAACTATGATGACAGAGATCGGGAGAGGTTTGTGAAGTACATGATGGGAACCAAAGGCCAAAAGCAATCTATAATCAACAAGGCTAACAGAGCGGTTCATAAGATTTACCATATGCAGGGGTCAAAGCTGTTCAACATAACACAAGAGGAGAAGGTACACATTATATTGCTATTAGTAATATTGTGAATCCTCTAAAATTAGTAGCATGATTCATATGCATGCATTACTCATCCAGGAGAAAGAGAAGGGTTGACCGATTTCCTATGGGGGACCTCTTTCTGGCCGAACAAGGAGACGCAAGATATGTATGTAAGTATCCACAATATTATGTTTTGAATTGTAGAATGTGCACATCGTTATTCTAATTATGTTGTATTTTTCTTACTTGTTTTGTAGGAAGTAGTTGAGGAGAATGTTGCGGATCCGGATATTGACTCTGCAATTGGTCTAGATGATGATGTAGGGAGAGTGTACAAGGGCAAAGAGAAGTCAGGATGAGTGCGTTATATGGGAGCAGGAAAGAAACCTTCCGTGGTGAGTTTGTGAACTTAGTATGATTTTTGTTGGTGTATTATATTGGTGTTCATATATGCATGTAAATCATTCATCGTGTTTAGGTGTTTTGTAGAAATGTGTGTTGGATGTATGTTAGTTCTGCATATGGAAGAGTATGAGTATAGATTGAATATGCAAATAGGTCATGCCCAAATTTTTGAGTTTTTTACATTTTCTTTTTTCTTTCAGGTATTCCATAATAAACGAGGTTCTACCTCTACTGTTTATACACCTGCCACACCGCACTACGTGGATGCATGAAGTCTAACCGACCATGAAGAGGTTGACCGCTAGATGCTAAGGACCGGATGTCTGGTGCTGGAGATGATCACGCCAAGTGTCGTACCCAGTGATGCGGAGGGCCCAGCCGAACCGATATCGGACCACGGGCTGAGACTGCTGGTGTTTGTGCCGATACATGCTGAGACCGTACCAGAGACTAGAAGTGATGCCGCGCCAGATGCTGAGACCCGACTAAGTACTGATGTCGAGCCGGGCCTAGATTATCGACCAAGTGGTTCTGATCCGAGAAAGACAACTGATGTTGGGCAGATACACGAAGATGGCATGCCGATACATGATGATGTTGGGCTGCCTCAAGACTAGATGACAAATTCGGATGATGATTGATAGACCGAATCTGCGCCACACACGGATAACCGCGAATCCGACCGCAGCACGGATTCAACGACGCCGAGGATTTCTGAAGTAGTGACTGAGAACCTCGGATTCCAAGTCCTATTCAGAATAGGAATGTCGAGTAATGCGCTATCTATGCCGGATTAGAGTTTTATGAGACTTTTTAGTAGTTTTTCCTTTTTAGGATCGGATTTTATTCCTTTTTAGATAGTTTTCAGAGTATGTTAATATTTTAGAGTTAGAATAGTACAAGGAAACGGAGAAGCCTTTGGACGACCCCATCTATAAATAGGAACCCTTGTACCACGGTTTTAGACAGACTTTGAATACACAACTTGAAATCATAACTTTTGCTCTTTGTTTCCTTCTATCGTTTACTCGTTGTTGCATAACATTTAGGTTGGTTTATCATCGCTTGAGGTTACCACCCTTGACTGTGTGGTACAATTCGACCTTGATACTCATGGTTCCTAGCTCTTTATACCTAGTGGGTCCAAGTCTATTCCAGCCCGGTTTAGAGATTGTACTCGATTGCTAGGTTACCGAGCATATTGCTAGGATACCCATGGTTGCTGACGGTTCATATCAGTTTGGTATCTGAGCGCAGTTCAACACTCGGACCATGTATCCTGTTATCTTTAGTTTTTGTAGAAAATTTTCAAAAACCCCAAAATAGTTTCATCTTTGTGTTCGGTTTCATTGTATCATTTTCTTCAATTTATTCAAGTAATTGTAGGTGGAAAAAGTTGGTGACCAAGAAAATTTCAAAAAAAAAAAAAAAAAACATATTTCTAGAGGTCAACAAGAAAAGCTTCTACCCAACTAAAGCCTAGGTCACCTCACCAAAGTTTTGTAGTAGGTTCGAACACAAGAAGAGGGGTAAAAATCTAATCTTTCGTTGCTTACTTTGTTTTGAACCTCAAAGGACCTTATTTGCTATTTCAAGTGCTTTGTTGCTTGGTAATCGAGTCATAGAAAGGAATCGAAATTTCCCTAACCCTAGGTTTTTAAAGTTTGATTGTGCTACCCGTCACATTTTCCAACTAGAGAGCTTTTAAGAAACTTGCAACTGCGTGAACTGAACTTGAACTCTTGTTTCTAATTTCAATACCTTACTTGACTGCTTAATAAATATTCATACACTAGTGGTAAAATCAGAGTGATTGCGAGTTACATTTTATCTAGGTTGAGAGATTTGTGAGGCCTTTGTTCGTAACATATTTTTTATCTTAAGATGGTTGATGAAAGGATGGACAGTATAGAGGCCGCCCTGGCTATTCTATTGGAGAGGATGAATCGGGTGTCGGAAGGTGATGACGGTCTGCATGGTGATGCTCTCCAACGATCGGGGATGAATATCAGGGAGCCTGATGATGACATCAGTGGTATTAAGCTCACGGTCCCTAAGTTTGCTGGAAAGGCCAACGTCGATGTCTACCTAGACTGGGAGACAGACATGGAGGCTTTCTTCGAGTGCCATAGCTACTCAGAGCGCAAGAAGGTAATCATTGTTACGTATGAGTTTATTGACTATGATGCCTTATGGTGGGGACAGTTATAGAAGCAACGGATCCGGGATGAGATGATTCCCTTGGAGTCATGGAGAGAGCTGAAAGGACTGATGCGAAGGAGGTTTGTGCCAACTTCCTATACCTGTGAGCTATACACGAGGTTGCACACTGAAGCAAGGAGGCTTGAGCGTCGAAGAGTTCCACAAGGAGATCGAGATAATCGGGACCTGACTGGACCTAAAGGAGGACGAGGAGGCTCGGGTTTCTAGGTTCACTAATGCCCTTCGGATGGAAATATTGCATCAAGTCAACCTTGTAGGTTTCATGGACTACGACGACTTGTTCGTTTTGGCCATCTGAGTCGAGAGGGAGTTGAAGAACGGTTTGGGAAGGAAGACCGCACCTCCAACCACATGGAGAGATGCTGCCATCACGTCGAATAATGCATGGAAGAATAAACCTACCAAGAGGGTGGAGTTGGGTTCGAGCATTCCAAACCGCGGCCCAAACACACAAGGTATCCCTAAATCTGGTGTGATTTCAAATAATACTACTAAACGCCCGAGCGGAATTTCGTGTTTCAAGTGCAAGAACTTGGTCACATGGCTAGAGATTACCCCAACAAGTAAGCCATGGTGATTGGAGATGGAGAAGTCGGGATGGATGATGAGGTAGAAGATGATAATGGCGTGATCGAGGTCGATATGGAAGTCAAGTCGGATGCCGATGCGAAGCTAGTACCGGACAGATTGGAGAAATTTTTAGCGATGTACAGATCGGATGCGGAGTCTTACGTGGCCACCCTGGCCAATGTGGATCGTGTCATTGACACGGACACCGTGGCCACAGTGATCGACGAGGACACCCTGTCTGACGCGGACACCGTCACCAATACAGATGCCATATTGGAAGCTAGATTCGACACCAAGGAGAATGCTGGATCGGACACAGATGCCGATGTCGTGCCCGGACCTGGAGCCGATACAGATGTTGGTGGTTCTGACCCTGATGTCGGATCGCTACCGGAACGTACAAGAAAATTCTTGGTCGTGTCGCAAAGATTGCTGAGTGCTCAACCATCCAAAGACGGCTGGGAGTAAAGAAAAAACCTATTCCACACCAAGTGCGTCAACCAAAATAAAGTGTCCAACATTGTGATCGATTGAGGGAGTTGCACGAATGTCGTTAGCCAAACATTGGTGGATGGAATAGGGATTCAAACCATGAAACATCTGAGCCGCTCACCCCGAATGAAATCTTTCAAGATCAAGTGGTGAGACAAGCTGCCCGTGTGAGTAGAGAGAAAAAAGAGAGTGAGCGCACGAAAAGAAGAGATGAGAGAATAAACGAGTGAACCCCTGAGTGCGAGAACAAAATTAAATAATCAAAGAGCTCAAAAAAGTTAGGATGACGACAAAGAAAACCTAATAGTGAGGCCGAGTGAGATCAAATAAGCCCTTGTTACGAAGAATTCTTTGGTGGTGATCCTTTATAAAGACTACCTTAACTCTAACCTCACCCCTTCGTTTCCTAGTGTTGTTGACCCTCTATTGCAGAAATTCAAGGATGTATTCCCCGAAGAGACACCGAGTGGATTACCACCCATCCGTGACACTGAGAACCAAATCAACCTGGACTCGGGTGCCCCTCTTCCAAACAAGGCTGCCTACCGAAACAAACCGGATGAGACGAAGGAACTGCAGAGGAAAGTCGAGGAACTGGTGGATAAGGGCTATGTGAGGGAGAGCATGAGTCCTTGCGTTATCCTGGTCATTGATTAACGTTGTAATGCGTGCAATCAAATAACTACTAAGCTAAAAGTTAAGCAGATCGTATTCCACTGTCTTCTAATAATCGTCTACTCAAATGTAAAGGCATACTACTCAGGTTTCACACGTTGTGCGTGGTGTGAGTTCCACGACTTCTATTCTAGAAAAATACAAGCAAATTAAAAACTAAATTGACAGACAGATTGAAAGATTGGTTGACTTAACAAAGACGACAGACAAGCTTAGACTTCGAATCCCCCTTAGTTCGCCAAAGCATTGGCGATCAACGGACCAGCTAATGAATCAATTTGCAGAGCGGTTGATCAAATAACTACCAAGCTAAAAGCTAGGGTAGATCGTATTCCACGGGTCTTCTAACAATTGACTACTCAAATATAAAGGCAAATTGCTCAGGTTTAACACTTTGTGCGTGGTGTGAGTTCCACGACTTCTAATTCTAAGAAATGCACGGAAATTAAAAAAATTAAAACTGAAAACAGATTGAAAGATTGGTTGATTAAGCAAAGATGACAGACAAGCTTAGACTTTGAATCCCCCTTCGTTCACCAGAGCATTGGCAATCAACAGATCAGCGGATTTCGATTCTCATTCAATCAATTCTAAGACACCACCATAACTCCTTACCCATAGGTTTAAGACTGGCGAACGTTCGCTTTATCCGATCTAGCTACCAAGATTAATTAGCCGCCCGGGTACGGTCGCCTCTCGCAACGACTTAACTAACTGGTGCAATTACTAATAATTTATGAGTTACTCTTGCAGTGGATTAACCCTAACTGGTTCCTACGAAAGGCACACTCCAATGATTAGGTTAATTGTTCGATTTGATGTTTTAAAGTAAGGTGAGTGTTCGCTTCTATCCTTAGCTTAACAAGAATCTAATCTAGGTGATCAATCCAGACAAGAAACATGAACAATGAAGAACAAATCAAACATGAAAGAAAAACTGATTGAACTTTGAATCTAATCACCGCCGATCCATGACAGCTTTAAAGCCCTGGGTCACTTAGGGTTCATCTAGTCTAAGCTCTACGAGTTTAGCTACTCATGTTCATACAAAAAGAATCAAAGGCAAAGACAGAATTCATCTTGAACAGAGGAAGAACAGAAAAGGATCTGAAAAACTTAATTAAGACGACTCCAGCAGAACTTCGATCTCCGGTAATCTGCACTCCTAGCTCCGAGTCTTCGAGATGAAAGGGATGGCGTCACGATCTCTTCCTGGCTCTTCGAACTCTAAACTCTACTCCCGAACTCTTGAGAATCCCCAAAGTAATTGGTATTATTTTGTATTCTGAGATGTCTTTGATATTGGGCCGCCGGTTAAGTATTTATACTTAACCCTAATACCGCCGGATTTTGCCTGGAATTTTCGCCGAAAACCTAAGGGAATTTTCGCCAAAAATTCCTTTGTAAATGGGTTTACTGCTCGGCTTCATCTCCTGTGATTTTCGGACCGCCGGTTCTCGTCGAAAACTTGGAGTTTTCGCCGAAAAGTTTAGTTGTTGAACTCAGCCGATTTCTTCATGAGTTTTCGCCGAAAACCTGGGGGATTTTCGCCGAAAATTTCAGTGTAAATGGAAGCAGGATTTGGTTCGACTTGATTGACTCTTTGGATCGATTCCGGTGCGATTCCTCGAGGTTCCAACGCCTTAGACACGTCCTTGGCTACTTTATTTGACGACAAAAACCTGTGCTAACATGAAAACACTAGAAAACCATCAAATAGACCCGAAACGGGCCAAAGTAACACAAATGGCATGAGATAGAGTAGTTGAGTGAATATTTGCTATTCTACCATAAAAACCATGTCTTAAGCAAGGAAATGTCGCTTAAATGAGGCTGATAATCACGTCAAATCGAGTGTCATCAAAATAACCCACACTTAAGCTTTTGCTTGTCCTCAAGCAAACTGAATAGAAACGCTCATGTTCACAAATGATAAGATTTATTAAATTGGAGTTCAATCAAACACAATGAATTATTAGATAGATAATTCCTAGAACAAGAAACCTAACATGCATACTGATCAGCCAAACAACCTGGTCTCACTAAAAACTGCACACGACGAGTAGTAGCAACCAATTATGCACGAATTTGACCTGACTGACCAGACTCCTCACACAGGAAATATTTAGTAAAAGGGGAACTCTCACTCTCTGTGTTTAAGGACGTGTTTATGCTCTCAATCATTTTCTGTTACTGAATTTTGTCATAAGTTTGCAATTCGACCACATCTCCACCACTGTGACAACACGAGTAACTAGTCAAGAAGGACTTCCCTGCTAGGACTGTAATGAATTCTACACTACAAGGGTTTATAATGAGATGAATGATGGGAATGTATGATGATGGCTTTGGTGCGGTGTAGCTTTCGACTAACTTCCCTCGAATCTAGCCTATGGCTTCCTACCGTCTAACCAGACACGGGTGGAATAGTGAACGCTCGTCCTATGATACCCTCAAGCAACCTAGCACTTTATTTTCTTTATATATTTTTTTCTTTTAGACTTTTCTTTAACTTCGTCTTCCATTTGTAGGGAGAAGAACGTTTATTGACTAAACTTGAAATTTTTGGGATTTTTTTTTTCTTTTTTTTTTTACATTTCTTTTGTTTTTCTTTTTCTCTCTCTTCTTTTTTTTTCTTTGTGTCGATTCTTTCTTTTGGTTGCTAGAGGGGTTTACACGTTTGGACATAATAGCTAAGACCACCTGTTAAATGGTTATAGGCAGGTTACCACAAACCGACTTCCGGTAGGTCATTCTAGAACTACAACCACAGGGGATCAACGAGGGAGTTTTTTTCGGTGACAAAGGGAAAACTTTGTCACCTACACAAAGTTGAATCCTCACCCTTAATCTCATCCCATTTTCCTAATTAATATATTATCTAATTAACTAATTTATTTAACTAACTAATTTATTTAACTGACCTCATCCCACTCGGCTGCTTCCATAACCGCCAGTTTTTTTTCTTTTTTTTTATTTTCCTAATTTAATGTTCAATTATTATTGTTATATTTTTTAATACCCCATCCTTAAAATATGGAATAAAATATTTTTTTTACTTATTTCACTACTCCTATATCCTTCTTCTTCCTTCTATAATTATTTTTGGCTTGCATATACTCAAATATAAACTGATGACATATATTCAAATATAAAATTCCATCTAACCTAATATTGGCTGGAAAACGTGTTAATGGTGCATTACTAATCGTAATTTTTTGCCTATTGTATGTGAAAATTAATCTACTTAGTGGAGCAATGAGAATGATACAGTAGCTCCGAAAATGAAGTAATACCAGTACTGCTCGAAATACTAGTATAATAATTACTATAATAAGCTCTGATAAATACTATTATAAGTCACCAATGTAAATACTAGTACTGATTCAATACATACAATGGTTTGTTTATAACACTCAAAATTGATAAAGTCGCAGATTAAACAATCGAAGCGATATGATTCAGAGTAAAGCTAAGAGATCCAACGATTATGAATTTGTCAGCAAAGACACCGATGCTCCTTCAGCTCCTGCAAACATACCGACCAAATATCAGAAACAAGATTGTTCCAATCAAAACAATATGCGCACTAACAAACATGCAGTTTGAACATAAACTCATACATGACAATTAATTCAATGCATACTAGTACTACGAACATACAAGTATTGTGAATATACTAGTACTGTAATCCTACAAGTATTCTGTAAGTGACTCATATCATCTGGAGAATCTCATATCATCTAACTCTCTAAAATCATATGCCAATTCATGTAAGTGACTCATGAAATCGTGATTGAACATTAAACATCAAAGCAAGGAATCGCATAAGACATCAGAGTAGTATCACATATTTCTGCAAAGTTCTGAGCCAAAATATCACTTTAGAAAACGTAATCCAAAAATACTAGTACAACGAGCGTACAAGTATTGATCGGCTACATGTATTGATTCATTCTAGTCAGGCATCATAATCCATGATTGAACTAAAAAGAACCACAATCATTGAAAAACAACAGTGACGGACCTGGATTGCAGAACCGCAAGCAAGAGAAGACCTTTGTAATCACTATTTCCTTACTCGAAGTTCTTCTTCGGTGTTTCAATCAAAGCTTGGTTGTGGCTGTTTTCCAATCGGCGAAATCGGAGAGAGATAGAGGCTCGACTGACATGCAAGGAAGAAAACAAAAACGGAAGAGAAGCTTGGCTTACCGGAAGCGAGGGAAGTCTTAGACGGCGTCCGGCGGATGGGGGAATCGTCGATTACCTCCGGCGCCACTAACAGATGCCTGAACCGCTCCAAGCAATGGATCCAAGCTAAGCCGCCGCCGCACCAGAGATAGCCACCGTAGGGGAGAGAGTCGCCGGACCGGAGAGAGATCATCGTCCGGAGATAGCGCGCCGCCCGGAGATAGCGCCGCCTGTGCTATCGGGTTTCAGAGGAATTGGGGGGGGGGGGTGGGGGTGGGGAGGGGTGGGGCGGCTGAGAAATTACCCTAGGGATTGGGCTGGTAAAAAGAAGAAAAAAAACACCCCTTAAATACTAGTTATGCTGTCCGTTAGATCTAATTGAGGGAGATCTGACGGCTCTCGTTGAGCTTTGTATAGGATACAAAAGATACCCTTTGTCACCCACCACGGTCCGGGATCAACGAGGAATGAAAGAATGAGAAATGGTTGTAATGTATTATCGAACCGAAAGAACAGGCCAAGCTCAAGGGTTTAAACCTAATGGATTTATCGTTTGGTAGGCTATCTGGCTTAGTAGCTGAATCTAGGTGCCCCTATCATTCTAGAACTCGTGTCATCATGTGGTCTCGAGTAGGTCTCAGGCAAATTCTAACTCATTCAAGCAAACAGAAAATCACTCAAAAAGAATTGAAATTGCAAGTTACGTGCAATGGATCAAAAGCTCATAGTTGGTTTGCTAGTCGGATTCGGTCATTTTCATGCAATCAAGGCTACAAACTACGGGGTCGTTTTCCGCGTGGAAATGAATTGCAATGGAATTAAAATCCGGAAGGGATTCGATTGCTGGGGTTCCTTCCGGATTTTAATTCCTTGTTTTCCACAATACCATAACCATATGGATTTCAAATAAAGGACCACCTAGCATTACTAAACTAACCTTCTTATCAATCCGAACAACCTCTATATTCTTTCTACATCTCATTTATGTCATTATCTACACAGTATACTAAAAAAATTCGAGCTCACCATTATTATAAAAATATTCAAAGTTTTTTATTCGACCAAACTCAATATTCAAATAATAAACATTATTCGATCAAACATCAATATTCAAACGATCAACAATATTCTACCAATATTCAAATAAGGTATGTCTGTGAAACTCTATTCTATCAACGGAAAAAAAAAAAATCAAACACACAAAACAATTATTCGTTATCCTCCTCAAACAAATTTTCGTACATACTTTGCGATTCTGGGACAATGGAGAAGAAGGATAAGGTTCAGATGAGAGGTATTAGACGAACTCGAAGAAAATAGAACAAAAAATTTTGGGGTAAGTTTGGCAAGATTGGAAAAAAATTGGGTTGGAACCTTAAAATCGCCCAACTCCTTCCAGTTTCAAAGGGAATTAAAAACCTGCCCAGGGGTGATTTGAAAGCCTGTCAGGAATTGAACTCCCCGGATTTGGGTTATTTAAATAGACCGGAAAACATGAAATTTGGGGGGAAATGGATTTCAGCCAAATCCAGGTCCCAAAACCTGCACGGAAAACGACCCCTACAAGTGTGATTTTAAAAATCTGTTCTAACCAGGCAGTTTAGAATCAAAGTAAACATGTTGGTTCTCAAGTTCTAGGTTAAGCAGTCTAAGCATCATTATGAAAGATTGAACAACAACTTAACATCAAAAATCAAGAACTGAGCCATTCTAATGCTAGAGAGACTGGAAAGGAATCACGAGGCACACAAAAACACAATCAAGGGCAATCAAGTTCATGCAAGGTTCTCTAGCATCCTCCCCACACTTAAATCGTACTGTGTCCTCACAGGACTAAATCTAGAGTTCAGAGTGAAATAGAAGAACCTGGACCGAGATGGTTGGTGTAGGGTTTGAGCACGGATCCTCGGAGCAGAGGCAATCTACCAAAGCGAAGCAAAGGGAATCTCCCAACTGCCTGCAAAACAAAAACAAATGAAAGATAAAAAGGAAACCAGGACAAGTGTCCCGGATCCACACAGAAAAGAGTTGGATCGAAATCCGAAAAGAAGAAATAAAAAGAAAGGACCAGAAAAGGAATACAACCCGATCACTGCTGGTCAGGTGCATCGGCAGGGGGAATGTGGAGGGTGTTGCCTATCTGTCGCTGCCATGCCAGCTGTGCCTCATACCTCTCGTCAGTGCGGAGCATGTGCTGCTGCATAATAATCCATCTGGCATCCTGAGTTGCGGTATCCGTGATCCGCCACTCCTGGAGTCGCTCGTACAACTCTCTAATGTCCACGAGATGCGGTCGGTGCTGAGGGCGAGGCGCCTGGAATGGCTCTGGAATGGGCGGTGGTGACTGGTACTCATACCCTGCCTGATGATGTGGCGAGGGTGTATGATCATGAAACTCCGGCTCTGACTGGGGCTGCGGCTCCTCAGCAACATCTTCTTTCTCTGACTCTTCCTCGTCCTGGAGAGAAGTAGGTACCGCTTCTTGAGGACCAACGTCCAACTGGAGGGCGTATTCGACCGCCAAATCTCCACCGACGGTGTATACTCTGCGTCGTGGGACGTTCGGGCCATATTCTTGGCTGAGACCGAGGGAGATGATCAGTCGGCCGACAAAGTTGCCTCCCAGGAGTGAGCTAGGCGGCCTAGGCTTCTGAGTCTTCAGGCGGAGTATGCGTGCAAGCACCCATCAGGGATGAAGAGGATAACCTTCCCAGATGGCGTGAAGAAGATTAAGCTCCTCTCTGCTGATGTGCTGGCGGCTCTTATCTGGAGCAAATAACAGAGAACGACGTTAAACCATATGTATAAAGCGATAAAGAGGGTGAGAGAGGAACTTAGCTGAGTTATGAGCCGTGGTTCGATCGCCTGGCACTCTAGTCATGTGGCTCCACAGCTCGTCGTACTCCTCTCCGTAGCGGAGTTGTCCTCCCAGCCAAGGTGATGTCCCTCGTAATGCGCTTAGGGGATGCCCAGATAAGCTGCAAACTCATCGTAGGTGAACTCCTTGTACACCCCGCCAAGATAGAAGGAGACGACCTTCTTGCGCTGCCTTTTCTTGTGCTCGTCCAGATGAATGTCTCCCAGAACTCCTGGAGTGCGACGTCTGGGAAGTCAGAGGCTAGCGTGGTCAGCTCCAGCAGGCCTGCATGCGTCAGTGAGGTGAGTACGTTCTGGTGCCAGTCCTCATCGTGCTCGAAGAGTGAGTCCATGGATAATGGGCGAATGTCAGCTCCGGGAACACGCTCGAGCCTCTGGTAGCGCTTGAAGTAGTACTGGAGTAGGCGGGCAACAGTGGCGTGGTACCCGACACGGCCAGGGAAGGCTGGTGGAGGACGGCGGGTGTGACGAGAGCGGATGCTCGGGAGCTAGAGCCGATGTCAAGTCGTGCCTTAGTCCTGCGCTCATGAGTGACATTCCTATAGCCAGAAACGAAACCAGATTAGTTAACTAATAATCCACCCCACACTTAGTAGAAAAACTCAATTTCACAAAGAAATGAGGAAAACCGAGTGGGGGGTAAGCAAAGTAAGTAACCGGTAATCACAATAAATCACAAAGCATGCATATGTCTAGCCGGAATGTTCAAATCAAAATTAGGGATCAGAGGTCAAACTGACATTCGAGAAGTCAACATCATAGCACATTGAACCCTAATCATGGCAATTACTAGCTCAAAGCGGGAAATGACGACATAATTAATAACTCAGATGGCAAGCACAGTAATATGAACATGAATGAACACACATGGCAGCCAAAGGAACATAGACAATTCATGGTCAAACCGACATTTCTAGAAAGTCAACACCGTAGAGAATCGATCTTTAAGCATATCAACACACGATCAAATGGTATTATAATTCAGCACAATTCTCCCTAAGCATGCTAGATCAGTCCAAAGCATTCAACTAACCTAGTTCACACAGAATCAGTCGGCACGCAAATCGAGGTAAACCGAAAAGTCAACCAAAAGTCAACCTTGATGAAATTCAGCATTCAACATGTCAAAAGATTCAGAATGAAAAGTTCTACAACTTACCTTGAAGTCATGAGTGCTGAAAATGAACGGAGAAAGAGAAATTGGTGAAAAATTGAGAAAATTAGGGTTTGGCTGAACGGGAGCTCTAGAGCTCCGATTCGACAGATCTATGGCTCAAAATGATCGGAAGAGGGAGTAGAGAGGTGCGGCGGCGGTGGCGGGAAATGGGCGGCAGCGGCGTTCGAATGGTGGCGGCGGCGATGGTTTTAAAACAGGGGGAGATTTTTTGTTTGTTTCGAAAATGAATAAGTGAGGGGAGAGAGAGAGTGACCGGGAAAATAAGGGAAAAATTGTTGAATTTTGTCTCAAGTTTTCGGCGAAAATGTGTGCAATTTTTCGTCGAAAACACAAGTGAAAATTGTCTGTCGGTTTTCAAAGGAGTTTTCACCGAAAACTCATAGAGTTTTCGCCAAAAAGTTTAGTTAAAATCGACTAGAAAACACAGTGGGATTTACAAGGAAGTTTTCACCAAAAAATGGGGCAGTTTTCGCCGAAAAGTTTGACCTGTACGATTGAAAATATTTTCACAATCCCGGCAAACTTCAGAAAATCACAATTAAATCCACAAAAATCGGAACAACCTCAAACAACTTGCGATTGAAACGATGACACACAGACTACACACGAAAAATAAGAAATCATGCAAACTGACACTTTTGGCTCCCCCAAACCTACTCTAAAACACTAAGTTTGACACAAATGAAAAACTGACTCCAGCCGTGGGTTGCCTCCCACGAAGCGCTCTTTTATTAACGTCCTTGAGGTAGACGATACCTGAACGGTATTAGGAGACATCGCAACTTAGGATAACGCTAGCATCAGAGTTCATGAAGTAGAGCTTCGGGGCATCTCCGTCAAGCATAAATTTCTTCCTGTTAGCGTGTATGAGCTTGGTACATCCATCAAGAAGGTGATCAGTGATCTTGAACGGACCAAAAAGTTTTGTCAAGGGATCATCCTTTACAAGGAAGATGGTGGACGGAATGAGAATGATCGGCTTCGTCTTCTCTTTAACCTCCGGCTTTGTATCACCAGGATCGGTGATCGTCGGTATTTCCTTAGGAGATGCTTTTGACTTCTCCTTCAATACTTGCTCCGGTGCCTGTAGCTCGGAACAAATTGGTGGTGCAGCTGGCTGGTAGAAGATGGTGGAACAACTGGTCTCCAGACCATTCAAGTCGTCTTCTTCTGATTCCTTCTCCGCGATCTGCCAGGTTCCTTGCTCGGTGGTGAAGAAGAGGCTTTCAGTTCCTTCTTCTTTGGCGGCTTCTGACCAGCAGATTTTGTTTCTGCTTGGTAATCTGTTCAATACCTGCAACAACAATCAATCTAGGAACACTAGAAGAGATGTCAGTAACGGAGTTGACCGGAGTCAACTCCACAGTTTCAACAGCTAGACAATGAGATTCTTCATTCAAAGGAGTATATTTCCTTCCGTCTTTAAGGCGGAACGTTATCATGTCCTTACCAACCCTAAAAGTCAAGGAACCATTTGGAACATTAATTTGCATTCCAGTTGTAGCCATGAAGGGTTGTCCTATGAGAATGGTAGAATCATCCTTACTAGTATCTATGATCACATAGTCAGCTAAGAACGTGAAAGGACCACATTTAGTAACAACGTCTTTTATCTCTCCTCTCGGAGTTTTCAGTGATCTATCAGCAAAGACAAGTTGTATGCTAGTTGGTTGAAGTTCTCCTAGGTTCAATTTTTCAAATAAACTCATAGGCATAACATTGACAGACGCGCCTAGGTCAACCAAACTATGTTCTATCTCAACATCATTAATAACTAGAGGAAGCATGAAAGAACCAGGATCAGAACACTTAGTTGGATATGGCGATGAAGGTTTCTTGCTACGAGCGGCAGGATATCCTTCTTTACCTCCCCACATGCCAGTCTCGATCTGTGCATTCGGTAGCAATTCTCTTGGAAAAGGAGGTTTCACGTAGTACGGAGCAAGATGAGGATCATACTCCTTAGGCGCCTCCTTCGGTGCTTCCTTCTTCTCTGGAGCTTCATCGGTCCTGCATAAAATAGAAGAAGCATTAGTAGATGAGTTTGTCAGTTCTTGAACGGATACCATCTTAGCTTGCTCCTTTCTCGGATTTGGCTCGGTTTGGCTCGGAAGTTGGCCAAATGGTCGACCAGATGCTAGCTTGCTAGAGATCTGGTTCACAGCCTGCTCAATTCTTTGACCGGATGTGATCAGTTCTTGGTTAAGAAGAGCTTGGGATTTGAACTGACTGTCATGATTGTCAAGCCTGGTGATGATCTGACTAAGCTTCTTGTCCAGTTCACTGACGTTGTTTTCCCTCTGATGTTGCTGCCCTGTATAGGTATTATTCAAATATTGATTCTGGCGATTGCCAGGAGCAGTTCCATAGTTACCCGAATTTTGGTGCGGCGGCTGGTAGACACCTGTCGGTGGATGGTTCGGCTTCTGATCCTGAGCTGGACCAGTCGGTCGGCTATTCTGGTTCTGGTTGGCACCGACATTGTAGGGAGGTCTATCTTGATAATTCCCCTGTTGCCTGAAATTGCGGTAGCCAACATAACCATTCTTATTGTTGCTGAAGCCTTGTTGAACAAAATTGACTTTTTTGGCAGACCAGACTTCTGTTTTACCAAAATTTTGGCATCGGCCTCCATTATGCGTGTAACATCCATCCCAAATCGATCCGGGTTTACCTGTGGTCGAACCGGTTTGAATATCACTCGAAGATTCAGCAATAAAATAAAAGAGAAACAACCTTGAAATAGAAATAAACTTAAATCCAAAGTAAGTCGGAAGCGCCTCCATTATTCAAAATCCAAAACTTAATACAAGAATTCAAATCCAAACCAAGATTTCCTTACAAATCCAAGCTCAAAACAAACTGATACAAAAGATCCCAACCCGAAGTAGTGAACAAAAACAAAAGACGGTCAACTCCTAGTCCAAGCCTCCGAAGATCTTCTTCACGCCAACAACATTCCGACATCGACACACAACTGAAGCACCTGAACTTTACTCACTCTTTCTAACCACGCAAACCTGAAAAGAGAAACTGGAGGGGGGTCAGTTTCCTAATGAAACTGAGTGAACCCACTGGGCCTACCTACACGTTGTCCTACTCTATGGAGCGGTCCCAACTCCGCACAAGACATCCAACAATGGAACCAAACCCAACCCCCCTTTCCATATTTTAATTCCCTAAAAGCAGTCTAGGTGATCACGTTGGTCAGTTCTTGTTCCCAAGCACAATTCATAACAATAGAATCACACAGAACTAATACATCAATCCACGGCACACACAGCATCATCACATCACATCCATCAACCAAGTCACTACCACAACCACAAGCACACAAACATTCACGTTCATATTATCTAGGTGAGTTATTAGGCGCCAAGGAGTTATCCACACCACCACCGGCCGGCCGACGCACTTCCCTACCGCATGGGAAGTCCTCGCGCTCCCCTACCGCATGGGGAACGCGTTCTCATTAACCATCATCATCATCAATCTCATCACTCCCTTGACACACATGTCAAGGGGTTCCACCCCAATGGATCAGACTCAACAACCAGTACCTCGGGTGGGGTAGTGTGGGCTCCTTCCGGTTCTATTTCCAACATACAATTCTCAACATCACATTCTCAACTCATACATCACATCTACTACCAACATACAACACAAATCAGCCACATCTCATTCATAGTCCATAGTTCACAACACATCTCGTCCTCCATGCCCCTGTCATGTTCACAGCACACACATCACAATCAATAGGATAACCGGCTAGCTCACCGGCCTCCCCCACCTGCAAGTACAGGGGAAGCCATGTCATGAGTCTAGGGGTCACCCACCTGTTCCTCTTATTCAGAGTGACCCCACATTGGCAGGGCAACTCTCCTGCGTCCACAACCAGCAATTCATAATATCATAGCACCCGCACTCATTTCCCAACCATCCTAATTCTCATTTCTATGTCAATCCATTACTTAATTCACTTCAGTTCATACCCAACCCCAAATCATAGCAATCAACAACAACAATCAACCACGGCAATCATCAATAGCAATCAAGTACATTCACAGAACAGTTTATCCCCTTTTACGCTCATCATTTTCATGCATAACCTAGGTTTTGTTCTAAGTCCAATTGAAGCTCCTCACGCTGTCCAAACTACTTACACAACGCTAAGCCCTCACCTTAGCCTAGAATAAGACTCTGAATTCTGCCCTAGTACTCCGTCTCGTCGTTCTGATTCCACCGGTCCTGACGGTGCGTCAAACGGAGCTCTAACGAGTGAGTTACGCCTGAATCTCTGAATCACCAACCGGAGCATCCGAACTAAACTGCCAAACAAGCCCCTATTGTTAAATTCCCAAAAGAACCCCAGACAAACAGAACTAACCAGACAGTCACTTAACTCTCTGAAATAGCAAAACAGCCCCCAAACTTCTTGAAAAGAACAACTAGGCCCATCTTCTACACCCCCTGATTCCGGCGACTGCCGTCACTGCCGGCGAGCGCTGGCCGCAACCTCCAAGAATCTTGGAGCGCCGTCTCTTGCAGTTGCTGCCCCTCAACAAACGCCGGCGACTCTTCCTCCTCCTTTGGCTTCCACGCTCGCTGCCCACCATCGCCATCTCCTTGATTTCCGTGCCATCAATCATCGCCGCCGTCTTCTCATTCCCTTCTCTCTCTCCTTCGCGGAAACCACCAGCCGCCAATCCTCTTTTCCTCTCTCTTTTCTATTTCCCGAAATTTGCACAGTTCCCCTAAAACCAAACCTCCCCAGCCATCTTTCTCTCTCTCTCCCTCTATTTCTTCTTCTGCTGAACGAAAATCCACCTCAGCCCGAATGGGCCTCGGGCCCAATCCCCTTTCTTCTTCATTTTCGCTGCTGCTGTTTGAAACACACAGCTGGGCTCAAAGCCCAGCCTCTTCAATTCCAACGCCCATCTCTAATTCAACCTTTTGGGTTGGATTAGTTGGTCCGACCAGTTGATTCGGCCCATCGATGTAAAACTCGAACCCAATCAATAAATTCAAGTAGGATTTATTCCGCCGACCAGAATGAATTACACACAAATTAATTAATTAAATTCGAATTAAAATTCTCAAAGTTTTAACCAACCAGGTAAAACCAAGGCTTTTAAATTCTAACAGGAGACTCGGAAACGGGATGTTACAACTCTCCACAACTTCAAAAGATTTCGTCCCGAAATCACAACTCAACTCGTCCTAATAATGTAACCACAAATCACGAAAAAACACAGCAGTTTAAGAATCACATTACCACTCGAAACTCTCTCGTAACGGTACTAGCAACCCGCACCTCCTAACACACTTCACTTACACGAACTCGAACTTCCACCTAACACACACACAACCGAACATCCAATCCACAACATGCCACAAGAACACAACCAGAACACACAACTCAACAAAACAAGAAGTTACTTAGCTAACACACCCGGCTAGAACCTTACACCCTTCAAGCATTCTACCTATCTCAACTAAAATCCACACGGAGCTCTGCTCTCTCACCCTCTCTCAATCCACCAGCTACTACTCCCAAACCACTCGAGCACTAGCTAAACATCTACACTCTATCGTTACAGAAACCTTCCTCAATTTGATTTTCAAAACCCAAGCAAACTTTTCAGAAAAGCGAAACTTTAATAAATCCTTTTTTTTTGTAGAAAAACGGGTGCAATGCACCCTTAGCTATAAGTTCATTTTCAATCCACTCAAAATCAGAATTCAAGTTCTTCTGTTTAAAATCAACTCATAAAACTTTTAAAATCAAACTCTATTTTAGTTTAAAATACCCAATTGCTTCCAAATCCCTAAACATCCACACCATTGCAGACTCTCGCCAACTTTCAAAACAAGAACGCTTGAACAAATGAAACCACAAAATCTAATGACTCGACTTCGAAAAGGTAAAAGCAATTTCAAACTCCTTTCAAATCAACCAAGAACCCAAAACGACAATTTCCCACTCAAAACTAAAATTAGTAGAACCCAACTCTATCTCAGTTAAAATACCAAATCATTAGGACGCTCTTCAAATCTGCTACACCAATTACTCAAAGAAACTAATACAAAGACTTGACACTAAAATCACATTGGCAAATCAAATCATGAAATACTCATGCCTCTAAATTTCAGATTACTAAATCCTTCTAACTTTTCCAACATGGAACGAAAATCAAAGCTTACTTGAAGATTAAAATCACATTTAAATCACAGTTGAAACAAAGCAGGACAAAATTTGCACGAATCAAAACCTTTACTTAAAATTTCATTTCCACAAACAAGATAGGTCCCTGTAACAATCCTTGACTCCTCTCCTCAACCGACTTCCAACTCTCTCACAAAACGCACATATAAAACTTCCACTTCATGCTAGCATCCTAACTTCTGTTCTACTTCTAAAGGTCAAGCAACTCTCCCAACCCGACACTCTATTCTCACTCAACCCCTGCTCAGCACTACAACTTCTCATCCTAAGACTTTCTTCGTGGCTCAGGAGGACCGGGAACAAACCAATTCAGTTGACAAATTCTTCAAATAAGTTTCGCTCTTCAAACAAAATACACTTTCACTTTCAAAATCCCAACCCGATTAAAACGTTGAAAACCCCTGGAATACCAGTACCACATCGATGTTCCGTTCTTTCCATTAAGAGGGTAGCTAATCCCCTAGAGGAAAGAACAATTCACCTATGTAGCAGAAGCAAACCAGGCTCTGATACCCTTGTAACATCCATCCCAAATCGATCCGAGTTTACCCGTGGTCGAACCGGTTTGAATATCACTCGAAGATTCAGCAATAAAATAAAAGAGAAACAACCTTGAAATAGAAATAAACTTAAATCCAAAGTAAGTCGGAAGCGCCTCCATTATTCAAAATCCAAAACTTAATACAAGAATTCAAATCCAAACCAAGATTTCCTTACAAATCCAAGCTCAAAACAAACTGATACAAAAGATCCCAACCCGATGTAGTGAACAAAAACAAAAGACGGTCAACTCCTAGTCCAAGCCTCCGAAGATCTTCTTCACGCCAACAACATTCCGACATCAACACACAACTGAAGCACCTGAACTTTACTCACTCTTTCTAACCACGCAAACCTGAAAAGAGAAACTGGAGGGGGGTCAGTTTCCTAATGAAACTGAGTGAACCCACTGGGCCTACCTACACGTTGTCCTACTCTATGGAGCGGTCCCAACTCCGCACAAGACATCCAACAATGGAACCAAACCCAACCCCCCTTTCCATATTTTAATTCCCTAAAAGCAGTCTAGGTGATCACGTTGGTCAGTTCTTGTTTCCAAGCTCAATTCATAACAATAGAATCACACAGAACTAATACATCAATCCACGGCACACACAGCATCATCACATAACATCCATCAACCAAGTCACTACCACAACCACAAGCACACAAACATTCACGTTCATATTATCTAGGTGAGTTATTAGGCGCCAAGGAGTTATCCACACCACCACCGGCCAGCCGACGCACTTCCCTACCGCATGGGAAGTCCTCGCGCTCCCCTACCGCATGGGGAACGCGTTCTCATTAACCATCATCATCATCATCAATCTCATCACTCCCTTGACACCCATGTCAAGGGGATCCACCCCAATGGATCAGACTCAACAACCAGTACCGCGGGTGGGGTAGTGTGGGCTCCTTCCGGTTCTATTTCCAACATACAATTCTCAACATCACATTCTCAACTCATACATCACATCTACTACCAACATACAACACAAATCAGCCACATCTCATTCATAGTCCATAGTTCACAACACATCTCGTCCTCCATGCCCCTGTCATGTTCACAGCACACACATCACAATCAATAGGATAACCGGCTAGCTCATCGGCCTCCCCCACCTGCAAGTACAGGGGAAGCCATGTCATGAGTCTAGGGGTCACCCACCTGTTCCTCTTATTCAGAGCGACCCCACATTGGCAGGGCAACTCTCCTGCGTCCACAACCAGCAATTCATAATATCATAGCACCAACACTCATTTCCCAACCATCCTAATTCTCATTTCTATGTCAATCCATTACTTAATTCACTTCAGTTCATACCCAACCCCAAATCATAGCAATCAACAACAACAATCAACCACGGCAATCATCAATAGCAATCAAGTACATTCACAGAACAGTTTATCCCCTTTTATGCTCATCATTTTCATGCATAACCTAGGTTTTGTTCTAAGTCCAATTGAAGCTCCTCACGCTGTCCAAACTACTTACACAACGCTAAGCCCTCACCTTAGCCTAGAATAAGACTCTGAATTCTGCCCTAGTACGTCCGTCTCGTCGTTCTGATTCCACCGGTCCTGACGGTGCATCAAACGGAGCTCTAACGAGTGAGTTACGCCTGAATCTCTGAATCACCAACCGGAGCATCCGAACTAAACTGCCAAACAAGCCCCTATTGTTAAATTCCCAAAAGAACCCCAGACAAACAGAACTAACCAGACAGTCACTTAACTCTCTGAAATAGCAAAACAGCCCCCAAACTTCTTGAAAAGAACAACTAGGCCCATCTTCTACACCCCCTGATTCCGGCGACTGCCGTCACTGCCGGCGAGCGCCGGCCGCAACCTCCAAGAATCTTGGAGCGCCGTCTCTTGCAGTTGCTGCCCCTCAACAAACGCCGGCGACTCTTCCTCCTCCTTTGGCTTCCATGCTCGCTGCCCACCATCGCCATCTCCTTGATTTCCGTGCCATCAATCATCGCCGCCGTCTTCTCATTCCCTTCTCTCTCTCCTTCGCGGAAACCACCAGCCGCCAATCCTCTTTTCCTCTCTCTTTTCTATTTCCCGAAATTTGCACAGTTCCCCTAAAACTGAAACCTCCCCCCAGCCTCTTTCTCTCTCTCTCCCTCTATTTCTTCTTCTACTGAACGAAAATCCACCTCAGCCCGAATGGGCCTCGGGCCCAATCCCCTTTCTTCTTCATTTTCGTTGCTGCTGTTTGAAACACACAGCTGGGCTCAAAGCCCAGCCTCTTCAATTCCAACGCCCATCTCTAATTCAACCTTTTGGGTTGGATTAGTTGGTCCGACCAGTTGATTCGGCCCATCGATCTAAAACTCGAACCCAATCAATAAATTCAAGTAGGATTTATTCCGCCGACCAGAATGAATTACACACAAATTAATTAATTAAATTCGAATTAAAATTCTCAAAGTTTTAACCAACCAGGTAAAACCAAGGCTTTTAAATTCTAACCGGAGACTCGGAAACGGGATGTTACAACTCTCCACAACTTCAAAAGATTTCGTCCCCGAAATCACAACTCAACTCGTCCTAATAATGTAACCACAAATCACGACAAAACACAGCAGTTTAAGAATCACATTACCACTCGAAACTCTCTCGTAACGGTACTAGCAACCCGCACCTCCTAACACACTTCACTTACACGAACTCGAACTTCCACCTAACACACACACAACCGAACATCCAATGCACAACATGCCACAAGAACACAACCAGAACACACAACTCAACAAAACAAGAAGTTACTTAGCTAACACACCCGGCTAGAACCTTACACCCTTCAAGCATTCTACCTATCTAAACTAAAATCCACACGGAGCTCTGCTCTCTCACCCTCTCTCAATCCACCAGCTACTACTCCCAAACCACTCGAGCACTAGCTAAACATCTACACTCTATCGTTACAGAAACCTTCCTCAATTTGATTTTCAAAACAGAAGAAGAGCAGCTTCAGGTGTAAGTGTAGTGCAATCCCCTTCAGCTAGGGAATTGACCCATTCGGCAGATTCTTCTCGAAGACCTCGAGCAAAGATTTCAGCTAACTGCCTCTGCTCGAATCCGTTGTGAGGACAGTGGTAGAGAAGTTATTTGAATTCATTCCAAGTATCATGTAAGCTCGCTCCTTCCTTCTGAGAGAATCGGGCGATGCTATCCTTGAAGGTTGTTGTCCTGGAAGGAGGGAAGTACTCTTCGATGAAGTCCTGAGCAAGTGATATGACCCAACCCGACTGCCCAAGTATCCGTAAGTACTCATACACTCCACTAGGGTCACCCGTCCAAGGAAGAACCTTAGGGCCCTACAAGAAGCTAATAGAGCCAAGGGAAGGCCACCTACAAGACCCCAAGCCCAGGTATGAGATAAGGTACAGGCTAAGGCCACCCCCTACAGGTAGGAAAGCTCAGGAGGAAGAAATGCCACACCAAGCCATGTTGTTGGCCGAGTGTGGAAACCCTAGAGCTGAAGGTAAGCCCCGGCCGGATCCTAACCTCCTCTCCATGGACCCTGAAGATGAAGCACACTCCAGAGACCCTCTAGAGGAATTCCTGGAGTATAGGAACAAGAGAGCTCAAGAGTACCTGGCCAAGAAGGGATGGCTACCTAAGGCCGACCCGGCGCCGAGTCCTGAGGAGAATTGGAGCACCTGGTTCCAAGGCACCACCCCTGGCCCGACCTTAGCCCATGAGAGTCACATATGGAGTTATCTGAGGCGATGCCCGAAGCTAGGAGGGGAAGCCCCGAGCAGAAATGAAGAAAGTCCCAAACCGGCCCCACCCCGAGCCCTAGGCCAAGAGCCGGGCCGATCGGGATTATTTTATGGAGATGGACGCCGTGCGGACCAAGTCTTTTGGCAAGGCCCTAGTCCTTGGACCAGCCCGGAGCATCAGGGCCCAAGGCCCGACGAAGGCCCGCCATTGAAGAAGAAGAAGCCCGGAGCCGAGCAAAGGCCCGGCCCGAAGACCGGCTGCCCGCCGAGTCCTAGTCCCGCCCGGACTAGGAAACCCTAAAACCGCCGGTTTAGGGTTTTAAGAGTTTTATTCCTATTTAGAATTGGATTCTTGGATTTAAAGACTATTTAATTGTTTTTCCTTTTTAGTAGGACTTGTTTAGGGGTTTAGGAGTCTTTTAGGAGAAGGACTCTTTATTTTATTATTATTTAGGAGTTAGACTTTAGGGAGGAGAGCTTGTTCCCTCCCTATAAATAGAGGCCGCCGGCCTCCCTTGTAAGATACAACTTGGATGAAATAAACCCCCCTTGATAGAACTTTGTTCTGAAACCCTTGTTGTATCTGCATGTTGCGATACTGAAGGATCGACTTCATCATCAAGAGCATCCATCTCTTGGTGTGGCGTCTTCGACTGGACACTTCTGGTTCCCGGCTATTATATAGCCGACGGGTCAAAGTACTTTTCCGCCCCAGTTCCCGAAGGTTTCTACCTCGTTGCACGGTGTCCAACTTGCGGTGGTTAGGGTCGTCTGCCCACAGTTGCAGCGGTTCACATTAGCAAGAGTCTCCCAGTTGGTGTAGTAGCCAGGTGGTTTTCCAGTAAGCCACCTCTGAGCTGCGCCTTTCAGAGAGAACGGGAAAGCTCTCAAGCAAAGTGTGTTCTTGTCGAGATTCCTATTCTTGAAAGTGCTGCAGAGATCAAGGAAATCCACCAGATGAGTGCACGGATTGTCTAGTGGCCTGCCTTCAAACTGTAGATCCCTAGATCATAGTCAAGAATGGAATCTTGATCTCATAATCAGGATCTCCTTCAATGCGCGGCACGGCGATAGAAGATCGAACGCTAGTCGCGCTCGGCTTGTTGTAGTCAGCTAGACTCTTTGGTGCAACTGGTGGTGGTGGTGGTTGACCGCCTGGTGGTGGTAACTGATCACCCATGGTATGAGATGGAGGAGGTGAGAGTGACTCGGTGTATGAAGCGGATGAAGATGATGGTGAAGATGGAGATGAGGAACTCTCCTTGAGTTCCTCGATCTTGATCGGAGTGACGGATGGACGTGGATTGGTTTTGCCTCTCCTTGGAATCTGTGATTGCTTTGGTGGAGCAGAACTGCCTGGTCTCTCTACACTCCTAGCCTTGTCGTCCTTGGCGGTTTGAGAGCGCGTGAGCGGGCGGCGGTGCATACACCTATGAACAACCTACAAATAACAAAAACAAACAAAACCAGTGAAAAAATCGAAGTGGATGGAAAGGTTAAAGATGGAAAGTAGAAGAATAAGATGCCAGTTCTTCTTTCGAACAATCAAAAGAAGTTCCCCGGCAACGGCGCCAATTTGAAGAATCGATTTGCAGAGCGGTTGATAAAATAACTACCAAGCTAAAAGCTAGGGTAGATCGTATTCCACGGGTCTTCTAACAATTGACTACTCAAATATAAAGGCAAATTACTCAGGTTTAACACTTTGTGCGTGGTGTGAGTTCCACGACTTCTAATTCTAAGAAATGCATGGAAATTAAAAAATTAAAACTGAAAACAGATTGAAAGATTGGTTGATTAGGCAAAGATGACAGACAAGCTTAGACTTTGAATCCCCTTCATTCACCAGAGCATTGGCAATCAACAGATCAGCGGATTTCGATTCTCATTCAATCAATTCTAAGACACCACCATAACTCCTTACCCTTAGGTTTAAGACTGGCGAACGTTCGCTCTATCCGATCTAGCTACCAAGATCAGTTAGCCGTCCAAGTACGGTCGCCTCTCGCAATGACTTAACAAACTGGTGCAATTACTAATGATTTATGAGTTACTCTTGCAGTGGATTAACCCTAACTGGTTCCTACAAAAGGCACACTCCAATGATTAGGTTAATTGTTCGATTTGATGTTTTAAAGTAAGGCGAGCGTTCGCTTCTATCCTTAGCTTAACAAGAATCTAATCTAGGTGATCAATCCAGACAAGAAACATGAACAATGAAGAACAAATCAAACATGAAAGAGAAACTGATTGAACTTTGAATCTAATCACCGCCGATCCGTGACCGCTTTAAAGCCCTGGGTCACTTAGGGTTCATCTAGTCTAAGCTCTACGAGTTTAGCTACTCATGTTCATACAAAAAGAATCAAAGGCAAAGACAGAATTCATCTTGAACAAAGGAAGAACAGAAAAGGATCTGAAAAACCTAATTAAGACGAGTCCGGCAGAACTTCGATATCTGGTAATCTGCACTCCTAGCTCCGAGTCTTCGAGATGAAAGGGATGGTGTCACGATCTCTTCCTGGCTCCTCGAACTCTAAACTCTACTCTCGAATTCTTGAGAATCCCCGAAGTAATTGGTATTATTTTTTATTCTGAGATGTCTTTGATATTGGGCCGCCGGTTAAGTTTTTATACTTAACCCTAATACCGCCGGATTTTGCCTGGAATTTTTGCCAAAAACCTAAGGGAATTTTCGCTGGAAATTCCTTTGTAAATGGGCTGACTACTCGGCTTCATCTCCTGGGATTTTCGGACCGCCGATTCTCGGCAAAAACTTGGAGTTTTCACCGAAAAGTTTAGTTGTTGAACTCAGCCGATTTCTTCATGAGTTTTCGCCGAAAACATGGGGGATTTTCGCCGAAAACTTCAGTGTAAATGGAAGCAGGATTTGGTTCGACTTGATTGACTCTTCGGATCAATTCCGGTGTGATTCCTTGAGGTTCCAATGCCTTAGACACGTCCTTGGCTACTTTATTTGATGGCAAAATCATGTGCTAACATGAAAACACTAGAAAACCATCGAATAGACCCGAAACGAGCCAAAGTAACACAAATGGCACGAGATAGAGTAGTTGAGTGAATATTCGCTATTCTATCCTAAAAACCATGTCTTAAGCAAGGAAATGTCGCTTCAATGAGGCTGATAATCACGTCAAATTGAGTGTCATCACCAGCGGATTTCAATTCTCGTTCAATCAATTCTAAGACACCACAATAACTCCTTACCCTTAGGTTTAAGACTGGCGAACGATCGCTCTATCCGATCTAGCTACCAAGATTAATTAGCCACACGAGTACGGTCGTTTCTTGCGATGACTAAACTAACTGGTGGAATAACTAACGATTTATGAGTTACTCTTGCAGTGGATTAACCCTAACTGGTTCCTACGAAAGGCACACTCCAATGAATAGGTTAATTGGTGATTTGGTGTTTTAAAGAGAGGCGAGCATTCGCTTCTATCCTCAGCTTAACAAGAATCTAATCTAGGTGATCAAGCCAGACATGAGACATAAACAATGAAGAACAAATCAAACATGAAAGAGAAACTGATTGAACTTTGAATCTAATCACCGCCGATCTGTGACCGCTTTAAAGCCATAGGTCACTTAGGGTTCATCTAGTCTAGCTCTACGAGTTTAGCTACTCATGTTCATAACGACAGAATCAAAGATAGAAACAGAGTTCATCATGAAAAGGAAGAACAAATAGAAACTGTAAAACTTAATTAAGACGACTCTTGCAAAGCTTCGCTCTCCGGTAATCTTCAATCCTAGCTCCGAGTCTTCGAGGTGAATGGATGGCGTCACGATCTCTTTGATGCTGCAGTTTTAGCGGTATCAAATAACTAACCTACCAAGGTAGACTAGATCGTATTCTACTCGAGGTCTCTTCTAATTGACTACTCAAAGAAGCTGGCAAATTACTCAGGTTTAAGCAGATTGTGCGTGGTGTGACTTCCACGACTTCTAGACTAAGATGTAAGAAAATTAAAATGAAATTAAAAGACAGAATGAATTGCTGGTTTAGACAGACGACATACAAGCTTAGATTTCAAATTCCCCTTAGATCACCAAGGCAACAGCAATCAACAGATCAGCGGATTTCAATTCTCGTTCAATCAATTTCTATACACCACCATAACTCATGACCCTTAGGTTTAAGACCGGAGAACGTTCGTTCTATCCGTTCTAACTACCAAGATTAAATAGTCGCCCGGGTACGGTCGCCTCTCGCAACGACTTAACTTAACTGGTGCAATTACTAATGATTTATGAGTTACTCTTGAAGCGGATTAACCCTAACTGGTTCCTACGAAAGGCACACTCCAATGATTAGGTTAACTGGTTGAACTGATGTTTTAAAGACAGGCGAGCGTTCGCTTCTATCCTCCACTTAACAAGAATCTAAACTAGGTGATCATGAAAGACAAGTTTATGCACCAAAGCAGGGAGATGTCTGGCGACTAACCCTAGCTTGCAAAAACCTAATCTAGGCGACCAACCAGAAAAGAAACATAAACAATCAAGAACAAAACAACCATGCAAGAGAAACTTATTGAACTTTGAATCTAATTACCGTCGATCTGTGACCGCTTTAAAGCCCTGGGTCACTTAGGGTTCATCTAATCTAAGCTCTACGAGTTTAGCTACTCATATTAGAAACAAGAGAATCGAAAACAAACAAGGAATACATCTCAGGTAGGAAGAACAGAGAAGAACTGTAAAACCTAATTTGACGAATCCATGAAGTTTCAATCTCCTGTAATCTTCAATCCAAGCTCCGAGGTGGAGGGATGGCGTCACGATCTCTCCACGATTCTTTGAACTCTCTCAACTCTCTCTCTCGACTTCAGGTCTGGAAATTATGATTGAAATTATCAGGTCTCTTTATTTGGGCCGCCGGTTAAGTATTTATACTTAACCCTAATTCAGCCGGATTTCTTCTGATATTTTCGCCGAAAATATTGAGGAATTTTCGGCGAAAATTCCTTTGTAAATGGATGGTCCGCCGGCTGCTTTCTCCTGTAATTTTCGGTCCAATAGTTTTCGGTCGAAAACTTAGAGTTTTCGCCAAAAATTTCCTTCAGTCGGCATCAGTGATTTGTGAACATATTTTCGTCGAAAATCCTAGTGTATTTTCGGCGAAAATTCCTTTGTAAACTAGGCAGGAATTGTTTCAACTTGATTGGCTCCTTTGATCGATTCTGGTGCAATTCCTTGAGGTTCCAACGCCTTAGACACGTCCTTGGCTACTTTATTAGACGGCAAAAACCTGTGCTAACATAAAAACACTAGAAAACCATCAAATAGACCCGAAACGGGGCAAGGTAACACAAATGGCACGAGATAGGGCAATTGATTGAATATTCGCTATTCTACCCTAAAAACCATGTCTTAAGTAAGGAAATGTCGCTTAAATGAGGCTGATAATCACGTCAAATCGAGTGTCATCAAAATACTCCACACTTAAGCTTTTGCTTGTCCTCAAGCAAACTGAATAGAAACGCTCATGTTCACAATTGATAAGATCGATTAAATTGGAGTTCAATCAATCACAATGAATTATTAGACAGCTAATTCCTAGAACAAGAAACCTGACATGCATACAGATCAACCAAACAACCTGGTCTCACTAGTAAACTGCACAACAAGTAATCGTAACCAATTATGCACGAATTTGACCTGACCGACCAGACTCCTCACACAGGAAATATTTAGTACAATGGGGGACTCTCACTCTCTGTGTTTAAGGACGTGTTTCAGCTCTCAATCGTTTTCTGTTACTGAATTCTATCATAAGTTTGCATTTTGACCACATCTCCACCACTGGACAACACGAGTATCTAGTCAAGAAGGACTTCCCTGCTAGGACCGTAATGAATTCTACACTACAAGGGTTTATGACGCGATGGATGATGGGAATGTATGATGATGGCTTTGTGCGGTGTAGCTTTCGACTAACTTCCCTCAAATCTAATCTATGGCTTCCTACCGTCTAACCAGACACGGGTGGAATAATGAACGCTCGTCCTATGATACCCTCAAGCAATCTCGCACTTGTTTTCTTTTACATAGACTTTTTTTTTCAACTTATCTTTTGACTTCGTTCTTCCATTTGTAGGGAGAAGAACGTTTATTTGAACTAAAAACTTTAAACTTTTCTCTTTTTTTTTTTTGCTTTTCTCGAATTTTTCCTCTTTTCTTTCATTCATTCATTTTTTTTCTTTGTGCCGATTCTATCTTTAAGTTGCTAGAGGGGTTTACACGTTTGGACATAATATCTAAGACCACCTGTTTAATGGCTATAGGCAGGTTACCACAAACCAACTTCCGGTAGGTCAATCCAGAACTACAACCACAGGGGATCAACGGGGAATGAAAGAATGGAAAATGGCTGTAATCTATATCGAACTGAAAGAACAGGCCAAGCTCAAGGGTTTAAACCTAGAGGATTTAACGTTAGGTAGGCTATCTGGCTTAGTAGCTGAATCTAGGTGCCCCTATCATTCTAGAACTCGTGTCATCGTGTGGTCTCGAGTAGGTCTCATGCAAATTCTAACTCATTCAAGCAAACAGAAAACCACTCAAAAAGAATTGAAATTGCAAGTTACGTGCAATGGATCAAAAGCTCACATTTGGTTTGCTAGTCGGATTCGGTCATTTTCATGCAATCAAGGCTACAAACTACAAGTGTGATTTTTTTTAAAAATCTGTTCTGACCAGACAATTTAGCATCAAAGTATACACGTTGGTTTTCAGGTTCTAGGTTAAGCAGTCTAAGCATCATTATGATAGATTGAACAACAACTTAACATCAAAAATCTAGAACCGAGCAATTCTAATGCTAGAGAAACTGGAAAGGCACCGAGAAACACACAACACACAATTAAGGGCAATCAAGTTCATGCAAGGTTCTCTAGCATCCTACCCCACACTTAAACCGTTCTGTGTCCTCACAGGACTAAACTAGAGTAGAGATATACGAAGAACCTGGAATGAGATGGTTGGTGCAGGGGATGAGCACTGATGACACTCGATTTGACGTGATTATCAGCCTCATTTAAGCGACATTTCTTTACTTAAGACATGGTTTTTAGGGTAGAATAACGAATATTCAATCGATTGCCCTATCTCGTGCCATTTGTGTTACCTTGGCCCGTTTCGGGTCTATTTGATAGTTTTCTAGTGTTTTTATGTTAGCACAGGTTTTTGCCGTCAAATAGAGTAGCCATGGACGTGTCTAAGGCGTTGGAACCTCGAGGAATCAAACCAGAATCGATCAAAGGGGCCAGTCAAAGTCAAACAAAATCCTGCCCGAGTACAAAGATATTTTCACCGAAAATTCTTATTGATTTCGGCGAAAATAACATCACACATCGACGGACGCCAAGTGAAGAATGACTTCGGCGAAAACATTGTGTTGTTCGGTCCGAAAATACAAGGCAGAGAGATCAGCCGGCGGAGCCTTCATTCACAAAGGAATTTTCGCCGAAAATTCCTTAAGAATTTCGGCGAAAATAATAAGAGGAATCTGGCTGATTAGGGTTAAGTATAAATACTTAACCCGGCGGCCCAAACAAAATATACAATCATAATTCGCAAAACACAACTTTTCGAATCAGAATCCTCTCAAGTTCAGAAGCGAAGAGTTGGGGTTCGAAGAGCCGGATAGAGATCGTGATGCCATCCCTTCCATCTCGGAGAACCTGAGCTAGGAGTGTTATCTACCAAAGATCGAAGTCTGCCAGAGTCGTCTAAATTAGGTTTTTCAGATCCTTTTCTGTTCTTCCTTTGAATGATGAACTCTTTCTTTGTCTTTGTTTCTTTTGTAATAATCATGAGTAGCTAAACTCGTTAGAGCTTAGACTACATGAACCCTAAGTGACCCAGGGCTTTAAAGCGGTCATGGATCGGTGGTGATTAGATTCGAAATTCAATCAGTTCTTTTTCATGTTTGATTTGTTCTTCATTGTTCATGTTTCTTGTCTGGATTGATCACCTAGATTAGATTCTGGTTAAGCTAAGGATAGAAGCGAACGCTCGCCTTACTTTAGAACATCGAATTGAACAATTAACCTTATAATTGGAGTGTGCCTTTCGTAGGAACCGGTTAGGGTTAATTCACTGCAAGAGTAACTCATTAATCATTAGTAATTACACCAATTAATTAAGTCGTTGCGAGAGGCGACCGTACCCGGGCGGCTAGTTAATCTTGGTAGTTAGAACGGATAGAGCGAACGTTCGCCGGTCTTAAACCTAAGGGTAAGGAGTTATGGTGGTGTCTTAGTAATTGATTGAATGAGAATCGAAATCCGCTGATCTGTTGATTGCCAATGCTCTGGGGAACGAAGGGGGATTCAAAGTCTAAGTTCGTCTGTCATTCTTGTTTTCAAACCCTAATTCCCAATCTGCTTTAGTTTAATTTGTTTTAATTTCTCTGCATTTCTTAGAGATAGAAATCGTGGAACTCACACCACGCACAACGTGTTTACCTTCGAGTATTTTGCTAGTTCTGAAGTAACCAATCATAAGAGACCCTCGGAATACGATCTGCTATAGCTTTTTCTTAGCATTAGTAGTTTATTTGGTTGAAACGCATAACAACGACTGCAGCCTTCACCAAATTGGCGCCGTTGCCAGGGATCTTCTTTTGATTGTTCGAAAGAAGAACTGGCAATTTATTCTTCTACTTTCCATCTTTCATTTTTCCATCCACTTCGATTTTACACTGGTTTTGTTTGTCTTTGTTATCTGTAGGTTTACAGGTGTATGCCTTACCGTCCTTGGACTCGCTCTCAAACCGAACATGCCAAGAGTACAGAGAGACCAGGCAGTTCAGCTACACCTCTATGATCACAGATTCTGAAGAAAGGCAGATCCAATCCATTCATCACTCCGATCAAGATCGAGGAACCGAAGGAGAGTTCCTCATCTCCATCTTCACCTGTACCGTCTTCATCCGCTTCATACACCGAGTCACTCTCACCTCCTCCATCTCCCACCATGGATGATAGATTACCACCACCGCCACCACCTGCACAGAAGAGTCTAGCAGACTATAACAAGCCGAGCGCGACTAGCGTTCGATCTACCATTGCCGTTCCGCGTATTGAAGGAGATCCTGACTATGAGATCAAGATTCCATTCTTGACTATGATCTCTAGGGATTTACAGTTTGAAGGCAGGCCCCTAGACAATCCGTGCACTCATCTTGCAGACTTCCTTGATCTCTGCAGTACTTTTAAGAACGGGAATCTCGACAAAAACACTCTTTGTTTGAGAGCCTTTCCGTTCTCCTTAAAAGGTGCTGCTAAGAGGTGGCTTACTGGTAAACCACCTGGCTACTACACTAACTGGGATACTCTGGCTCCGGACTTTGTTGAAGAATACTTCCCTCCGGCCAGAACAACCGCCATCAAGGACAACATCGCCAGATTCTCCCAGAAAGAAGGAGAAAGCTTGTATGATACTTGGAATCGATTCCAAGAACTTCTCTACACCTGCCCTCATCATGGATTCGAGCAGAGGCAGTTAGCTGAAATCTTCTCTCGTGGACTTCGAGAAGAATCTGCCAAGTGGGTCAATTCTCTAGCTGAAGGGGATTGCACTACACTCACTCCTGAAGCTGCTCTTTTTCACTTCGCAAACTGTGCTTCCAAGTCAAGGAACTGGGAGCGACAATCTGAAGGATCAAGGAGCAAGCTAGATCTCGAAGCTATAATTAAGGCAGAGGTAGAGAAGCATTTGAAGAAGTCTACCACACCGATCAAGCCGCCAGCAGCCTCTGTCTATGTTGCTGATTGCAAGTGGTGTGGAGCTTGCTCACATAACGGAGGCCGTTGTTAGAATTTTGGTAAGGCAGAAGTCTGGTCTATCGAAGAGGTAAATTTCATCCAACAAGGCTTCGTTAATAATCAGAATGGTTATGCTGGCTATCGTAACTTCAGACAGCAAGGGAACTATCAAGACAGACCTCCCTACAATGCTGGCGCCAATCATAACCAGAACCAGAATAACCGCCCGGCTGGTCCAGCTCAGGATCAGAAGCCTAACCATCCGCCAGCAGGTGTCTACCAGCCGCCGCATCGCAATCCGGGTAATTATGGAACTGCTCCTGGCAATCGCCAGAATAAATATCTTAACAATACCTATCCAGGCCAGCAGCATCACAGAGATAACAATGTCAGTGACCTGGATAAGAAGCTCAGCCAGATCATCACAAGACTCGATGATCATGACAGTCAGTTCAAGGCTCAAGCTCTTCTCAATCAAGAACAGATAGCATCTGGACAAAGAATTGAACAAGCCGTGAACAACATCTTGAGCATGCTAGCATCTGGTCGACCATTTGGCCAGCTTCCAAGCCAGACAGAGCCAAACCCGAGAAAAGAACAGGCTAAAATGGTAACTGCTCGGAAACTTCCAAACCTAATTACTGATGCTTGCTCTATCTTACGCAGGATCGCTGAAACTCCAGAAGAAGAAGAAGAACAGAAACCGGCGCCTAGGAGGAAGATCCTCCTCTTGCACCGTACGTCGTGAAACCTCCTTTTCCTAGAGCATTGCTGCCAAATGCAAGGATCGAGACTGGCATGAAGGGGAATAAGGAAGGATATCCTGACATCCGTATAAAGAAACCTGTCTCTCCGTATCCAGCTAAGTTATCTGATCCTGGTTCTTTTACTTTGCCTTTGGTAATCAATGATGTTGAGATCGAACGTTGCCTAGTTGACCTAGGAGCATCTGTTAATGTTATGCCTGTGAGTCTATATGAAAAGTTAAACCTAGGAGAACTTGAACCGCCTAGTATGCAACTCATCTTTTGATGTGACTATATTTGGTGCATTTTAAGCCTTCGATTAGCCTATGAAATGCTTGTGTTTGATCCTTAAATGCCATGCTTAATATGCTTTTATCGAAGTTTTGTGCTAAGTGCTATTCTGTTGCCCGATTGCCACTTTGAGGCCAATTCCATGTCTATTGGAGGTGTTTTCTTTGTATTTTCAGGTCTTGGCATTGTAGTACTAGTGACAAGGAGCACGTAGGATCAAACGGGAGGTCAATCGGAGCTAGGACGGAGGAGATATGGACGTGGCAAAATCGAAGAAAATACGACTTTCAGCTCAAGACAGTTTCGGCGAAACTATCACATAGTTTTCGCCGAAGAAGAAGCTTTCGGCGAAGTTTTCAAGTCCTCGTCTGAAAACTCGAAGCAGACAGAAGGCTTTCGATCATTGAGGATATTTTCGGCGAAAACATTCAAAGTTTTCGCCGAAAACTTTAGAAGAAATGCAGCAGCCATTCGGTGTTTTTTTTTTGATGAATAATTAGGGATTTTATATCATCAAAAAACAATGAAGTCCTTACAAGGCCAAACTAGCCAAACAAGAACAGTGACTACAACACAACCACAAAGTACATCTAGCTAGGCATACAACTCAACATAATTCGTTCATTAACATGGCCCTTAGCAAACAGCACTACCATCTCCAAAACTTTTGCACAAACAGCCTCTGCATCCAGCTTTACTCCAGTGAACGTTCTTCGACACCTTTCCCTCCACAGTTCACTGATCACAGCACACCAGCATAGCCTTTTAGTTCTCATTCTAACAGCTGAACCTCTCCAAACATTCACAGCAAATTGAACCATTCTGCCCCAGCTGTCAAAATTCCTGATTCCTGGGAATACTCTCTGCATACAATCTCGAGTATAGCTGCACTTAGCAAACAAATGGTCCCTATCCTCTGTCTCCAGATCACAAAGGCAAAAAACAGTTTCTGCCTCAGCATTCCATTGCCTGACTTTGTCTAGAGTGGCAATCCTATCTATCAGTATCAACCAAATTAGCATGCTGTTCTTAGGGATTCTGTATCCTTCCCAAGGCCATTTCCCCCATATAACAGTGTCCTGCTTTGGCCTAATCACCTCCCATACTTTCTTAGCTTGGAACTTAGGCATGGCTGCACCATCCCAAAGAATATCACCATCTGAATGCCAGGAAATGTGACTATGAGCCATACCTCTCAACTTCAGCACTTTCCTCCAATGCCAAGACCCTGCATCACTTTTCAATGTCCAAATGTCCTTACCTTTTAATCTATACTTCAAGATCCATGCCACCCAAAGAGAGCCACTCTTAATCAGGATATTCCATAAATGCCTCATGATGTTGGCTGAATTCCAGCTACTAAGGTCCTTAAGACCTAAGCCACCTTCTTCATAAGGGAAAGCCATATGATACCAAGCTACTTTCACTCTTTGGCCCTCATTTTTCCCCCATAAGAATCTGGCACACAACACTTCTATCTCCTTCAATACAGCTTTAGGAATGATGAACATTGAAAGCCAATACTGCAGAATACCATTAATCACTGACTTAATCAACTGCAACTTTCCAGCATATGTTAAACATTTGGCCTTCCAGTTCTTGACTCTTTCAGTAATCTTGTCTAACAGACCTCTGCAGTCAGCCTTAGAAAGTTTCCCAGCAGAAATGGGCATACCAAGGTACCTCATGGGAAGAACTCCTCCTCTAAAACCAGCAACCATTACCATTCTGTCTCTCACTGCATCACTAACTCCTGCAGTATAAAGGTCACTCTTCTCAGGATTCAACTTAAGACCAGAAATGGCATAGAACTTATCCATTATAGCCCTTACTTGCAGAATTGCCTCCTCAGACCCCTTAGTAAAGACCATCAGGTCATCAGCAAAGCAAAGAGTAGTAAGCTGCACTTGTTTACACTGAGGGTGAAACTGAAATAGCCCCTTGGAAGCAGCATCAACAAAAAGATAGTCCAGCATTTGCATTGCCAATACAAACAGGTAGGGAGAAATGGGATCTCCCTGCCTTAAACCCTTCCCTCCATTGAAGAATCCAAACAAAGAGCCATTGAAGTTCACAGAGTATCTGACTGAGCTAAAACAAGCCATGATCCACTGAATATACCTAGGAGGGAAATTCATTTCTACAAGCAGATTCTGAATAAACAGCCAATCCACTGAATCAAAGGCCTTCATAAGGTCTACCTTAAGAGCACATCTAGGAGAGACCAATGTCCTATTATACTTGGCTAGCAATTCATGTGCAAGGATGACATTATCAGAGATAACTCTACCTTTGATGAAGGCAGACTGAGAACTGCTTACCAAGGAAGAAAGCACTCCACACAACCTGTTAGCCAACACCTTAGAGATGGCTTTATAAATGGTGTTGCAACAGGATATAGGCCTATAGTCTTTCATACTAGCAGCATTAATCTTTTTTGGAACCAGCGTAATTATTGTAGAGTTTTCTGCTGGATGCAAACTTCCAGTACTGAAAAAATCATCCATAGCAGCATAGACGTCCTCCTTAACTGTTTCCCAGCAGCCTTTATAAAACCCAGCAGTGTAACCATCAGGGCCAGGGGCCTTATCTGAAGCTAAGCTAAACAAAGCATCCTTCATCTCCTTTCTAGTCACATTAGCTTCTAGCTCCTCATATTGTTCAATCGAAAGCTTCCTCAAAACCAGGCCCGAGATATCTATGTCCCTGCTAGAAGGAGTTCCCAGCAAATTTTTATAAAAACCTACAGCAATACTCACCATCTCATTCACATTGTCAGTCAGATTCCCATTGCCATCCTTCAATTGCCTAATGGTATTGACAGCATTTCTTTCCTTAACATAACTAGCAAAAAATTTGCTATTACTATCACCTTCCTTGATCCAAAGAGTCCTTGACTTCAAACGCATTATATTCTCCTCAGCACCAACAAGCTCGGCCAAAACCTTTTCACTATCTTTCATAGCCTGCATATTACCAGAATTTGGATTATTAAACACATCCTCCTTAGCTTTTTCTAGAATTATTCTCTGACTCTTAACCCTATTCTGAATATCTGAGTAACTGGAATTATTCAGCACCTTCAAGCCCAGTTTAAGCTTCTTCAACTTAGCATAAAGCATACTAAATGGAGAGCCACGGACTCTGACTGACCAGGCCTCCTCCAGAATTCTTTGGAAATTTTCATCTTTCATCCAGCAGCTAAAAAACTTGAAAGGCTTAGGATAGGATTCCATTTCCTCCCAAATTTTAAGCAGGAGCGCGCAATGGTCCGAGTCCACAGCCGGAATCACTGTAATAGAGCTATTCATAACCCTGTGCCAATTAGAATTCATGAGAGCTCTATCAAGCTTCCTTGCAATCGGTGTTTTCAAGGGTAATTTCGGCGAAAATATTACATCAGTTTCGCCGAAAATTCAAGGCTAGTCCGGTGCAGTATATATAGAGGAAGGGGGCGAAAATTAAGGGAGCTCATATCTTATTTTTACACATTGCCGATCAATTCCTCTTTCCTCTCAACTTCTCCAACACTTTCTCCTCATCAACCAATCCTTCATCAATCCTAGAGCAAGGTGCAAATTGGAGTAAGGAGCTTGGATTGAAGCCCACAACCTTGGGGAGAGGAGCTTGCAAGAAGAGGATTGCCATGGAACCCTTGGTGACCATCTCTCTTTCTTTCTCTTGTGTACCCTTGGCCATGTGTGGCTGATTTCCTAGGTTTTCTTGGATTGATAGATGGTTGTGCTAGGATAGAGGTTAATTGTATAAACTTGCCATGATTGATCTTGGATTGTAAGAAGATGGTCTCTATGACTTGTTGTTAATTCCATTGATGGCTATGGCTTGATTGGTCTATTATTTGTAATGTAATGCATGAGAGTGCTTGGATTACATGGATTGTAGGTCTAGGGATTGAAGAGAGTGTGTTCTAAGAGATTAGATCATCTCAATTCAACCATAGTTGCATGATTTCTCACTTGTGCATTTTATCGAACACTTGGCGTGCATTAGGTTTTTCATTCAATTGAAATTTGATTAGTCTTTGGATGATTCTCTTAGTGTTAGGACATTGACATGAGAGTGTGGTGTTTAGCCTAGTGGTCATAGAGTCATAGGAGAGGGTTTTGTAGCTTGGCATTTCATCAAACACCTTTAATGCATCCTTAGTCACTTAGCTTGAGAGCGAGAGCCTAGGTTGAGTTGTTCTAGGATAGGGATTTAGTGCGAGAGTGCATTGAGTCTATAGAAGGGATTTGCGTGGTCATTCGATTGCATCCTCGATCATGTTTGGCTTGTTTGTGCATTTACTCCTCTTGAGCATGATGAACCTATCTTTCCAAGTTAACCTCCTTTACCTTTGATTTGCACCCTTTTGTTTTGCTTTGTTTGTTTAGTTTTCTTTATGTTTTCTTTTGTTCTTATTTCAAACCAAAACCAATTTTAAATGAATAGACCGTCCATGAACCGTGTGAGTAGTTGCTATTGAGAGAGCCCTCGTGGAATACGACCTTGATTGTTGTGAGTTAAATCTCGCGCATCAAGTTTTTGGCGCCGTTGCCGGGGAACTTTCTCAATCCTTTGAAAGCATTTAGTAGTGGACCGTTCTATTCACTTCCTTCCGTTTTAGTTTTGCTTCTTTGTTATTTGTTTTTGTATTTGTTTTTGTGGTTTGTTATCCCGCATTGTTGTACTACTTGGTTGTGTTTGTTGTGCGTGTTTGTAGGCCCTTATCCACCTATCTAGTTCATGGGAGCAAGGTTGCAAGGACGATGAACTCGTGGCATGGAAATCAAGGTTATGGCACCTATCAAGGGTGGAATCCATCTCCTAACCCATACTATGGTCATCCTACTCCATCCAACTACTACCAAGGAACTTGTGAGGGAGATAGCCAATGGTGGGGTCAAGAACAACAAGCTTCAACACCATGTGGAATGAGCAATGTCCTTATCCTTCTCCACCCTACCATCAAGTGTTTCCGGAGTACTATCAAGAGGAATTCACAAGTCATGAACAACATTCTCCACCGCCTTCCATGCTAGATGAGCTCTTTAAGATGGTTAGAGAAAGCGAGCGCCCTCAAGAGGATTTCACAAGCTATGAGCAACCCTCTCAACCTTCTTCTATGTTAGAGGAGCTCTTGAAAATGGTAAAGGAAAGTGAGCGTCCTCGAGAGGAGCTCGTAAGCTATGAGGAACCTCCTCCACCTCTTCCCACGCTTGAGGAAGCTTTGAAGATTGCGGAAGACAATGCGAACCAACTTAACCGCTTAGCTCAAGGCATGACACTCATCAAGGAAGCTCTAGAGGATGACAACATTCTCCACCTTCCTCCACAATTGAGGAGATGTTGCAAATGGCGGAAGATAATGCGGCTCGGTTGGGTCGTTTAACTCAAAGTGTGAAGCTCATCTTCGACATCCTTGAACCGGAAGTGCTTGTCATGGAAGAAGAAGAAGGTGAGTCTCCCCAAGAAGAGTTCATAAGCCATGAGAAACCTCTTCCATCTCCTTTCATGCTAGAGATCTTGCAAATTGCGGAGGATAATGCAAACCGAGTTAACCGCTTATCCCAAAGCATAGAGCTCGTCACGAAGATTCTTGAGAATGAACGCCATCTCAATCATGTGGAGCAAGTTTATGATGATGAAGATGACACTTGTGAATCCGAAGAGCTTGACACGGAAGAGGATTTGGTAGTGGAGGAGATTGAAGAGCATGTTCTTCCCATGGAAACACCAAGCAACGATGATGTGTGGATAGAAGAACCAAGGAGACTTGAGGATGATGAACCTTTGGAGGAGGTGAGAGATGATTTGGAGACGCTTCAAGAAGAGGTGACACCGAGAGTGGAGCACGAAAGTGAACAACACCACTCTATTGTGGTCCCACCAAGGATTGTGAGTACTCTTCAATCTTCTTGCTTGATCATGAAGTACTTGTGTCAAGAGACGGACACAAGCTTCATAACCTCCCCTAAGGTGATAATGGAAGAGGATTCGCCCATGTTTGAACCGGAAGACTCCTTGAGTGGCATCACCAACTTGGAGACAATGGATCTCAATGGAGGCTCCCTTCTATACATTCTTCCTCAAACTCCTAAACTCAATGGTAGAAGGCCATGTCAAGGTAACAATTGGAACTCAAGCTTAGCTCATTGGTCATTCTACCATTTGCTTCTATCGCTACTTGGAGCTCAACTCTCATCATGGAAGAAGCTACTTGACTTGAAGGAGGTGCTAAGTTGGACACCATAACGCAGGTATCGTCGAGCTTAAGACGGTAACCAAGCGCTTCTTGGGAGGCACCCCATGTTATCTTTACTTTTTCGCTTTTAATTCTTGTTTGAGGTTTTTTGTGTTGTTTTAGCTTTTTGCGTAAGGTTTGGCAAGCATTTTGGATCACTCTTCACCAAGGATCATCATGAAACTTTTTCACCTCTATTACGTCCTATGCTCCTCTCTACCAACGCGGTAACTTCGTTCCACCTTACCCTCTCTCTCTTGATCATTGAGGACAATGCTCATGTTAGTCGTAGGGGAGTTTGAGGTTTTGGTGTGATTATTTGTGGTAGAGATATAAGGCTATGCTTTGATGATTTGCATGATCTTAATTGAATGTCGAATTCCTCTATTGTAGAATCATTCGGTTCTTGACTTTTGGTGTTTAATTGACTTCAAGATTTCATGATGACGTTTAGACTGTTCCACTTAGAACCTATAACCAGCATGTTAGCACTAATATCAAATGAGTATAGGCCAGAACAGAGATTTTATCACTCTTGTGTGTTGGTTGATTGGTTTGATACGTGTTGTTGTACCACTCGATAACACCGGCCTAAGATGATAAAGGCACCCTATTCCATGCTTTTCATCACCCTTTTTGATCCTTCGTGATTGTGGCTTGAGATTAGACGGAATCCAATTCGAAATCTTGTGTGGAAGTTGTAAGGGGCTAAGGATCAAGTGGCTAAATTGTGAAGAAAAGAAAAAAAATGCTCAAAAGAAAAGCTAGGCAAGCTCGGCACCTAAGTGAAGTGTCGGGTTGAGCACTAGCAAAAGGGCAAAGGCTGTGAGCTAGGCAGGTTCAACACCTAAGTGAAGTGTTGAATCGAGCACTAGTTTGGCAGTAAGAAAAAAAGAAAAAAAAAGAAGAAGAAAAATGGGAATGAAAAGAAAAGAAAAGAAAGAAAAAGAGTTCTCAAATGTAGCCCTTGATCCTAGCCAGAGTTTGTAAAGTGCGGATCTAGAAGCGGATGAAGTCGAGTTGATAGCCACATCATAATCACTCACCACTTTCAATCCATTTCCCGAGTTCAAGTCCTTTTAATTAGAGTTGGTGTTGTCGTGGTCAGTTTTTCCTGTATCCCAATCAACCACTACTTGAAGTGTGCAGAAAATAGTGAGGTCTAGACTTGTTTGGTTGACGTTCTTGCATGTGTAGGTTAAGTTTGTTCGTGGAACAGTTTAAGCCGAATAGTATTGCTTGAATTTCAATGGAACCGATCTTGTCATTTGTGAACTTGGATGTTTTCTAGTTCATTTGCTTGAGGACAAGCAAAGCTTAGTCGTAGGGGAATTTGATGTGACTATATTTGGTGCATTTTAAGCCTTCGATTAGCCTATGAAATGCTCGTGTTTGATCCTTAAATGCCATGCTTAATATGCTTTTATCGAAGTTTTGTGCTAAGTGCTATTCTGTTGCCCGATTGCCACTTTGAGGCCAATTCCATGTCTATTGGAGGTGTTTTCTTTGTATTTTCAGGTCTTGGCATTGTAGTACTAGTGACAAGGAGCACGTAGGATCAAACGGGAGGTCAATCGGAGCTAGGACGGAGGAGATATGGACGTGGCAAAATCGAAGAAAATACGACTTTCAGCTGAAGACAGTTTCGGCGAAACTATCACATAGTTTTCGCCGAAGAAGAAGCTTTCGGCGAAGTTTTCAAGTCCTCGGTCCGAAAACTCGAAGCAGACAGAAGGCTTTCGATCATTGAGGATATTTTCGGCGAAAACATTCAAAGTTTTCGCCGAAAACTTTAGAAGAAATGCAGCAGCCATTCGGTGTTTTCAAGGGTAATTTCGGCAAAAATATTACATCAGTTTCGCCGAAAATTCAAGGCTAGTCCGGTGCAGTATATATAGAGGAAGGGGGCGAAAATTAAGGGAGCTCATATCTTATTTTTACACATTGCCGATCAATTCCTCTTTCCTCTCAACTTCTCCAACACTTTCTCCTCATCAACCAATCCTTCATCAATCCTAGAGCAAGGTGCAAATTGGAGTAAGGAGCTTGGATTGAAGCCCACAACCTTGGGGAGAGGAGCTTGCAAGAAGAGGATTGCCATGGAACCCTTGGTGACCATCTCTCTTTCTTTCTCTTGTGTACCCTTGGCCATGTGTGGCTGATTTCCTAGGTTTTCTTGGATTGATAGATGGTTGTGCTAGGATAGAGGTTAATTGTATAAACTTGCCATGATTGATCTTGGATTGTAAGAAGATGGTCTCTATGACTTGTTGTTAATTCCATTGATGGCTATGGCTTGATTGGTCTATTATTTGTAATGTAATGCATGAGAGTGCTTGGATTACATGGATTGTAGGTCTAGGGATTGAAGAGAGTGTGTTCTAAGAGATTAAATCATCTCAATTCAACCATAGTTGCATGATTTCTCACTTGTGCATTTTATCGAACACTTGGCGTGCATTAGGTTTTTCATTCAATTGAACTTTGATTAGTCTTTGGATGATTCTCTTAGTGTTAGGACATTGACATGAGAGTGTGGTGTTTAGCCTAGTGGTCATAGAGTCATAGGAGAGGGTTTTGTAGCTTGGCATTTCATCAAACACCTTTAATGCATCCTTAGTCACTTAGCTTGAGAGCGAGAGCCTAGGTTGAGTTGTTCTAGGATAGGGATTTAGTGCGACGAGAGTGCATTGAGTCTATAGAAGGGATTTGTGTGGTCATTCGATTGCATCCTCGATCATGTTTGGCTTGTTTGTGCATTTACTCCTCTTGAGCATGATGAACCTATCTTTCCAAGTTAACCTCCTTTACCTTTGATTTGCACCCTTTTGTTTTGCTTTGTTTGTTTAGTTTTCTTTATGTTTTCTTTTGTTCTTATTTCAAACCAAAACCAATTTTAAATGAATAGACCGTCCATGAACCGTGTGAGTAGTTGCTATTGAGAGAGCCCTCGTGGAATACGACCTTGATTGTTGTGAGTTAAATCTCGCGCATCATCTTTGCTGATAGATCACTTAAAACCCCTAAGGGAGAGATTAAAGACGTTGTCACTAAATGTGGTCCGTTCACGTTCTTAGCTGACTATGTGATTATGGATACTAGTACAGATGATTCTACCATACTCATAGGTCGACCTTTCATGGCTACTACTGGAATGAATATTAACGTTCCAAATGGTTCATTAACTCTTAGAGTCGGTAAAGAAACGAAAACTTTCCATCTTAAAGATGGCATGAAATACGACTCTAGAAATGAAGAATCTCACTACCTAGCTGTTGAAACTGTGGGGTTGACTCCGGTCAACTCCGTTACTAATGCTTCTTCTAGTGTCTCTAGATCAGTTGTCACTGCAGGTATTGACCAGGTTATTAAGAAGAAGCCAGAAATTTTGGTTCAGAAGCCGCTTAAGAAGAAGAAGAAGGAACTGCAAGCCTCTTCTAAGCCACCGAGCAGACCTCGAGGAAAGAACAAGAAGACAAAGACCCAAATGGTCTGGAGACCAAAAATTCCGCCGTCTTCCATCGAGGCAGCTGTACCACCATTTCGTTCCAAGCAACCGGCGCTGGAACAAGTATGGAGGGAGAAGCCGAAAGCGTCTCCTAAGGAAGTACTAACGATCACCGATCCTGGTGATAACAAGCCGAAGATTAAAGAAAAGAAGAAGCCGACAGTCCTCATTCCTTCCATCGTCACACTCAAGAAGGATGATCTCTCCAGACAACTGTTCGGACCGTTCAAGTTCATCGATCATCTTCCCGATGGACGTACCAAGCTACTACATGCGAACGGGAAGAGATTCACGCTTACCGGAGAAGTCCCGAAGCTGTACTTCATGAACTCTGACGCGAGGAGAATCTAAGTTGGGATGTCTCCTAATACCATCCAGGTATCATCCAGCTCAAGGACGTTAATAAAAGAGCGCTTCGTGGGAGGCAACCCACGGCTGGAGTCTGTTTTAATTTTTGTTGAACTTGGTATTTTAGAGTCGGTTCAGGGGAGCCAAAAGTGTCAGTTTGTTTGATTTATTATTTTTCGTGTAGAGTCTGTGTGTCATAGCGTCAGTTGCAAGTTGATTGAGGTTGTTCCGATTTTTGTGGATTTAACTGTGATTTTCTGAAGTTTGCCGAATTTACGAAAATATTTTAAACCCGAACAGTTCAACATTTTCGGCGAAACCATCCTTGTTTTCGGTGAAACCGATTTTCGATTTCGAACTGATTCTCCCTGTTCATTATTTTCGGTTCGAAAAGATTTCTGTTTTCGGCGAAACTATTTTCGAAGACCATCAGCCATTTTAACTGAAATTTTCGGCGAAACCATACTATTATTTTCGGCGAAACTACCTTTGAAAATCCGGCAGTGCATTTGCCCTGAAATTTTCGGCGAAACCATCCTTTTAATTTCGCCGAAAATAATTTTGAAACTCACCCAAAAATTTCCTTTAAAAATCCGGTCCACTTCCTCTCTCTCCTTCTTTCATTTTCGTTCAGCAACCCGAAAACCCCCTCCCCTATCCGTTTTAAAAATCGCCGCCACCCACCCTCTTTAAATCCGACCTTTGCCGCCGTTTTCCACCGCCGCCACTGTCGCCGACCACCGCCGCTCCCTTCCCCTCCCTTTTCCGATCGATTCAAGCCGTAGAACGTCCGAATCGGAGCTTTACAGCTCCAATTCACCGGAAACCTAGTTTTCAACGTTTTCACCGATTCCTCTCAACCCGTTCATTTTTAGCAGTCATGGCTACAAGGTAAGTTGTAGAGATTTTCAATACGAATCTTTTGACATATAGATTGCTAAATTTCGTCGGGGTTGAGTTTCGGTTGACTTTTCGGTTTGCCTCATTTTGCGTGCCGACTGTTTCGTGTGAACTAGGATTAACTGAACTTATAGAACTGTTCTAGGATGCTTAGGGAGTTCCGTGCTTAATTTCCATATCATTTGGTCATATGTTGCTATGCATAGGATTGATTCTTTGTGATGTTGACTTTTGTGAGAAATGTCGGTTTGACCATGAACTGTATTTGATCGTTTGGCTGTCATAAGTGTTCATTCTCGTTCATATTATCGTGCTGCCAATTGAAATCATATTTTACCGTCATTCTCCAAGTTATGATAGTCTTGCCATGATTAGGGTTCAATATGCTTAAATGTTGACTTTCTAAATGTCGGTTTGACTTTTTGAACTCTGATTGTGCTTATCCGATTCTGGTTGTTCCTAAGTCTGTATTTTACTGTCTTTGATTACCGGTTACTCCGCTTTGCTTACCCCACTTAGTTTCCCTCATTTCTTTGTGAAATTGAGTTTTTCTATTAAGTGTGGGGTAAGGTTTTGGTTGACTAATCTGGTCTCATTCTGGTTTTAGGAACACCACTTATGAGCGCAGGACTAAGGTGCGACATGATGGCGCCTCGAGCTCAGGAGCTGCCGCTCCCGTCACACCTGCTGTTCTGGGTCCACCACCTGCACTCCCTCGCCGGGCTGGGTACCATCGCACTATCGCCCGTCTACCTGACTTCTACTTCGAGTGCTTCCAGAAGCTCGAGCACGTCCGGGGAGCTAACGTGCGCCCTCTTTCCATGGAGTCACTCCAGGAGCATGATGAGGACTACCACCGGAACGTGCATGACGCCTTAGCACCGGCTGGTCTCCTCGAGCTGACCACCATCGCCACCGAGTTCCCAGACATTGCCCTCCAGGAGTTCTGGGCAACCTTTGATCTGGATGAGCACAAGAGGAAGCAACGCCAGAAGGTGGTCACCTTCTATCTTGGTGGGGTGTACCGACAGCTCACCTACGATGAGTTTGCCGCTCATCTCGGCATCCCCTACGAGCATTATCACGACCATCACCTGGGCTGGGGTGAGGATGATGACGACGAGGAGTACAACGCGCTCTGGAGCCACATGACAGGCGTGCCTGGAGATCGCCTCGGAGTGGGCAACTCAGTTAAGTCTCTCTCTCACACGCTCTATAAATTTATTCATATGGTTTGGCGTAGATCCCTTTTATATGCACCCGACAAGGATCGCCACCATATCCTTAAGGAGGAGCTCATGCTTCTCTGAGCCATCCGAGAGAGCTACCCTCTCCACGCCGGTTGGGTACTGGCTCGCATCTTCCGCCAGACGACTAGGAGGAAGACGCCACCTCGCAGACTCTAGGGGGGCAACTTCATAGGACAGCTCATCCTCTCCTTCGGCATCAGCCATGAATATGGCCCGCACATTCCACGACACCCAGTTAGGACCGTTGGATGAGACTTGGCGGTTGAGTACGACTTAGAACTCGACCTCAGTCCCCATGTGGCAGTTGATCCTCCACTCCAGCCTGTGGTCGAGTCGGAGGAAGAAGATGGTGCTGAGTAGCAGCAGCCGCAGCCGCCACCAGAATTCCAAGATTATATACCCTCGCCACACCATCAGGCAGGGTATGCTCACCAGTCGCCGCCGCACATTCCCGATACATACCAGGCGCCTCCCCAGCAGCCCTGACATCTCTTCGCGGATGTTGGAGAGTTGTACGAGCGACTTTAGGAGTGGCGCATCACCGACAACGCCACTCAAGAGGCGCGATGGACTATTATGCAGCAACATATGCGCCACGCCGACCGACGATATGAGGCACAGATGGCGTGGCAACGCCAGCTCGGCGAATTTCTCCACTTTCCACCTCCCGGCTCACCGGACCAGCAGTGATCAGGTTGTATTCCTTTTCTGGTGTCTTCTTTTTATTTATTATTTTCGGAATTCGATCCAACTTTTTTCTGTGTGGATCCGGGACACTTGTCCCGGTTTCCTTTTTATGTTTCATTTGTTTTTGTTTTGTAGGCAGTAGGGAGATTCCCTTTGCTTCGCTTGGGTAGATTCCCTCCGCTCCGAGGATCCGTGCTCATCCACTACGCCAATCATCTCGATCCAGGTTCTTCTACTTCACTCTGAACTCTAGTCCCTTCACTGTGAGGACACAGTCTGATTTAAGTGTGGGGTAGGATGCTAGAGAACCTTGCATGAACTTGATTGCCCTTGATTGTGTTTTTGTGTGCCTCGTGATTCCATTCCAGTCTCTCTAGCATTAGAATGGCTCAGTTCTTGATTTTTGATGTTAAGTTGTTGTTCAAACTTTCATAATGATGCTTAGACTGCTTAACCTAGAACTTGAGAACCAACTTGTATACTTTGATGCTAAATTGTCTGGTCAGAACAGAATTTTAAAATCACACTTGTAGTTTGTAGCCTTGATTGCATGAAAATGACCGAATCCGACTAGCAAACCAACTGTGAGCTTTTGATCCATTGCACGTAACTTGCAATTTTAATTCTTTCTGAGTGGTTTTCTATTTACTTGAATGAGTTAGAATTTGCATAAGACCTACTCGAGACCACACGATGACACGAGTTTCTAGAAGGATAGGGGCACCTAGATTCAGCTACTAAGCCAGATAGCCTACCAAACGATAAAATCCACTAGGTTTAGACCCTTGAGCTTGGCCTGTTCTTTCGGTTCGATAATACATTACAGCCATTTCCCATTTCTTTCATTCCCCATTGATCCCCTGTGGTTATAGTTCTAGATTGACCTACCGGAAGTCGGTTTGTGGTAACCTGCCTATAGCCATTAAATAGGTGGTCTTAGCTAATATGTCCAGACGTGTAAACCCCTCTAGCAACTAAAAGAAAATCGGCACAAAAGGAAAAAAAAGTAAAGTAAGAAAAGAAGCAAGCTTCAGAAAAAAAAGAAGCAGAAAAAATCAGAAAAATAAGAAAAGTTTCAAAGTGTTGTTCAATAAAACGTTCTTCTCCCTACAAATGGAAGAACGAAGTCAAAAGAAAAAGTTCAAAAGAAAAAGTTCAAAAGAAAAGAAAAAAAATCGTGTAAAGAAAAAGAATAAGTGCTAGGTTGCTTGAGGGTATCATGGGACGAGCGTTCATCATTCCACCCGTGTCTGGTTAGACGGTAGGGAGCCATAAATTAGATTCGAGGGAAGTTAGTCGAAAGCTACACCGCACAAAGCCATCATCATTCATTCCCATCATCCATCTCAATATAAACCCGAGTAGTGTAGATTTCATTACGGTCCTAGCAGGGAAGTCCTTCTTGACTAGATACTCGTGTTGTCACAGTGGTGGAGATGTGGTCGAAATGCAAACCTATGACAAAATTCGGTAACAGAAAATGATCGAGAGCAGAAACACGTCCTTAAACACAGAGAGTGAGAGTTCCCATTATACTATATATATCCTGTGTGAGGAGTCTGGTCGGTCAGGTCAAATTCGTGCATAATTGGTTGCTAATTACTTGTCGTGTGCAGCTTATTAGTGAGACCAGGCAGTTTGGCTGATCTTTATGCATGTTAGGTTTCTTGTTCTAGGATCGATCTGTCTAATAATTCATTGTGTTTGATTGAGCTCCAATTTAATTGATCTTATCATATATGAACATGAGCATTTCTATTCAGTTTGCTTGAGGCCAAGCAAAAGCTTAAGTGTGGGGTATTTGATGACACTCGATTTGACGTGATTATCAGCCTCATTTAAGCGACATTTCTTTGCTTAAGACATGGTTTTTAGGGTAGAATAACGAATATTCAATCGATTGCCCTATCTCGTGCCATTTGTGTTACCTTGGCCCGTTTCGGGTCTATTTGATGGTTTTCTAGTGTTTTTATGTTAGCACAGGTTTTTGCCGTCAAATAGAGTAGCCATGGACGTGTCTAAGGCATTGGAACCTCGAGGAATCAAACCGGAATCGATCAAAGGGGCCAGTCAAAGTCAAACAAAATCCTGCCCGAGTACAAAGATATTTTCACCGAAAATATCTTATTGATTTCGGCGAAAATAACATCACACATCGACGGACGCCAAGTGAACAATGACTTTGGCGAAAACATTGTGTTGTTCAGTCCGAAAATACAAGGCAGAGAGATCAGCCGGCAGAGCCTTCATTCACAAAGGAATTTTCGCCGAAAATTCCTTAAGAATTTCGGCGAAAATAATAAGAGGAATCCGGCTGATTAGGGTTAAGTATAAATACTTAACCCGGCGGCCCAAACAAAAATATACAATCATAATTCGCAAAACACAAATTTTTGAATCAGAATCCTCTCAAGTTCAGGAGCGAAGAGTTGGGGTTCGAAGAGCCGGATAGAGATCGTGACGCCATCCCTTCCATCTCGGAGAACCGGAGCTAGGAGTGTTATCTACCGAAGATCGAAGTCTGCCAGAGTCGTCTAAATTAGGTTTTTCAGATCCTTTTCTGTTCTTCCTTTGGATGATGAACTCTTTCTTTGTCTTTGTTTCTTTTGTAATAATCATGAGTAGCTAAACTCGTTAGAGCTTAGACTACATGAACCCTAAGTGACCCAGGGCTTTAAAGCGGTCACGGATCGGCAGTGATTAGATTCGAAATTCAATCAGTTCTTTTTCATGTTTGATTTGTTCTTCATTGTTCATGTTTCTTGTCTGGATTGATCACCTAGATTAGATTCTGGTTAAGCTAAGGATAGAAGCGAACGCTCGCCTTACTTTAGAACATCGAATTGAACAATTAACCTTATAATTGGAGTGTGCCTTTCGTAGGAACCGGTTAGGGTTAATTCACTGCAAGAGTAACTCATTAATCATTAGTAATTACACCAATTAATTAAGTCATTGCGAGAGGCGACCGTACCCGAGCGGCTAGTTAATCTTGGTAGTTAGAACGGATAGAGCGAACGTTCGCCAGTCTTAAACCTAAGGGTAAGGAGTTATGGTGGTGTCTTAGTAATTGATTGAATGAGAATCGAAATCCGCTGATCTGTTGATTGCCAATGCTCTGGGGAACGAAGGGGGATTCAAAGTCTAAGTTCGTCTGTCATTCTTATTTTCAAACCCTAATTCCCAATCTGCTTTAGTTTAATTTGTTTTAATTTCTCTGCATTTCTTAGAGATAGAAATCGTGGAACTCACACCACGCAGAACGTGTTTACCTTCGAGTATTTTGCTAGTTCTGAAGTAACCAATCATAAGAGACCCTCAGAATACGATCTGCTATAGCTTTTTCTTAGCATTAGTAGTTTATTTGGTTGAAACGCATAACAACGACTGCGGCCTTCACCAAGCACGAATAGCCCGGAGCGGAGTGGAGTAGCTACTCAAGTTCCTACAAAACAAAAACAACCAAAAGATCAAAAGGATACCGGGACAAGTGTCCCGGATCCACACAGATAAAAGTTGGATCGAAATCCGAAAAGAAGAAATACAAATAAAGGACAAGGAAAAAGGACACCACCCGATCATGGCTGGTCAAGGGCGTCGGGGGGTGGAAAGTGGAGGGCGTCGAAAAATAGGTGGCGGTCGGCGGGTTTCGAAAAAAACAGGGGGAAGTTTTGGGAAATTTCGAAAATAGAAAATGAGGGGAGAGAGAGAAGAAGTCCGGATTTTTAAGTGAAAAATTTGTTTATTTTCAAACAGATTTTCGGCGAAAATAGGTGCAAGATTTCGCCGAAAATGTTAGGGAAAAAGTACTGCCAGTTTTCAAAGGTATTTTCGCCGAAAAGTATAAAGAATTTTTGCCAAAATTTGTGTTAAAAATGTCTGGAAAACTCAGTGGAATTTCAAAGGCATTTTCGCCAAGAAATAGGCTGCATTTTCGCCGAAAATTTTGACCTGTATGATTGAAAATATTTTCGCAAATTCGGCAATCTTCAGAAAATCACAGTTAAATCCACAAAAATTGGAACAACCTCAAATGACTTGCAATTGACACTATGACACACAGACTACACACGAAAAATAAGAAAACAAACAAACTGACACTTTTGGCTCCCCCCCAACCGACTCTAAAATACTAAGTTTGACACAAATGAAAAACTGACTCCATCCGTGGGTTGCCTCCCACGAAGCGCTCTTGCTTAACGTCCTTGAGCCGGACGATACCTGGACGACGATCAGGAGACATCCCAACTCTGGATTTCTCTTAGGCCCGAGTCGGAGTTCTTGAAATATCCTCCGGCAAGTGTGAACTTCTTCCCGTTTGCGTGAATTATCTTGGTTCGTTCTTCGGGAAGATGACCAGAATTTTTACAAGGCCTGACCAGTTCTTTCGAAGAAGCGTCCTTCAGAGGATCATTCTTCCCTGGTGGCTCGGTAGACGGGGGCTGAGCAATCGACTTCCAAACCGCATCCGTCTTCTCTTTATTCTCCTTCTTTATCTCGCCAGGATCTTTAATGTTTGGCGATTCATGAGAGGACGCCCTCGGATCTTCCTTCTTTCTTGGCTCTTATGCCGGCAGCTCATTCTTCAGATTAGGGACCTGTCCAACACCTGGCAAGAAGATTTCTGCAGAAACTCTAGATTTTTCATTAGTAACAGAGTTGACCGAAGCCAACTCCACTGCTTCAACAGATAAACAATGCATCTCTTCTTTGACTGGGACTTGCATACCGTCCTTGAGGCCGAATGTCATGGTATCCTTGCCGACCCTTAATGTCAACGAGCCATTCGGGACATTAATGGTAATGCCGGCTGTTGCCATGAACGGTCGGCCTAGGAGAAGAGTGACATCTTCCTCTCAAGTATCCATAACAACAAAGTCAGTCAGAATAGTAAAAGGACCACAACGGACAGCCACGTTTTCTATTATTCCCCTAGGTAGTTTAACAGATCTGTCGGCAAACACTAAATGCATGCTAATTGGTTTCAACCCTCCTAGGTTCAATTTGTCAAACAGGCAAGTAGGCATAACATTGATAGAAGCACCTAGATCAATTACACTACGATCAATCTTCACATCATTAATAATGCAAGGCAAAGTAAAAGCACCGGGATCTCGACACTTAGTTAGGGGAGGTATGGGTGTCACCTAGCTCTGGATGGCAGAGCATTCTTCCTCGAGGGAGACGGAAGACAACTCTTCCTTCTTCTTGTTCTTCGCAAGATCCTTTGTGATTTTGTCAGCCTCTGGTATCATCTGGATAGCATCAGTAACTGGTGTATTCATATTCGTGTTCTTCAAGTATCCATGCCACTTTCTGTACCGGGTATCATGATCTTTCTCCTTTGATTGTGCGGCCTTAGGAAACGGAATCGGAGCCAGATATGATGGAGAGGGTGGCGCAGGAGATGTCTTTGTCAGGGCAGGCGGGGCAGTCACCTCCCTCTCGATCTCTGGCTTATCAATGGCTATAGCAGCAGGAGCCAAGACCGGGTCAGGAGCTGTAGGACCAGCTAATCGCTTGCCGCTTCTTGTGGAGATGGCCTTGACGTGCTCCTCCCTAATGGTAGAGTCATCTCGAACTGATGATTGATTAAGGAGGGGGCTACTAGTTACCAGGCTAAACATGTTATTCAACATGCTCTCCATTCTTTGACCTCGAGCTTCATGTTCTTGATTTAAGTCGGCTTGAAGCTTTAATTTCTCCTCATAGCTATCGAGCCTTGCCATGATCAGGTCGAACTTTTTTTCCACCTCGATATCCCTTGTGTTCCTTGATGTAGATCTCTGAGGTTGATCTTGATAACTATCGCTCAAGTACTGATTCTGACTCTGGTTGAATCCGAAGTTGTAAGGAGGGCGCTCTTGGAAACTTCCTTGTTGTTGAGGAGGTTGTATGAACTGACGATAATCGGGGTAGCCTCTTTGATTGCTGGTGAAACCTTCATCAATAAAGTTCACTTCCTCTGAAGACCAGTTACCGAAAGTCTTCTTCATTTCTTTCTGCACTTCAATCTTGATCTGATCTTCACGGCTTGGTCGGCTCTTAGTTGCTCCAAACTGTCTCTCCCAGCTTCTCGACTTAGATGCGCAGTTTGCAAAGTGAAGAATAGCAGCTTCCGGTGCGAGTGTGGTGTAATCTCCATCAGCTAAGGAGTTAACCCATTCAGATGACTCTTTGTTCATACCCCAAGCAAAGATCTCGGCTAGTTGTCTCTGCTCGAATCCATGATGAGGGCAATCGTAGAGGAGTCCCTGGAATTCGTTCCAAGCATCATGTAAACTTACTCCTTCTCTCTGTCTGAACCTTGAGATGTTTTTCCTATAAGCAGTTGTTCTGGAAGGAGGGAAGTATTCCTCTACGAATTCCTGAGCAAGATTCTCCCAGTCAGTGTAGTAGCAAGGTGGTTTCCTAGTGAGCCACCTCTTAGCTGCACCTTTTAGAGAGAACACGAAAGCTCTCAAGTAAAGAGTGTTCTTGTCGAGATTCCCGTTCTTGAAAGTGCTGCAGAGAACAAGGAAATCCGCCAGATGCGTGCACGGATTGTCTAATGGCCTGCCTTCAAATTTTAAATCCCTAGAGATCATGTCCAGGAAGGGGATCTTGATCTCATAGTCAGGACCATCTTCATTGCGCGGCACAAAGATGGAAGAACAAACACTAGTGGCACTTGGCTTATTGTAATCCGCAAGACTCTTTTGAGCATCCATTGCGGTAGGGAAGATGGAACGGAAGTGATTCAATTCTGTACCTGCTATGATCTGCAAGGGACAAAAACAAGCACAACGGTGTAAAATCAAAGTGTGATGGGAAATGAAAGATGGAAAGTAGAAGAATAAAATGCCAACTCTTCTTTCAAACAATATAGAAGAGTCCCCGGCAACGGCGCCAATTTCATGGTTCAGACAGACGACAAAAAAGCTTAGATTTCGAATTCCCCTTAGATCACCAAGGCAACAACAATCAACAGATTAGCGGATTTCAATTCTCGTTCAATCAATTTCTATACACCACCATAACTCCTGACCTTTACGTTTAAGACCGGCGAACGTTCGCTCTATCCGTTCTAACTACCAAGATTAATTAGTCGCCCGGGTACGGTCGCCTCTCGCAATGACTTAACTTAACTGGTGCAATTACTAATGATTTATGAGTTACTCTTGAAGCGGATTAACCCTAACTGGTTCCTACGAAAGGCACACTCCAATGATTAGGTTAACTGGTTGAATTGATGTTTTAAAGACAGGCGAGCGTTCGCTTCTATCCTCCACTTAACAAGAATCTAAACTAGGTGATCATGAAAGACAAGTTTATACGCCAAAGCAGGGAGATGTCTGGCGACTAACCCTAGCTTGCAAAAACCTAATCTAGGCGACCAACCAGAAAAGAAACATAAACAATCAAGAACAAAACAACCATGCAAGAGAAACTGATTGAACTTTGAATCTAATTACCGCCGATCCGTGACCGCTTTAAAGCCCTGGGTCACTTAGGGTTCATCTAATCTAAGCTCTACGAGTTTAGCTACTCATGTTAGAAACATGAGAATCGAAAACAAACAAGGAACACATCTCAGGTAGGAAGAACAAAGAAGAACTGTCAAACCTAATTTGACGAATCTGAGAAGCTTCAATCTCCTGTAATCTTCAATCCAAGCTCCCAGTCTCCGAGGTGAAGGGATGGCGTCACGAACTCTCCACGATTCTTTGAACTCTCTCAACTCTCACTCTCGACTTCAGGTCTGGAAATTATGATTGAAATTATCAGGTCTCTTTTATTTGGGCCGCCGGTTAAGTATTTATACTTAACCCTAATTCAGCCGGATTTCTTCTGATATTTTCGCCGAAAATATTGAGGAATTTTTGGCAAAAATTCCTTTGTAAATGGATGGTCCGCCGGCTGCTTTCTCCTGTAATTTTCGGTCCAATATTTTAGGTCTAAAACTTAGGGTTTTCACCGAAAATTTCCTTCAGTCGGCATCAGTGATTTGTGAACATATTTTCGCCAAAAATCCTAGTGTATTTTTGGCGAAAATTCCTTTGTAAACCGGGGCAGGAATTGTTTCGACTTGATTGGCTCCTTTGATCAATTCCGGTGCAATTCCTCGAGGTTCCAACGCCTTAGACACGTCCTTGGCTACTTTATTTGACGGCAAAAACCTGTGCTAACATAAAAATACTAGAAAACCATCAAATAGACCCGAAACGGGCCAAGGTAACACAAATGGCACGAGATAGGGCAATTGATTGAATATTCGCTATTCTACCCTAAAAACCATGTCTTAAGCAAGGAAATGTCGCTTAAATGAGGCTGATAATCACGTCAAATCGAGTGTCATCACTCTTCCTAGCTCTTCGAACTCTTCAACTCTGTTCTCTCGAACTTCTTAGGTCAGGAACTCGTGAAAGTTCTATTATGAAAAGTATATCTATTTTTGAGCCGCCGGTTAATTATTTATACTTAACCCTATCAGCACCGGATTTGGTCAGGATTTTTTGGCGAAAACTTAAGGAGTTTTCGCCGAAAACTTCTGTGTAAAATGCTGGCTTCCGTCGACAAATCTCCTGTGAGTTTTATGTTTAGAGTTTTCGACGAAAACTTTGACTTCTCGCCGAAAACTTCTTCTTGTAAGCTCTGCCAATTTTTTCTGGAGTTTTCGGTGAAAACCTCAGGTCTTTTCGCTGAAAACTTCTGTGTAAAATGGCGTAGGAAATGTGGTTACTTGATTGACTCCTTGGATCAATTCCGGTGCGGTTCCTCAAGGTTTAAATGCCTTAGACACGTCCTTGGCTACATTATTTAACAGCAAAAACCGGTGCTATCACAAAAACACTAGAAAACCATCAAATAGACCCGAATCGGGCCAAAGTAACACAAATGGCACGAGATAGAGCATTTGAGTGAATATTCGCTATTCTACCCTAAAAACCATGTCTTAAGCCAAGAAATATCGCTTAAATGAGGCTGATAATCACGTCAAATTGAGTGTCATCAAATACCCCACACTTAAGCTTTTGCATGTCCTCAAGCAAACTGAATAGAACACGCTCATGTTCACAAATGATAAGATCGATTAAATTGAATTTGAAGCATTCACAATGAATTATTAGACAGCTACGTCTAGAACAAGAAACCTAACATGCATACTGATCAGCTAAATAACCTAGTCTCACTAAAAACTGCACACGACAAGTAGTGGTAACCAATCATGCAAGAATTTGACCTTACCGACCAGACTCCTCACACAGATAATATTTAGTATAAGGGAAACTCTCATTCTCTGTGTTTAGGGGCGTGTTTCTACTCTCAATCATTTTCTGTTACTGAATTCTATCATAAGTTTGCAATTCGACCACATCTCCACCACTGTGACAACACGAGGAACTAGTCAAGAAGGACTTCCCTGCTTAGGACTGTAACGAATTCTACACTACAAGGGTTAAGATGAGATGGATGATGGGAATGTATGATGATGGCTTTGGTGCGATGTAGCTTTCGACTAACTTCCCTCGAATCTAACTTATGGCTTCCTACCGTCTAACCAGACACGGGTGGAATAGTGTACGCTCGTCCTATGATATCCTCAAGCAACCTAGCACTTTATTTTCTTTACACACATTTTTTTCTAAATTTTCTTGACTTCGTTCTTCCATATGTAGGGAGAAGAACGTTATTGAACTATACTACAAACTTTGAAACTTTGAACTTTTCTGTTTTTTCGAAATTTTTCTTATTTTCTTCTTTTTCTATTTTTTTTCTTTTGTGCCAATTCTTTTTTTTTTAGTTGCTAGAGGGGTTTACACGTCTGGACATAATAGCTAAGACCACCTATTTAATGGCTATGGGCAGGTTACCACCAACCGACTTCCGGTAGGCTAATCTAAAACCACATGGGATCAATGGGGAATGAAAGAATGGGGATTGGCTGTATTGTATATCAAACTGAAAGAACAGGCCAAGCTCAAGGGTTTAAACCTAATGGATTTAACGTTAGACAGGCTATCTGGCTTAGTAGCTGAATCTAGGTGCCCCTATCATTCTAGAACTCGTGTCATCGTGTGGTCTCGAATAGGTCTCATGCAAATTCTAACTCATTCAAGCAAACAGAAAACCACTCAAAAAGGATTGAAATTGCAAGTTACGTCCAATGGATCAAAAGCTCACAGTTGGTTTGCTAGTCGGATTCGGTCATTTTCATGCAATCAAGGCGACAAACTACAAGTGTGATTTTTTAAAATCTGTTCTGACCAGGCAATTCAGCATCAAAGTATACACGTTGGTTCTCAGGTTCTAGGTTAACCAGTATAAGCATCATTATGACAGATTGAACAACAACTTAACATCAAAAATCAAGAACCGAGCAATTCTAATGCTAGAGATACTGAAAAGGCACCACGGAACACACAAAAACACAATTAAGGGAAATCAAGTTCATGCAAGGTTCTCTAGCATCCTACCCCACACTTAAACCGGTCTTTGTCCTCACAGGACTAAAACTAGAGTTGAGAGCAAATGGAAGAACCTGGATCGAGATGCCTGGTGTAGGGGATGAACAAAGGTCCTTGGAGCGGGGAGGGAATCTACCAAAGTGAAGGGAAGAGTAGTAAACCCTAAGCAAAGGGAATCTACCAAACTACCTGCAAAACAAAAAACAAATGAAAGATAAAAAGGAAACTAGGACAAGTGTCCCGGATCCACACAGAAAAAAGTTGGATCGAAATCTGAAAAGAAGAAATAAAAAGAAAAGACAAGGAAGAGGATACAACCCGATCACTGCTTGTCAAGTGCATCGGGAGGTGGAATGTGGAGGACGTCGTTGACCTACTGCTGCCACGTCAGCTGCGCCTCATACCTCTCATCATCTCGGCGCATGTGTTGCTGCATAATGACCCATCTGGCATCCTAGGTGGCGGTGTCTGTGACTCGCCACTCCTGGAATCGCTTATACAGCTCTCCAAAGTCAGCTGGAGGCGGTCTGTGATGAGGATGAGGCACTTGGAATGGATCATGAAGGGGCAGCTGCTGTTGATATGCATACCCTGCCTGCTACTGCGGCGAGGGTATATGATCATCGAACTCCGGCTCCGACTAAGGAAGCTGCTCCTCAGAATCATCTTTTCCTCCGACTCGGCCTCGTGGTAGAGTAGAGGAGCTGCCGCCACCTGTGGACCGTAGTCCAACTAGAGGTCGTACTCGACCACTAAATGACCACCGACGGTGTGTACTATGCGACGTGGGATGTCAGGGCCATATGACTGGCTGAGACCCAGGGTGACAATGAGGCGGCCTACAAAGTTACCGCCAAGGAGGGAGCGAGGCATCTTGGTCGTCTTGGTCTTCTGGTGGAAGAGGCGTGCCAGCACCCATCCTAGATGAAGCGGATAAGCCTCTCGGATGGCACGGAGAAGTAGGAGCTCCTCTCTGCTGATCTGGTGGCGGTCCTTCTCTGGAACAAACAATAGGGATCTATGCCAAACCATGTGAATGAAACGAAGGAGAGGGTGAGAGAGTGACCTGACGGAGTTATAAGCCGTGGTCTGAGCATCCGGCACTCCAGTGATGTGGCTCAAGAGCGCGTCATATTTCGTGCCTTTGCCCGAGTTGTTCTGCCAACCGAGGTGGTGACCCTAGTAGTGCTCCAGTGGGATGCCGAGATGAGCTGCGAACTCATCGTAGGTGAATTCCTTGTACACCCCACCAAGATAGAAGGAGATGACCTTCTTATGCCACCTCGCCTTGTGCTCGTCCAGCTCGAATGTACCCCAGAATTCCTGGAGCGCAACGTCTGGAAAGCTATCAGCTATGGTGGTCAGCTCCAGAAGACCTGAAGGTGCCAACGAGTTGAGCACATTCCTGTGCCAATCTTCGTCGTGCGCGAGGAGGGAGTCAAGGGACAGTGGTCGCAGGTCGGCTTTAGGAACGTGTTGGAACTTCTGGTAGTGCTCGAAGTAGTGCACGGGTAAGCGGGCGATGGTGGAATGGTACCCGACGCGGCCTGGGTATGCTAGCGGTGGACCGTGGATGGCGAGTGTGACGAGGGCCGGTGCTCGGGAGCTAGAGCCGGTGTCAAGTCTGGCCTTAGTCCTGCGTTCATTGGTCACATTCCTATTTCATAGCAAGAAACGAAACCAGATTAGTCAAACTAAGAACCTACCCCACACTTAGTAGAAAAACTCAATTTCACAAAGAAATGAGGGAAACCGAGTTGGGGTAAGCAAAGTGAGTAACCGGTAAGCACAATGAATCACAAAACACGCAGAGGACTAGCCAGAATGTCAACATCACAATTAGAGTTCAGAAGTCAAACCGACATTCAGAAAGTCAACATTAGAACACATTGAACCCTAATCATGGCAATCACTAGCACCAATCGGCGAATGACAGCATAACATCAGCTCCGACAACCAACAAAGTGATACGAACATGAATGGACAAATCATGGAAGCCAAATGAGCAACAACAGTTCATGGTCAAACCGAAATTTCACAAAAGTCAACACCACAAAGAATCATCCTTTCAACATAGCAAATCATGACCAAATGGTATCAAAATTCAGCACAAATCTCCCTAAGCATGCTAGAACAGGCCAATCAATTTTACCAAAATTCTCACGAAACAGTCGGCACGCAAATCGAGGTAGACCGAAAAAGTCAACCCTTACGAAATTCAGTATTCAATATGTCAAAAGACTTGGAATGATTATCTCTACAACTTACCTTGAAGTCATGGTGGCTGAAAATGAACGGAAGAAGAGGAATCGGTGAAAAAACTCGAGAAATTAGGTTTTGGCGGAACTGAAGCTCTAGAGCTCTGATTCAGACGTTCTACGGCTTAAAATAATCAGGGGTGGATGAGGAAGAGTGCGGCGGTGGTCGGCGGCATCGGCGGCGACAGTGGAGGAGCGGCGGTGATTTTTCGAAATATGGGGGGTTTGTTTCGGTCGAAAATGTGAGGGAGAGAGGGAGAAAAGAGACCGGGAAAAGAAAGAAAAAGGGGAAAAGATTTTTGGATTTTCTGAAATTTTTTGGCGAAAAGAAGTGCAATTTTTCGCCAAAAAGTTTAGTTCATCTGCCGGATTTCAAAGTGAATTTTCACCTAAAAGTATGAAACTTTTCGCCGAAAAGTTTATCAAAAATTGGACAGAAAACACAGTGGGTTTTAAAGAGGAGTTTTCACCGAAATGAGTGTAATTTTCGGTTAAAACTTTGTCCTGCAATTTTTCCAAAACATTTTTGCAATTCCGACAAAGTTCAGAAAATTAGAACTAATTTGAAAAAAATCGGAACAACCTCAAACAACTTGCGATTGAAACGATGACACACAAACTACACACGAAAAATAAGAAATCATGCAACTAACACTTTTGGCTCCCCCGAACCGACTCTAAAATACTGAGTTCGACACAAATTAAAAACTGACTCCAGCCGTGGGTTGCCTCCCACGAAGCGCTCTTGATTAACGTCGTTGAGCTGGACAATACCTGGACGGTATTAGGAGACATCCCAACTCAGGATCTCCTTAACGCTTGCGTCAGAATTCATGAAGTAGAGCTTCGGGGTACCTCCGGCGAGCGTGAATTTCTTCCCATTGGCATCAATGAGCTTAGTACGTCCATCGGGAAGATGGTCGGTAATCTTAAACGGTCTGAAAAGTTCTCTTGAGAGATCATCCTTCGCGAGTGCTACAGTGGAAGGAATGAGAACAGTCGGCTTTGTCTTCTCTTTAGCCTCCGACTTCATTTCACTAGGATCTGTGATCACTGGCGCTTCCTTGGGAGATGCTTTTGGCTTCACCTTCTTCACTTGCTTCTGCGCCGGTGGCTTGACAGGAATTGGTGGTGCAACTGGCTTGGAAGAGGATGGCGGAGCAACTGGCCTCCAGACCATTTGAGTCTTCTTTTGATTCTTCCTCCATAGCCTGCCAGGTTCCTTGCTTGGTGGTGATTAAGAAGAAGAGGCTTTCAGTTCCTTCTTCTTCAGCAGCTTTTGTGCTGTGGGTCGGGGCTTCTTCTTGATAATCTGTTCAACACCTGCAACAACAGTTGATCTAGAAACACTGGAAGAGACATCAGTAACGGAGTTGACCGAGGTCAACTCCACAGTTTGAACAGCAAGATAGTGAGGTCCTTCCTCCGTAGGAGTGTATTTCATACCGTCCTTAAAGTGAAATGTTATCGTTTCCTTACCAACCCTCAAGGTCAAAGAACCACTCGGAACACTGATTTGCATTCCGGCCGTCGCCATGAAGGGTCGACCTATAAGGATGGTAGAATCCTCCTCGCGAGTATCTATAACCACAAAATCAGCCAGGAAAGTGAAAGGACCACATTTAGTAACAACATCCTTAATCTCTCCTCTAGGCATTTTCAATGATCTATCAGCAAAGACAATTTGCATGCTAGTTGGTCTAAGTTCTCCTAGATTCAATTTCTCGAACAAACTCATAGGCATGACATTTACGGACGCACCTAGATCAACCAAACTACGTTCTATCTCAATATCATTAATGACTAGTGGTAGTGTGAAAGAACCAAGATCGGAACACTTAGCTGGATATGGTGAGGAAGGCTTCTTGCTACAGGTGGTAGGGTATCCTTCTTTGTTTCCCCACATGCCAGTCTCGATCCTTACGTTCGGTAGCAATGCGTTTGGGAATGGAGGCTTCTCGTAGTACGGAGCAAGAGGAGGATCATACTCATTAGGTGCCTCCTTCTTTGTTACCTTCTTCTCCGGAACTTCATTGGCCCTATATAGATTAGAAGAAGCATTAGTAGGTGAGTTTGTTAGATTTTGAATAGATACCATCTTAGCTTGCTCCTTTCTTGGATTTGGCTCGGTTTGGCTCGGGAGCTAGCCAGTAGGGCGGCCATATGCTAACATGTTGGAGATCTGGTTCACTGCATGCTCTATTCTTTGACCGAAAGCGATCTGTTCTTGGTTGAGGAGAGCTTGAGCTTTGAACTAACTATCATGATCGTCAAGTCTGATGATGATCTGATTGAGCTTCTTGTCGAGTTCACTATCCTTGTTGTCCTTCTGATGTTGTTGTCCTAAATAAGTGTTGTTCAGATATTGATTCTGGCGACTGCCAGGAGCTGTTCCATAGTTACCTGGATTTTGGTGCGACTGCTGCTGGTAGACACCTCCCGTCGGATTCTTTGGCTTCTGATCCTGAACTGAAATAGTTGGTCGGTTATTTTGATTCTGCCCTTGGTTCTGGTTGGCATCGACATTGTAGGGAGGGCGATCTTGGAAATTTCCCTGTTGTCTGTAGTTGCGGTAGCCAATATAACCTTGTTGATTGTTGTTGAAGCCTTGAGAAACGAAGTTGACTTCTTCGGTAGACCAGACTTCTGCTTTGCCAAAGTTCTGGCATCGGCCTTCGTTATGAGCATAAGCTCCACACCACTCGCAATCAGCAACGTAGACAGAGGCTGCTGACGGCTTGATAGGTGTAGTAGACTTCTTCATATGCTTCTCAACTTCTACTTTAATGGTTGCTTCAAGATCGAGCTTGCTTCTTGATCCTTCTGATTGTCGTTCCCAGTTCCTTGACTTGGAAGCACAGTTCGCGAAATGGAGAAGAGCAGCTTAAGGTGCGAGGGTAGTGCAATCCCCTTCAGCTAGGGAGTTGACCCATTTAGCAGATTCTTCACGAAGACCTCGAGCAAAGATTTCAACTAACTGTCTCTGCTCGAAACCATGGTGAGGACAGTTGTAGAGAAGTTCTTGGAATTCATTCCAAGTGTCATATAAGCTCGCACCTTCCTTCTGAGAAAATCTAGCGATGCTGTCCTTGAAGGCTGTTGTTCTGAAAGGAGGGAAGTACTCTTCGACGAAGTCTTGAGCAAGAGTAGCCCAATCGGTGTAGTAACCAGGTGGCTTGCCAGTGAGCCACCTCTTAGCTGCTCCTTTAAGAGAGAACGGGAAAGCTCTCAAGCATAGAGTATTCTTGTCGAGATTCCCATTCTTGAAAGTACCGCAAAGATTGATGAAATCTGCCAGATGCGTGCACGGATTGTCAAGTGGACTGCCTTCAAATTGTAAATCCCTAGAGAGGTCACGAAAGGAATCTTGATCTCATAGTCAGGATCTCCTTTGATGCGTGGCACGGCGATAGAAGATCAAACGCTAGTCCCGCTCGGCTTATTGTAGTCAGCTAGACTCTTCGGCGCGGCCGGTGGTAGTGGTGGTGGTTGATCGCCTGGTTGATGTGGTAAGTGATCACCCATCCTAGGAGATGGAGGAGGTGAAAGTGATGCGGTTGATGAAACGGGTGAAGATGGAGATGAGGGACTCTCCTTCAGTTGCTCGATCTTAATGGGTGTGAAAGATGGAGGTGGATTGGTTCTGCCTTGCTTCGGAATCTGTGGTCGCTTCGGTGGAGCAGAGCTACCCGGTTTCTCTACACTCTTAGCCCTGTCAGTCTTGGTTAAGGAGCGCGTGAGAGGATGATGCTGCATAAACCTGCAGACAACCTACAAATAACAAAAACAAGCACAACCAGTATAAAATCGAAGTGGATGGAAATATGAAAGATGGAAAGTAGAAGAGTAAAATGCCAGTTCTTCTTTCAAACAATTAAAAGAAGTCCCCAGCAACGGCGCCAATTTGATGAACGTTGTAATGCGTGCAATCAAATAACTACTAAGCTAAAAGCTTAGCAGCTCGTATTCCACGGGTCTTCTAATAATCGTCTACTCAAATGTAAAGGCAGACTACTCAGGTTTCACACGTTGTGTGTGGTGTGAGTTCCACGACTTCTATTCTAGAAAAATGCAAGCAAATTAAAAACTAAATTGACAGACAGATTGAAATATTGGTTGACTTAACAAAGACGACAGACAAGCTTAGACTTTGAATCCCCCTTAGTTCGCCAGAGCATTGGCGATCAATGGACCAGCGGATTTCAATTCTCGTTCAATCAATTCTAAGACACCACCATAACTCCTTACCCTTAGGTTTAAGACTGCCGAACGTTTGCTCTATCCGATCTAGCTACCAAGATTAATTAGCCACCCGAGTACGATCGCTTCTTGCGACGACTAAACTAACTGGTGGAATAACTAACGATTTATGAGTTACTCTTGCAGTGGATTAACCCTATCTGGTTCCTACGAAAGGTACACTCCAATGAATAGGTTAATTGTTGATTTGGTGTTTTAAAGAGAGGCGAGCGTTCACTTCTATCCTCAACTTAACAAGAATCTAATCTAGGTGATCAAGCTAGACAAGAGACATAAACAATGAAGAACAAATCAAACATGAAAGAGAAACTGATTGAACTTTGAATCTAATCACCGCCGATCCGTGGCCGCTTTAAAGCCCTGGGTCACTTAGGGTTCATCTAGTCTAAGTTCTACGAGTTTAGCTACTCATGTTCATAACGACAGAATCAAAGACAGAAATAGAGTTCATCATGAAAAGGAAGAACAGATAGAAACTGTAAAACCTAATTAAGACGACTCTGGCAAAGCTCCGCTCTCCGGTAATCTTCAATCCTAGCTCCGAGCAATGTAGTCAAAATCGTGATTCCACGTGAAATCGAAAACATGGGTGAAATCAGAATCGTAGTTTTTAATCGTAAAATCATAAGATTTTATGAACTACTATCGAAACATTTAAGTCAACAACATTATTAAGAATAAGAAGACCATTACCAAACTTTGAAAAGTCCAGATAAGAAAAAAAGAGAATGTCGGCTCTTATGCGGTCATTCGAGGAAGTAATAATTAGATTTTAGACACTTTATAGTAATAACTTCTAACTTAATTATTCAATATCTAAAAAAATCAATTTAATTTAATTATCTTTGTTCTAACTTATATGTAGTTGTATATACAGGTAATTTCCCCTAGAAAGTGAAATCGTAAAATACAAGAAAAATCGTTGATTTTATAAGATTCTAAGATTTTGATCGAGATTTTACTAGATTTTATGACCCATAGATTTTGCGTAGTATCAAGATCGCTAGAGACCAGTGAAATCGTAAAATCGTAAGATTTTAAGATTAAAATCGGGATTTTGACTACATTGGCTCCGAGCCTTCGAGGTGAGGGGATGGCGTCACGATCTCTTCCTGACGCTTCGAACTCTTCAACTCTGTTCTCTCGAACTTCTTAGGTCTGGAACTCGTGAAAGTTCTATTATGAAAAGTATATCTGTTTTTGAGCCACCGGTTAAGTATTTATACTTAACCCTATCAGTGTCGGATTTGGTCAGGATTTTTCGGTGAAAACTTAAGGAGTTTTCGCAGAAAACTTCTGTGTAAAGTGCTGGCTTCCGTTGTAACACCCGTCCCAAACCGACTCGGGTTCACCCGTGGTCGAACCGGTTTGAGTGCTACTCGAAGATACAACATTCAAATAAAGGAGTAAAACGCAGCGAAAAACAGAAACAACCCTTCATTAAAAAGCTCAAAGACAACCGAATGCCTTCATTACATAAAATCTGAAATCCGAAACCAAAACTCAAAACGATTACAAAATTCCCAACCAAAGGTGTCAACTGAAAATACAAAACTCAAAACAACGGTCACTCCAAAGTAGCTTCCTAATCTTCACTTCACAACTCCAACCTGCAACTCTTCTGAACTCAACAGCACACCTGAACATCAACTCACTCTCCCTACCAAGCGAACCTGAAAAGAGAAACTGGGGGGGATCAGTTTCCTAATGAAACTGAGTGAACCCACTGGGTTTAACTATGCGCCGAACCTATCCTAAGAGCGATCCCAACTCCGCACACAAACAACAATGGAATCTGACACAAACCTCCTCATTTTAATTCCTAACATGATACTAGGTGATCACATAAGCTCAAATCTCAATCAACATCCACAAGAGCTTAACATGCATAAGCTCAACATTACACCACATCCAACTCAACATTATGCAACAGAGAAAACCTCATGCACAAACATAACCAAGATCATGTAACCAATTGTCTCCCAATTCAATCCATACTCATACATTCACATTCACACGCATACATTTACTCTCCATTTCTCCTTCATATTTTCTAGGTGATCACACGGGTGCACTACTCAGTCTGTTGCCCACAACTGACAGTCACAACAATATATCCCAAGTCATCCATTCACAAGTACACGATACAACCAACTCATGTAGCGCACAGTTCAACATTACTCATACATTCACATTCACACGCATACATTTACTTCCATTTCTCCTTCATATTTCTAGTGATCACACGGGTGCACTACTCAGTCTGTTGCCCACAACTGATAGTCTCAACAATATAACCCAAGTCATCCATTCACAAGTACACGATATAACCAACTCATGTAGCGCACAGTTCAACATTACATCACAATACAATCACTATCACTAACAACACTTCCACTCACACATCAACCACAACACCCACACATCAACCACAACACCCACATTACCCAGATTCACACTTATCAACATCATCAATCCTAAGCCATTCAAATCCTATCTCACATCTCATCAGAACAACATAATTCACAGCACAACACCAGGCACCTCACTAACACATCCAATACACATATCAGACACGAATCACACATGCATCTTATTTCACACACACTCACAAACACGCATACACCACCACACATAACCAAACATCCTCATCACTAACACATACCACACATTCATTGATCTAGGTGAGTTAATTAGGCGCCATAAGGAGTTGTTCCCCCACTACCCCGCTGGCCTGACGCACCTCCCTACCGCATGGGAGGTCCTCGTGCTCCCCTACCGCATGGGGAACACATCACAAAATCCACAATTTCAAACTTCCACTCCTCATCAGGAGGCTAATCTACCAGTCCGTCGGTAGGCCCTAACCACCAGTCCGTCGGTGGGTGAAACTCAAATCCATGGGGTAACGTTGGCTCCTTCCAGTTCTATCACTTTGATTCCATTAACACAAACAGAACAGTTATCCACATCAACCACACAAATCCAATGAACCAATTCCATTCAAACAATTCCACTACCCAAATCTACTTACCAAATCCACTTCCAAATTCCACAACACAATTCCACTACGCAATTACATAGCACGCCACAATTCAAGTCCACAACACAATTCCACAACATAATACCACACCACAAATCCATGTCCCAATTTCACATACCAGTTTCATACTAAACCACAACCGACAACAATAGATACAAAGACAGAAATTCAACTCATCCCATCCCATCCTATCTCACATTCCTAGTTCAAACACCTTAGCCATCATCTTTCATCCCAATCCCCACTTCACACAACAAATAGCACAATCACCACACAGCAATCACAAGACAGTTAATCAGTTTTACTCTCAAGGGTTCATGCTAAACCTAATTCCATTCTAAGTCTAATTCAACTCCTCACTCCCATTTCTAGCCACCTAGTTAACCATACTGTCACACAAGTCAACCACATGTATAGACAAGTCGGTCATCCACTCAAACAAGTCAACTCAACAGTACATAGCATCAACAATCAAAACAACACCAATTTACCATTCGACTCTCCAGTTCGAGCATTCCTAGATTAAACCACATAATCTACCTAGTTCACAAGTTTCATCTAACACGATTCCTAGCCACAATTCGTCCAATTCCGACATCCTCATTCTTCTCAACCATTTACCAATCCACGTTCAAGAACCAATCTTTTACAATAATCAAAAGACACGCTATCAATCACCATCACACACAAGATCAATTTCATTCAAATCAATCATACAACACCAGTTCAACTTGTTCATGCAATCACACCACCCAATTCCATTACTCAATTCCATGCACCAATTCCATTAACCAATTCCACGTACCAATTCCATTACTCAATTCTAAGCATCATTCTACCACTCTAATCATATTATCAACCCACATCCCATCATAGCACCCCTATCACCCAAACAACACATAACACATCATCCAATCACACAGGGCATCATCTCAATTCCACACCACATATAACCACACATTACAGACCATTCAACGCCACACACGGCACAAACAGTTTATGGGTAAACGGCTAGCTCACCGGCCACCCCCACCTGCAAGTACAGGGGAAGCCATGTCATGAGTCGTAGGGTTACCCTCCTGTACATCCTTCACTGGATGACCCCACATTGGCAGGGCCATCCACCTGTTCATCATTGATTAGGGCGACCCCACATTGGCAGGACCACCCTCCTGCAACCACAATTGACAGCACAAGGTACATATACAGTTTAACAGCATCATATCCCAACCCTCCTACTCTCATTACTAAGTCACATCCACTAAGCATCCGTGTTAAACATCTCCCCAATCACACTTCATAACGCACCAGCCAGCAATCATCATTCAAATCATCAATTAACAATCATACAACAAGCATCAATCATCACAATTCACAGAACAATCAAATGCAGCACAGTTTTCCCCTTTTACTCTCTTTCAATTTCATGCCAAGCCCTACATTTTTCTAAGTCTGAATTGCAACTCCTCACACCAACCATACTACCTATCATACGCTAAACCCTCACTTGACAAGAAGACGAGGCTCTAAAACTCTTTTAGAAACCCGAATAGCCGAGCTCTACAACTCCAAACTCGTAGCTCTTCTCCTCTTCACCGATAGCATCCTACTCCTAAATACCCAGAAATTCAGGGTGCTATCTCTACCTCTCGTCGCAACAAACACGTGACAACAAATGGATCATCAATCAGAGCTCTACAACTCCCGAAATCAAGGATTGAAGCTATGGGGTTTTTGGTTCGTCAAAAAGGATTTTTGGGGAAAGAGAAGGAAGGGGAAGTTATGGAAATCCGTGCTGAAAAGTTGCATTTTATGGCAGGCACAAGAAACACGGCGTGTTTCCATAACACATGGCGTGTTGTGTGAAACACGGTGTGTTTCTATAACACATGGCCATGTTTTGTGGTCTGCCAACTTTGACGAATTTTCACATACTCGCTTGTAACTTCAACCCAACTCAATTATGAACGTCTCGGACTTCGATGGGGCCTCAAGAACATTGTTTCCAATGTCTAAACCATCCAAACTCGAGTTCCAAACCGTTCAGTTGGGCGGGGATGTTACATCCGTCGACTGATCTCCTGTGAGTTTTATGTTTAGAGTTTTCGGTGAGAACTTTGACTTCTCGCCGAAAACTTCTTCTTGTAAGCTCTACCGATTTCTTCTAGAGTTTTCGGCAAAAACCTCAGGTCTTTTCGCCAAAAACTTCTGTGTAAAATGGGGTAGGAAATGTGTTGACTTGATTGACTCGGTGCGAAAACTTCTGTGTAAAATGGGGTAGGAAATTTCGCTGAAAACTTCGGTGTGGTTCCTCGAGGTTCCAATGCCTTAGAAACGTCCTTAGTTACATTATTTAACGGCAAAAACCTGTGCTATCACGAAAACACTAGAAAACCATCAAATAGACCCGAAACGGGCCAAAGTAACACAAATGGCACGAGATAGAGTAGTTGAGTGAATATTCGCTATTCTACCCTAAAAACCATGTCTTAAGCCAAGAAATGTTGCTTAAATGAGGCTGATAATCATGTCAAATCGAATGTCATCAGTCATCCTAGTGCCCAAGAAGGATGGAACATGGTGGATGTGCGTGGACTGTCGAGCCATCAACAATATCACTATAAGTATCGACACCCTATATCTAGGCTTGATGATTTCTTAGATGAGATCTATGGAGCCTCAATATTTTCTAAAATTTATTTGAAATCGGGCTACCATCAGATTAGGATGAAGGAAGGTGATGAATGGAAAACTTCTTTTAAAGCCAAACATGGTTTGTACAAGTGGATGGTCATGCCGTTTGGATTAACTAATGCACTGATCACCCTAATGAGATTAATGAACCATGTTCTTACGGATTTCATAGGCAAATTCGTGGTAGTGTACTTTGATGATATTAGGATCTACTCACCTAGTTTAAAAAATCACCTAGGTCACCTAAAATCGGTCCTAGCAACCCCAAGAAAGGAGCACTTGTATGCTAACATGTGTAAGTGCACCTTTTTCACAGATCAACTTGTGTTTCTTGGTTTTATTGTAAGTTCTACAGGGATATGAGTGGGCGAGGAGAATTGAGGCCATCAAGACGTGGCCAATCCCTAGTAGCATCACGGATGTCTGAAGCTTCCACGACCTTGCAAGCTTTTATCAGAGATTCATCCGAGACTTTATCACAATCGCTGTTCCACTCACAGTTGTGATCAAGAAGAATAGGCTATTCCATTGGGGAGAGCCTCAACAAAAGGCCTTCGAAGCCCTGAAGGAGAAGCTGACCCACGCCCCTCTATTGATGTTGCCAGATTTCACCAAGACATTTGAGATCGAGTGCGATGCATCAGACGTTGGAATTGGAATTGTGCTCATGCAAGAAAAGAGGTTGATCACCTACTTCAGTAAGAAGATCAATGGAGCAACCCTGAACTACACCACGTATGATAAGGAGTTATACGCCCTAGTTCGAGCCTTGGAGACATGGCAACACTACCTGTCGCCGAATGAGTTTGTCATCCACACCGATCATGAGTCACTCAAATTTTTTAAAGCTAAACAAGAGGCATGCAAGGTAGGTCGAGTTCATAGAGTCTTTTACCTATGTCATCCAATACAAGAAAGGTAAGGAGAATGATGACACTCGATTTGACGTGATTATCAGCCTCATTTAAGCGACATTTCTTTGCTTAAGACATGGTTTTTAGGGTAGAATAACGAATATTCAATCGATTGCCCTATCTCGTGCCATTTGTGTTACCTTGGCCCGTTTCGGGTCTATTTGATGGTTTTCTAGTGTTTTTATGTTAGCACAGGTTTTTGCCATCGAATAAGTAACCAAGGACGTGTCTAAGGCGTTGGAATCTCGAAGGATTGCACTGGGATCGATCAAAGGAGTTAATCAAAGTTCAGGAAATTCCTGCCCGGTTTACAAAGGAATTTTCGCCGAAAATACCCTAGGATTTTTGGCGAAAATATCAGCACAAATCAACTGATGACCGGCTGAAGGAGTTTTCGGCGAAATCGTTGAGTTTTCGAACCGAAACAAAAATCACAGGTGAATCAGTCGGCGGACCCTTCATTTGCAAAGGAATTTTTGCCGAAAATTCCTCAATATTTTTGGCGAAAATAATAGAAGAAATCCGGCTGATTAGGGTTAAGTATAAATACTTAACCGGCGGCCCAAACATCATAAGACACATCATATATACTTTTCGAAATCAGAATTTGAAGAATTCTCTGAAGTTCTGGAGAGAAGAGTTAGAGTTCGAAGAGCCGGAAAGAGATCGTGACGCCATCCCTTCCATCTCGAAGACTCGGAGCTAGGAGTGTAGTTTACTGAAGATCGAAGTCTGTCAGAGTCGTCTAAATTAGGTTTTTCAGATTCTTTTCTGTTCTTCCTCTGGATGATGAACTCTTTCTTTGTTTTTGATTCTTTGGTGATAAACATGAGTAGCTAAACTCGTTAGAGCTTAGACTAGATGAACCCTAAGTGACCCAGGGCTTTAAAGCGGTCACGGATCGGCGGTGATTAGATTCGAAGTTCAATCAGTTCTTTTTCATGTTTGATTTGTTCTTCATTGTTCATGTTTCTTGTCTGGATTGATCACCTAGATTAGCTTCTTGTTAAGCTAAGGATAGAAGCGAACGCTCGCCTTACTTTAGAACATCGAATTGAACAATTAACCTTATAATTGGAGCGTGCCTTTCGTAGGAACCGGTTAGGGTTAATCCACTGCAAGAGTAACTCATAAATCATTAGTAATTGCACCAGTTAATTAAGTCGTTGCGAGAGGCGACCGTACCCAGGCGGCTAGTTAATCTTGGTAGTTAGAACGGATAGAGCGAACGTTCGCCGGTCTTAAACCTAAGGGTCAGGAGTTATGGTGGTGTCTTAGTAATTGATTGAATGAGAATCGAAATCCGCTGATCTGTTGATTGCCAATGCTCTGGGAACGAAGGGGGATTCAAAGTCTAAGTTCGTCTGTCATCCTTGTTTTCAAACCCTAATTTCCAATCTGCTTTAGTTTAATTTTTAATTTTCTCCGCATTTCTTAGAGTTAGAAGTCGTGGAACTCACACCACGTACGAAGTGTTTACATTCGAGTGTTTTGCTAGTTTTTGGAGTAGTCAATCATAGAAGGTCCTTGGAATACGATCTACCCTAGCTTTTGTTAGCTTTGTTAGTTATTTGTGTGAATCGCCAACGACAGGTTCACCAAATTGGCGCCGTTGCCGGGGAACTTCTTTTGATTGTTTGAAAAAAGAACTGGCAATTTATTCTTCTATTTTCCATCTTTCACCTTTCCATCCACTTCGATTTTACACTGGTTTTGTTTGTCTTTGTTATCTGTAGGTTTACAGGTGTATGCCTCATCGTCCTTGGACTCGCTCTCAAACCGAACAGGCTAAGAGTGCAGAGAGACCAGGCAGTTCTGCTCCACCTCTACGATCACAGATTTTGAAGAGAGGCAGATCCAATCCACCCGTCACTCCGATCAAGATCGAGGAACTGAAGGAGAGTTCCTCATCTCCGTCTTCACCGTCACCTTCATCCATTTCATACACCGAGTCACTCTCACCTCCTGTATCTCCTACCATGGACGATCAGTTACCACCACCACCACCACCAAATGGAGAACTACCACCGCCACCACCTGCACAGAAAAGTCTAGCTGACTACAACAAGCCGGGCGCGACTAGCGTTCGATCTGCCATTGCCGTTCCACGCATTGAAGGAGATCCTGACTATGAGATCAAGATTCCATTCTTGACTATGATCTCTAGGGATTTACAGTTTGAAGGCAAGCCCCTAGACAATCCGTGCACTCATCTTGCAGACTTCCTTGATCTCTGCAGTACTTTCAAGAACGGAAACCTCGACAAAAATACTCTTTGTCTGAGAGCTTTCCCGTTCTCTCTGAAAGGCCCTGCTAAGAGGTGGCTTACTGGCAAACCACCTGGCTATTACACTGATTGGGATACTCTGGCTCAGGACTTTGTTGAAGAATACTTTCCTCCTGCCAGAACAACTGCCATCAAGGACAGCATTGCCAGATTCTCCCAGAAAGAAGGAGAAAGCTTATATGATACTTGGAATCGATTCCAAGAACTTCTCTACAACTGTCCACATCATGGATTCGAGCAGAGGCAGTTAGCTGAGATCTTTGCTCGAGGACTTCGAGAAGAATCTGCCAAGTGGGTCAATTCTCTAGCTGAAGGGATTGCACTACACTCACACCTGAAGCTGCTCTTCTTCACTTCGCAAACTGTGCTTCCAAATCAAGGAACTGGGAACGACAATCTGAAGGATCAAGGAGCAAGCTCGATCTCGAAGCTACTATCAAGGCAGAGGTAGAGAAGCATTTGAAGAAGTCTACCACACCAATCAAACCGCCGGCAGCTTCTGTCTATGTTGCCGATTGCGAATGGTGTGGAGCTTGCGCACATAACGGAGGCCGTTGTCAGAATTTTGGTAAGGCAGAAGTCTGGTCTGCAGAAGAGGTAAATTTCATTCAGCAAGGCTTCGTTAATAATCAGAATGGTTATGCTGGCTACCGCAACTTCAGGCAGCAAGGGAACTATCAAGACAGACCTCCCTACAATAATGGCGCCAATCATAACCAGAACCAGAATAACCGCCCAGCTGGTCCAGCTCAGGATCAGAAACCTAACCATCCGCCGGCAGGTGTCTACCAGCCGCCGTATTGCAATCCGGGTAATTATGGAACTGCTCCTGGCAATCGCCAGAATCAATATCTTAATAATACCTATCCAGGGCAGCAGCATCAAAGAGAAAACAATGTTAGTGACCTGGATAAGAAGCTCAGCCAGATCATTACCAGACTCGATGATCATGACAGTCAGTTCAAGGCTCAAGCTCTTCTTAATCAAGAACAGATAGCATCCGGAAAAGAATTGAGCAAGCCGTGAACAACATCTCGAGCATGCTAGCAGCTGGTCGACCATTTGGCCAACTTCCAAGCCAGACAGAGCCAATCCGAGAAAGGAGCAAGCCAAGATGGTAACCGCTCGAAAACTTCCAAACTTAATTGCTGATGCTTGTTCTGTCTTACGCAGGATCGCTGAAACTCCAGAGGAAGAGGAAGAACAGAAATCGGCGCCTAAGGAGGATGATCCTCCTCTTGCACCGTATGTCGTGAAGCCTCCTTTTCCTAGAGCATTGCTGCCAAATACAAGGATCGAGACTGGCATGAAGGGGAATAAAGAAGGATATCCTGACATTCGTATCAAGAAATTTGCCTCTCCATATCCAGCTAAGTGCTCTGATCCTGGTTCTTTTACTTTACCCTTGGTTATTAACGATGTTGAGATTGAGCGTTGTTTGGTTGATCTAGGAGCCTCTGTTAATGTTATGCCTATGAGCCTGTTTGAAAAATTGAACCTAGGAGAACTTGAACTGCCTAGTATGCAACTTGTCTTTGCTGATAGATCACTTAAAACTCCTAGAGGAGAAATAAAAGACGTTGTTACTAAATGTGGTCTGTTCACGTTCTTAGCTGACTATGTGATTATGGATACTAGTATAGATGATTCTACCATTCTCATAGGTCAACCTTTCATGGCTACTACTGGAATGAATATTAACGTTCCAAATGGTTCTTTGACTCTAAGGGTTGGTAAAGAAACGAAAACTTTCCGTCTTAAAGATGGCATGAAATATGACTCTAAGAATGAAGAACCTCATTGTCTGGTTGTTGAAACTGTGGAGTTGACTCCGGTCAACTCCGTTACTAATGCTTCTTCCAGTGTCTCTAGATCAGTTGTTGTTGCAGGTATTGAACAGGCTATTAAGAAGAAGCCAGAAATTTCTGTTCAGAAGCCGCCCAAGAAGAAGAAGGAACTGCAAGCCTCTTCTAAGCCACCGAGCACTAAACCTAGCAGACCTCGGGGAAAGAACAAAAAGACGAAGACCCAAATGGTCTGCAGACCAAAAGTTCCGCCGTCTTCCATCGAGCCAGCTGCACCACCAATTCGTTCCGAGAAATCGGCACCGGAACAAGTATGGAGGGAGAAGCCGAAAGCATCTCCTAGGGAAGTATTGACGATCACCGATCCTGGTGATAGCAAGCCGGAAATTAAAGTGAAGAAGAAGCCGACAGTCCTCATTCCTTCCATCGTAACACTTAAGAAGGATGACCTCTCCAGATAACTGTTCGGACCGTTCAAGTTCATCGATCATCTTCCTGATGGACGTACCAAGCTCTTGCACGCGAACGGGAAGAGATTCACGCTTACCGGAGAAGCCCCGAAGCTGTACTTCATGAACTCCAACGCGAGCGTTAAGGAGAATCTGAGTTGGGATGTCTCCTAACACCATCCAGGTATCGTCCAGCTCAAGGACGTTAATAAAAGAGCGCTTCGTGGGAGGCAACCCATGGCTGGAGTCTGTTTTTGTTTTGTGTCAACCTTAGTGTTTTAGAGTCGGTTTAGGGGAGCCAAAAGTGTCAGTTTGTTTGATTTATTATTTTTCGTGTGTAGTCTGTGTGTCGTAGTGTCAGTCGCAAGTTGATTGAGGTCGTTCCGATTTTTGTGGATTTAACTATGATTTTCTGAAGTTTGCCAGATTTGCGAAAATATTTTCACCCGAGCAGTTCAAAATTTTCGGCGAAATGCACCCCTATTTTCGGCGAAATAGCCTTTTGAATTTTCACTGAATTTCACTATTTCATATTTTCGGCCGAAAAACTCATTGTGTTTTCGGCGAAAATCCATTTGAAAACCGGCAGTGCATTTGAACGTTTATTTTTGGTGAAAACTCCCTATTATTTTCGCCGAAAATCCTTTTGAAAATCACCCAATCCTCCATTTAAAATCCGGTCTACCCTCTCTCTCTCCCCACTCTCCCATTTTCGAAAATTTCAAACCAAAAACCCCTCCCCTTTGTTTTTTGAAACCGCCTACCGCCACCCTTTTTAAACCACCGCCGCCACCGTTTGCCGCCGTCACCGACCGCCGCCGCTCAACTCCCCTTCCTTTTCCGATTCCGTTGAGCCCTAGAACGTTCGAATCGGAGCTCTACAACTCCAGTTCACCGAAACCCTTGTTTTCAGAGTTTTTCACCGATTTCTCCCAAACCGTTCGTTTTTAGCATCCATGGCTTCAAGGTAAGTTGTAGAACTTTTCAATACGAATCTTTTGACATAATGATTGCTGAATTTCGTCAGGGTTGACTTTCGGTTGACTTTTCGGTTTGCCTCGATTTGCGTGCCGACTGATTTCGTGTGAACTAGGTTAGCTGAACTTGTTGAACTGTTCTAGCATGCTTAGGGAGTATCGTGCTTAATTTCCATATCATTTGATCATGTGTTGTTGTGCATACGATTGATTCTTTGTTATGTTGACTTGTGAGAAATGTCGGTTTGACCATGAACTGTTTTTGATCGTTTGGCTGTCGTATGTGTTCATTCTCGTTTAGATTATCGTGTTTGCCATCTGAGATCATATTTTACCGTCGTTCTCCGCTGTTTGATAGTCTTGCCATGATTAGGGTTCATTATGCTATAATGTTGACTTTCTGAATGTCGGTTTGACTCTTTGAACTCTGATTGTGCTTATCCGATTCTGGCTGTTCCTAAGCATGTATTTTACTGTCTATGATTACCGGTTCCTCTGCTTTGCTTACCCCCACTCGGTTTTCCTCATTTCTTTGTGAAATTGAGTTTTTCTACTAAGTGTGGGGTAGGGTTTTAAGTTTGACTGATCTGGTATCATTCTAGTTTTAGGAACACCACTTATGAGCGCAGGACTAAGGCGCGACTTGATGCCGCCTCGACCTACAGAGCCCCCGCTCCCGTCACACCTGCCGTTCAGGGCCCTCCTCCAGCACTACCTCGCCGGGCTGGGTACCATCGCACTATCGCTCGTCTACCTGACTTCTACTTCGAGTGCTTCCAGAAGATCGAGCACATTCGGGGAGCTAAGGGACGCCCTCTTTCCATGGAGTCCCTGAACGAGCACGACGAGGAATACTACCGGAACGTGCATGACGCCCTAGCACCGGCCGGCCTCCTGGAGCTGACCACCATAGCTGCTGACTTTCCAGACATCGCCCTTCAAGAGTTCTGGGCGACCTTTGATCTGGATGAGCATAAGAGGAGGCAAGGCCAGAAGGTTGTTACCTTCTATCTGGGTGGAGTGTACAGGACGCTCACCTACGATGAGTTTGCTGCTCATCTAGGCATCCCCTACGAGCACTATCATGGACATCACCTCGGCTGGGGCGACGATGATGACGACGAGGAGTACCATGCACTCTGGAGCCACATGACTGGAGTGCCCGGTGATCGCCTCACGGGCCATGACTCAGTTAAGTCCCTCTCTCACCCTCTCTTTAAATTTATTCATATGGTTTGGCGTAGATCTCTTTTATATGTTCCAGATAAGGATCGCCACCATATCCTCAAGGAGGAGCTTATGCTTCTCCGAGCCATCCGAGAGAGCTACCCTCTTCACCCCGATTGGGTGCTTGCTCGCATCTTCCGCCAGAAGACCAAGAGGCGGAAGCTACCTCGTGTGTTCCTGGGAGGTAACTTCATAGGTCAGCTCATCATCTCCTTTGGCATCAGCCATGAATATGGCCCGAACATTCCACGACACCACGTTAGGACCGTTGGAGGAGACTTAGCGGTTGAGTATGACTTAGAGCTGGACCTCAGTCCCCAGGTGGCAGCAAACCCTCCTCCCCAGCATGTGGTCGAGTCGGAGGAAGAAGATGATGCTGAGCAGCAGCAGCCCCAGCCACCGCCAGAATTCCAAGACTATATACCCTCGCCACATCATCAGGCAGGGTATGCTCATCAGTCGCCGCCGCACATTCCCGATCCATACCAGGCGACTCACCCTCAGCACCGACCGCACCCAGCAGACATTGGTGAGTTGTATGAGCGACTGCAGGAGTGGCGCATCACCGACAACGCCACTCAAGAGGCGAGATGGACTATTATGCAGCAGCATATGCGCCGCGCCGACAGGCGGTATGAGGCACAGCTGGCGTGGCAACGTCAGCTCGGCGAGCACCTCCACTTTCCACCCCCGACACCCCTGACCAGCCATGATCAGGTGGTGTCCTTTTCCTTGTCCTTTCTTTTTATTTCTTCTTTCGGATTTCGGTCCAACTTTTTTCTGTGTGGATCCGGGAAACTTGTCCCGGTTTCCTTTTTATGTTTTATTTGTTTTTGTTTTGTAGGCAGTTGGGAGATTACCTTTGCTTCGCTTGGGTAGATTCCCTCCGCTTCGAGGACCCATGCTCATCCCCTACGCCAATCATCTCGGTCCAGGTTCTTCTACTTCACTCTGAACTCTAATTTTAGTCCTGTGAGGACACAGTCCGATTTAAGTGTGGGGTAGGATGCTAGAGAACCTTGTATGAACTTGATTTCCCTTGATTGTGTTTTCAGTGTGCCTCGTGATTCCATTCCAGTCTCTCTAGCATTAGAATGGCTCAGTTCTTGATTTTTGATGTTAAGTTGTTGTTCAAACCTTCATAATGATGCTTAGACTGCTTGACCTAGAACTTGAGAACCAACTTGTATACTTTGATGCTAAATTGCTTGGTCAGAACAGAATTTTTAAAATCACACTTGTAGTTTATAGCCTTGATTGCATGAAAATGACCGAATCTGACTAGCAAACCAACTGTGAGCTTTTGATCCATTGCACGTAACTTGCAATTTTAATTCTTTCTGAGTGGTTTTCTGTTTGCTTGAATGAGTTAGAATTTGCATGAGACCTACACGAGACCACACAATGACACGAGTTCTAGAAGGATAGGGGCACCTAGATTCAGCTACTTAGCCAGATAGCCAACCAAACGATAAATCCATTAGGTTTAGACCCTTGAGCTTGGCCTGTTCTTTCGGTTCGATAATACATTATAGCCATTTCCCATTTCTTTCATTCCCCATTGATCCCCAGTGGTTGTAGTTCTAGATTGACCTACCGGAAGTCGGTTTGTGGTAACTTGCCTATAGCCATTAAACAGGTGGTCTTAGCTAATATGTCCAGACGTGTAAATCCCTCTAGCAACTAAAAGAAAATTCGGCACAAAAGAAAAAAAATATAGAAAAAGAAGCAAATTTCAAAAAAAAAAGAATGAAGAAAAGAAAAATCAGAAAAGTTTCAAAGTTTCAAAGTTTCTAGATCAATAAAATGTTCTTCTCCCTACAAATGGAAGAACGAAGTCAAGAAAAGTTCAAAAGAGAAAAAAATCGTGTAAAGAAAAAGAATAAGTGCTAGGTTGCTTGAGGGTATCATAGGACGAGCGTTCATCATTCCACCCGTGTTTGGTTAGACGGTAGGAAGCCATAGATTAGATTCGAGGGAAGTTAGTCGAAAGCTACACCGCACAAAGCCATCATCATTCATTCCCATCATCCATCGCATCATAAACCCAAGTAGTGTAGAATTCATTACGGTCCTAGCAGGGAAGTCCTTCTTGACTAGATACTCGTGTTGTCATAGTGGTGGAGATGTGGTCGAAATGCAAACCTATGATAGAATTCGGTAACAGGAAATGATCGAGAGCAGAAACACGTCCTTAAACACAGAGAGTGAGAGTTCCCATTGTACTATATATATCCTGTGTGAGGAGTCTGGTCGGTTAGGTCAAATTCGTGGGTAATTGGTTGCTAATTACTTATCGTGTGCAGTTTATTAGTGAGACCAGGTAGTTTAGCTGATCTGTATGCATGTTAGGTTTCTTGTTCTAGGATCGATCTGTCTAATAATTCATTGTGTTTGATTGAGCTCCAATTTAATCGATCTTATCATTTGTGAACATGAGCGTTTCTATTCAGTTTGCTTGAGGACAAGCAAAAGCTTAAGTGTGGGGTATTTGATGACACTCGATTTGACATGATTATCAGCCTCATTTAAGCGAAATTTCTTTGCTTAAGACATGGTTTTTAGGGTAGAATAACGAATATTCAATCGATTGCCCTATCTCATGCCATTTGTGTTACCTTGGCCCGTTTCGGGTCTATTTGATGGTTTTCTAGTGTTTTTATGTTAGCACAGGTTTTTGCCATCGAATAAGTAACCAAGGACGTGTCTAAGGAGTTGGAATCTCGAAGGATTGCACCGGGATCAATCAAAGGAGTTAATCAAAGTTTAGAAAATTCCTGCCCGGTTTACAAAGGAATTTTCGCCGAAAATATCAGCACAAATCAACTGATGTCCGGCTGAAGGAGTTTTCGGCGAACCCGTTGAGATTTCGAACCAAAAAGAAAGTGTTTACATTCGAGTATTTTTCTAGTTTTTGGAGTAGTCAATCATAGAAGGCCCTTCGAATACGATCTACCCTAGTTTTTGTTAGCTTTGTTAGTTATTTGTGTGAATCGCCAACGACAGGTCCACCAAATTGATTCATAATCACATAGTCAGCTATTTCCCATTGAAAAACCACATCGTTAGAATTGATGTTGTTTCTATAATCCTAGTATAGTGGTAAGTATTCCCGCCTGTCACGCGGGTGACCCGGGTTCGTTCCCCGGCAACGGCGCAAATTTGATGCTGCAGTTTTAGCGGTATCAAATAACTAACCTACCGAAGTAGACTAGATCGTATACCACAGGGTTTCTACTAATCGACTACTCAAAGAAGCTGGCAAATTACTCAGGTTTAAACACTTAGTGCGTGGTGTGAGTTCCACGACTTCTAATCTAATAAAGCAGGAAAATAAAAGACAGAAAAGTAAAAGGTTGACTAACGAGAAGATAGACGAACTTAGATTTCGAATCCCTTAGATCACCAGAGCATTGGCAATCAACAGATCAGCGGTTTTCAATTCTAATTCAATCGGTTTCTATACACCACCATAACTCCTTACCCTTAGGTTTAAGACTGGCGAACGTTCGCTCTATCCGATCTAACTACCAAGATTAACTACCCGCCCGGGTACGGTCGCCTCTCGCAACGACTTAATTAACTGGTGCAATTACTAACGATTTATGAGTTACTCTTGCAGTGGATTAACCCTAACCGGTTCCTACGAAAGGCACACTCCAATTATAAGGTTAACTGGTTGAATTGATGTTTTAAAGAGAGGCGAGCGTTCGCTTCTATCCTCAACTTAACAAGAATCTAACCTAACTGATTGAACTTCGAATCTAATTACCGCCAATCCATGACCGCTTTAAAGCCCTGGGTCACTTAGGGTTCATCTAATCTAAGCTCTACAAGTTCAGCTACTCATATCAGAAACAAGAGAATCAAAGGCAACAATGAAGATCATCATACAGAGGAAGAACAGATAAGAACTGAAAAACCTAATTCTGACGACTCCCGCGAAGCTTCAATCTCCTGGATCTTCAACTTTAAGCTCCGAGTTCTCCGAAGTGAAGGATGGCGTCACGATCTCTCCACGGATCTTCGAACTCTCTAAACTCTATCTATCGACCCTAGAGTCGGCTGACTCTCAAAAGTCTGATTTTTGAAAATATGAATAATGAATTGATTCCTCCCCTTTGGTTGTCGGCTACTTCTATTTAAATAGGTACGCTTAGGGTTTCCAATACAGCGCCGGATTTGGAAGATATTTTCGGCGAAAATATAAATAATTTTCGCCGAAAACTTTAGTTAAAATCCCTGTTTGATTTCTTCTATGATTTTCGGCGAGAACTTAAGGAAGTTTTCGCCGAAAACTTCAGTGTAAATCAGCTGATGTTGCCTGTGAGTTTCTGAAGGTAATTTTCGCCGAAAATATCATAGTCTTTTCGGCGAAAACATTGTGCTGGGCAGTTGGATCTTCGGTTCTGACTCTGGTTTGATTTCTGGTTCGATTCCGGTTCACTCCTTGAGGTCTTGAACACGTCCGTGGCTACATAAATGATGGCAAAAACCTGTGCTTTCACAAGAACACTAGAAAACCATCAAATAGACCCAAAAAGGGCCAAAGTAACCAAATCGGTAGAAAATAGGGAGTTGAGTGAATATTCACTATTTTACCCCTAAAACCACGTTTCAAGCAAGGAAATGTCGCTTAAATGAGGCTGATAATCACGTCAAATCGAGTGTCAGGCGGAAAGGTCAGTGGATTCTTCTTCTATTTTCGGCGAAAACCAAAGGGTATTTTCGCCGAAAATATATGTGTAAATGGGGCAGGAATTCGTTTGCCTTGAGTGATGTCTCCGGTAGATTTATGTGTGATTCTTCGGGGTTCCAACGTCTAAGACACGTCCTTGGTTACTTATTCGATGGCAAAAACCTGTGCTAACATAAAAACACTAGAAAACCATCAAATAGACGCGAAACGGGCCAAGGTAACACAAATGGCACGAGATAGGGCAATCGATTGAATATTCATTATTCTACCCTAAAAACCGTGTCTTAAGCAATGAAATGTCGCTCAAATGAGGCTGATAATCACGTCAATTCGAGTGTCATCAAAATACCCCACACTTAAGCTTTTGCTTGTCCTCAAGCAAACTGAATTAGAACACACTCAAATCACTAATGACACGAGATTAAATTGAGATTCAGTTCTAACAATTTGGTTTAGATTGTTCCACGTAGAAAAGGTGACCTACACATGCAAGAACATCGGCCAAACAAGTTTCGATCTCACTGTTTTCTGCACACTTCAGGTAGTTGTTTTAACAAAGCACGTTTCTTGGCAAAACAAATGAATCATAATTAACCGACTGCAATAACACTCGTTCTAATCAAAACAACCTTAAGCTCTAGCCATGATGTGGACGCGGAGGAAGGAAAAGTGACGTGACTATCGACTCGACTTCATCCGCTTCTAGATCTGTACGTTACATGTTCTAGCCAGGACTGATTTAAGCATCAATTCTCCTCTCTCTTTTTTTTCACGATTCAAACTTCCTCAAATTATTTACTCCATACTAGTGCTCGATACCAAACACTTCACTTAGGTGTTGGACCTGCCTAGCTCACAGTATTTGTGCCTTTGCTAGTGCTCAACCCGAACACTTCACTTAGGTGTCGGGCTTGCCTAGCTTTATTTTCAGCACTTTAAAGAACTTAACATTGATTCGATTAACTCAATTACTTGATTTAACCATTTAGCCACTTAATCCTAGCTAGTTATAACTTTTTACACAAGATTTCGAATTGGAATTCCGTCTAATCTCAAGCCACAATCACAGGTGATCAAATATGGGGTGAAAACATGGAAGAAGCTAGCATTTATCATCTTAGAACGGTGTTAACAAGCTTTATGATTAACAAGCAAAACTGTTTCATTGATTCAAATGTCAACTACAAGAGTGATGTATGATCTGTTCTGACCTAGACTCATTTTATCTCAGTTCCAACACGTTGGTTACAGGTTCTAAGTGGAACAGTCTAGACGTCATTGTTCAAAATTGAAGTCAATTTAAGAATAGAAGTCAAGAATTGAGCAGTTCTATGCTAGAGTGACAGGACAGGAATCACGAGGCACACAAAGATAAAGGCAATCATGATCATGCATGGTTTTCTAACATCCCACCCCACACTTAGACTGTTCTGTGTCCTCACAGGACCAAACTAAAGTAGAGAGAAACTAGGAACCTGAAAGGTGAAGGGCGGTGTAGTGGATGAACGCGGAGAGGCCGGGGCGGAGTAGCTACTCAAAATCCTACAAAACACAAACAACAAAAAGAACAAAAGGATACCGGGACAAGTGCCCGGATCCGCACAGAATAAAAGTGGATCGAGATCCGAAAAGAAGAAAGAAAAGAAAAAGAAAGGAAAGGATAGAAACAACCTGATCACTGTTCCGAGGGTGGGGGTGGAGGCGGTGTCGGGAGAGGTGAAATGCCAAGCCGCTGCTCTAGCTGCTGTCGCCATGCAGTATCATCCGTGTGTCGGGTGGGGTGGTTTGCCATGAATTGCTGGAGAATGGACCAACGCTCGTTCTGAGTCTCCTCATGTGCTACTTTGTCCTTCTGCCATTGAAACGAACCAGCCGAGTAGTCTAGCTGCCACTTCTCAATACGCGCTAGCCTCTCATTCATCTCCACGGTGAGTTGCGCTCGCGACGGCGGGCGTTCAACAGGCTGGGGAATGCGGTGAGGGAGTGATTTGCAATGCTCAAAATCCAAAGAAAGGTCGATGCCCATGCTATGGCGAGGTCGGCACCTATGGGCTCAATCGGGACACTAGGAATATTGGGGCCCCATTTGTCACCGAGCTGGAGATTGTCGATCAGAATTGAGATGAAAGGCCCCCCTGGAAGCTTAGAAGGAAGCTTCTTGGTGGTAGTGCGCTTGTGAAAGAATCGTGCAAGCCACCATCCGGGATGCAAGTTGGAATCCTCCTCTAAAGCACGGAATAAGACGAGCTCCTCCAAAGAAACATGGTGACGGCTCGACTTGCTGCAATAACACAGAGATTGCACCCAAACATAATGCAAGAATTTAAGAATAGGGTGAAAGATGTCACCGACCGTGGGGTTGACGATAGGTGAGATCTCATCTTCGCAGCAGGCCCATCTCCACACGTCCGGGTAAGGAGCACTCGTGATGGAGTATGTGTCCTTGAAGCCAGCGGATGTTGTAGTGAGGTCGGCCGAACTCGAGAATGGACTTCTCGTGGAGGACACCACCGAGGCGGAAGGATACGAATTTCTGCTCACGTATAGGCTTCGGGGTGAGGCGCCGGAACGAACTCCAGAACTCATGAAGAGCGACAAGCAGGTAGGGGGAACCATGAGCGGTCAGCACTCGTAAACCAGCTTTATGAAGGGCGGTGTCAATGGTGGAGTGCCAAGCCGGATTGTGCGCCTTGAGACTGTCTAGAGAAAGAACTGCCACTTTAGCTGGAGGAATGTCTTTGATCTTCTGAAAGATCTCTAGTTGGTGCGGCTCCATAGCTGCAATGAAAGGATGTAGGGCCCCATTGGCAGGTGCAGGGATAGATGAGATAGGAGTCACAGGGGTTGGTGCATCCTCGGGATTATGGCTACTGCCCTCGCTGTTTGTGCAGCTGGTGCGGGTCGTCGGGAGGGTGGTGTCCTGTTCTGGCGAGTTGAGGATCGCTGCGCTCTATCTGCACTGGTAGTCTTAAAACGTTTGGGAGCCCTGTAAAATACAACTCAGGAGAAACCCAGCATCAGAAGACAAGACTTCTACCCCACACTTAGGTTGACAAGCGGGGGTAAGCCAATAAAATCGAGAGAACATCGAATCGAGATATAGCAGGAGAGAGCTGTCAATCAATTAATTAGGCATGAGGAATGGAATGATTCATGAACACGAACGCACAGACAACAAGTTACAAGCGAAAAAGGTCACAAGGGAATGCCAAAACCTAGCCAATTGACACCGACAAAGCAATCATGAAAAATCGAGGGAGAACCAAAATCGAGGGAGAATCATGAAAAAAACAGAGTCAAAATATTTTCAAAAGTCCCCTAAACCGTCTTTGTTCGACTTTTATTATGTGTGGATCCGGGACACTCGTCCCGGTATCCTTTTGATCTTTTTGTTGTTTTTGTTTTTGTAGGAACTTGAGTAGCTACTCCGCTCCACTCCAGAATCTCCGTGTTCATCCCCTACACCGACCATCTCATCACAGGTTCTTCGTATCTCTCTACTCTAGATTAGTTCTGTGAGGACACATAACTGTTTAAGTGTTGGGTAGGAGTCTAGGATTATGCATGATCTTGCTTGCTATCTATGATTCTGCGGTTCAAATTTGAAATTTCTCTAGCATAGAATTGCTCAATTCTTGACTTTTGATGTTAAATTGACTTCAATTTTGATCAATGACGTCTAGACTGTTCCACTTAGAACCTGTAACCAACGTGTCGGCACTGATATTAAATGAGTCTAGGTCAGAACAGATCATAAATCACTCTCGTAGTTGAACTTGAATTAATTGAATTGATTGACTTGTTAATAACAAAGCTCGATAACACCATTCTAAGATGATAAATGCTAGCTTCTCCCATGTTTTTCACTCCATATTTGTTCACCTGTGATTGTGGCTTGAGATTAGGCGGAAATCCAATTCGAAATCTTGTGTAAAAGTTATAACTAGCTAGGATCAAGTGGCTAAATGGTTAAATCAAGTAAATTGAGTTGTTCGAATTAATTGCTAAATTCTTTAAAGTGCTCAAAATAAAGCTAGGCAAGCCCGACACCTAAGTGAAGTGCTCGGGTTGAGCACTAGCAAAGGCACAAATACTGTGAGCTAGGCAGGTCCAACACCTAAGTGAAGTGTTTGGTATCGAGCACTAGTATGCAGTAAATAAATTAAAGAAAGTTTGAATCTTGAAACAAATTGTTGTTTAAATCGGTCCTAGCTAGAACATGTAACGTGCAGATCTAGAAAAGGATGAAGTCGAGTCAATAGCCACATCATGGCTAGAGCTTAAAGTCTTTTTGATTAGAATTGGTGTTATCGTAGTCGGTTAATCATAATTAATTGTTTTGCCAAGAAACGAGCTTCGTTTAAACTACTACTTGAAGTGTGCAGAAAACAGTGAGATCGAAAACTTGTTTGGTTGATGTTCTTGCATGTGTAGGTCATTTGCAGAAAACAGTTAGAATTGAATCTCGGTTTAATCTCGTGTCATTTGTGAATTCGAGTGTGTTCTAGTTCAGTTTGCTTGAGGACAAGCAAAAGCTTAAGTGTGGGGTATTGATGACACTCGATTTGACGTGATTATCAGCCTCATTTAAGCGACATTTCCTTGCTTGAAACGTGGTTTTAGGGGTAAAATAGCGAATATTCACTCAACTACCCTATTTCCTACCGATTTGGTTACTTTGGCCCTTTTTGGGTCTATTTGATGGTTTTCTAGTGTTTTTGTGAAAGCACAGGTTTTTGCCATCATTTATGTAGCCACGGACGTGTTCAAGACCTCAAGGAGTGAACCGGAATCGAACCAAAAATCAAACCAGAGTCAGAACCGAAGATCCAACTGCCCAGCACAATGTTTTCACCGAAAAGACTATGAGGTGTTCGGTGAAAATTACCTTCAGAAACTCACAGGCAACGTCAGCTGATTTACACTGAAGTTTTCGGCGAAAACTACTTTGAGTTCTCGCCGAAAATCATAGAAGAAATCAAACAGGGGATTTTAACTAAAGTTTTTGGCGAAAATTATTTGATATTTTCGCCGAAAATATCTTCCAAATCCGGCGCTGTATTGGAAACCCTAAGCGTACCTATTTAAAGAGAAGTAGCTGGCAGCCAAAAAATAAAGGAATCAATCATTATTCATATTTTCACAAATCAGACTTTTGAGAGTCAGCCGACTCTAGGGTCGATAGATAGAGTTTAGAGAGTCCGAAGATTTGTGGATAGATCGTAACGCCATCCTTCCGCCTCGGAGAGCTCGGAGCTTAAAGTTGAAGATCCAGGAGATCGAAGCTTCGCCGGAGTCGTCAGAATTAGGTTTTTCAGTTCTTATCTGTTCTTCCTCTGTATGATGATTTCTTTTGTTGCTTTTGATTCTGCTGTCATCGTAATGAGTAACTGAACTCGTAGAGCTTAGATTCGATGAACCCTAAGTGACCCAGGGCTTTAAAGCAGTCACGGATCGGCGGTAATTAGATTTGAAATTCAATCAGTTTCTCTTTGCATGGTTGTTTTGTTCTTGATTGTTTATGTTTCTTTTCTGGTTGGTCACCTAGATTAGGTTTTTGCAAGCTAGGGTTAGTCGCTAGACGGTTCCCTGCTTTGGCGCTTAAACTTGTCTTCCTTGATCACCTAGTTTAGATTCTTGTTAAGTTGAGGATAGAAGCGAACGCTCGCCTCTCTTTAAAACATCAATTCAACCAGTTAACCTTATAATTGGAGTGTGCCTTTCGTAGGAACTGATTAGGGTTAATCCGCTTCAAGAGTAACTCATAAATCATTAGTAATTGCACCAGTTAATTAAGTCATTGCGAGAGGCGACCGTACTCGGGCGGCTAGTTAATCTTGGTAGTTAGATCGGATAGAGCGAACGTTCGCCAGTCTTAAACCTAAGGGTAAGGAGTTATGGTGGTGTATAGAAACCGATTGAATTAGAATTGAAAACCGCTGGTCTTGTGATTGTCGTTGCCTTGGTGATCTAAGGGGGATTCGAAGTCTAAGCTCGTCTATCTTCCTGTTAGTCAACCGTTTTAATCTTTTTGTCTTTTATTTTCCTTTGCTTATTAGTTTAGAAGTCGTGGAACTCACACCATGCACTAAGTGTTCAAATCTGAGTAATTTGCCAGCTTCTTTGAGTAGTCGATTAGTAGAAACCTGTGGAATACGATCTAGTCTACTTCGGTAGGTTAGTTATTTGATACCGCTAAAACTGCATCATCAAATTAGGAGTCTAGGATTATGCATGATCTTGCTTGCTATCTATGATTCTGTGGTTCAAATTTGAAAATTCTCTAGCATAGAATTGCTCAATTCTTGACTTTTGATGTTAAATTGACTTCAATTTTGAACGATGACGTCTAGACTATTCCACTTAGAACCTGTAACCAATGTGTCGGAACTGATATTAAATGAGTCTAGGTCAGAACAGATCACAAATCACTCTTGTAGTTGAAATTTGAATCAATTAAACTATTTTGCTTATTAATAACAAAGCTTGATAACACCATTCTAAGATGATAAATGCTAGCTTCTCCCATGTTTTTCACTCCATATTTGTTCACCTGTGATTGTGGCTTGAGATTAGACGGAAATCCAATTCGAAATCTTGTGTAAAAAGTTATAACTAGCTAAGATTAAATGGCTAAATGGTTAAATCAAGTAATTGAGTTGTTCAAGTTAATGTTAAGTTCTTTAAAGTGCTGAAAATAAAGCTAGGCAAGCCCGACACCTAAGTGAAGTGTTCGGGTTGAGCACTAGCATAAGCACAAATACTGTGAGCTAGGCAGGTCCAACACCTAAGTGAAGTGTTTGGTATCGAGCACTAGTATGCAGTAAATAAATTAAATGGAAGAAGTCAAAACTTGAAATAAATTGTTGTTTAAATCGGTCCTAGCTAGAACATGTAACGTACAGATCTAGAAATGGACAAAGTCGAGTCGATAGCCACGTCACTTTTCCTACCTCCGCACCCACATCATGGCTAGAGCTTAAAGTCTTTTTGATTAGAATTGGTGTTATCGTAGTCGGTTAATTATAATTAATTATTTTCCCAAGAAACGTGCTTTGTTAAAACTACTACTTGAAGTGTGCAGAGATTAGTGAGATCAAAAATTTATTTGGCTGATGTTCTTGCATGTGTAGGTCACGCTTTCTAAGTGGAACAGTCTAAACCAAATCGTTAGAATTGAATCTCAGTTTAATCTCATGTCATTTGTGAATTTGTGTGTGTTCTAGTTCAGTTTGCTTGAGGACAAGCAAAAGCTTAAGTGTGGAGTATTTTGATGACACTCGATTTGACGTGATTATCCGCCTCATTTAAGCGACATTTCATACCCTTTGATGCCATTTTGATGAGTATTTGGTGCATTTAACGTAACTTTGTGATTATCGGCTCCTAGTGCATACATTGTCCATTTATTGGCTATTTGTATCCTTTTTGTGAGCTTTTATGTTGAGCCTCCAGGTTACCACATTATAGAGGACTCTCTCACGAGTCCAGCGCTTTAAACGGGGACCAAATCGGAGTTCAAACGGAGCGGGAATCATCGAAAAAAGTTGGAGCTGGTTTTTAATTAATATTTTCGGCGAAAATTCTTTCCTATTTTCGGCGAAAATTCCTTTGAAAATCCGGGCAGAAACCCTAATTTTCAGCCTTTTCCAACTTGTAAAGGGTTTCTGGGGGTATATATAGTCTTTTTGAAGCCAGATTAGATACACACGAATTTTGGCTGATTAGCCACGACCTTAGGGTCGATAGATAGAGTTTAGAGAGTTCGAAGATCCGTGGAGAGATCGTGACGCCATCCTCCCACCTCAGAGAGCTCGGAGCTTAAAGTTCAAGATCCAGGAGATTGAAGCTTCGCGGGAGTCGTCAGAATTAGGTTTCAGTTCTTATCTGTTCTTCCTCTGTATGATGATCTTCTTTGTTACCTTTGATTCTTCTATTATCGTTATGAGTAGCTAAACTTGTAGAGCTTAGATTAGATAAACCCTAAGTGACCCAAGGCTTTAAAGCGGTCACGGATTGGCGGTAATTAGATTCGAAGTTCAATCAGTTTCTCTTTGCATGGTTGTTTTGTTCTTGATTGTTCTCGGTGTTTCTTGTCTGGTTTGGCCACCTAGATTAGATTCTTGTTAAGCTAAGGATAGAAGCGAACGCTCGCCTTACTTTAAAAACCAAATCGAACAATCAACCTTATAATTGGAGTGTGCCTTTCGTAGGAACCGATTAGGGTTGATCCATTGCAAGAGTAACTCATTAATCGTTAGTAATTGCACTAGTTAATTAAGTCGTTGCGAGAGGCGACCGTACCCGGGCGGCTAATTAATCGTGGTAGCTAGATCGGATAGAGCGAACGTTCGCCAGTCTTAAACCTAAGGGTCAAGAGTTATGGTGGTGTTTGTGAACTGAATGAACTAGAATCGAAAATTGCTGGTCTGTTGACTGTTGTTGCTCTGGTAATCTAAGGGGGATTCGAAGTCTAAGTTTATCTGTCATCTTTTTAGTTAATCGATCTTCAATCTTTCTTCGCTTATATTTCATTTCAATTTTTCCCTACATTTTAGTATAGAAGACGTGGAACTCACACCACGCACAACGTGTTTAACCTTGAATTATTTTGCCAACACCTTTGAGTAAGGAAGTAGAGGAAACCCCTGGAATACGATCTACCCTAGCTTCACAGCTTGGTAGTTATTTGATCGACCGCTATTCTGCAGCTTATCAAATTGGCGTCGTTGCCGGGGAAAATTAGTTGGTGGTGTGTAGCTTCTGGCTCTTCTTCGAAATGTTCTTGACCATCTTCTCCCTTCAATTGCACTAGTCGCTTGAGCGCGGCGTTCAATGCATCAAATGATTGACTCCTCAATTTGGTGAACCTGTGGTTGGCGATTCACACAAATAACTAACAAAGCTAACAAAAGCTAGGGTAGATCGTATTCCAAGGGCCTTCTATGATTGACTACTCCAAAAACTAGCAAAATACTCGAATGTAAACACTTCGTGCGTGGTGTGAGTTCCACGACTTCTAACTCTAAGAAATGCGGAGAAAATTAAAAATTAAACTAAAGCAGATTGGAAATTAGGGTTTGAAAACAAAGATGACTGATGTGACTTTATTTGGTGCATTTTAAGCCTTCGATTAGCCTATGAAATGCCCTTGTTTGATCCTTAAATGCCATGTTTAATGTGTTTTTATCGAAGTTTTGTGCTAAGTGCTATTCTGTTGCCCGGTTGCCACTTTGAGGCCAATTCCATGTCTATTGGAGGTGTTTTCTTTGTATTTTCAGGTCTTGGAATTGTAGTACTGGTGACAAGGAGCACGTAGGATCAAACGGGAGGTCAATCGGAGCTAGGACGGAGGAGATATGGACGTTGCAAGATCGAAGAAAATGCACTTTAAGCTGAAGGAATTTTCGGCGAAAATGTCATAGCATTTTCGCCGAAGAGGAATTTTTCGGCGAGGTTGTCAAGTCTTCGGTCCGAAAACTCTAAATAGGCGGCGGACGTTTGATCATTGAAGTTATTTTCGGCGAAAATTATGCAATGTTTTCGCCGAAAATCTGTGAAGAGATGGCAAGCCGGACGGTGTTTACAAAGGCAGTTTCGGCGAAAATCTCACATTATTTTCGCCGAAAATTATGGTGTTGTCCGGTGCACTATATAAAGAGGAAGGAGGCGAATTATAAAGGGGAGCTCAATTCTAATTTTTACAATTGCCGATCAATTCTTCTTTCCTCTCAACTTATCCAACACATTCTCCTCATTAACCAATCCTTCATCAATCCTAGAGCAAGGTGCAAATTGGAGTAAGGAGCTTGGATTGAAGCCCACAACCTTGGGGAGAGGAGCTTGCAAGAAGAGGATTGTCATGGAACCCTTGGTGACCATCTCTCTTTCTTTCTCTTGTGTACCCTTGGCCATGTGTGGCTGATTTCCTAGGTTTTCTTGGATTGATAGATGGTTGTGCTAGGATAGATGTTAATTGTATAAACTTGCCATGATTGATCTTGGATTGTAAGAAGATGGTCTCTATGACTTGTTGTTAATTCCATTGATGGCTATGGCTTGATTGGTCTATTATTTGTAATGTAATGCATGAGAGTGCTTGGATTACATGGATTGTAGGTCTAGGGATTGAAGGGAGTGTGTTCTAAGAGATTAGATCTCCTCAATTCAACCATAGTTGCATGATTTCTCACTTGTGCATTTTATCGAACACTTGGTGTGCATTAGGTTTTTCATTCAATTGAACTTTGATTAGTCTTTTGATGATTCTCTTAGTGTTAGGACATTGACATGAGAGTGTGGTGTCTAGCCTAGTGGTCATAGAGTCATAGGAGAGGGTTTTGTAGCTCGGCATTTCATCAAACACCTTTAATGCATCCTTAGTCACTTAGCTTGAGAGCGAGAGCCTAGGTTGAGTGGTTATAGGATAGGGATTTGGTGCGACGAGAGTGCATTGAGTCTATAGAAGGGATTTGCATGGTCATTCGATTGCATCCTAGATCATGTTTGGCTTGTTTGTGCATTTATACCTCTTGAGCATGATGAACCTATCTTTCCAAGTTAACCTCCTTTGCCTTTGATTTGCACCCTTTTGATTTTCTTGTTTGTTTAGTTTCTTTTATGTTTTCAATTGTTCTTATTTCAAACTAAAACCAATTTTAAATGAATAGACCGTCCATGAACCATGTGAGTAGTTGCTATTGAGAGAGCCCTCGTGGAATACGACCTTGTATGTTGTGAGGTTAAATCTCGCGCATCAAGTTTTTGGCGCCGTTGCCGGGGACTTTCTCAATCCTTTGAAAGCATCTAGTAGTGGACCGTTCTATTCACTTTCTTCCGTTTTAGTTTGCTTCTTTGTTATTTGTTTTTGTTATTTGTTTTTGTGGTTTTGTTATCCCGCATTGTTGTACTACTTGGTTGTGTTTGTTGTGCGTGTTTGTAGGTCCCTTATCCACCTATCTAGTTCATGGGAGCAAGGTTGCAAGTAAGATGAATTCGTGGAATGGAGGTAATGGTTATGGACCCTATCAAGGGTGGAATCCATCTCCTAACCCATTTTATGGTCATCCTACTCCATCCAACTACCACCAAGGAACTTATGAGGGAGATAGCCAATGGCGGGATCAAGAACAACAAGCTTCAACACCCATGTGGAATGAACAATGTCCCTATCCATCTCCACCCTACCATCAAGTCTATCAAGAGGATTTCACAAGTCATGAACAACATTTTCCACCGCCTTCTATGTTAGAGGAGCTCTTGAAAATGGTAAAGGAAAGTGAGCGTCCTCGAGAGGAGATTGTAAGCTATGAGGAATCTCCTCCACCTTTGCCCATGCTTGAGGAAGTTTTGAAGATTGCGGAAGATAATACATATCAACTTAATCGCATAGCTCAAAGCATGGCGCACATCAATGGGATGCTTGAAAATGATCATCAACCCCATAAGGTGGAGCAACACTCTCCCTCTCCATCCGTGCTAGATGAGTTCTTGAAGATTGCGGACGACAACGCGGCTCGGCTCAATCACCTAGCTCAAAGTATGAATCTCGTCATGGAAGCACTAGAGAATGAGAATCAGCCCAAGAAGGTGGAGTACGCTTATGATGATGAAGATGACACTTGTGAATCCGAAGAGCTTGACACGGAAGAAGATGTGGTAGTGGAGGCGATTGAGGAACATGTTCTTCCCAAGGACACACCAAGTAACGATGATGTGGGGATAGAAGAACCAAGGAGACTTGAGGATGATGACCCTTTAGAAGAGGTGAGAGATGATTTGGAGACGCTTCAAGAAGAGGTGGCACCGAGAGTGGAGCACGAAAGTGAACAACACCACTCTACTGTGGTCCCACCAAAGATTGTGAGTACTCTTCAATCTTCTTGCTTGATCATGAAGTACTTGTGTCAAGAGACGGACACAAGCTTCATAACCTTCCCTAAGGTGATAATGGAAGAGGAGTCACCCATGTTTGAACCGGAAGACTCTTCGAGTGGCATCACCAACTTGGAGAAATGGATCTCAATGGAGGCTCCCTACCATACTTTCTTCCTCAAGCTTCGACACTCAAAGGTAGCAAGCCACCCCAAGGTCTCAAGTGCTATACAAGCATCAATGTGCATTGGCTAGTCTACCATTCCTCCAAGATGCTACTTGGAGCTCAACTTTCATCATGGAAGAAGCTACTTGACATCAAGGAGGTACTAAGTTGGACACCATAACACAGGTATCGTCGAGCTTAAGACGGTAACCAAGCACTTCTTGGGAGGCACCCCATGTTATCTTTACTTTTATTGCTCTTGTTTGCTCTTTTTAGTTTTTGTGTTGTTTTAGCTTTTTGAATAAGGTTTGGCAAGCATTTTGGATCACTCTTCACCAAGGATCATCATGGAACTTTTTCACCTCTATTACGTCCTATGCTCCTCTCTACCAATGCGGTAACTTCGTTCCACCTTACCCTCTCTCTCTTGATCATTGAGGACAATGCTCATGTTAGTCGTAGGGGAGTTTGAGGTTTGGTGTGATTATTTGTCGGTAGAAGTCTAAGGCTATGCTTTGATGAGTTGCATGATCTTAATTGAATGTCGAATTCCTCTATTGTAGAATCATTCGGTTCTTGACTTTTGGTGTTTGATTGACTTCAAGCTTTCACAATGACGTTTAGACTGTCCTACTTAGAACCTATAACCAGCATGCTAGCACAAATATCAAATGAGTCTAGGCCAGAACATAGATTTTATCGCTCTTGTATGTTGGTTGATTGGTTTGATATGTGTTTTTGTACCACTCGATAACACCGGTCTAAGATGATGAAGGTAATCAGAATTTTCACCATATTTCATGTTTTTCATCACCTTTTTGGTCCCTCGTGATTGTGGCTTGAGATTAGACGGAATCCAATTCGAAATCTTGTGTGGAAGTTGTAAAGGGCTAAGGATCAAGTGGCCAATGTCAAAAGAAAATGTTCAAAAGAAAAGAAAAGCTAAGCTAGGCAAGCTCGGCACCTAAGTGAAGTGTCGGGTTGAGCACTAGCAAAGGCAAAAGCTGTGAGCTAGGCAGGTTCAACACCTAAGTGAAGTGTTGGATCGAGCACTAGTATGCAGTAGGAAAAAAAAAAGAGAAGAAAAAAAAATGAAAATGGAAAGAAAAAAAAAAGAATTCTCAAATGTAGCCCTTGATCCTACGCCCGAGTTTGTTAAGTGCGGATTTAGAAGCGGATGAAGTCGAGTCGATAGCCACATCACGATCACTCACCACTTTCAAAAATTCTCCTTTTCCCCCGCCTTATCCGTCCCTTTCCTGAGTTCAAGTCCTTTTGATTAGAGTTGGTGTTGTCGTGGTCGGTTTTTCTGTATCCCAATTAACCACTACTTGAAGTGTGCAGTTATTAGTGAGGTCTAGACTTGTTTGGTTGTCGTTCTTGCATGTGTAGGTTAAGTTTGTTCGTGGAACAGTTTAAGCCGAATTGTTATTGCTTGAATCTCAATGGACCGATCTTGTCATTTGTGAGCTTGGATGTTTTCTAGTTTATTTGCTTGAGGACAAGCAAAGCTTAGTCGTAGGGAAATTTGATGTGACTTTATTTGGTGCATTTTAAGCCTTCGATTAGCCTATGAAATGCCCTTGTTTGATCCTTAAATGCCATGCTTAATGTGTTTTTATCGAAGTTTTGTGCTAAGTGCTATTCTGTTGCCCGGTTGCCACTTTGAGACCAATTCCATGTCTATTGGAGGTGTTTTCTTTGTATTTTCAGGTCTTGGAATTGTAGTACTGGTGACAAGGAGCACGTAGGATCAAACGGGAGGTCAATCGGAGCTAGGACGGAGGAGATATGGACGTTGCAAGATCGAAGAAAATGCACTTTAAGCTGAAGGAATTTTCGGCGAAAATGTCATAGCATTTTCGCCGAAGAGGAATTTTTCGGCGAGGTTGTCAAGTCTTCGGTCCGAAAACTCTAAACAGGCGGCGGACGTTTGATCATTGAAGTTATTTTCGGTGAAAATTATGCAATGTTTTCGCCGAAAATCTGTGAAGAGATGGCAAGCCGGACGGTGTTTACAAAGGCAGTTTCGGCGAAAATCTCACATTATTTTCGCCGAAAATTATGGTGTTGTCCGGTGCACTATATAAAGAGGAAGGAGGCGAATTAAAAAGGGGAGCTCAATTCTAATTTTTACAATTGCCGATCAATTCTTCTTTCCTCTCAACTTCTCCAACACATTCTCCTCATTAACCAATCCTTCATCAATCCTAGAGCAAGGTGCAAATTGGAGTAAGGAGCTTGGATTGAAGCCCACAACCTTGGGGAGAGGAGCTTGCAAGAAGAGGATTGTCATGGAACCCTTGGTGACCATCTCTCTTTCTTTCTCTTGTGTACCCTTGGCCATGTGTGGCTGATTTCCTAGGTTTTCTTGGATTGATAGATGGTTGTGCTAGGATAGAGGTTAATTGTATAAACTTGCCATGATTGATCTTGGATTGTAAGAAGATGGTCTCTATGACTTGTTGTTAATTCCATTGATGGCTATGGCTTGATTGGTCTATTATTTGTAATGTAATGCATGAGAGTGCTTGGATTACATGGATTGTAGGTCTAGGGATTGAAGGGAGTGTGTTCTAAGAGATTAGATCTCCTCAATTCAACCATAGTTGCATGATTTCTCACTTGTGCATTTTATCGAACACTTGGTGTGCATTAGGTTTTTCATTCAATTGAACTTTGATTAGTCTTTTGATGATTCTCTTAGTGTTAGGACATTGACATGAGAGTGTGGTGTCTAGCCTAGTGGTCATAGAGTCATAGGAGAGGGTTTTGTAGCTCGGCATTTCATCAAACACCTTTAATGCATCCTTAGTCACTTAGCTTGAGAGCGAGAGCCTAGGTTGAGTGGTTATAGGATAGGGATTTGGTGCGACGAGAGTGCATTGAGTCTATAGAAGGGATTTGCATGGTCATTCGATTGCATCCTAGATCATGTTTGGCTTGTTTGTGCATTTATACCTCTTGAGCATGATGAACCTATCTTTCCAAGTTAACCTCCTTTGCCTTTGATTTGCACCCTTTTGATTTTCTTGTTTGTTTAGTTTCTTTTATGTTTTCAATTGTTCTTATTTCAAACTAAAACCAATTTTAAATGAATAGACCGTCCATGAACCATGTGAGTAGTTGCTATTGAGAGAGCCCTCGTGGAATACGACCTTGTATGTTGTGAGGTTAAATCTCGCGCATCAAGTTTCTGGCGCCGTTGCCGGGGACTTTCTCAATCCTTTGAAAGCATCTAGTAGTGGACCATTCTATTCACTTCCTTCCGTTTTAGTTTTGCTTCTTTGTTATTTGTTTTTGTTATTTGTTTTTGTGGTTTTGTTATCCCGCATTGTTGTACTACTTGGTTGTGTTTGTTGTGCGTGTTTGTAGGTCCCTTATCCACCTATCTAGTTCATGGGAGCAAGGTTGCAAGTAAGATGAATTCGTGGAATGGAGGTAATGGTTATGGACCCTATCAAGGGTGGAATCCATCTCCTAACCCATTTTATGGTCATCCTACTCCATCCAACTACCACCAAGGAACTTATGAGGGAGATAGCCAATGGCGGGATCAAGAACAACAAGCTTCAACACCCATGTGGAATGAACAATGTCCCTATCCATCTCCACCCTACCATCAAGTCTATCAAGAGGATTTCACAAGTCATGAACAACATTTTCCACCGCCTTCTATGTTAGAGGAGCTCTTGAAAATGGTAAAGGAAAGTGAGCGTCCTCGAGAGGAGATTGTAAGCTATGAGGAATCTCCTCCACCTTTGCCCATGCTTGAGGAAGTTTTGAAGATTGCGGAAGATAATACATATCAACTTAATCGCATAGCTCAAAGCATGGCGCACATCAATGGGATGCTTGAAAATGATCATCAACCCCATAAGGTGGAGCAACACTCTCCCTCTCCATCCGTGCTAGATGAGTTCTTGAAGATTGCGGACGACAACGCGGCTCGGCTCAATCGCCTAGCTCAAAGTATGAATCTCGTCATGGAAGCACTAGAGAATGAGAATCAGCCCAAGAAGGTGGAGTACGCTTATGATGATGAAGATGACACTTGTGAATCCGAAGAGCTTGACACGAAAGAAGATGTGGTAGTGGAGGCGATTGAGGAACATGTTCTTCCCAAGGACACACCAAGTAACGATGATGTGGGGATAGAAGAACCAAGGAGACTTGAGGATGATGACCCTTTAGAGGAGGTGAGAGATGATTTGGAGACGCTTCAAGAAGAGGTGGCACCGAGAGTGGAGCACGAAAGTGAACAACACCACTCTACTGTGGTCCCACCAAAGATTGTGAGTACTCTTCAATCTTCTTGCTTGATCATGAAGTACTTGTGTCAAGAGATGGACACAAGCTTCATAACCTTCCCTAAGGTGATAATGGAAGAGGAGTCACCCATGTTTGAACCGGAAGACTCTTCGAGTGGCATCACCAACTTGGAGACAATGGATCTCAATGGAGGCTCCCTACCATACTTTCTTCCTCAAGCTTCGACACTCAAAGGTAGCAAGCCACCCCAAGGTCTCAAGTGCTATACAAGCATCAATGTGCATTGGCTAGTCTACCATTCCTCCAAGATGCTACTTGGAGCTCAACTTTCATCATGGAAGAAGCTACTTGACATCAAGGAGGTACTAAGTTGGACACCATAACACAGGTATCGTCGAGCTTAAGACGGTAACCAAGCGCTTCTTGGGAGGCACCCCATGTTATCTTTACTTTTATTGCTCTTGTTTGCTCTTTTTAGTTTTTGTGTTGTTTTAGCTTTTTGAATAAGGTTTGGCAAGCATTTTGGATCACTCTTCACCAAGGATCATCATGGAACTTTTTCACCTCTATTACGTCCTATGCTCCTCTCTACCAATGCGGTAACTTCGTTCCACCTTACCCTCTCTCTCTTGATCATTGAGGACAATGCTCATGTTAGTCGTAGGGGAGTTTGAGGTTTGGTGTGATTATTTGTCGGTAGAAGTCTAAGGCTATGCTTTGATGAGTTGCATGATCTTAATTGAATGTCGAATTCCTCTATTGTAGAATCATTCGGTTCTTGACTTTTGGTGTTTGATTGACTTCAAGCTTTCACAATGACGTTTAGACTGTCCTACTTAGAACCTATAACCAGCATGCTAGCACTAATATCAAATGAGTCTAGGCCAGAACAGAGATTTTATCGCTCTTGTATGTTGGTTGATTGGTTTGATATGTGTTTTTGTACCACTCGATAACACCGGTCTAAGATGATGAAGGTAATCAGAATTTTCACCATATTTCATGTTTTTCATCACCTTTTTGGTCCCTCGTGATCGTGGCTTGAGATTAGATGGAATCCAATTCGAAATCTTGTGTGGAAGTTGTAAAGGGCTAAGGATCAAGTGGCCAATGTCAAAGAAAATGTTCAAAAGAAAAGAAAAGCTAAGCTAGGCAAGCTCGGCACCTAAGTGAAGTGTCGGGTTGAGCACTAGCAAAGGCAAAAGCTGTGAGCTAGGCAGGTTCAACACCTAAGTGAAGTGTTGGATCGAGCACTAGTATGCAGTAGGAAAAAAAGAGAAGAAAAAAAAATGAAAATGGAAAGAAAAAAAAAAGAATTCTCAAATGTAGCCCTTGATCCTACGCCCGAGTTTGTTAAGTGCGGATTTAGAAGCGGATGAAGTCGAGTCGATAGCCACATCACGATCACTCACCACTTTCAAAAATTCTCCTTTCCCCCGCCTTATCCGTCCCCTTTCCTGAGTTCAAGTCCTTTTGATTAGAGTTGGTGTTGTCGTGGTCGGTTTTTCTGTATCCCAATTAACCACTACTTGAAGTGTGCAGTTATTAGTGAGGTCTAGACTTGTTTGGTTGATGTTCTTGCATGTGTAGGTTAAGTTTGTTCGTGGAACAGTTTAAGCCGAATTGTTATTGCTTGAATCTCAATGGACCGATCTTGTCATTTGTGAGCTTGGATGTTTTCTAGTTTATTTGCTTGAGGACAAGCAAAGCTTAGTCGTAGGGGAATTTGATGTGACTTTATTTGGTGCATTTTAAGCCTTCGATTAGCCTATGAAATGCCCTTGTTTGATCCTTAAATGCCATGCTTAATGTGTTTTTATCGAAGTTTTGTGCTAAGTGCTATTCTGTTGCCCGGTTGCCACTTTGAGACCAATTCCATGTCTATTGGAGGTGTTTTCTTTGTATTTTCAGGTCTTGGAATTGTAGTACTGGTGACAAGGAGCACGTAGGATCAAACGGGAGGTCAATCGGAGCTAGGACGGAGGAGATATGGACGTTGCAAGATCGAAGAAAATGCACTTTAAGCTGAAGGAATTTTCGGCGAAAATGTCATAGCATTTTCGCCGAAGAGGAATTTTTCGGCGAGGTTGTCAAGTCTTCGGTCCGAAAACTCTAAACAGGCGGCGGACGTTTGATCATTGAAGTTATTTTTGGCGAAAATTATGCAATGTTTTCGCCGAAAATCTGTGAAGAGATGGCAAGCCGGACGGTGTTTACAAAGGCAGTTTCGGCGAAAATCTCACATTATTTTTGCCAAAAATTATGGTGTTGTCCGGTGCACTATATAAAGAGGAAGGAGGCGAATTAAAAAGGGGAGCTCAATTCTAATTTTTACAATTGCCGATCAATTCTTCTTTCCTCTCAACTTCTCCAACACTTTCTCCTCATCAACCAATCCTTCATCAATCCTAGAGCAAGGTGCAAATTGGAGTAAGGAGCTTGGATTGAAGCCCACAACCTTGGGGAGAGGAGCTTGCAAGAAGAGGATTGCCATGGAACCCTTGGTGACCATCTCTCTTTCTTTCTCTTGTGTACCCTTGGCCATGTGTGGCTGATTTCCTAGGTTTTCTTGGATTGATAGATGGTTGTGCTAGGATAGAGGTTAATTGTATAAATTTGCCATGATTGATCTTGGATTGTAAGAAGATGGTCTCTATGACTTGTTGTTAATTCCATTGATGGCTATGGCTTGATTGGTCTATTATTTGTAATGTAATGCATGAGAGTGCTTGGATTACATGGATTGTAGGTCTAGGGATTGAAGGGAGTGTGTTCTAAGAGATTAGATCTCCTCAATTCAACCATAGTTGCAAGATTTCTCACTTGTGCATTTTATCGAACACTTGGTGTGCATTAGGTTTTTCATTCAATTGAACTTTGATTAGTCTTTTGATGATTCTCTTAGTGTTAGGACATTGACATGAGATTGTGGTGTCTAGCCTAGTGGTCATAGAGTCATAGGAGAGGGTTTTGTAGCTCGGCATTTCATCAAACACCTTTAATGCATCCTTAGTCACTTAGCTTGAGAGCGAGAGCCTAGGTTGAGTGGTTATAGGATAGGGATTTGGTGCGACGAGAGTGCATTGAGTCTATAGAAGGGATTTGCATGGTCATTCGATTGCATCCTAGATCATGTTTGGCTTGTTTGTGCATTTATACCTATTGAGCATGATGAACCTATCTTTCCAAGTTAACCTCCTTTGCCTTTGATTTGCACCTTTTGATTTTCTTGTTTGTTTAGTTTCTTTTATGTTTTCAATTGTTCTTATTTCAAACTAAAACCAATTTTAAATGAATAGACCGTCCATGAACCGTGTGAGTAGTTGCTATTGAGAGAGCCCTTGTGGAATACGACCTTGTATGTTGTGAGGTTAAATCTCTCGCATCAATGACAGACGAACTTAGACTTTGAATCCCCCTTCGTTCCCCAGAGCATTGGCAATCAACAGATCAGCGGATTTCGATTCTCATTCAATCAATTACTAAGACACCACCATAACTCCTGACCCTTAGGTTTAAGACCGGCGAACGTTCGCTATATCCGTTCTAACTACCAAAATTAACTAGCCGCCCGGGTACGGTCGCCTCTCGCAATGACTTAATTAACTGGTGCAATTACTAATGATTTATGAGTTACTCTTGCAGTGGATTGACCATAACCGGTTCCTACGAAAGGCACGCTCCAATTATAAGGTAAATTGTTCCATTCGATGTTCTAAAGTAAGGCGAGCGTTCGCTTCTATCCTTAGCTTAAAAAGAATCTAATCTAGGTGATCAATCCAGACAAGAAACATGAACAATGAAGAACAAATGAAACATGAAAAAGAAATGATTGAACTTCGAATCTAATCACCGCCGATCCGTGACCGCTTTAAAGCCCTGGGTCACTTAGGGTTCATCTAGTCTAAGCTCTAACGAGTTTAGCTACTCATGTTTATCACCAAAGAATCAAAAACAAAGAAAGAGTTCATCATCCAGAGGAAGAACAGAAAAGAATCTGAAAAACCTAATTTAGACGACTCTGACAGACTTCGATCTTCAGTAAACTACACTCCTAGCTCCGAGTCTCCGAGGTGGAAGGGATGGCGTCACGATCTCTTTCCGGCTCTTTGAACTCTAACTCTTCGCTCCAGAACTTCAGAGAATTCTTCAAATTATGATTTCGATAAGTATATTATGATGTGTGTCTGTTGTTTGGGCCGCCGGTTAAGTATTTATACTTAACCCTAATCAGCCGGATTTCTTCTATTATTTTCACTGAAAATATTGAGGAATTTTCGGCGAAAATTCCTTTGCAAATGAAGGGTCCGCCGGCTGATTCTCCTATGATTTTCGTTTCGGTTCGAAAACTCAACGGTTTCGCCGAAAACTCCTTCAGTCGGACATCAGTTGATTTGTGCTGATATTTTTGTCGAAAATCCTAGGGTATTTTCGGCAAAAATTCCTTTGTAAACCGGGCAGGAATTTTCTGAACTTTGATTAACTCCTTTGATCGATCCCGGTGCAATCCTTCGAGATTCCAACGCCTTAGACACGTCCTTGGTTACTTATTCGATGGCAAAACCTGTGCTAACATAAAAACACTAGAAAACCATCAAATAGACCCAAAACGGGCCACGGTAACACAAATGGCACGAGATAGGGCAATCGATTGAATATTCATTATTCTACCCTAAAAACCATGTCTTAAGCAAAGAAATATCGCTTAAATGAGGCAGATAATCACGTCAAATCGAGTGTCATCAAATACCCCACACTTAAGCTTTTGCTTGTCCTCAAGCAAACTGAGTAGAAACGCTCATGTTCATAAATGATAAGTGGTGAACCTGTCGTTGACGATTTAAACAAATAACTAACGAAGCTAACAAAAGCTAGGGTAGATCGTATTCCAGGGGTCTTCTAAGATTGACTACTTCAAAACTGGCAAAATACTTGAATGCAAACAAGTTGTGCGGTGTGAGTTCCACGACTTCTAATTCTAAGAAATGCAGAGAAATTAAAACAAATTAAACTAAAGCAGATTGGAAATTAGGGTTTGAAAACAAGGATGACAGATGAACTTAGACTTTGAATCCCCCTTCGTTCCCCAGAGCATTGGCAATCAACAGATCAGCGGATTTCGATTCTCATTCAATCAATTACTAAGACACCACCATAACTCCTTACCCTTAGGTTTAAAACCGGCGAACGTTCGCTCTATCCTTCAAGTGGCATCAGTCGATTTGTACTAATATTTTCGCCGAAAATAATAGGTTATTTTCGGCGAAATCTTCTTTGTAAACTGGGCAGGAGTTTGTTTAAACTTGGTTGGCTCCTTTGATCGATCCCGGTGCAATCCTTCGAGATTCCAACGCCTTAGACACGTCCTTGGTTACTTATTCGATGGCAAAAACCTGTGCTAACATAAAAACACTAGAAAACCATCAAATAGACCCGAAACGGGCCAACGTAACACAAATGGCACGAGATAGGGCAATCGATTGAATATTCGTTATTCTACCCTAAAAACCATGTCTTAAGCAAAGAAATGTCGCTTAAATGAGGCTGATAATCACGTCAAATCGAGTATCATTTTTTCTTTTGACTTCTTTTGAACTTTTTTCTTTTGACTTCGTTCTTCCATTTGTAGGGAGAAGAACGTTTTATTGAACAATACTTTGAAACTTTTCTTATTTTTCTGATTTTCTGCTTCTCTCTTTTTTTCTGAAGCTTGCTTCTTTTCTTTCTTTCTAATTTTCTTCTTTTGTGCCGATTTTCTTTTAGTTGCTAGAGGGGTTGACACGTCTGGACATATTAGCTAAGACCACCTGTTTAATGGCTATAGGCAAGTTACCACAAACCGACTTCCGGTAGGGTCAATCTAGAACTACAACCACAGGGGATCAACGGGGAATGAAAGAAATGGGAAATGGTTGTAATGTATTATCGAACCGAAAGAACAGGCCAAGCTCAAGGGTCTAAACCTAGTGGATTTTATCGTTTGGTAGGCTATCTGGCTTAGTAGCTGAATCTAGGTGCCCCTATCCTTCTAGAACTCGTGTCATCGTGTGGTCTCGAGTAGGTCTCATGCAAATTCTAACTCATTCAAGTAAATAGAAAACCACTCAGAAAGAATTAAAATTGCAAGTTACGTGTAATGGATCAAAAGCTCACAGTTGGTTTGCTAGTCGGATTCGGTCATTTTCATGCAATCAAGGCTACAAACTACAAGTGTGATTTCAAAAATTCTGTTCTGACCAGGCAATTTAGCATCAAAGTATACAAGTTGGTTCTCAAGTTCTAGGTTAAGCAGTCTAAGCATCATTATGAAGGTTTGAACAACAACTTAACATCAAAAATCAAGAACTGAGCCATTCTAATGCTAGAGAGACTGGAATGGAATCACGAGGCACACATAAAACACAATTCAAGGGGATCAAGTTCATGCAAGGTTCTCTAGCATCCTACCCCACACTTAAATCAGACTGTGTCCTCACAGGAGTAAAATTAGAGTTCAGAGTGAAGTAGAAGAACCTGGACCGAGATGATTGGTGTAGGGGATGAGCACGGGTCCTCGGAGCGGAGGGAATCTACCCAAGCGAAGCAAAGGGAATCTCCCAACTGCCTACAAAACAAAAACAAATAAAACATAAAAAGGAAACCGGGACAAGTGCCCCGGATCCACACAGAAAAAAGTTGGACCGAAATCCAAAAAGAATAAATAAAAAGAAAGGACCAGAAAAGGAATACAACCCGATCACTGCTGGTCAGGTGAGCCGGGAGGTGGAAAGTGGAGATGCTCGCCGAGCTGACGTTGCCACGCCAGCTGTGCCTCATATCGCCTGTCGGCACGGCGCATATGCTGCTGCATAATAGTCCATCTCGCCTCTTGAGTGGCGGTGTCGGTGATGCGCCACTCCTGCAGTCGCTCGTACAGCTCACCCACGTCTGCGGGGTGCGGTCGGTGCTGAGGGTGAGGCGCCTGGTATGGATCGGGAATGTGTGGCGGTGACTGGTGAGCATACCCCGACTGGTGATGTGGCGAGGGTATATAATCTTGGAATTCTGGCGGCGGCTGGGGCTGCTGCTGCTCAGTGTCATCCTCGTCCTCCGACTCGACCACAAGCTGGAGTGGAGGATCTGCTGCGACATGGGGACTAAGGTCCAGCTCTAAGTCGTACTCAACCGCTAAGTCTCCTCCAACGGTCCTAACATGGCGTCGTGGAATGTGCTGGCCATATTCATGGCTGATGCCGAAGGAGATGATGAGCTGACCTATGAAGTTACCGCCTAGGAGTCTACGAGGTGGCGTCCTCCTCCTGGTCTTCTGGCGGAAGATGCGTGCCAGCACCCAGCCGGGGTGGAGAGGGTAGCTCTCCCGGATGGCTCGGAGAAGCATAAGCTCCTCCTTGAGGATATGGTGGCGATCCTTGTCTGGAACATATAAAAGGGATCTACGCCAAACCATATGAATAAATTTAAAGAGAGGGTGGGAGAGCAACTTAACTGAGTTATTCGCCCCAAGGCGATCGCCAGGCACTCCTGTCATGTGGCTCCAGAGCGCGTGGTACTCCTCGTCGTCATCATCGTCGCCCCAGCCTAGATGATGATCGTGATAATGCTCGTAGGGGATGCCAAGATGAGCAGCAAACTCATCGTAGGTGAGCTGCCTGTACACCCCACCAAGATAGAAGGTCACAACCTTCTGGCACTGCTTCCTCTTGTGCTCCTCCAGATCAAAGGTCGCCCAGAACTCCTGGAGGGCGATGTCTGGGAAATCGGCAGCTATGGTGGTCAGCTCAAGGAGGTCGACTGGTGCTAGGGCGTCATGCACGTTCCAGTGGTAGTCCTCGTCGTGCTCGTGCAGGGACTCCATGGAAAGAGGGCGCACGTCAGCTCCCGAATGTGCTCGATCTTCTGGAAGCACTCGAAGTGGAAGTCAGGTAGACGGGCGATAGTGCGATGGTATCCAGCCCGGCGAGGTAGTGCAGGTGGGGGACCCAGAACGGCGGGTGTGACGGGAGCAGCAGCTCCTGAGCTCGAGGCGCCATCAAGTCGCGCCTTAGTCCTGCGCTCATAAGTGGTGTTCCTAAAACCAGAATGAAACCAGATTAGTCAAACTTAAACCCTACCCCACACTTACTAGAAAAACTCAATTTCACGAAGAAATGAGGGAAACCGAGTGGGGGTAAGCAGAGCAGAGTAACCGGTAATCATAGACAGTAAAGTACATGCTTAGGAACAGCCAGAATCTGATAAGAACAATCAGAGTTCAAAGAGTCAAACCGACATTCAGAAAGTCAACATTATAGCATAATGAACCCTAATCATGGCAAGACTATCACAACGTGGAAATTGACGGCATAATATGATCTCAGATGGCAAACACAACAATATGAACGAGAATGAGCACATCAGGCAGCCAAATGATCACAACAATTCCAAGTCAAACCGACATTTCTCACAAAAGTCAACATCACAAAGAATCAATCCTATGCAAGCAACACATGATCAAATGATATGGAAATAAAGCACGGAACTCCCTAAGCATGCTAGAACAGTTCTACAAGTTCAGCTAACCTAGTTCACACGAAATCATTTGGCACGCAAAACGAGGCAAACCGAAAAGTCAACCGAAAGTCAACCCCGACGAAATTCAGCAATCCATATGTCAAAAGATTCGTATTGAAAAGTTCTACAACTTACCTTGAAGCCATGGATGCTAAAAATGAACGGTTTGGGAGGAATCGGTGAAAAACTCTGAAAACAAGGGTTTCGGTGAACTGGAGCTGTAGAGCTCCGATTCGGCTGTTCTAGGGCTCAATGGAATCGGAAAAGGCAGGGGAGTTGAGCGGCGGCGGTCGGCGACGGCGGCGGCGGCGGTGGATAAAATGGGTGCGGTCGGGTTTCGAAAACAGAGGGGAGGTTTTGTTGGCTGGTTCAAAAATGAAAGAAGGGAAGAGAGAGGGTACGACCGGATTTTAAAGTGAATAGTTGGGTGATTTTCAAAAGTATTTTCGACAAAAATAAGAGGGAGTTTTCGCCGAAAATTTCAGTTCAAATGCACTGCCGGTTTTCAAAATTACTTTCGCCGAAAACACAATACATTTCAGACCGAAAATATGGAACAGGGAGATTCAATGAAAACCAAAAGGCGATTTCGCCGAAAATGAGGGGTGATTTCGCCGAAAATTTTAAACACTATGATTGAAAATATTTTCGCAAATCCGACAGACTTCAGAAAATCACAGTTAAATCTACAAAAATCGGAAAGACCTCAATCAACTTGCAACTGACTCTATGACACACAGACTCTACACGAAAAATAATAAAACAAACAAACTGACACTTTTGGCTCCCCCGAACTGACTCTAAAATACTAAGTTCAATAAAAATTAAAAATGGATTTCAGTCGTGGGTTGCCTCCCACGAAGCGCTCTTTTATTAACGTCCTTGAGCTGGACGATACCTGGATGGTACTAGGAGACATCCCAACTCAGATTCTCCTTCACGCTCGCGTCGGAGTTCATAAAGTACAGCTTCGGGGCTTCTCCGGTAAGCGTGAATCTCTTCCCGTTCGCATGTAAGAGCTTGGTACGTCCATCAGGAAGATGATCGATGAACTTGAACGGTCCGAACAGTTCTCTGGAGAGATCATCCTTCTTAAGTGTTATGATGGAAGGAATGAGGACTGTCGGCTTCTTCTTTTCTCTTATCTTCGGCTTGTTATCACCAGGATCGGTGATCATCAGTATTTCCTTAGGAGATGCTTTCGGCTTCTCCTTCCATACTTGTTCCGGCGCCAGTTTCTCGGAACTAATTGATGGTGCAGCTGGCTCGGTGGAAGACGGCGGAATTTTTGGCCTCCAGACCATTTGGGTCTTCGTCTTCTTGTTCTTTCCCCGAGGTCTGTTAGGTTTAGTGCTCGGTGGCTTGGAAGAGGCTTGCAGCTCCTTCTTCTTCTTGGGCGGCTTTTGAATCGAAGTTTCTGGCTTCTTCTTAATAACCTGTTCAATACCTGCAGCAACAACTGATCTAGAGACACTGGAAGAAGCATTAGTAACGGAGTTGACCGGAGTCAGCTCCACAGTTTCAACAGCTAGGCAGTGAGATTCTTCATTCTTAGAGTCATATTTCATGCCATCTTTCAAACGAAAAGTTTTCGTTTCTTTACCGACCCTTAGAGTTAATGAACCATTTGGAACGTTAATATTCATTCCAGTAGTAGCCATGAAAGGTCGACCTATGAGAATGGTAGAATCATCTGTACTAGTATCCATAATCACATAGTCAGCTAAGAACGTGAACGGACCACATTTAGTGACAACGTCTTTAATCTCTCCCTTAGGGGTTTTAAGTGATCTATCAGCAAAGACAAGTTGCATACTAGGCGGTTCAAGTTCTCCTAGGTTCAATTTTTCAAAAAGGCTCATAGGCATGACATTAACAGACGCTCCTAGATCAACTAAACAACATTCAATCTCAAAATCATTGATGACCAAAGGTAAAGTAAAAGAACCAGGATCAGATAACTTAGCTGGATATGGAGAGGCAGGTTTCTTAATACGAATGTCAGGATATCCTTCCTTGTTCCCCTTCATGCCAGTCTCGATCCTTGCATTTGGCAGCAATGCTCTTGGAAAAGGAGGCTTTACGACGTATGGTGCAAGAGGAGGATCTTCCTCCTTAGGCGCCGGTTCCTGTTCTTCTTCTTCCTCTGGAGTTTCAGCGATCCTGCGTAAGACAGAACAAGCATCAGCAATTAAGTTCGGGAGTTTTTGAGCGGTTACCATCTTGGCTTGCTCCTTTCTCGGATTCGGCTCTGTCTGGCTTGGAAGTTGGCCAAATGGTCGACCAGATGCTACCATGCTCGAAATGTTGTTCACGACTTGCTCAATTCTTTGTCCAGATGCTATCTGTTCTTGATTGAGAAGAGCTTGAGCCTTGAACTGACTGTCATGATCATCGAGTCTAGTGATGATCTGGCTGAGCTTCTTATCCAGGTCACTGACATTGTTCTCTCTTTGATGTTGCTGCCCTGGATAAGTATTATTAAGATATTGATTCTGGCGATTGCCAGGAGCAGTTCCATAATTACCCGGATTGCGATGCGGCGGCTGGTATACACCTGCCGGTGGATGGTTAGGCTTCGGATCCTGAGTTGGACCAGCCGAGCGGTTATTCTGGTTCTGGTTATGGTTGGCGCCAGCATTGTAGGGAGGTCTGTCTTGATAGTTCCCTTGCTGTCTGAAGTTACGGTAGCCAGCATAACCATTCTGATTATTAACGAAGCCTTGTTGGATGAAATTTACCTCTTCGGCAGACCAGACTTCTGCCTTACCAAAATTCTGACAACGGCCTCCGTTATGTGCGCAAGCTCCACACCACTCGCAATCGGCAACGAAGATAGAAGCTGCCGGCGGCTTGATTGGTGTGGTAGACTTCTTCAAATGCTTCTCTACTTCTGTTTTGATTGTAGCTTCGAGATCTAGCTTGCTCCTTGATCCTTCAGATTTTCGTTCCCAGTTCCTTGACTTGGAAGCACAGTTTGCGAAGTGAAGAAGAGCAGCTTCAGGTGTGAGTGTAGTGCAATCCCCTTGAGCTAGAGAATTGACCCACTAGGCAGATTCTTCTCGAAGTCCTCGAGCAAAGATTTCAGCTAACTGCCTCTGCTCGAATCCATGATGAGGGCAGGCGTAGAGAAGTTCTTGGAATCGATTCCAAGTATCATACAAGCTTTCTCCTTCTTTCTGGGAGAATCTGGCAATGCTGTCCTTGATAGCAGTTGTTCTGGCCGGAGGGAAGTATTCTTCAACGAAGTCCTGAGCCAGAGTATCCCAATCAGTGTAATAGCTAGGTGGTTTGCCAGTAAGCCACCTCTTAGCAGGGCCTTTCAGAGAGAACGGGAAAGCTCTCAGACAAAGAGTGTTTTTGTCGAGGTTTCCGCTCTTGAAAGTGCTGCAGAGATCAAGGAAGTCTGCAAGATGAGTGCACGGATTGTCTAGGGGCATGCCTTCAAACTGTAAATACCTAGAGATCATAGTCAAGAATGGAATCTTGATCTCATAGTCAGGATCTCCTTCAATGCGCGGAACGGCAATGGCAGATCGAACGCTAGTCGCGCTCGGCTTGTTATAGTCTGCTAGACTCTTCTGTGCAGGTGGTGGCGGCGGCGGTTGATCGCCATTTGGTGGTGGTGGTGGTAATCTATCGTCCATGGCGGGAGATGGAGGAGGTGAGAGTGACTCGGTGTATGAAGCGGATGAAGATGACGGTACAGGTGAAGATGGAGATGAGGAACTCTCCTTCAGTTCCTCGATCTTGATCGGAGTGATGAATGGATTGGATCTGCCTTTCTTCAGAATCTGTGATCATAGAGGTGGAGCAGAACTGCCTGGTCTCTCCGCACTCTTAGCTTGTTCGGTTTGAGAGTGAGTCCAAGGACGGTGAGGCATACACCTGTAAACCTACAGATAACAAAGACAAACAAAACCAGTGTAAAATCGAAGTGGATGGTAAGGTGAAAGATGGAAAGTAGAAGAATATATTGCCAATTCTTCTTTCGAACAATCAAAAGAAGTCCCCGGCAATGGCGCCAATTTGGTGAACCTGTCATTGACGATTCAAACAAATAATTAATGAAGCTAACAAAAGCTAGGGTAGATCGTATTCCAGTGGTCTTCTAAGATTGACTACTTCAAAACTGGCAAAATACTCGAATGCAAACAAGTTGTGCGTGGTGTGAGTTCCACGACTTCTAATTCTAAGAAATGCAGAGAAATTAAAACAAATTAAACTAAAGCAGATTGGAAATTAGGGTTTGAAAACAAGGATGACAGACGAACTTAGACTTTGAATCCCCCTTCGTTCCCAGAGCATTGGCAATCAACAGATCAGCGGATTTCGATTCTCATTCAATCAATTTTTATACACCACCATAACTCCTTACCCTTAGGTTTAAGACTAGCGAACGTTCGCTCTATCCAATCTAACTACCAAGATTAACTAGCCGCCCGGGTACGGTCGCCTCTCGCAACGACTTAATTAACTGGTGCAATTACTAACGATTTATGAGTTACTCTTGCAGTGGATTAACCCTAATCGGTTCCTACGAAAGGCACACTCCAATTATAAGGTTAACTGGTTGAATTGATGTTTTAAAGAGAGGCGAGCGTTCGCTTCTATCCTCAACTTAACCAGAATCTAATCTAGGTGATCAATCCAGACAAGAGACATGAACAATGAAGAACAAATCAAACATGAATGAGAAACTGATTGAATTTCGAATCTAATCACCGCCGATCCGTGACCGCTTTAAAGCCCTGGGTCACTTAGGGTTCATCTAGTCTAAGCTCTAATGAGTTTAGATACTCATGTTTGTCACAAAAGAAACAAAGACAAAGAAAGAGTTCATCATCCAGAGGAAGAACAAAAAGAATCTGAAAAACCTAATTTAGACGACTCTGACAGACTTCGATCTTCGGTAAACTACACTCCTAGCTCCGGTTCTCCGAGATGAAAGGGATGGAGTCACGATCTCTTTCCGGCTCTTCGAACTCTCACTCTTCGCTCCAGAACTTCAGAGAAAATCGTAGGATTCTGATTCGAAAAGTGTATTCTGATGTAAAATTATGATCTTCCTCCCCTTTTGGGCCGCCGGGTTAAGTATTTATACTTAACCCTAACTGATCCGGATTCCTCTATTATTTTTGCCGAAAATATAGGGATATTTTCGCCGAAAATATTGGTATAAATGGCCGGTCACCCGGCTGCTTCTTCTGTCCTTTTCGCCGAATAGGTCTCGGTCCGAAAACACATTGTTTTTGCCGAAAACATCCTTCAAGTGGCATCAGTCGATTTGTACTAATATTTTCGCCGAAAATAATAGGTTATTTTCGGCGAAATCTTCTTTGTAAACCGGGCAGGAGTTTGTTTGAACTTGGTTGGCTCCTTTGATCGATCCCGGTGCAATCCTTCGAGATTCCAACGCCTTAGACACGTCCTTGGTTACTTATTCGATGGCAAAAACCTGTGTTAACATAAAAACACTAGAAAACCATCAAATAGACCTGAAACGGGCCAAGGTAACACAAATGGCACGAGATAGGGCAATCGATTGAATATTCGTTATTCTACCCTAAAAACCATGTCTTAAGCAAAGAAATGTCGCTTAAATGAGGCTGATAATCACGTCAAATCGAGTGTCATCAATAAGATCGATTAAATTAGAGCTCAATCAAACACAATGAATTATTAGATAGCTAATTCCTAGAACAAGAAACCTGACATGTATACAGATCAGCCAAACAACCTGGTCTCACTAGTAAACTGCACACAACAAGTAATTAGCAACCAATTATGCACGAATTTGACCTAACCGACCAGACTCCTCACATAGGATATATATAGTACAATGGGAACTCTCACTCTCTGTGTTTAAGGACGTGTTTCTGGTCTGAATCATTTCCTGTTACCGAATTCTGTCATAGGTTTGCATTCCGACCACATCTCCACCACTGTGACAACACGAGTATCTAGTCAAGAAGGGCTTCCCTGCTAGGACCATAATGAATTCTACACTACTTGGGTTTATGATAACATGGATGATGGGAATGTATGATGATGGCTTGGTGCGGTGTAGCTTTCGACTAACTTCCCTCGAATCTAATCTATGGCTTCCTACCGTCTAACAAAACACATGTGGAATAGTGAATGCTCGTTGATGACACTCGATTTGACGTGATTATCAGCCTCATTTAAGCAACATTTCCTTGCTTAAGACATGGTTTTTAGGGTAGAATAACGAATATTCAATCAATTGCCCTATCTCGTGCCATTTGTGTTACCTTGGCCCGTTTCGGGTCTATTTGATGGTTTTCTAGTGTTTTTACGTTAGCACAGGTTTTTGCCGTCAAATAAAGTAGCCATGGACGTGTCTAAGGCATTGGAACCTCGAGGGATTGCACCGGCATCGATCAAAGGAGCCAACCAAGTCAAACAAATTCCTGCCCGGTTTACAAAGGAGTTTTCGCCAAAAATAACCCTTTATTTTCGGCGAAAATATCAGCACAAATCAACTAAGGCCAACTGAAGGATGTTTTCAGTGAAAACATATAGCTTTCGGACCGAGAACTTATTCGGCGAAAATCACAGGAGAATCAGCCGGAGGACCCGTCCATTTGTACCAACATTTTCGGCGAAAATAATCCCTTATTCGGCAAAAATAACAGAAGGAATCCGGCGACTTAGGGTTTAAGTATAAATACTTAACGGCGGCCCAAAGGAGGGGAGGAATCATTATTCATATTTTCACAAATCAGACTTTTGAGAGTCAGCCGACTCTAGGGTTGATAGATAGAGTTTAGAGAGTTCGAAGATCCGTGGAGAGATCGTGACGCCATCCTTCCACCTCGGAGAGCTCGGAGCTTAAAGTTGAAGATCCAGGAGATTGAAGCTTCGCTGGAGTCGTCAGAATTAGGTTTTTCAGTTCTTATATGCTCTTCCTCTGTATGATGATCTTCTTTGTTGCCTTTGATTCTTCTGTTATCGTTATGAGTAGCTGAACTTGTAGAGCTTAGATTAGATGAACCCTAAGTGATCCAGGGCTTTAAAGCGGTCACGGATTGGCAGTAATTAGATTCGAATATCAATCAGTTTCTCTTTGCATGGTTGTTTTGTTCTTGATTGTTTATGTTTCTTCTCCGGTTGATCGCCTAGATTAGGTTTTTGCAAGCTAGGGTTAGTCGCCAGACATCTTCCTGCTTTGGCGCATAAACTCAGCAGCTTTAGTGAGGATAGAAGCGAACGCTCGCCTCTCTTTAAAACATCAATTCAACCAGTTAACCTTATAATTGGAGTGTGCCTTTCGTAGGAACCGGTTAGGGTTAATCCACTGCAAGAGTAACTCACAAATCACTAGAAATTGCACCAGTAAGTTAAGTCGTTGCGAGAGGCGACCGTACCCGGGCGGCTAATTAATCTTGGTAGTTAGATCGGATAGAGCGAACGTTCGCCAGTTTTAAACCTGAAAGTAAGGAGTTATGGTGGTGTATAGAAATTGATTGAATGAGAATTGAAAACCGCTGATCTTGTGATTGTCGTTGCTCTGGTGATCTAAGGGGGATTCGAAATCTAAGTTCGTCTATCTTCTCGTTAGTCAACCTTTTACTTTTCTGTCTTTTATTTTCCTTTGTTCATTAGATTAGAAGTCGTGGAACTCACACCACGCACAACGTGTTTTAACTTGAATAAATTGTCAGCTTCTTTGAGTAGTCAATTAGTAGAAACCATGTGGAATACGATCTACCCTAGCTTCACAGCTTGGTAGTATTTGATACCGCTAAAACTGCAGTCATCAAATTGGCGCCGTTGCCGGGGAGTCTTCTAATTGTTTGAAAGAAGAGTTGGCAAATTATTCTTCTACCTTTCCGCCTTACCATTTAATTTTCCTCCATATTTCCATGATTTACCTGGGTAGTACTTTTGAGTTTTGATTATGCAGGATTACAGGTGGGATGACCAGTACCAAGAGTGGTATGTCGATGAAGCACCGTATATTGAGGATAACCAAGAGATGTATATACTAGCTCATCAGCATCGACAACAGACGACGAGAATAGAATCCTTCTTGGAGAATATCTCTACAAAGCTACAAGCTCACAAAGAGATAGACTCACATGTTCATCAAAATCGACAACAGACGGCAAAAGTAGAATCCGCCTTGGATGATCTCCTTTCGAAGCTACAAGCCCGTAACATGGTGGATGTCGAGCTCGAGCAACCAAATCCACTAATGGAAGAAGATGCTCAAGAGCCGTACGAAGATGAACATGACAATCTCACCCATAATTATTGCGAGCTAGAAGCATCTGATGAAGAATCCTTGGCGGTGGTGGTTGATGAAGACATAGAGCCAATCCATCTTGAAGTTGAAGCTGAAGAGGAGCACATAGAGATTGAGGAGATACCCTCACCTACACTTCCACCGAGTCAACCTGTAGAGAAGATGGAGCTCATTGAACATGTCGCGCCGTACTACCTCTTTCCTCCTCGAGTAGGAGAATTCAAGAAGAACTGGTTATCCAACCAAGATCGCGATCTATTGGAGCACTACCGGCTACATCACCCTGCTGGAGTGCTACATGGCACTCAACCGCTATCCTTGAAGAAGACGATTGACTTCAAGGAACTCCTAAGTTGGGGTCCCTAACAGGTACCGTCCGGCTCAAGGACGTTAAAAGAGAGCGCTTCGTGGGAGGCAACCCACGGCTGGAGTCCGTTTTTGAATTATTGAGTCAGTCTTTTTCATCGTTCGAGTCGGTTTCGGGGAGCCAAAGTGTCAGTTTTTCGTTTATTTTTGTCAGTTTTAATTTTTTTTGTGTCAGGTCAAATTTTTGTCGAAAATTCCTCAGATTTTTCGGCGAAAACTTTAGTTGGTTCGAATTTGTTTTCCAGTGGGTTTTCAAAGTTGTTTTCGCCGAAAAACTTCCAAAGTTTTCGGCGAAATGTTTAGTCTGTTTGAGTCTGTTTCTGTTTTTTGAATTAGTTTTCGCCGAAAACTTCTAAATGTTTTCGGCGAAATGTTTAGTTAAGTCGTCTGTCTTTGTTTTCAAAGTAGTTTTCACCGAAAACTTCACTAGTTTTTCGGCGAAAACTTTAGTTGGGTCAGAAAATTTTTGAAAACCTTAAAAAAAAAAGTCAAAATATTTTCAAAATTCCCCTAACCGTCTTTGTTCGACTTTTATTATGTGTGGATCCGGGACACTTGTCCCGGTATCCTTTTGATCTTTTTGTTGTTTTTGTTTTGTAGGAACTCGAGTAGCTACTCCGCTCTGCTCCGGACGCTCCGTGTTCATCCCCTACACCGACCATCTCGTCACAGGTTCTTCGTATCTCTCTACTCTAGTTTAGTCCTGTGAGGACACAGAACCGTTTAAGTGTGGGGTAGGATTCTAGGATTATGCATGATCTTGTTTGATTTTATGTGATTCCATGGTTCAATTTTAAAATTTCTCTTGCATAGAATTGCTCAATTCTTGACTTTTGATGTTAAATATACTTCAATTTTGAACAATGACGTCTAGACTGTTCCACTTAGAACCTGTAACCAACGTGTTGGAACTGATATTAAATGAGTCTAGGTCAGAACAAATCATAAATCACTTCAGTAGTTGAAACTTGAATTAATTGAATTGATTGGTTTGTTAATAACAAAGCTCGATAACACCGTTCTAAGATGATAGATGCTAGCTTCTCCCATGTTTTTCACTTCATATTTGTTCACCTGTGATTGTGGCTTGAGATTAAATGGAAATCCAATTCGAAATCTCGTGTAAAAAGTTATAACTAGCTAGGATCAAGTGGTTAAATCGATAAATCAAGTGTTTGAGTGGTGAAATTCGAGTTGTGCAAATCAATGTAAAGTTCTTTAAAGTGCTGAAAAAAAAAGCTAGGCAAGCCCGACACCTAAGTGAAGTGTTCGGGTTGAGCACTAGCATAAGCACAAATACTGTGAGCTAGGCAGGTCCAACACCTAAGTGAAGTGTTTGGTATCGAGCACTAGTATGCAGTAAATCAATTGAAGGAAGAAATTGAACTTGAAATAAATCATTGTTTAATTCGGTCCTAGCTAGAACATGTAACGTACATATCTAGAAACGGATGAAGTCGAGTCGATAGCCACGTCACTTTTCCTACCTCCGCATCCACATCATGGCTAGAGCTTAAAGTCTTTTCTCATTAGAATTGGTGTTATCGTAGTCGGTTAATTATGATTCATTGTTTTGCCAAGAAACGAGCTTTGTTAAAACCACTACTTGAAGTGTGCAGAAATTAGTGAGATCGAAAACTTGTTTGGTCGATGTTCTTACATGTGTAGGTTAAGTTTCTACGTGGAACAGTCTAAACCAAATTGTTAGAATTGAATCTCAGTTTAATCTCGTGTCATTTGTGAATTTGAGTATGTTCTAGTTCAGTTTGCTTAAGGACAAGCAAAAGCTTAAGTGTGTGGTATTTGATGACACTCGATTTGACGTGATTATCAGCCTCATTTAAGCAACATTTCCTTGCTTAAGACATGGTTTTTAGGGTAGAATAACGAATATTCAATCAATTGCCCTATCTCGTGCCATTTGTGTTACCTTGGCCCGTTTCGGGTCTATTTGATGGTTTTCTAGTGTTTTTACGTTAGCACAGGTTTTTGCCGTCAAATAAAGTAGCCAGGGACGTGCATAAGGCATTGGAACCTCGAGGGATTGCACCGGCATCGATCAAAGGAGCCAACCAAGTCAAACAAATTCCTGCCCGGTTTACAAAGGAGTTTTCGCCGAAAATAACTGATGAGATCCAACAATGCTGCCCTGATGCCAACCGGTACTCCTACACCCCACCAGGGTCACCAGGCGGAGATAAGGCCCTAGGACCTCACACAAGGCATAAAGAGCCTCGGATAGGCCATATTCAAGCCCTAAAGCCAAGGTACGCTCTGAAATATAAACTAAGCCCATCCCTTGCAGGTAGAAAGGCTCCACGAGATGGAATGTTATTCCAGCCATGCTGCTGGCCAAGGATCTAAACCCTAGCAAGGAAGAACAACCTCAACCTGCTCCTAGCCTGACCTCCAGGAGCCCTGAAGAAGAAGTAGGCCGTTTGAGTGACCCTCTGGAAGCATTTCTGGAGTATAGGAGGAAGAGAGCCCGAGAATACCTGGCCTGGAGAGGAGAGCTTCCAAGGAATGACCCTGAGCCGAACCATGAGAAGAATTGGAGTCCAAGGCCCCGAGATGTGACACTTAGACCGACTCAACCCCCGGAGACCTACACCAGGAGATACTCGGAGGCCTACCTGAAGCTTAAAGAAGAAGGCCCGAGCGGAAAGAAAGAAGGTCCAAGGAGAGAACAGTCCCAAGCCCTAAACCGGCAGCCGGGCCGATCAAATGAGTTCTATGGAGCCGATCACGAAGAACATGACTTATGGACAAGGACCTCGCCACTGAAGCAGCCCGGAGCACGAAGCCCGCAACCGCCGCCCGAAGCAAGCCCGGCGCCCGGCCAGTCAGGCCCACGACCGACACCATGGCCCAATTGGCCCGAGCAGCCCAACCGTGGCCGAATTAGGGTTTCTGACCTAATTTAGGTCTTTTATTCTGCTTTAAAGACTAAAACTATTATTTTATGTTTTATTCCTTTTTAGTAGGCTTATTTAGGGGTTTAGGATTCTTTTAAAGTAGGACTCTTTATTTTATTATTATTTAGAAGTAGAGATTAGGGAGGAGAGCTTGTTCCCTCACCTATATAAGGAGGCCGCCGGCCACCCTTGTTGATCAGACTTTTATGAAATAAACCCCCTTTGAAAGAACTCTGTTCTGAAACCCTTATTGTATTTGCATGTTGCGATACTGAAGGATCGACTTATCATCAAGAGCATCCATCTCTTGGCGTGGCGTCTTCGACTGGACACTTCTGGTTCCCGGCTGTTATATAGCCGACGGGTCAAAGTACTTTTCCACCCCGGTTCCCGACGTTTCTACCTCGTTGCACGTTCCAACTTGCGGTGGTTAGGTTCGTCTGCCCACGGTTGCAGCGGTTCACATCAATAACCCTTTATTTTCGGCGAAAATATCAGCACAAATCAACTAAGGCCAACTGAAGGATGTTTTCGACGAAAACATATAGCTTTCGGACCGAGAACTTATTCGGCGGAAATCACAGGAGAATCAGCCGAAGGACCCGTCCATTTGTACCAACATTTTCGGTGTAAATAATCCCTTATTCGGCGAAAATAACAGAAGGAATCCGGCGACTTAGGGTTTAAGTATAAATACTTAAACCGGCGGCCCAAAGGAGGGAGGAATCATTATTCATATTTTCACAAATCAGACTTTTGAGAGTCAGCCGACTCTAGGGTCGATAGATAGAGTTTAGAGAGTTCGAAGATCCGTGGAGAGATCGTGACGCCATCCTTCCACCTCGGAGAGCTCGGAGCTTGAAGTTGAAGATCCAGGAGATTGAAGCTTCGCTGGAGTCGTCAGAATTAGGTTTTTCAGTTCTTATCTGTTCTTCCTCTGTATGATGATCTTCTTTGTTGCCTTTGATTCTTCTGTTATCGTTATGAGTAGCTGAACTTGTAGAGCTTAGATTAGATGAACCCTAAGTGATCCAGGGCTTTAAAGCGGTCACGGATTGGCTGTAATTAGATTCGAAGTTCAATCAGTTTCTCTTTGCATGGTTGTTTTGTTCTTGATTGTTTATGTTTCTTCTCCGGTTGATCGCCTAGATTAGGTTTTTGCAAGCTAGGGTTAGTCACCTGACATCTTCCTGCTTTGGCGCATAAACATGTCTTCCTTGATCACCTAGTTTAGATTCTTGTTAAGTTGAGGATAGAAGCGAACGCTCGCTTCTCTTTAAAACATCAATTCAACCAGTTAACCTTATAATTGGAGTGTGCCTTTCGTAGGAACCGGTTAGGGTTAATCCACTGCAAGAGTAACTCATAAATCACTAGTAATCGCACCAGTAAGTTAAGTCGTTGCGAGAGGCGACCGTACCCGGGCGGCTAATTAATCTTGGTAGTTAGATCGGATAGAGCGAACGTTCGCCAGTCTTAAACCTGAGGGTAAGGAGTTATGGTGGTGTATAGAAATTGATTGAATGAGAATTGAAAACCGTTGATCTTGTGATTGTCGTTGCTCTGGTGATCTAAGGGGGATTCGAAATCTAAGTTCGTCTATCTTCTCGTTAGTCAACCTTTTACTTTTTTGTCTTTTATGTTCCTTTGTTCATTAGATTAGAAGTCGTGGAACTCACACCACGCACAACGTGTTTTAACTTGAATAAATTGTCAGCTTCTTTGAGTAGTCAATTAGTAGAAACCCTGTGGAATACGATCTACCCTAGCTTCACAGCTTGGTAGTATTTGATACCGCTAAAACTGCAGTCATCACTCGTCCTATGATACCCTCAAGCAACCTAGCACTTATTCTTTTTCTTTACACGATTTTTTTTTTCTTTTGAACTTTTCTTTTGACTTCGTTCTTCCATTTGTAGGGAGAAGAACGTTTATTGAACTAAAACTTTGAAACTTTTCTGATTTTTCTTTTCTTCATTCTTTTTTTCGAAATTTTCTTCTTTTTCTTCTTTTTCTATTTTTTGTTCTTTTGTGCCAAATTTTCTTTTAGTTGCTAGAGGGATTTACACGTCTGGACATATTAGCTAAGACCACCTGTTTAATGGCTATAGGCAGGTTACCACAAACCAACTTCTGGTTTGATTTCTGGTTCGATTCCGGTTCACTCCTTGAGGTCTTGAACACGTCCGTGGCTACATAAATGATGGCAAAAACTTGTGCTTTCACAAAAACACTAGAAAACCATCAAATAGACCCAAAAAGGGCCAAAGTAACCAAATCGGTAGGAAATAGGGTAGTTGAGTGAATATTCGCTATTTTACCCCTAAAACCACGTTTAGAGCAAGGAAATGTCGCTTAAATGAGGCTGATAATCACGTCAAATCTAGTGTCATCAATACCCCACACTTAAGCTTTTGCTTGTCCTCAAGCAAACTGAACTAGAACACACTCAAATTCACAAATGACACGAGATTAAACCGAGATTCAATTCTAACAATTTGGTTTAGACTGTTCCACGTAGAAAGAGTGACCTACACATGCAAGAACATCAACCAAACAAGTTTTTGATCTCACTGTTTTCTGCACACTTCAAGTAGTAGTTTAAACGAAGCTCGTTTCTTGGCAAAACAATTAATTATGATTAACCGACTACGATAACACCAATTCTAATCAAAAAGACTTTAAGCTCTAGCCATGATGTGGATGCGGAGGTAGGAAAAGTGACGTGGCTATTGACTCGACTTCATCCTTTTCTAGATCTGCACGTTACATGTTCTAGCTAGGACCGATTTAAACAACAATTTTTCAAGATTCAAACTTTCTTTAATTTATTTACTGCATACTAGTGCTCGATACCAAACACTTCACTTAGGTGTTGGACCTGCCTAGCTCACAGTATTTGTGCCTTTGCTAGTGCTCAACCCGAGCACTTCACTTAGGTGTCGGGCTTGCCTAGCTTTATTTTGAGCACTTTAAAGAATTTAGCAATTAATTCGAACAACTCAATTTACTTGATTTAACCATTTAGCCACTTGATCCTAGCTAGTTATAACTTTTACACAAGATTTCGAATTGGATTTCCGCCTAATCTCAAGCCACAATCACAGGTGAACAAATATGGAGTGAAAAACATGGGAGAAGCTAGCATTTATCATCTTAGAATGGTGTTATCGAGCTTTGTTATTAACAAGTCAATCAATTCAATTAATTCAAGTTCAACTATGAGAGTGATTTATGATCTGTTCTGACCTAGACTCATTTAATATCAGTGCCGACACGTTGGTTACAGGTTCTAAGTGGAACAGCCTAGACGTCATTGATCAAAATTGAAGTCAATTTAACATCAAAAGTCAAGAATTGAGCAATTCTATGCTAGAGAAATTTCAAATTTGAACCACAGAATCATAGATAGCAAGCATGATCATGCATAATCCTAGACTCCTACCCCACAGTTAAACGGTTCTGTGTCCTCACAGAACTAATCTAGAGTAGAGAGATACGAAGAACCTGTGACGAGATGGTCGGTGTAGGGGATGAACACGGAGAGTCTGGAGTGGAGCGGAGTAGCTACTCAAGTTCCTACAAAAACAAAAACAACAAAAAGATCAAAAGGATACTGGGACGAGTGTCCCGAATCCACACATAATAAAAGTCGAACAAAGACGGTTAGGGGAATTTTGAAAATATTTTGACTCTTTTTTTTTTAACTTTTCGAAAATTTTCTGACCCAATTAAAGTTTTCGCCGAAAAACTAGTGAAGTTTTCAGCGAAAACTACTTTGAAACAAAGACAGACGACTTAACTAAACATTTTCACCGAAAACATTTAGAAGTTTTCGGCGAAAACTATTTCAAAAACAGAACAGACTCAAATAGACTAAGGTTTTCGCCGAAAAATCTGAAGAATTTTCGGCAAAAATTTGACCTGACACAAAAAATTAAAACAGACGAAAATAAAAGAAAACGGACACTTTGGCTCCCTGAAACCGACTCGAATGACGAAAAAGACTGACTCAATAATTCAAAAAACGGACTACAGTCGTGGGTTGCCTCCCACGAAGCGCTCTCTTTTAACGTCCTTGAGCCGGACGGTACCTGTTAGGGACCCCAACTTAGGAGTTCTGATGACACTCGATTTGACGTGATTATCAGCCTCATTTAAGCGACATTTCTTTGCTTAAGACATGGTTTTTAGGGTAGAATAACGAATATTCAATCAATTGCCCTATCTCGTGCCATTTGTGTTACCTTGGCCCTTTTCGGGTCTATTTGATGGTTTTCTAGTGTTTTTGCGTAAGCACGGGTTTTTGTCGTCAAATAAAGTAGCCATGGACGTGTCTAAGGCATAGTAACATCGAGGAACTGAACCGGAATCGATCAAAGGAGCCAATCAAAGTCAAACCAAAAATCTGCCCATTCACACTTACACATTCGGCGAAAACAAGCCCACATCTTCGGCGAAAAGAGCCCAGGGTTTTCGGCGAAAATGCAAGGGAAAATCACTGGCGCCAACAGAAGGTATTTTCGGCGAAATTAATTAACTCTTCGATCCGAAAATAGAGTACAGAGAAATCAGCCGACGGTGTCTTCAATTGCAAGAATATTTTCGGCGAAAATACTTCATTATTTTCGGCGAAAATCCCTTCCAAATCCGGCGCTGTATTGGAAACCCTAAAACGTACCTATTTAAAGAAGCAGTCGGCAACGATAGAGAACACATCAATCATTATTCATATTTTCACAAATCAGACTTTTGAGAGTCAGCCGACTCTAGGGTCGATAGATAGAGTTTAGAGAGTTCGAAGATCCGTGGAGAGATCGTGACGCCATCCTTCCACCTCGGAGAGCTCGGAGCTTGAAGTTGAAGATCCAGGAGATTGAAGCTTCGCTGGAGTTGTCAGAATTAGGTTTTTCAGTTCTTATCTGTTCTTCCTCTGTATGATGATCTTCTTTGTTGCCTTTGATTCTTATGTTATCGTTATGAGTAGCTGAACTTGTAGAGCTTAGATTAGATGAACCCTAAGTGATCCAGGGCTTTAAAGCGGTCACGGATTGGCGGTAATTAGATTCGAAGTTCAATCATTTTCTCTTTGCATGGTTGTTTTGTTCTTGATTGTTTATGTTTCTTCTCCGGTTGATCGCCTAGATTAGGTTTTTGCAAGCTAGGGTTAGTCGCCAGACATCTTCCTGCTTTGGCGCATAAACTTGTCTTCCTTGATCACCTAGTTTAGATTCTTGTTAAGTTGAGGATAGAAGCGAACGCTCGCCTCTCCTTAAAACATCAATTCAACCAGTTAACCTTATAATTGGAGTGTGCCTTTCGTAGGAACCGGTTAGGGTTAATCCACTGCAAGAGTAACTAAGTTAAGTCGTTGCGAGAGGCGACCGTACCCGGGCGGCTAATTAATCTTGGTAGTTAGATCGGATAGAGCGAACGTTCGCCAGTCTTAAACCTGAGGGTAAGGAGTTATGGTGGTGTATAGAAATTGATTGAATGAGAATTGAAAACCGCTGATCTTGTGATTGTCGTTGCTCTGGTGATCTAAGGGGGATTCGAAATCTAAGTTCGTCTATCTTCTCGTTAGTCAACCTTTTACTTTTCTGTCTTTTATTTTCCTTTGTTCATTAGATTAGAAGTCGTGGAACTCACACCACGCACAACGTGTTTTAACTTGAATAAATTGTCAGCTTCTTTGAGTAGTCAATTAGTAGAAACCCTGTGGAATACGATCTACCCTAGCTTCACAGCTTGGTAGTATTTGATACCGCTAAAACTGCAGTCATCACTCGTCCTATGATACCCTCAAGCAACCTAGCACTTATTCTTTTTCTTTACACGATTTTTTTTTTCTTTTGAACTTTTCTTTTGACTTCGTTCTTCCATTTGTAGGGAGAAGAACGTTTATTGAACTAAAACTTTGAAACTTTTCTGATTTTTCTTTTCTTCATTATTTTTTTCGAAATTTTCTTCTTTTTCTTCTTTTTCTTCTTTTTCGATTTTTTTTCTTTTGTGCCAAATTTTCTTTTAGTTGCTAGAGGGATTTACACGTCTGGACATATTAGCTAAGACCACCTGTTTAATGGCTATAGGCAGGTTACCACAAACCGACTTCTGGTTTGATTTCTGGTTCGATTCCGGTTCACTCCTTGAGGTCTTGAACACGTCCGTGGCTACATAAATGATGGCAAAAACTTGTGCTTTCACAAAAACACTAGAAAACCATCAAATAGACCCAAAAAGGGCCAAAGTAACCAAATCGGTAGGAAATAGGGTAGTTGAGTGAATATTCGCTATTTTACCCCTAAAACCACGTTTCAAGCAAGGAAATGTTGCTTAAATGAGACTGATAATCACGTCAAATCGAGTGTCATCAATACCCCACACTTAAGCTTTTGCTTGTCCTCAAGCAAACTGAACTAGAACACACTCAAATTCACAAATGACACGAGATTAAACCGAGATTCAATTCTAACAATTTGGTTTAGACTGTTCCACGTAGAAAGAGTGACCTACACATGCAAGAACATCAACCAAACAAGTTTTCGATCTCACTGTTTTCTGCACACTTCAAGTAGCAGTTTAAACGAAGCTCGTTTCTTGGCAAAACAATTAATTATGATTAACCGACTACGATAACACCAATTCTAATCAAAAAGACTTTAAGCTCTAGCCATGATGTGGATGCGGAGGTAGGAAAAGTGACGTGGCTATTGACTCAACTTCATCCTTTTCTAGATCTGCACGTTACATGTTCTAGCTAGTACCGATTTAAACAACAATTTGTTTCAAGATTCAAACTTTCTTTAATTTATTTACTGCATACTAGTGCTCGATACCAAACACTTCACTTAGGTGTTGGACCTGCCTAGCTCACAGTATTTGTGCCTTTGCTAGTGCTCAACCCGAGCACTTCACTTAGGTGTCGGGCTTGCCTAGCTTTATTTTGAGCACTTTAAAGAATTTAGCAATTAATTCGAACAACTCAATTTACTTGATTTAACCATTTAGCCACTTGATCCTAGCTAGTTATAACTTTTACACAAGATTTCGAATTGGATTTCTGCCTAATCTCAAGCCACAATCACAGGTGAACAAATATGGAGTGAAAAACATGGGAGAAGCTAGCATTTATCATCTTAGAATGGTGTTATCGAGCTTTGTTATTAACAAGTCAATCAATTCAATTAATTCAAGTTCAACTACGAGAGTGATTTATGATCTGTTCTGACCTAGACTCATTTAATATCAGTGCCGACACGTTGGTTACAGGTTTTAAGTGGAACAGTCTAGACGTCATTGATCAAAATTGAAGTCAATTTAACATCAAAAGTCAAGAATTGAGCAATTCTATGCTAGAGAAATTTCAAATTTGAACCACAGAATCATAGATAGCAAGCATGATCATGCATAATCCTAGACTCCTACCCCACACACTTAAACGGTTCTGTGTCCTCACAGAACTAATCTAGAGTAGAGAGATACGAAGAACCTGTGACGAGATGGTCGGTGTAGGGGATGAACACGGAGAGTCTGGAGTGGAGCGGAGTAGCTACTCAAGTTCCTACAAAAACAAAAACAACAAAAAGATCAAAAGGATACTGGGACGAGTGTCCCGGATCCACACATAATAAAAGTCGAACAAAGACGGTTAGGGGAATTTTGAAAATATTTTGACTCTTTTTTTTTTAACTTTTCGAAAATTTTCTGACCCAACTAAAGTTTTCGCCGAAAAACTAGTGAAGTTTTCGGCGAAAACTACTTTGAAACAAAGACAGACGACTTAACTAAACATTTTTGCCAAAAACATTTAGAAGTTTTCGGCGAAAACTATTTCAAAAACAGAACAGACTCAAACAGACTAAGGTTTTCGCTGAAAAATCTGAAGATTTTTCGGCAAAAATTTGACCTGACACAAAAAATTAAAACAGACGAAAATAAAAGAAAACGGACACTTTGGCTCCCTGAAACCGACTCGAATGACGAAAAAGACTGACTCAATAATTCAAAAAACGGACTACAGCCGTGGGTTGCCTCCCACGAAGCGCTCTCTTTTAACGTCCTTGAGCCGGACGGTACCTGTTAGGGACCCCAACTTAGGAGTTCTGATGACACTCAATTTGACGTGATTATCAGCCTCATTTAAGCGACATTTCTTTGCTTAAGACATGGTTTTTAGGGTAGAATAACGAATATTCAATCAATTGCCCTATCTCGTGCCATTTGTGTTACCTTGGCCCTTTTCGGGTCTATTTGATGGTTTTCTAGTGTTTTTGCGTAAGCACAGGTTTTTGTCGTCAAATAAAGTAGCCATGGACGTGTCTAAGGCATAGGAACATCGAGGAACTGAACCGGAATCGATCAAAGGAGCCAATCAAAGTCAAACCGAAAATCTGCCCATTCACACTTACACATTCGGCGAAAACAAGCCCACATCTTCGGCGAAAAGAGCCCAGGGTTTTCGGCGAAAATGCAAGGGAAAATCACTGGCGCCAACAGAAGGTATTTTCGGCGAAATTAATTAACTCTTCGATCCGAAAATAGAGTACAGAGAAATCAGCCGACGGTGTCTTCAATTGCAAGAATATTTTCGGCGAAAATACTTCATTATTTTCGGCGAAAATCCCTTCCAAATCCGGCGCTGTATTGGAAACCCTAAAACGTACCTATTTAAAGAAGCAGCCGGCAACGATAGAGAACACATCAATCATTATTCATATTTTCACAAATCAGACTTTTGAGAGTCAGCCGACTCTAGAGTCGATAGATAGAGTTTAGAGAGTTCAAAGATCCGTGGAGAGATCGTGATGCCATCCTTTCACCTCGGAGAGCTCGGAGCTTAAAGTTGAAGATCCAGGAGATTGAAGCTCCGCGGGAGTCGTCAAATTAGGTTTTTCAGTTCTTATCTGTTCTTCCTCTGTATGATGATCTTCATTGTTGCCTTTGATTCTCTTGTTTCTGATATGAGTAACTGAACTTGTAGAGCTTAGATTAGATGAACCCTAAGTGACCCATGGCTTTAAAGCGGTCACGGATCGGCGGTAATTAGATTCGAAGTTCAATCAGTTTCTATTTGCATGTTTGATTCGTTCTTCATTGTTCATGTTTCTTGTCTGGATTGATCCCCTAGATTAGATTCTTGTTAAGCTAAGGATAGAAGCGAACGCTCGCCTTACTTTAGAACATCGAATTGAACAATTAACCTTATAATTGGAGTGTGCCTTTCGTAGGAACCGGTTAGGGTTAATCCACTGCAAGAGTAACTCATAAATCATTATTAATTACACCAGTTAATTAAGTCGTTGCGAGAGGCGACCGTACCCGGGCGGCTAGTTAATCTTGGTAGTTAGAACAGATAGAGCGAACGTTCGCCGGTCTTAAACCTAAGGGTAAGGAGTTATGGTGGTGTATAGAAACCGATTGAATTAGAATTGAAAATCGCTGATCTTGTGATTGTCGTTGCTCTGGTGATCTAAGGGGGATTCGAAATCTAAGTTCGTCTATCTTCCCGTTAGTCAATCTTTTAATCTTTCTGTCTTTTGTTTTCCTTTGCTTATTAGTTTAGAAGTCATGGAACTCACACCACGCACAACGTGTTTTAACCTGAGTAATTTGCCAGCTTCTTCAAAGTAGTCGATTAGAAGAAACCTTGAGTCGAATACGATCTGCTATACGCTTTTTCTTAGCATTAGTAGTTTTTATTTGGTTGAACGCATCACAACGACACGCTCACCAAGTTCCTTGAAGTCAATCGTCTTCTTCAAGGCCAGCAGTTGAGTGCCATGTAGCACTCCAGAAGGGTGATGTAACCGCTAGTGCTCCAGTAGATCGCGGTTCTGGTTGGATGACCAGTTCTTCTTGAATTCTCCTTCTGGAGGAGGAAAGAGGTAGTATGGCGTGGCATGGTCAATGAGCTCCATCTTCTCCACCTGATGCTCATCAAGAGGTCTCTCGGGATCGAGTATGTATGCTTCCAAACCCTTGACGTCTTTGATTCCCACGTGCTCGTCTCTGGCTTGATCTATAGGTTGGCTTGGCGGAAGCTCAATTGAGGATATCTCCTCGATTTCTTCGTGCTCCTCTTCGGCTTCAACTTCAAGATGGATTGGCTCTTTGTCTTCATCAACCGCCACCGCCAAGGATTCTTCATCAGATGCTTCTAGCTCGCAATAGTTATGGGTGAGATTGTCATGTTCATCTTCGTACGGCTCTTGAGCATCTTCTTCCATTAGTGGATTTGGTTGCTCGAGCTTGACATCCACCATGTTACGGGCTTGTAGCTTCAAAAGGAGATCATCCAAGGCGGATTCTACTCTTGCCGTCTATTGTCGATGCTGATGAGCCGGTATATACACCTCTTGGTGATTTTGTTGGTGGTGTGTAGCTTCAGGCTCTTCTTCGAAATGTTCTGGAGCATCTTCTCCCTTCAATTGCCCTAGTCGCTTGAGCGCGGCGTTCCATGCATCAACAGCATCGTCCATTGATTGGAGGTTGTCGATCGCGGCTTGGGTTCTTGCCATCCATTGTTGATGCTCATAAGTGTGTAAATCCATCTCTTGGGAGTCTTCAATATATGGTGCTTCATTGATGTACCACCCTTGGTACTGGTCATCCCACCTGTAATCCTGCATAATTAAAACTCAAAAACACTACCCAGGTAAATCATGTAAATATGGAGGAAAATAAATGGTAAGGCGGAAAGGTAGAAGAATAATTTGCCAACTCTTCTTTCAAACAATTAGAAGAGTCCCCGGCAACGGCGCCAATTTGATGCTGCAGTTTTAGCGGTATCAAATAACTAACCTACCGAAGTAGACTAGATCGTATTCCACAGGGTTTCTACTAATCGACTACTCAAAGAAGCTGGCAAATTACTCAGGTTTAAACACTTAGTGTGTGGTGTGAGTTCCACGACTTCTAATCTAATAAAGCAGGAAAATAAAAGACAGAAAAGTAAAAGGTTGACTAACGAGAAGATAGACAAACTTAGATTTCGAATCCCCTTTAGATCACCAGAGCATTGGCAATCAACAGATCAGCGGTTTTCAATTCTAATTCAATCGGTTTCTATACACCACCATAACTCCTTACCCTTAGGTTTAAGACTGGCGAACGTTCGCTCTATCCGATCTAACTACCAAGATTAACTAGCCGCACGGGTACGGTCGCCTCTCGCAACGACTTAATTAACTGGTGCAATTACTAACGATTTATGAGTTACTCTTGCAGTGGATTGACCCTAATTGGTTCCTACTAAAGGCACACTCCAATTATAAGGTTAACTGGTTGAATTGATGTTTTAAAGAGAGGCGAGCATTCGCTTCTATCCTCAGCTTAACAAGAATCTAAACTAGGTGATCAAGGAAGACAAGTTTATGCGCCAAAGCAGGGAAGCTGTCTGGCGACTAACCCTAGCTTGCAAAAACTTAATCTCGGCGATCAACCAGAGAAGAAACATAAACAATGACGAACAAAACAACTATGCAAAGAGAAACTGATTGAACTTCGAATCTAATTACCGCCGATCCGTGACCGCTTTAAAGCCCTGGGTCACTTAGGGTTCATCTAATCTAAGCTCTACAAGTTTAGCTACTCATTACGATGACAGCAGAATCAAAAGCAACAAAAGAAATCATCATGAAGAGGAAGAACAGATAAGAACTGAAAAACCTAATTCTGACGACTCCGGCGAAGCTTCGATCTCCTGGATCTTCAACTTTAAGCTCCGAGCTCTCCGAGGCGGAAGGATGGCGTCACGATCTCTCCACGAATCTTCGAACTCTCTAAACTCTATCTATCGACCCTAGAGTCGGCTGACTCTCAAAAGTCTGATTTGTGAAAATATGAGTAATAATTTGATTTTTTTTTGGCTGCCGGCTACTTCTCTTTAAATAGGTACACTTAGGGTTTCCAATACAGCGCCGGATTTGGAAGATATTTTCGGCGAAAATATCAAATAATTTTTGCCGAAAACTTTAGTTAAAATCCCCTGTTTGATTTCTTCTATGATTTTCGGCGAGAACTCAAAGTAGTTTTCACCGAAAACTTCAGTGTAAATCAGCTGACGTTGCCTGTGAGTTTCTGAAGGTAATTTTCGCCGAAAACCTCATAGTCTTTTCGGCGAAAACATTGTGCTGGGCAGTTGGATCTTCGGTTCTGACTCTGGTTTGATTTTTGGTTCGATTCTGGTTCACTCCTTGAGGTCTTGAACACGTCCGTGGCTACATAAATGATGGCAAAAACCTGTGCTTTCACAAAAACACTAGAAAACCATCAAATAGACCCAAAAAGGGCCAAAGTAACCAAATCGGTAGGAAATAGGGTAGTTGAGTGAATATTCGCTATTTTACCCCTAAAACCACGTTTCAAGCAAGGAAATGTCGCTTAAATGTGGCTGATAATCACGTCAAATCGAGTGTCATCAGAGAACATAGTGGTTGTTGCCCTATCTCGAAGGTACGCACTGATTTCTACCCTTAGTACTAAGTTCATTGGATTTGAGTACATTAAGGATTTATACACTAACGATGCTAACTTCGGAGATGTTTATGAGCCATGTGACAAGGTAGGATTTTACAGGTTCTACAAGAAAGATGGTTACTTATTCTGTGAGAACAAGCTTTGCTTGCCTAACACATCTTGTATGACTATTTTGGTGCAAGAAGCCCACGGAGGAGGCTTAATGGGACACTTTGGAGTTTCCAAGACTTTGGCATGCTTGAAGGAACACTTCTACTGGACACGCATGCGCCATGACGTGGATAAGTGCCTAGCTCAATGTGCCACATGCCAACGAGCTAAGTCCCATGTCCAACCACATGGGTTATACACTCCTTTACCTATTCCTACTAGTCCATGGATTGATATTTCTATGGATTTTGTTCTAGGGCTACCTAAGACTAGGAAGGGTGGAGATTATATTTTTGTGGTTGTGGATAGAATCTCTAAGATGGCTCACTTTATACCATGTCATGAAACTGATGATGCTTCGTATATTGCTAGCCTGTTCTTTAGGGAAGTTGTGAGATTTCATGGTGATATAAACCGTCCGCAACCATGGGTGGCGACCCTATACCAATATGCTTGGCAACAAAGGCAATCGAGTACAATCTCTAAAACTGGATGAAAAAGGACTTGGATCCATTAGCTATAATGAGCTAGTAACCCTAAGTATCAAAATGTGCCTGTAACACCCATCCCGAATCGACCCGGGTAAACCCATGGTCAAATCGGTTATGAGCATCACTAGTGATAAATTGAACCAAAATAATCAAAACAAAAATAGTGGAAATAAAATCGATAAAAATGTAATCGTTAAAATAAAAGACGGAGATCCTCATTTAAATACATTTCAAACCACAATCAACCAAAACCTCTTAATTAACATCAACAATAAATAACTTTTAAAATTCCCAAAGCTGTCAGCTGAAATAAAAATACATAAAATGACATCCTCGTCTTGAGTCAACATCCTTAAGTGTTCTAGCTCAACTGCACCACCGACAACTGCTGCTCCAAACTCAAATCAGCTCACCAACTACTTCTAACTGAAAAGAAAGACTAGGGGGGATCAGTTTACTAATGAAACTAAGTGAATCCACCGGGCTTAACTATGCGCTGAACTACCTAGGGAGCATCCCAGACTCCCACATTGGAAAACAACAGTGGGACCCACACTTATATTCCATTTTAACATCCTAGTATAGTAGTTCTAAGTGATCAATCAATTCCCTCTACCTCTAATCCCGGTCATGCATACCCCAAATCAACATCATCCACAGAATATCACAACATCCACAAACCATCATCACACTCCAGTAAGTACATTAAAGCCAGATAACTCATATCACACACATACACACACGCGCACACAATCAAGTTCAGTTTCATACTAAGTGATTTAATTAGGTGTCATAAGGAGTTGTTCCCCCGCTACCCCGTCAGCCAGACGCACCCCCTCTCCTGGAGGGTCCAAGATGCATCCTTTTTCTTGAAGAATCCAAGTCCCAAATCACCATCATCATCACAGTTTCTCTCAGGAAATCAACTTTCAATCCCAAGCACCCATGCCTAGGTTATCTACCCTAGTAGACCGGACTCAATCACATTATCACATTTCTTTGGGGTAACGTTGGCTCCTTCAGGTTCTATCGTTTTAATTTCATGACACAAAACCACAAGCAATTACCACATATCAACCAGATAATTCCATTCAACCAATTCCATTTCACAATTCGACTTCCCAATTCCATGTACCAATCATTTCGCAATTCCATTTCCCAATTACATGTACTGATTCCATTTCTCAATTTCATGTCACAATTCTACACCACAAATCACATCACAAATCCACACTTATTACGGGCGGACTGCTAGCCTTACCGACCACCCCACCTGTAATAGTAAAAACAAAGGGGTGATCATGTCGCAAGGTCTAGGGCCACCCATCAGTTCGTCGTCGACCCCGCATTTGTTGGGCTATCCTCCTGCAACCAACATTCCACAATTCCAATAATATATATATATATATATATATATATATATATATATATATATATATATTATATTTTGATGAACGCGCTTTCGCGCTGTCGTTAAATAACTACCGAGCACAAAGTAAGATAGATCGTATTCCACGGGTCTCGACTAATCGTTTACTCAAATGAGTCGGCAAATTGCTCAAGTTTAAACAAGTTTGCGTGGTGTGAATTCCACGACTTCTAAGCTATAAAGCAGGAAAATTGGAATGAAAACAGAAAGCAAATTGAAAGATTGATTGACTTGACAAGACGACAGATAAGCTTAGATTTCGAATCCCCCTAAGATCACCAGATCATTGGCGATCACAAGACCAGCGGTTTTCAATCCCGATTCATTCATTTCTCAGACACCACCATAACTCCTGACCCTTAGGTTTAAAACTGGCGAATGTTCGATCTATCCGATCTAACTCCCAAGATTAATTACCGTTCGTGCGTTCGCTTCTGCGACGGACAACTAACTGGCACAATTACTAGTGATTAATGAGTTACTCTAGCAGTGGATTAACCCTAGCTGGTTCCTATGAAAGGCATACTCTAAGGAATAGGTTAATTGTTGATTTTGTGTTTTAAAGTGAGGTGAACGTTAGCTACTATCCTCAACTTAACAAGAATCCTAACTAGGTGATCAAGCTAGAAAAGAAACACTGGCAACGAAGAACAAACCAAACATGCAAGAGAAACTGACTGAATCTGAATTTAATTACCGTCGATCCGTGACCACTTTAAAGCCCTGGGTCATTTAGGGTTCATCTCATCTAAGCTCTATGAGTTTAGCTACTCATATTCAATACAAAACAATCGAGAACAAACAAGGAATACATCTTCAAGCAGGAAGAACATAGAAGAACTGTAAAACCTAACTTCTGATGAATCCGTGAAGCTTCAATCTCCTTAATATTCAACTCCTAGCACCGAGATCTCCGAGATGGAAGGATGGTGTCACGATCTCTTCCCGGCTCTTCGGACTCTCTAAACTCTCTCTCGAACTCTGAAGTCTGGAAATTAATCTGAGGAATAAGTGTATTTCAATAATGGCCGCCGGTTTAGTATTTATAGGGTTTCCAATTCCCAGCCGGAAAAGGACCTCTGAGAACTTTACTTGAAAACCGGCGAGAATCCTCTACCCAATCTGTGTATTTTCTTCGAGACGTCTAGGTGAGAACTTTGGTTCTTCTCGCCGAGAACATCAGTGTAAGCAGGGGGGTTTGTTCTGTGATCTCTGAATCGATCTCGGGCCATTCTTTGAGGTTCTCTTGCTTCCCGAGCACGTCCATGGCTACGTTAATGACGACAAAAACCTGTGCAATCTCAAAAGCTCTAGAAAAACCATCAAATAGACCCCTTACGGGCCAAAGTAATCACAACAATAAGAATTAGAGCAATCGAGTGAAAACACCCTAAAAATCGTGTCTCAAGTAGGGAAATGTCGCTTAAATGAGGCTGATAATCACGTCAAATCGAGTGTCATCATATATATATATTGCACATTCAGGAATTAAACCCTCAATCTAGCCACCTAATCAGCCATTCAATCAAGCTAGTCAACCATACATACAAACAAGTCAAACCAACTGATTCAAGCTACATAAGCACATCAGCAATCAATACTCAAAACACATAATTAACCATTTTTAACTCTCCAATTCATGCACTTGTTCTGCCAAACATCCCCCTTAAGGTCAAATTCCCAGACACACCACAGATTTATATGAACAACAAATCAGCCATTTAATTTAATCAGCGTACAGCTTGGTCATCAAACTTTAAAAATGGCGCAAACCGGTCTCGTCTTCTCCGATGATCTTTTCACGGTCGGTGACCCGCCGCTGCCGCTGGCGTCGCTCCCAACTTCCTGGAAGTGGAGGTTCAGATCGCCACCCCTAAGGACCCTCCTCTGCCGCCGTCAGACACGTCATCTCTCTGAACCATATTGTCGAAGCCACTCCAAAGCCCCCAATCATGGCTTCCTCCTCTGCTTCTGCTTGGGAAACCATCACCGGCAGCACTCCTCCGATCTTCTTCCTCCTTTCATCGACAATAGCTCCGCCGGCGAGAATCCTTTGTTTCTCTCTCTCTCTTCGAAGAAAACATAGCAGCTGCCAGGGAGAGCTTTACTCTCCTCCTTTTCGTGCCTTGAATTGTATGAACGTCCCCCCATGTTTTCTGTGCCGCCTTCGTCTCTCTCTCTCCCCTCCGTTTTTATTTTTTCCCAGCAACCAAAACCCTCCCTCACTCTCTCCAATAACTCGGGCTGAAGGCCCTTGGCTCTCCCCCTCTCTAATTGGTGGCATCCCAAAAATGGGCTTAAAGCCCAGCCTCCATCTCCTCCTTCCCGTTCCACAACTCTAGCCTTCTCTCCCTTATTGAACCCGAGCGGGCTCAAGGCACTCTCTCCAATAACTCGGGCTGAAGGCCCTTGGCTCTCCCCCTCTCTAATTGGTGCCATCCCAAAAATGGGCTTAAAGCCCAGCCTCCATCTCCTCCTTCCCGTTCCACAACTCTAGCCTTCTCGCCCTTATTGAACCCGAGCGGGCTCAAGGCACTCTCTCCAATAACTCGGGCTGAAGGCCCTTGGCTCTCCCCTCTCTAATTGGTGGCATCCCAAAAATGGGCTTAAAGCCCAGCCTCCATCTCCTCCTTCCCGTTCCACAACTCTAGCCTTCTCTCCCTTATTGAACCCGAGCGGGCTCAAGGCACTCTCTCCAATAACTCGGGCTGAAGGCCCTTGGCTCTCCCCTCTCTAATTGGTGGCATCCCAAAAATGGGCTTAAAGCCCAGCCTCCATCTCCTCCTTCCCGTTCCACAACTCTAGCCTTCTCTCCCTTATTGAACCCGAGCGGGCTCAAGGCACTCTCTCCAATAACTCGGGCTGAAGGCCCTTGGCTCTCCCCCTCTCTAATTGGTGGCATCCCAAAAATGGGCTTAAAGCCCAGCCTCCATCTCCTCCTTCCCGTTCCACAACTCTAGCCTTCTCTCCCTTATTGAACCCGAGCGGGCTCAAGGCCCGCATGCACACTCCCAAGCCGGACCAGCCCATCTCTTTCTCCACTCAACTTCCATCAGCTTTCGGCCTTGCTGAAGTAAACAAAAACCATCCCTTCCCCATTCTCTAACCCAAATCGGCCATAAGTCCTTAACCAAATGAATGGGCAGTTTGACCAAGTCTTGGGTCGGGTCAATTGGTTCAGTCCAATTGATTTAGAACTCCAACCCGACGATTAACTCAAACCCCGATAATTCGAGAAATCCGGTTCCACCAATTGGGGTAAAATAAATCCAAAACTAATAAATTTAATTCAAATTAAATTCCACCAACCCTTAACCAACGAGGAACCAAACCGAACTTTTTAAATCAAACCAGTTAATTAGAACCGCGATGTTATAGTGACACACAGTCAAGGGTGGAATACCTAAAGCCATGATAAACCAACCTTAAGCTATGCAATAACGAGAATAAGCTTGAAGGAAGAAAGAACAAAAATTTATGATTTCAATTTATGTGTCAAAAGTCTAAGTAAAACGTAGTATAAAGGTTCCTATTTATAGGATAGGGATACTCCAAAAAACTATCTAAACGGGAAATAAATTTTCAAACCTAACAAGGAAAACTACTAAAAAGGCATAAAACACTCAACCGAGTAAAACAGTCTTATAGGATTAGCTAATCCGACAAGGATAGTGTATCGCTCGACATTCCTACTCCAAAAAGTACTTGGAATCCAAGGTTCTCGGCCGCGGCTTCAGGAATCCATGCGCGTCGCGGAATAATTGTTGCGGGCGGATTCGTGGTAATCCGTGTCGCAGGCGGATTCATGGTAATCCGGCCATGCGCAGATTCTGCGTATCAGTCACTGATATACATAAATATGTTACTCTTTTCCCCATATTTGTATGTTTTCATGTGGCATTTAAAATTTAACGATGTTCTTTTAATGGTTTGATCAACTTTATGAATATTCACCTCAAATTATATTTCGGGATCATTATGGTCCATTTTCACGTTTTCCAAGATGTTTTTGATGAGTTTTCAGCTCATACCATTATTTAGATAATGTCGATACGAAGCAACAAGCTCTATCGTAAATACAACGAGATGCTAAGGAAGGAACCACGGTTAGCATCCCATCAGTGAGAATCAGCGTGCAGCCGTCGTGTAAGTGGCGTGTAAATGGCGTGCACGCCAATAACACGTTGTTTACACGACACAGGCCTGGGTAGATTTTATAAATAGTTTTTTTTAGAAATCTAAAGGAGACGACGGCCACCCTTCATTCCCAGTTCATTTTCGACGAACATACCCAACCTCCAGCTCCTGGAAAATCCTCTTGGAGTCCAGAAATTATCTGCCCATCAACATCCTTCATCTCCCACGTCATAGAAATAGCAGGAGAAGATCCATATTCATCGAGACACAAAGAAATCGGTGGAGCTTTTCATGTCTTTCTCTCTAGGTCGTATTTCTCAGATCTTCACTATGTATTGTTGTAACTAAATCCCCTAGGGTTCGGTGAGTGGAGCCTTAGGGGGATTGATGATTTATTACACTCCTATCCTTTGGATTTATTTCGGTTTAATTCAAATTCAGATGTTATTCAGATCTATGTGTTCTTCATTCTCTATTTCTTGTTTCTCTGACAAAGATGCATGATTATGGTTGATTGTTTAAATTAGTAATGCCTTGATTCAAGTGTTTGTCTCTCGGAGTGTTGCACTTCAATGTGATGCATAGATTCGATCATATTAGCTTTGACTTTTTAGGTTTAAAGACCCAAGATCATTTCATCGAACATCTTGTGCGCATTCTACGTTCAATGTAAAATGATGACCAATGCTCATTTATTAGTGGTTAATGTTGAATTCTATTTAACTCTATCCAATGACCTTAGGATTCGTGTCGATGTTATGTTGAAAGATCGCATCTAGCTTGTTAGAACTTTTTTAGTCCAAAGTTGTTTAATCATGATTTAAGAACCTGAAAGGGGAAACTCGCTTGACTTTTATTTCTCTCCCATTTCATTCATCTTGTGTTTTATCTTAGCGCGCTTTGAATGATTTCTTGTCAAACCCCTACTTCCATGCTCTTTGAGCCTGTGCTTGAGTTAGTTCTTTATAGGTTGAGCCAGCCTTGTCTTGAGATTGTGATTGCGAAGTGTGTGTGTTTTGTTTGTTCTACCAATTTGAACACCTCTCTCAGAACTGAGTAAACTAAACCTAGAGACCCTCAGGAAATACGACCCTAGCCAAAAGCCAGGTATCTTCGGTCATGCGTTCTGCAACGATGTCCGACTATGTGGTACAGGCTTCCAGCGGTTCAGTATCTTCGTGTATTGCTTCAACCTTAGTGATATTCTTCGGATAACCTCCACTTGGTCGAATATTTGTGTCTGGCTCATCATCAGTGCTCGGATGTGTCTCGGTATCCGGCGCGACAACAATTTTGGTCTCTAGTTCGGCCTCAGTGTGTATCTCTAGTTCGACGTGTATCGGTACACGCATCAGCATCCCCAATCCGCGGTCTGGCCTCGGTACGGTACGTCCTTCGGCATCAGTTGGAGCAGCACTTGGAATGATCATCTCCAACACCAAGTATCCAGTCCTTAGCATCCGCCGGTGAACCTCCTCGTGCTCAGCCAAGCTCCATGCATCAATGTACGCGGTCACCTTGGTCTTAAAGCTTTTCTCCTAGCTTCTTGTCCATGGTTTCTCTGGGCGTGTCCACGGTGTGGTGCGTGTATCAATGGGCGTATCATCCCCCTCTTCTTGTGAAGGATTTGACCTCAAATCTTGATCTGTAAATTCATCATAGAAAGGAGTCAAGTCAGCAACATTAAAGGTGGCACTCACACTATATGAATCTGGGAAATCAATAGTGTAAGCAATATTGCTGATCCGCTATAACACAGTGAAGGGTCCTTCTCCTCTGGGCAGCAACTTGGACATCCTTTTTTCAGGGAACCTCTCCTTTCTGAAGTGGATCCACATTTCTTCGCGGGGCTGGAACAGCTTCTTCTTTCTGCCCTTGTTGGCATTCTTGATGTATTGGGCGGCCCGGCGCTCAATGTTTGCCCTAGCATTCTCGTGTAACTTCTTCACGTACTCAGCCTTCTTCTTGCCATCTGCATCTAGAAACTCATGAACAGGCACTGGTGAAAGATCCAATGGGGTTAAAGGGTTAAACCCATAAAAAAATCGAAAGGTGAGTACTTAGTGGCAGAATGCACAACACGATTATAAGCAAACTCAACATGGGGCAAATAGTCTTCCCAAATTTTTATGTTAGATTTTATGATGGACGTAAGTAATGCACCCTCATACAGATGGTCAAACTAAAGTAGTGAATTGATACCTATCTCAATTACTTAGGTCTATCATAAAATCTAACATTAAAAGTTGGGAGGACTGTTTGCCCCATGTTGAGTTTGCTTGCAATCGTGTTGTGCATTCTTCCACTAAGTACTCGCCTTTTGAGTTTGTTTATGGGTTTAATCCTTTAAGTCCATTGGATCTTTCACCCTTGCCTGTTCATGAGTTTTTAAATGCAGATGGAAAGAAGAAGGCTGAGTGTGTGAATAAGTTACACGAGAAATCTAGGGTTGAGCGTCCGACCACCCAATACATCAAGAATGTCAACAAGGGTAGAAAAGAGAAGGTGTTCCAGCTTGGCGACCAAGTGTGGATCCACTTTAGAAAGGAGAGGTTCCCTAAACAAAGGAAGACCAAGCTACTGACTAGACGAGAAGGACCATTCACCATGGTACAACGGATCAACAATAATGCTTATACTATTGATTTACCGAATTCATATGGTGTGAGTGCCACCTTCAATGTTGCTGATTTGACTCTTTCTGTGATGATTTTACATATCCAGATTCGAGGTCGAATCCTTCACAAGAAGAGGGGGATGATGCGCGCGCCACCACGATACATGGTACTCCCGCCGATACACGTGCCACATGGTGGACACGTCTGGAGAAACCATGGAGAAGAAGTCAGGAGAAAAGCTTCAAGACCAAAGTGATAGCGTACGTGGATGCATGGAGCTTGGGTAAGCACGAGGAGGACGACCGCCTGATGCTAAGGACTGGATGTTTGGTGCTGGAGAGGTTCATGCCGAGTACCGCGCCTACTGATGTCGAGGGTCTTACCATACCGAGGTCGGACCGCGGACTAAGACTGCTGATGCATGTACCGATACACGTCGAACTGGAGACCAAAACTAATGTCGCGCCACATCTGAGCACTGAAGATGAGCGGCCGCAAATATTCGACCAAGTGGAGCTGGACCGAGGAGTGTGGCTGGAGCGATACACGGAGAGGCTGGACCGATGGAAGTTGTACCATAGAGCCGAATAGTGGAACGATACACAGAATCCATGCCACAACCGGATTACCGCAAATCCTCTAGTTCATCCTAACTCACCTTTCTAACTCTGATCCATTAATCATCAAGTTCCATTATCAATCCAAAACACATATCAACACAACAACACATATCAACACAACAACACAAATCAATCAGCAATCACAGAACAATTTCTTCCAGTTTTACTCTCTTCGGTTTCATGCAAAAATCCCTAAGTTTATCTAAGTCGAATTGCAACTCCTCACGTTACTCATCTTGTCCTGTCGATGCTAAGCTCTTACCTGAAAAATAAGACAAGTCTCTAATCGTCTTCTAGATTCCCGGATGAATTAATGATTCATCTTCCTAAATAACGAGGCTTTTCCTCCTTCTAACCGATAGCACTCAACACCAAACCAGCAAAATACAAGAAATGCGATCTATCCTCCTCGTCCCGAGGAATCCACAGGAAGAAACGAAGACTAAAATGGACAACCGTAGCTCCCGCGGGTCAAACTAGAATTTCGGTTCGTCAAGCTTCAAAGTTTCACAAAAGCTTGGTTCGTCAATAGAATTTTTATGAAGAAAGAGAGAGAAGAAAGTTACAGAAATCCGTCAAAACCCGTCCTTTTATATGCAGGTCAAACTACACGACGTGTTGTTCAACAACACGACCGTTTTATATTAAAAGCACCTTTCGTCGACCGTTTTCTATTAAAAGCACCTTTTGTCGTACGAGTCTGAAATTAAAGCACGGTCGTGTATCATGATACTACACAGCGTGTAGTTGAACTACATGGTCGTGTGGTTTCCGCTATACACAATGCTTATAGTAACTTCAACTCGGGCTTCCCACAAACGTCCTGAACTTCGATGGGACCTCAGTGGCATTGGTTTCAATGCCTTAATCACCCGAACTCGAGTTTCAAAACCATTCGGTTGGGCGGGGATGTTACAACTTTTATAATTGCGGACAGGGGGAATAAAGACAACTCCGTATCTCTATACATGACTTTTTTTTTGGTAAAAGAACGGCGCCTAGCGCCTTAATCCTCCATTAAAATGAGTCGGGCTTCAGAAACTCCAAGGCAATCATATCGAAGGATATGGCCTAAATTACAATCTGAAAGCGGAAAAAGATGGATCCCAAAGGGAAACATGAAACCTTGGCTAGCCAGAAAGTCGGCTGCTTTGTTAGCTTCGCGGAAAACATGACGAATCTCCACTTGCCAGTCGCGGTGGCAAAGCTCGCGGAAGGTAAGGACCTCAGTAGTAAATTGGTGAGACGGCTCATCTCTGTTGGTCAAAATTGCCACCGCTGTACTCGAGTCAAGTTGTAGAACGATTTTACGGAATCCATAAGACCAAGCAAGTTCTAAACCAGTGATCGCGCCCCTTAGTTCCGCCCTAGTAACCGTGCAACTGCCCAGATTCATGGAGAAGGCAACCAGCCCGCGACCATCATGGCTGCGGATGATGCCGCCTGCTGCTGCTTTATTCTGGTGGAGCACGGACCCATCAGTATTGATGGTCACCCACTCGGCTGGTCCGGGCTCCCACACCACCTGTGACCACCTTTTCGGTCGACTCAGACCACAATAGACATTCTTTTTTTCCAGGGCCTCACTCACAGTGCTTGTCCAGGACTTAATTCTGCTGGCAATTTGAACAGGGGTGGGCGAAGTGGCCGTAAAGACGCTTTCATTCCTCGCTTTCCATAAAAACCAAGCTGCAATGCCAAACAAGAGGCTAGAATCGCTGCAGAGCCCCTTAACAATCCAACTAGTCGAGGTATCCTGCCAATTCAGAGAACTCTGGGGAATGCCGAGGATCGACCAAGTCTCCCTAGCAACAGAGCAGTCCCTCAAAACATGATTCACCGATTCTAAAGGGCATCCGCATCTACTACAGGCCTCACACTGGGTTAAGTGCCTACGAGCTCGTTCGGCATTGGTAAGTAATCTCTCAGGGGTCGCCAGCCACAAGAAGGTCCTAACCCGAAACGGGCCCTTCCATTTCCAGATTACTGTCCAGCTGCCATCAACTCCAATCTGATCATGTTCAGCGATTATCTCATGTGCCGACTTAATCGAGAAATTGCCGTCCGGACTGCCTCCCCATGTCCAAACATCCTCCCCATGATCTTCCTTGGGCACCGACATACCAACAACTTGCTCCACCGCTTCACTTGGAAGTAATCTATTAAGCTTGTCAAGATCCCAGCAGCTATCTTCAGTAACAAAATCAGCCACCGTGTCCATAGGGTTGTAGTCTGGCTCCGAGTGAGCGCCAATGTCAGCGAGCACAGTACCCGAGTCAAGCCATCTTACCGACCAGAAGCTAGTATCTCTGCCGCTCCGAATCCCGGACCTTGCTCCCACCATCATGATTGGCCAAGCTTTGCAGATTCCCCTCCAAAGGGCAGATCGAGATGCTCTGTGAGCTGGAATAAGTCATTCTGGTGCCTCCTTGAAGTATTTACCCTGCAAAACCTTGACCCAAAGAAGCTCAGGATTTTGGAAAAGGAGGAAAGCAAGTTTAGTTAAGTAGGCTCTATACATGACTTTAGGGCTAGGATTCATGCTAGAGAAGTCCAGAGATTAGGAACAGAGGTTGCCCAGAGATTAGGAGCAGAGGTTGGTGATGAAAGAGGGGCTATAAAAGATGGTTGTCGACGATAAGAAAGATTTTGAATTTCTAGATTGTCTCTTAATAAACAAAACAATGTTGATTTTTAGAAGTGAATAATTCTAACCGTGTTTTTTGGTTCGACCGGTTTTATCGATTCCAGAACCAATTTTATCGGTTCCCGCGGATCGACTCATTTAAAATGCTGGTTAATGATCAAATTGCATACTAACCATGGAAAGAGAGTTGCCTAAACTCCGAGGGAAATATAAGCAGCTGATCTCCACATCTCTGGCTCCAATTTGAAACGCTGTCTGTCTATTCGGGGCTGTGATGCTGCTTCTTAAGTCAGCAAGGGTTCCTTTACTCTCAACCTTTCCCACCAATCCAAGCACTCTGCAAATCATTCCAATCCCATCTAGGGCGAACTTCGTCACCATGGCATCCACACAATCATCCCCACCACCTGTTCGACAAAATGCCTCACTGAACCCACCCACCACCGTCTTCCCCCAGCCTCAGCCTACATACACCTCCCTTTCTGCCGCAAACGCTGCCACTACTGCGACTTCCCTATCGTTGCTCTTGGCTCCTCCAACCCCACTGATTCCGACCCTCGTATTACCAACTACGTTGAACTTCTCCGTCAGGAAATTGTCTCCACGAGAGCTGGATTTCAACCACACCCGCCACTTGAGACAGTATTCTTCGGCGGCGGCACGCCTTCTTTGGTTTCTCCAAAGTTAGTTTCCTCGATTCTGGAGACTCTTAGGGCCAAGTTTGGTATCGCAGATGGTGCAGAGATATCCATGGAGATGGATCCTGGGACTTTTGATGATGGGAAATTGAAGGATATGATGAGGTTAGGCGTGAACAGGGTGTCTTTGGGAGTTCAGTCGTTTCAGGACGAGTTGCTGAGGTCATGCGGGAGAGCGCATGGGATTAAGGAGGTTTACGAGGCGATTCAGATTGTTGGGTCTTGCGGGGTTCAGAACTGGAGTTTGGACCTCATTTCTTCCTTACCTCATCAAACGCCTCAAATGTGGGAGGAAAGCTTGAGCCTTGCTGTTGATTCTCGGCCTTATCATGTGTCTGTGTACGATTTGCAGGTCGAGCAAGACACGAAATTTGGACTTCTGTAAGTCTTTTATGAATTGAAATTCTCATGGATGAGATTGTATATGTTCGTTCCATTCTAAAGATATGGTTATGGTTGTGGGTTCTTTTTTTCACAGGTACACGCCAGGTGAATTCCCTCTGCCTTCTGAAACACAGTCTGCTGACTTTTACAGGATGGCTTCGAAGATCCTGACCGACGCTGGTTACACCCATTACGAAATTAGCAGCTATGCTAAAGATGGGTATGAATGTAAGCACAATTCTATCTACTGGAAGACCAAGCCTTTCTATGGTTTTGGTCTTGGCTCTGCCAGCTATGTCGATGGATTAAGGTTTTCAAGACCAAAGAGGATGAAAGACTATGCAACTTTTGTGCAAAATCTTGAGTCTGGCGTAGCAGATTTGAATGGGAATAACCATAGTGCTGATGCCAAGGACTTAGCTTTAGATGTTGTGATGCTCTCACTTAGAACAGCAAGAGGCTTGGATGTAAGCTCGTTTGCAGAATCATTTGGTGGGTCAATGGTGTCCTCACTCTGCAAGGAATATAAGCCTTACGTCGAGAGTGGCCATGTGGTTTGCTTAGATAAGGAACGAAGGACCATGAATGCAAATGAATTCAACAAGTTGTTGACAGAGGGTGAAGATGATGATATTCTGGGCCAGTTGGGGTTTATCCGGTTAAGTGATCCAGATGGTTTCCTTCTGTCAAATGAATTGATATCTCTAGCATTTCGTGCCATGGCACCTTAGAAGAAGTGGTCAGGGGAAATGGCGAAGCATGTGCAGAAATCATCACAGTTTGAAGCAAAAGAGAAGCATTGCTGGTCTAACATTTTACTAAGCAAACCAGATAACCTCATTGTTGTTTTGAAAGGTCTGTTGAAGAGCTGAGCTGTTGATCTTGGATCTCGTTGATGCATCCTGAAGTAAGTGGAAGATGACAGTTGGCTGAAATTGCAAGTTTTGTAAAGCCCTGTGACAAGGTTTTCATTGGATTGGGAAGTTGAAGACCATGATGAAAGAGCTTTAACTTGCAAGTTAAGTCGATGTTATGAAAATATTTTAAATTTCCATTTGGATAATGTAAAAAAAAACATTCTTTGCACAATACCGTGTGTGAGTGTGATGATGACTGGCGAGTGACGACACTGTACAACAAGTCAACGAGTAGGCAAACAACTCAGCTGACCAGATTGGTCTTAAAAACCCTGGAAATACTTTCCATTTTTCTTACAACACAAGTGAGATCCTGGTTATGGCGACTGAAGAGAGCAACATCAACTGCTACTTGACGGAGGAACTGGTAATCCAAATCCTGCTCAGGCTCCCCATCGCCTCCTGTCTTGCCCGGTTCCGCTGCGTCTGCAAGTCATGGTGCTCACTCCTCTCCGATCCAAAATTCATCAGGGATATCATCTTCTTCCGAAATTCTGCCCATCACGGTCTCGTGATCAAGCGCCTCCGTCATGATCGGTCTGTTTATTCCCTGCACTCTTACGATACGCTCCGCCTCCTCCACGCTTCTTCTTCTTCTGAGATGGAGGAGGAAGACTTGCCGTCTCTTCCTTACAAGGTTCGTTGGCCAACGGTACTTGTAGCTTATCAATAGTGGGATGTTGTAACGGCATCTTCTGCCTATCCGACGGTAACAGCGACGGCGCTTCGGATATCATTCTTTGGAACCCGGAAACTTGGGAAACCAAAGTTCTTCCGGTTTCCCCCTTTGCTCATTTGCGCGGCTTTGTTGTATGGGCTCAGCTTGAGCGGATCGGGTTTGGTTTTGACCCGGTAACAAATGATTTCAAAGTTGTTCGCACTCTGCAGTTCTCTCCTGGTGATGATGATGGTAACTACTCTGAGGAACTGGAGGAGAACAACAACAACAATGATGATGACGAGGAAGCAGTAACAAGTGAGGTTTACAGCCTGAGGAACGATTCATGGAGGAAACTTGAAGCTGGATTCACCCATGCACTTCTTTACAGCATTCCTCAGAGCGGTGACGACGGGAGATTCTACTGGTGGGATGACGGCCGGGAAGGTTGCACTGATTTTGTTTCCTTTGATATGAGCAGTGAAGCATTCTCGACAATGGAAGTGGCTAACCCAGTTCAAATGTCATCCAAATTCTCAATCCGGTCAGTTTCCATAGTGAAAGGGGCAGCAGTGGCCATATTTTCTGATATGGAAACAGTGGAAGTAGCTAATTCAATGGAGATATGGATGGTGTTGAAGTTGGGAGGTGCGTGGACGAAGCTGTGGAGCATCGGAAGCAGCTTGGTGATGAAGTGTGTGCATCCAGTTGGAATCTGGAGAAATGGGCAGTGTTTTCTGCAGAGGTATGATGATGGTGAGCTGATCGTGCTGGATCCTGAAAGCGGAGATATCAGGGAGCTTAAGATTGAAGGAGAGTGGCAGTTCTTTCAAGTTGTTCCTTATGCTCCCTCCCAGCTGGGTTTGGCATCATTAGCATGACCTCAATTTGCTTTGTGTTTCTTGTTTCACTAGTCTTCTTTCACCTTGTTAATAATGAATCAGAATAATACTTGTTTCCATCTTATTCACAAATTGATAAAGACCTAATAAACAGAACAAACTACATTGTACACGTATGTTCAAAGGGGCCAGGTATTGACCTAAAAACAACCTGGACCAGCCTCCATAACAGTGCTAAACGGTCTCAAGGCTGCACGCACCTATAACAACAATCGTTTGAAAGGATTCTCCATATTTTAGTTAACCATCACCATCATTGTGTTCCTCACGAGGCAGCATAGCCGCAATGTCAATGCTCATCTTCGCACATTACGCACTGTTGAGGTTAATGTATGAGATGCCTTCACCGGGTGCCTCATTTCTGTTAGTACACGAAAAATTATAAGAAACAAAGTAGATAAGCAATAAACCGCAAAAACAAAACAAAACTGCCAACATGTTTAGCTTCAAATCTATTTATTTAACTCAAATAATTGTGGTTTACAAGAGCACTACAGTTCTCTACGCAACTGCTTCAGAACTATCTGACATTAATTGTTATTCTCAGTTCAGAAAACAGACAAACAACCAAAAAAAGCATGACAATTGTTCCTACTTCAAGATAATAACATAAGACTAGAACAGCCAATTCCACAGAACCATTAGCAGTGGAATGAAAGGAAGTTCAGTCATTCACAACTAATAATGGGTATGAACAATGAGCAAACAACATTACCAGTTGACTAAGATGGTTTTTTCTTTTGCCCAACTCCTGTTATCCGCCTCAGCTGCTGTGTTCCCCTCCTTATTTCACTTCATGAGCACCAAAGGATAAATTCAAATGACCACAAAAGCTCAAACCTGGCTATAGTTAAGAGAAGAGAAAAACACAAGTACCTTTGGTGGAGATAAACAATGAGGTAGAAAAGAGGGAGTAGCATTAAAGACAATATTGAGATAGCCAGGTAGAATACGCTTACAGACTTCTGCATATTTGGAAAGACAGTAAGAATAATCGCAAGGATGCATATATCTCAAGCCAAAACTGGTTATTACTGCCCTTCAAAGATGCATGATGATAAACCGGATATAGACTGACTGCAAAGATTTGTAATTTCAAAATGGATGCACAGTGAACTCCAAAAACCAACTCGATCCTATCCCAGATGGCTGCAATTGTCCTTATAACCTACCTTACCACCTTTAGGAAATAGTTTTCTCTTTCCTTCGCAAGTCAGAGCATCACAAAATTGGCGCAGAAACAGCTCTGCAATTTAAAATACCATCATTAATAAGACCAACAACTAGCAAAAACAGCCTTGTTTGATTACTGTATGAGGGAAACCACGCTTTATATTAAACAGAATGGGTTTGAAAATACAATCATGAGTTTCAATTCTACCAATCTAAATAAGACTTGCAAACCCTTGCTGGTACATACCTTAAAAAACACGCTTTGTCTCAGAATTATAGCGCAATAACTATTGCTTTTCACCATACACATGGTTTCCCAAAACAGTGGTTTAAAACCAACCCTTACACGAGGCCAAAATAAAAGTTGTTCTAATACAACAAAAAAGGAAAAGAGTAAGTGTGGCTATGGGCAATACCATGTAGGCGTGCAGCTGATCGGCCGAGATTAAGAGGAAAACATCTATCTGCGAGACTCTGCACATTGTCAAAGCAAGGGCCTGTGTAAGTCATGTGAGACAGTAATGCAAACAAGTGTAGAGGGTGACAGGTTACCTCACAAAGGTGGCGATTCTTTGAAGTGGCAGCAGGATTGCACCTAGTCTTTTTTACTGACTTAGAGTCCATTACAGAATCACAGTGCAAGGCACCGCATATGTCAGCTAAGCACTTGATATCAGTCTGCATATTAAAGATTAACAACACTCTTCAGACCTCTAGTTCAAGAAGCTGGAAAAGATGTTAAAACGAAAAAGATGATCTAGATGCACGAATAAAGACAACCCACAATCAAAAGTAAGCTACTTGCTCATAACAGAACAGAGAGCCCAAACTTTCACATACTAAATTGAGAAGATCGAAGTGCCTGCTGTCAAAATGCTGATCAAGATATTTTTCAGCACGGAAACTTTTCTTACAGTATCCACACTGCCACTGGTTAAAGTCATAATTAATCTTGTGCTGCTCTTGATCCCTGAACAGATCATTGCTGGGATGAAGTCTACACTTGGTGGGAATCTCGTACCTTTCTTGTTCCACGAATGGCATCAAATACTACACAAAAGAGATCAGACAGCCATGTCAAAAGGAATAATACTTGGTCAAACAGCAAGCATATCTATCCTAAATCCTCATTTCCCCTCTTGCTACCTCATCTATGATTTTCCAGGCAGCCCTGCTTCGTTCTCTGGAGCAATGAACAGGGTGCTCATGGACTGATTCTTTCTCCATGGTTCTAGATGCAGGAACAATTACACAGAAACAAAGCTAAATCATTGAATCAACAAGTACACATACAGATTAAATTTTAAACAAAACGGAGGTTATTTACCAAAACAAAACACCGGAGTATTTCCCTATGCAGGAAAGAAATATTACCTCTCACTTCCGATCTCACCAATTTCCTGAGGAAAATGAAGCAACAGAAAGAGGTTAACTAACCGATGCAAGAGATTAAGGGGTAAAGAAACCGAAACTGAGGAAGCTCTGAAACTAAAACCGATATCTTATTGAAAACGAATTTGACGAAGGAAAAATCCAACAAAATTAGACGTCGAGGATGATAAAAAGAGGCCAGTGAGAGATTGAAAACCTGGGAGAGTGCTTGCGAGAAGAAGATCGAAGCCAAAAGAGCAATCGCCGCTGCAAGTGAGAATTTCTCCATACTTAACACCCGACCGGAGTATTTGGATGGGTATCTCCCTGCGAATGATCCGGGTAAAGGATAATCTATTCTTCTTCCCGCTGAGCGGAGGATGGAAATAAATTTTTTACAGATGCTTGGGCGCAGGACGGCTTATGCATAAAAACCCACTGGATAAATAGGAATGAGTTTGACTCAAACATAATTGTTTGAATTATGTTTGAATCAAACTCATTTCTTACATCAGGATACTACTAGGAAATTGTTAGAATAGGAATTAGATTTAACAGTATAAAATAAATTGAATAAATTAGTAATTTTGGTATCTATTTAAATGATTAGGATTTTGAATCAATCATTAACCATCAAATAAAAAAAAATCTCTCTCCCAACCCTATTTATGCCGCCTCACCCATCGGCCGACATCTCTTTTCCTCCACCTTCCACCAAACAAAATGACTATCTCCTTTCCTTCACGGACTGTTGTCTCCCTCTCAAGCAGGATGTCAACATCATCCCAGAGTCCAACGGTCCGTCGCGAGTCGGTGGTGAAAGAACCCGCCGACATTGAAGATAGAGAGTGGCGGTGATTCCAAGTAACGCCGACCAAACAAAGAAGACGAAATCTGATCCATCGGTGTCGAGCAAGACGAAATCCACCGAGAAGGTGCCATCAGGAACTAGGTAGAGGACTTTGTCGTCCCCTTCCCACCGTCGAAACGTACCAGAGCGCGGGAGCAGAGCCATCCCAAATGCAACTCTTGCCGGAGTATTTCAGCAGCCGGAGTATTTCTACAGTGGAACATACACTACTCCTGTTATGTGTAAACCGTTATCTTACTCAATGGCCTTCAAGAACGCATACCCACGCCATCACCTTCTGACCAAAACAAGAGGTAATTAAATCTACCCAACCATTTTGTTACCGTTCTTTCTAGCAAAAATTTCAGTGACCAAATTCTAATTTGATCTACTAAACCAAATCAACCATAACCAATCATTTAATATTTAATATTCAATCAATCATTAACTTATCCGGAACAGTTATTGTAGGTTAATTAATTATTCAATCCGGACTGTTATGGCAATTAAATATTTATGGAATATTTTGTTTTACAGCTGTTTCTTCTCTTTCTCCTAACAATCCTAATTTCAATATAAATAAAATAAGAATCCTAATTGACATATAACTTCCAGTCGCAGTCTTCTTATCATCCCTTCTCTAGCCGCCGATTTAATTTTGTTTCTTTCTCCGGACGACCTTATTTTCATCACACCCGTTCAACGCCATTTATTCAGGTATCCCATTCACCATTTATTCTGTCGGCCTTATTAAATTCTGTCGGTTCAAATCAATAGTTTCATTATTCTAACGTTTGCAATCCTAGTGCAGGCAATATAGTAATCAACCATGGATAATAATGGTTTGTTCGATCTCAACAAGTCACCGGAGATCAACCTGAACATATCGCATGTTTTCACGTACGAACAAGATTATGACGAGCATGTCGAAGTTCAAAACAATGATGATTCGAATGACAACTGTACTGAAGAAGGTTTGTTAATTGTTCGATGGATTTTCGACTCCTTGTCTAACTTCTTTCTTATTGTATCGCTATATGTTTTCAATGAACTGAAAGCCTCATATTTTTTGTTAGTTTCAAATGTTCTGTTGGCTGATGCGTCTTCCAATTTGAAGAAAATTATTGATGGGCAAGGTTTGTTTTAATCCCTTAATTCTGACCTCGCTACTTAGTTTTATCGTTTTAAGAAGTTCATGGTTTTTAATTCGTTACCCTTGTTGCTTACTTGTACTAGTACAAGCAACAACCGAATATATGAAAAATTGCTTATACATTACATTTTTTAATGTCCTACAGATGTTCCCCTGTTGTAGGATGGGAACTTCTAGAGTTTCCGGCATTATTCCTGCATAGTTCAAATAAAAGGGTTAACTTCAACATAGTCAAGTGTGGCAAGACAAGTACTAGAAGTTGTCCTAGTGTAGGCATCATCGCTAGACTATCCTAGTGCAGGCATCATAGCTAGATTGTCCTAGTGCAGGCATATCCCTAGACTGTCCTAGTGCAGGCAACACGCCAATCAACATTTTAAGACTATTAATGCAATCAACATCCTGCAAACAACATCATAATGTGTCATAGTGCAATCAACATATTAAGACTAATGGGTTCTGCTGTGGTAGCCAGCAGTCTTGCCAACATACATCAATCGAGCATTAGGGCCAACCAAATCAAGAACATCATTGGACCCAATATATCATACAACAAGTCCTAATTGGCCTATTATTAGTCTAATTGGTTGTCCTAATACAAACAACACTTAAATTTATTTAATACCCATTATCCAGTGCATGAATTCATTTCCTACTGATGTGATTTGGATAGATGTAATCCCACTAAACCGCAACCTTCTCAATGTTTTCAATTTACGCTCGCTTGGAGAACCTTTCATCACTTCTACAATCCTATTTGGACTGTATTTAGTGTATAGAGTTTCTGGCATTGTTCCTGCAAAGTTCAAATAAAAGGTTAACTTCAACATATTCAAGTGTGCAATACAAGTACTAGAAGCTGTCCTAGTGCCGACATCATTGCAAGACTGTACTAGTACATGCACTGATCCAAGAATATAATCTGTAAATTGTCATAGTACATTAATTTCGACAAAACGAAAGCTCCATTAATTTAGTACATTAAATTGTCATAGTACATATAATTGTTGGATGCTTTTGAGAAATTGTGATTTGTGGGTAGAAGCATTCTGAAGGGTACGTATATATATGTTTTCAGCAGGCAACTCAATAGAAGTTATGGATCGAATACCAATTGAACAAGCAACTATCAACTTATGGTATTGTTTTAGTGCGTCCTAGGAGGTCTCAAAGGAATCCAAATGATTCTGCAATTTAAACCAAGCAGAACAAAGACAAATAATGTTCTTAGTTTATTGTTTTAGTGAAAAACGTCGATCGTGAAACAAGAAAGAGGAAAATAAGACAATCTGGCAGTTACAGCAACTAGTCGTCAGCAAACTCAGCATGTGAGATATATGCATGCATTGTAGTTTCCGGTCCATGGGGGATGATTGATCAATGATAATGCTATATTTCCTAGGTGATCTTATAGATGTTTGTGAATTTTAGCTAGGCTTGATCAGTGTGTAGCTAGGTTGATTTGTACGCAAGTAAACAATACAAGATTTATTGGGACTGTAACTATAACTAAAGATGTCCTAGTGCATTAAACCAAATCTAACTGTCCTAGTACAATGGTTTCCCAAACCAAATCTAACTATCTTGGTGCATCAATCGCTAGACTGTCCTAGTGCAGGCAACACATAATCCAAACCAGAAACACATGTGCAGGCAACACATCATCCAAACCAGAAACACATGTGCAGGCAACGCATCATCCAAACCAGATTAACATATAGCACAAAAATATTAAGACACTACAAAAAAAATAGTTATTTAACGGTGACAGAAAACGCGTTTAACAGCGCCCAAGGCCGCTATTAAATTGGCCAATGGGAAAGGCATTTAACACCGGTAAAATGTGGTCGCGGTTAAATGCAATATTTTAACAGCGGCCATAAGCCGCTGTTAAATTATGCCGTCGATTAAAGTAATAGCCGGAACTTTGGCGATTGAGCTGGAACTCCGGCGATTGAGCTGGAACTCCGGCAATAGTCCAGATCCAAGGAACTCCGGAACGCGGCGATTCAGCCGGAGCTCCTCCTCTTTTCTTCGCTGCTTCTTCTTCCTCCTCCCTCCGTCACTGCTTCTTCTTCCTCTTCCTTCTGTTGCTTGTTCTTCTTCCTCCTCCGGACGAAACCAGTGACGACGACGGCTATGGGGGAGGATTGCTTCTTCCTCCCTACTCCAATGAACCTAAGCTGCCGAGCTAGTTGATGGAAGGAGAAATCATTCCCTTCGATTGTCAAAGTCCCACACCCACCGCTAAGTCCCTTCCTCTGCTTCCCCTCGTTCTGGAATCCCTAAGCGGGTGTATCGACGAAGAAGAAGAAGAGGATCGAGGAGGAAAAAGAAGAGGAAGATCGGCGAGGAAGAAAAAGAAGAAGAAGATGATAGGGGAGGAAGAAGAAGTGGAAGATTGGCGAGGAAGAAGAAGAGGATCGACGATGAAGTGCAGCTCCGACGTCGGCGGCTCCGAAATAGAAGATTGGAGCTGATTAGGGTTTCTATTAAATTGACGGCTGAGATTGACCATGTTTAAATCAACGGATGAGATTAGATTTAGGGTTATCCGCGTCTAGCAGTTTCAACCAATCAGATCATTTTATTTTAATAGCGGCCACGAGCCGCTGTTAAATTAGACGTGGCCGCTGTTAAACTGTGTAATTTAACAGCGATCATTTATTGGCCGCTGTTAACCTGTCGCTGTTAAACTAACATTTCCTTGTAGTGAGACTGGCTGTTAACATATAGCACAGAATAACATATTAAGACTGACCGTTAACATCATACAAACCAGATTAACATATAGCACAAAAATATTAAGATTAACATATATAGCACATCATCCAAACCAGAACAACATGATTAAACTAGTGCAGGCAACACGTCAATCAGCATATTAAGATTGATTGGTGGAACAGATTGACATATAGCACAGGAATACAGTTGAGAATGTAGCAGGGACAAATCTCTTAGGCTCTTGATTAAAATGCACTTATAATGGCAGACAGTCTACAGAAAAACAATGGCAACAGAAAAATAATGACCACTAAGAAATAGAAACAAAGGAGGAAACACAAAATATAAAATCGCAATTTCAGATAAAAACATAGCTATGGAATAGAAGCTAACCTTGATTTATTCTTCTTCTCCGTGTAGGGGAAGGGAGGAGAACGATTGAGGAGAACGACAACAAAAAAGTCGACAGGGGGTCTTGTTGTTACCGGCAGTGGTTTTTGGCCGTATTGGAAATCCAAAAGGGAGATTGTATGATTGGCATGAAATATGGGAAATCCAAATTAAGGGATTTGGTCCCATTTTTTCGGTTTGGTTGATTTTTTTCTCTTTATTTGTTTTTTCTATTACATTAAATATTTCAAATTTAATCTTGGCCCTTCATTCATATCTGATAGTTGATATAGATTTGGTCTAGTAGCCCAAATTCAAACCTTGGTCTCCCAATATGATTTGGTTCTTTCTTTCCAATAATTTGTGGATCACAATTGGAAATTATGTTGATCTTGTCCGCTATGGTAAGTGGGCATGATTTTTTGGTAAAAAGGTTAATAAGTTGCTTTCTAGAGACTAATTATAATTTTCCTTTCTTAGGAAAATATTTTAAATAAGTTCACGTTGGTTGATTGATTACTTTAACACGAGTGGGAGACTTCTTTTAGATTATACCTTCAACAAATTTCTAACTTCTTTCTACGAAAAAGTTTCAAGCAACAATTGCACCAATTTCCATGTTGAACCAATTATTGTTGATTTGGATAATGAAGTTTTGTCGGAAATGAATGAGAGAGAATACAATAATAATGGGTTAGTAAAAGGGCTTGGACTCATCCTTTGATTTGAGTAACAATGTTCCAATTTCAATGATTTGGAACAGATTTAAAATCTTCCTATTCCTGCTAGTCTCCATAACTCGGTGTTGGATCTAGAATAGATGGAAACACGAAGTCATGGAAGCTGTTGGGGTCGAGGTTACGAGTTGGAATTGAAGAGTTGCTGTATTTTCTTTGTCTTGATTTTGTTCCAATTTCCTACTAGGAACATGTCATCTTTAGAATCACGTTGTTCTATTTTGACGATTTAGGAACATGTTGTTCCAACTTCCAATTTACAATTTAGGAACATGTTCCAAATTTCTAATTGGGAACAAAGTTCAACTAATGTCACAAACTAAGGCTCCGTTCACTATCAATTATAATTAAAAAAATTACATAATCAAATTAAATAATATCATAATATACAAAAAATACTGTTTATTTGTAAATTAAAAAATACAATTATATAATTATAACATAATTTTGTCCAAATTATAAAAGTGAAAAAAGTAACTTATGGAAATTATAAAATAAGGCAAACGTGTGGGTCGGGGACGGGTTTGGTATATCCGATCCCCGCCCGTTTACTTGGCGGGTTTTACCCATACCCACCCGACCAAGCCAATTGGGTACAATTTTGAAACCATCCCCACCCACTCTCTGGTGGACAGGTTTGCCGGGTAATTCCCGGTCAGCAATTTTAAGAACAAAACTCAAAAGACTCAATCAAACCAAAAGCTGAAAACTGTAATTCTGAAACTCAAACAAACCAATAGCTCAATTTAATAACGTACGCATTAAAAAAATAATAACTAAAGAAGGTTGAGCTGCAAATAAAACTGTAATTCGATTCATGGATTGTTGAATAAGGGTAAAGACTTTAAAAGTGCTGCACAAATGAAACCAATGAAACTAACGAATATTTATATACCAATGAAACTATGCCGTTTTGACTAAATAGGTGCCCAGGGGGTGGGTACCGGGGATAAGTTGCCTATATCCGATGCCCGCACGCCGCCCGCAAATAACGGGTTCCGGGTTTGCCCGGACCCGGAAAAAGCCCAAGCCGGCCCGGTAAATTGAGCCCAATCCGGGTGAATTTTGGGCGGGTACCTATTATCCTGGGTCAAACTGCCAAGCCTAGTACCCATTCTATAATTGGGAGACTGGAATTATTGTCTTCCTCAAAAATTGGCCCACTATTCAATCCCCAACAACTACACATAATCCTCAGCCGACTAACTGTTGAACAAACCAATTTGCACCACAATATTAGCTACCATGCTGATATTTAGCCTACCTCTAACAATTACAATTCATATATATAAACATCGAATCGCTGCAGCATCAATCGAACTCAAACGCAAATCTATCATTCTAGCCGAGGTAACTACATCTCTTCACTCCATCTCCTCTTACGTAACTCCATCTCCGTAATTGTTGATCTCATCAAAGTTTCAATGGTTTCCATTCAGCCATTGCTCTCGAATTGTGCGTCGACTCGAACACTGAAGCCAATTCCATTTCGGCAATCGAATAAGGTACCTTTCAAACAATCTATGTACAACTGATATATACCTTGTTGTTTTGCTAAAACATATTGCTGTCATGGTTTTGCTGCATCTCTGTTAACTTCTGCTGCTATGGAAAATTATTCAGCAAATATTGCACATACATAAAACTCTTAAACACAGAACTAACAACATATATCCAATTAGCATATATCCTAGAATTCTCTCTGTTCTTCGCCATCCTCTCTTCCCACCTCGTTCCTACTCTTTCCCCTTACCACCAGTGATTTCTAAGAAATCAATTTTTGAAACAAACATCCATCCCTTTCCACCCAACATCAACCTGATCGAAATCAAGTTCAGAACAGAGCCTTTGGTAACCATAGAGGAGAATAAATACAAAATAGTCCAAATCACAGGCAGCAAGTATGCAGAGAGAATAAATGATAGACTAGAGATAATGTTCTAACCTTCTGGCATGTTGAAAATCACCCATGTCGGGCATTCCTGGCATGCCTCCTATTCCTGGCATTCCCATGCCTCCCATTCCGTGTATGGCACCCATGCCTCCCATTCTGGGCATGCCACCACCCACGCCAAACTTCTGTAAAGCCAGAACCAGTTTCAATCAGGATAAAATAGCACCTCGTTCCTACTCTTTCTCCTTACCTCTAGTGTTAAATAGGTGAGCCCGCAGACTACAAGAAACCATACCTATGAAATTCCTGCGCAATCTTCTAAACTAACTTCAGTCCAAGTTCTCAAACTACCAATTTTCCAAGAATAGAAACCTGCAGGGGAAAAAATTCATTACGCTCTCACGAAGGACTAAAGTGAAATTAGAATTATGGGCACCGACAAGAGGAAGGAGTTGCTGCCTCTCCAGTATCCACTCCATGAGTGTAATAAAGGCCATGTGTTAAATTGGCCAACACGTGGTGGCTGAAGCTAAGCAAAAGATGCAAAGTTGTATTTATTAATTAGTAACTCAATTTATAACATGTGATAATCAGTCACCATAGAGCTTTGTTGTGTTACATAGAGGTATACCTATCATAATCATATACACATTTATTAAATAGTGATTTCAAGATTAACCTGTATATGAGCTCTACGATTGGTAAAATTAACGTTTCAAAGTAACTTGCATATTGATTATGTGTTCTTGCTCACCCAATATAAATTACATCATTCCAATATTTGCCATTATTTGTAATTTCATTAATGTTGTATAGTCGTATTTTGTATGGATTCCCTACCACAACAATCCGACGACTGTGTGGAGATTGGTGGAGCATTGGTATGGCCTGCAGTCATAGAAAATTTCCTGCTTGACACGATGTTAGAAGAAATGAAGAATGGACATCTTGTATCCTCCACTTTTTCGAAAACTGGTTGGCAGAGAATTAAAAATGCACTAAAGGACAAGTTCAACAAGATATACACTGATAGACAGCTGGTCAACAAATATGGTGTGATGAAGACCAGATACTCAAATTTCAAAAAAGTATTGTCACACACGAGAATGGGTTACAATGAGGTAACTTGACAAGTGACGGCAGATGACGAAGTGTGGGCATTGGCAAAGGTTTGTTTATCTCTTCAGCCCTCCTCCCTTTGTATTTACACATATGTTATGGGCAGTTTCATAATATGTTATTCATGTGTTTGATAGGCTGCGAACAAAGGTTCGGGCCAATTTAAGAAGAAAGGATGTCTGGAGTCAGTGGCGGAGCCACATAGCAGCTAATGGGGTCCTGGGACCCCACTTGGAAAAATATTGCTATTAAAAACCCAGAGATTACAACTCCAAGAATCGAACATGTGACCAGCTTTGCAGGAGACAACAATGGAAACTATCAGGCTGGGAAACAGATCTTATACATACATAACGTCTCAATATATATAATTTGATCAACCTGGCATTTAGGTTTTCTTAAGTTGCTATCAGAGGCAATTTTCTTTGGAAATTCAATCGAGTTCTGCAACTTGTTTCGGGGGTCATGCCAACTGCTAAATAAGCTTTCTTTTGGATTCAAAGGGTGTTTGATTAATTTAATTAATTCTAATTATAATTCGTCATAGTTAGTGATTTTAAACAATAATAACCCTATATAATACACGTACGTTTACTTAAAACAAGATAGAACAAGGAAACATATAATAAGAAACGAAATAACATTCCCAAACAGATTCTTCAACACTAAATTGTCTTATCTGACAACTACTCTCCCTTAAAACACGATTCCAGCTTATGTGAAGAACAAGCTCCGAAATCGGACGGGTGATGAGTTCTTATGTGATTGTTCAATAGCGTTCATCGAGAAAGACGTGCTAGATATTTTGAGCAATGAATGTATTTTAGAGTACTTCCAAAATATGAAAACACGACCGCTTTAAATAAATATTAAGATCTTATTTTTTTATTTTTTTTACATGATATTTTTTTATTTTTTTATATTTTTTCTAACGGGACCCCACTGAGCTTCATTCCTGGCTCCGCCACTGTCTGGAGTATCCTAAATTGTGCTCTTTGTTTGGGGATACTTCTGCCATTGGAGCGTCTGCGAAGTCATCTAGGCATCCCCTAAATGATGATGGTGATCAAGATAATGTAATTGATGAAATTGGAGAAGATCCTACTGACGTCGAAGAAATTGCTAAACCAGATGATGGGAAGTTGAAGTTCAAATACTCAAAGAGAACAAAGATTGCAGAACATGGTCCGAATAAACATATGATGGATGGCATGGTGGAACAACGCAAAAGGACAAATGATTTGTTAGAACGGAAATTGGATTTGGCAGCTGCTACATCTACGCTACACAGATCCCAAAGTTTACTTGACTGCATGGTTTTGTTGCAGGATATGGAGATTGAGGATGTCCAATTTACAAAGACACTTGCTATTTTGGAAGCTACCGTGAATTTTCGTCAGTGCTTCCTAAGAATGAATGAGAATATGAGAATGGGTTGGGTTCGAAATTTGGATTGTGCTAAGAGTGACTAAGACTCTCATAAGTAGTGTGACGATGTCGTTGCGATTTACATTTTATTTCCTACAATTCTTGTGTCCATCAGGAATTGTTTTTATTCAGTTATGTTTTCCCTGAATCCTTTACGTTACTTCCACTTGGTACTTCTTATGTGAAATGATGTTATGATATAGGGATAATGGAGCGGTTGTTCGATTCTAATAGTGATGCCGACTTCGACACAAACAATGATGACGAAATGTGCGAATATTTGTTGTTGCTACTGGAGACCGAGCAAAAAATGGGCGGATGCCATGTCGGACTTCAATAAGGCAAGGACATGATTGGGTTCGAGAGCTTCTACATAACCACCCTGTTAGAATTTATGAGCAACTACGAATGGAGAGACATATTTTTCAGCATTTGTGTGAGGAACTTACAAACCATGGGTTACGCCCGTCTAAAAATATCACGGTTCAAGAGCAAGTGACAATGTTTTTGAAGATACTTGGTCACTCCAACAGTGCTCGGGATAATGCTGAAAATTTTCAACATTCAACTGCAACCGTATCAAAGTATTTTGGAATCGTGTTAAAAGCTGTCATTAGCCTGTCAAGTGTGGTTATTGTTCTACCCAACATGAGTGACGTACCCTCACAAATTCGTAATGATCCCAACTATTATCCATACTTCAAGGTACATATCTAATCTTCTTCAGCTTATGTACTAACGTGTGTTCTTATTATGTTACGTATTGATGATTGATAGTGTGTTCGAAGGACTGTGTTGGTGCAATTGATGGGGTCCACGTTGATGCTATAATTCCTACTAGTCAACAAATACCTTTTCATGGTCGAAAAGGAACCACCACTCAGAATGTATTGTGTGTTTGCTCATTCGACATGCGTTTTACATATGTTGTGGCAGGCTGGGAGGAATCTGCACATGATGCTAGAATATGATCGAGTACAGCAACGGATAGAAACAGCTAATTTCCTATGCCTCCACTAGGTATGATCGAAATCATTAGTATACTAAAGCATATTTATCTATGTACGAATTTGCACAATTTTTATCATTTTCGTGGTATCATTAGGGAAATATTATGTGGTAGATTCTGGATTTGCAAACGCATCTGGGTTTCTAGCACCATTTCGAGGATATACATCTCATTTTCAGGAGATTAGACGTCGAGGTGGACCCAAAGGCCGTGAAGAACTCTTCAACTACAAACATTCTAGTCTTTTTTTGGATGAATATTATAGTTTCATTCCAAAAACAGAGAGAGAGAGATCAAAATGATCTACCTCAAAGTTTACAGCTTACAATTGAATCTCAAAATCAAAACTGATTACAATTGTAACGAGAAACCAAGCTGAGAAACAGCAGAAGAAAAACTGTTGCTACCTAAAGCTTGGTAGCCTATTTCTTTTAGTATAACCTTTGCTAAAGTATCTGTCCCGTAGGAGCTGCCCCATGGAGCCTTAAACAACGCTCTCTCCAAATATTAGCCACAACTGAAGTCCAAACAGCCCCCTATCAAAGCTTGAGCTCATGTATGCTTACTCAAAGCTTGAAGAATAACATTCTAGTCTTCGCAATGTCATTGATCGGTGTTTTGGTGTGTTGAAGAAAAGATGGCCAATCTTTAAAATGATGTGCAGTTATAGCTTCAGCAAACAAACAGACATTGTTCTAACATGTTGTGCGCTTCACAACTTTATTCGGATGCATGCACAAGGGGAATCCCTATTTGCTGAATATGAAGAGAGTGATGGCCAAGGCGAAACAAGTGATTCGGTGACTCGTACCGAATTTAACACGTCTTCGTCACAAGTGCGAGAAATGGCTACAAATCGTGATGCCATTGCAAATCAGATGTGGCGTTAGTCGAGTTTGGACGAGTATTATAAGTGATTCACTAGTATTCTAGAAGTATGCATAATTTGTAATGCAACTAAAGTAGTGAACACAATTATTATTATAAAATTATATAATTTCATAATTTACAAAACACCAAGTCAATAGAATTTCAATTATGAATTATTATTATGTAAATTTTAAAATTTCCCCAATTATAAAATTTTACATAATTTATAGTGAACAAAACCTAATTCTAATGTTTTTTTACAAGAAGATTGTTCCTAAATATGTAAACGGAACAAAATCCTAAACTAATTCTCAGTATAAAAATGAAAAGGAAAAAATGAACTTAAATATTATACAACGACATTCTGTATGATTGTTCCTAAATATGAAAAAGGAACAATGAACGACTATAAAGGATGACCGGAAAAGTATGGTCGAAGAATGGTAAGTTTAAAACTGCAAGTAATCAATTTTAATTAATTAACAACCAAAATGGTGAAAAATAGCTGCCACAATATTTAATTAAATGGTATGATTATCAAAAGGAAATAAAAATAGTTAGTATAAATCTGTAAATTAAAAACCCAATTACCTTTCTATTCATTTACTAAGGACATTTAGATCCCAAACAAGAAAATGAATGGTGGATATTGGTGTTCTCATATGAGGACAAATCATGTGTAATGATGGTAGATTTTCTCAATTTACAAGGCCTTGTAACTAGTTAATTCTCTGCAACTAGTTATAATTTTTTTTTCAATAATGTTTGAATGAAAAGATGTTTAAACGTGATGAGTAGCTCAATAAATGTAACGACACATTAAGTAGACAATCGTGGAGTCAGTTCCGGTGAAAGAGATTATTTTCTCTAAATTGGTGACAACTATGATCATCTAACGGCTAGATTAGTTGTTTGATCTTGTGGTCTTAGTCCTATATTTATAATTTTAAATTATTTTATTTTGTTGAAGTTTTCTCCATTCTCACATCACCGAAAATTTTCTCGAAGAATTCCTCAATGATACGAGTCTTCATTGACGATTATTTTCACTCACGTGATCGTTGTCATTAGATCTATGATTCTAGAAAAAAAATGTATTTAAAAATTTTCTGTTGCCCAGTCTGTATAGTTTGTATGCGGTCTATACAAATTGTATAAACTTCTTACTAATGTTTGTACAAGTTGTATACAACCTGTAAACACTTTATACGAGAGTTGTAGATTTTGTATTTATTTTTGTACAACCTGTAAGCGAACTTTATACACTTTGTAATGTGAAATGTACACTTTTTATTAATTAATTCTGTAGAATCTATACGAGATTTGTATAGACTTTGTAAGGGAGTGGTACACTCTGTATTTATTTTTGTATAATTTGTTTTTTCGTACAGTAGGACTATAGATAGTTAATACTAATTGTATACTTTATATCAAATTCGTACGCTTTTTATGGCATTGTAGGTGTACAACTTATATATGGCATACACTTTGTATAGAGTTCGTAAGACGAAAAAAATTCAGCGTGTCATCAATGGCGGGAGCCTCCATGCATAAACGACATCCCAAAAATTAAGATCTCTCTCCATTCAACTTTTTCTTCAGCCGAAAAAAAGTTGGTCGAAGAGAGATCACATTCATACCAGATGAAGAACTTGGAAGAAACAGGAAAAAAGTGATGACCATTAGATTAGATGAAAGGTTTATATCAATGCTGCGTTGGAAGACATCAATTGAAATGTTTTATCGGGAACGAGACTACAACATTGACGAGTACGGTTCCAGAACAACAATTCAATTGTTGTCTCTAACGCATATTTGATTTCAACCCTCCATCTAATCTAATAGTCAATATTTGTCACTTGTTCTATTCAAGTTCTCAATCTCATATGAACGTGATCTCTTTCTGGCCAACTATTTTCTCGGCCGAATAACGAGTTGGTCGGAGAGAGATCCTTAATTTAAGGATGTCGTTTAGCTTCACCGATGATGACACATTGATTTTTTTCTATACAGGTTGTCCAATGTCATACAAAGTGTATGCCATATACAGGTTGTCCAATGTCATACAAAGTGTAAAAACAAATTGCAACAAAGAATATATAAAGTGTATCACTCCCGTACAAAGTGTATACAATTTGTATAAAAATTTCATACTTACTATACAACAATAAATACAAAGTGTACAATTCACGTACAATGTGTAAACAATTCTCGTACATACTGGTGACATGCGTTTTCACGCGCGTGTAGTCAAATAAGCTACCAAGCTGGAAAGCTAGGGTAGATCGTATTCCACGGGCCTTCTTTAATTGTCTACTCAAATATAAAGGCAGATTATTCAGGTTTAACACTTTGTGCGTGGTGTGAGTTCCACGACTTCTAATTCTATGAAAAACAAGGAATTTAAAAACTAAAACTGAAAGAAAGATTGGTTGACTTAACAAAGATGACAGACAAGCTTAGACTTCGAATCCCCCTTCGTTCACCAGAGCATTGGCAATCAACAGATCAGCAGATTTCAATTCTCGTTCAATCAATTCTAAGACACCACCATAACTCCTTACCCTTAGGTTTAAGACTGGCGAACGTTCGCTCTATCCGATCTAGCTACCAAGATTAATTAGTCGCCCGGGTACGGTCGCCTCTCGCAACGACTTAACTAACTGGTGCAATTACTAACGATTTATGAGTTACTCTTGCAGTGGATTAACCCTAACTGGTTCCTACGAAAGGCACACTCCAATGAATAGGTTAATTGTTCGATTTGATGTTTTAAAGAGAGACGAGCGCTCGCTTCTATCCTCAGCTTAACAAGAATCTAATCTAGGTGATCAATCCAGACAAGAAACATAAACAACGAAGAACAAATCAAACATGAAAGACAAACTGATTGAACTTTGAATCTAATCACCGCCGATCCGTGACCGCTTTAAAGCCCTGGGTCACTTAGGGTTCATCTAGTCTAAGCTCTACGAGTTTAGCTACTCATATTCATAACAAAAGAATCAAAGGTAAAGACAGAGTTCATCTTGAACAGAGGAAGAACAGAAAAGGATATGAAAAACCTAATTAAGACGAGTCTGGCGAAGCTTCAATCTCTGGTAATCTTCAATCCTAGCTCCGAGTCTCCGAGGTGAAGGGATGGCGTCACGATCTCTTCCTGGCTCTTCGAACTCTAAACTCTGCTTCAGAACTCGGGAGAATTATGAAAATATGATGTATTATGCGGTCTCCCCGTTATTGGGCCGCCGGTTAAGTATTTATACTTAACCCTAATACCGCCAGATTTTGCCTGGAATTTTCGCCGAAAACCTATGAAGTTTTCGCCGAAAATTCCTTTGTAAATGACTTGAGTGCTCAGCTGTTTCTCCTGTGATTTTTGACCTTAGGGTTCTCGGCAAAAACTTGGAGTTTTCATCGAAAACTTTTCTTTGTGAACTCAGCCGATTCCTTCTTGAGTTTTCGCCGAAAACCTGGGAGATTTTCACCGAAAACTGCAGTGTAAATTGGGGCAGGATTTGATTCGACTTGATTGACTTCTCGGATCGATTCTGGTGCGATTCCTCGAGGTTCCAATGCCTTAGACACGTCCTTGGCTACTTTATTTGACGGCAAAAACTTGTGCTATCATGAAAACATTAGAAAACCATCAAATAGACCCGAAACGGGCCAAAGTAACAGAAATGCACGAGATAGAGCAGTTGAGTGAATATTCACTATTCTACCCTAAAAACCATGTCTTAAGCAAGGAAATGTCGCTTAAATGAGGCTGATAATCACGTCAAATCGAGTGTCATCAAAATACCCCACACTTAAGTTTTTGCTTGTTCTCAAGCAAACTGAATAGAAACGCTCACGTTCACAAATGATAAGATCTATTAAATCGAAGTTCAATCAAACACAATGAATTATTAGACAGATAATTCCTAGAACAAGAAACCTAACATGCATACTGATCAGCCAAACAACCTGGTCTCACTAAAACTGCACACGACAAATAATAGCAACCAGTTTTGCACGAATTTGACCTGACCGACCAGACTCCTCACACAGGAAATATTTAGTAAACGGGGAACTCTCACTCTCTGTGTTTAAGGACGTGTTTATGCTCTCAATCATTTTCTGTTACTGAATTCTGTCATAAGTTTGCAATTCGACCACATCTCCACCACGGTGACAACACGAGTAACTAGTCAAGAATGACTTCCCTGCTAGGACTGTAACAAATTCTACACTACAAGGGTTTATGATGTGATGGATGATGGGAATGTATGATGATGGCTTTGGTATGGTGTAGCTTTCGACTAACTTCCCTCGAATCTAACCACGGGTGGAATGGTGAACGCTCGTCCTATGATACCCTTAAGCAACCTAGCACTTTATTTTCTTTACATATTTTTCTTTTGACTTCGTTCTTCCATGTGTAGGGAGAAGAACGTTTATTGAACTACGAATTTTGAAACTTTTCTCTTTTTTCTCTGCTTTTTTGAAATTTTCTAATTTTTCTTCTTTTCTTTTTTTTTGTGCCGATTCTTTCTTTTAGTTGCTAGAGGGGTTTACACGTTTGGACATAATAGCTAAGACCACCTGTTTAATGGCTATAGGCAGGTTACCACAAACTGACTTCCGGTATGTCAATCTAGAACTACAACCACAGGGGATCAACGGGGAATGAAAGAATGGGAAATGGCTGTAATGTATATCAAACCGAAAGAACAGGCCAAGCTCAAGGGTTTACACCTAATGGATTTAACGTTAGGTAGGCTATCTAGCTTAGTAGCTGAATCTAGGTGCCCCTATCATTCTATAACTCGTGTCAGTGTGTGGTCTCGAGTAGGTCTCATGCAAATTCTAACTCATTAAAGCAAACAAAAAACCACTCAAAAAGAATTGAAATTGCAAGTTACGTGCAATGGATCAAAAGCTCACATTTGGTTTGCTAGTCGGATTCGGTCATTTTCATGCAATCAAGGCTACAAACTACAAGTGTGATTTTAAAAATCTGTTCTGACCAGGCAATTTAGCATCAAAATATACACGTTGGTTCTCAGGTTCTAGGTTAAGCAGTCTAAGCATCATTATGAAAGATTGAACAACAACTTAACATCAAAAATCAAGAACTGAGCCATTCGAATGCTAGAGAGACTGGAAAGGGACCACGAGGCACACAAAAACACAATCAAGGGCAATCAAGTTCATGCAAAGTTCTCTAGCATCCTACCCCACACTTAAATCGTACTGTGTCCTCACAGGACTATAACTAGAGTGAAGAGTGAAGTAGAAGAACCTGGACCGAGATGGTTGGTGTAGGGGATGAACTTGGATCCTCGGAGCAGAGGGAATCTACCGAAACGAAGCAAAGGGAATCTCCCAACTGCCTGCAAAACAAAACCAAAAGAAAGATAAAAAGGAAACCGGGACAAGCGTCCCGGATCCACACAGAAAAAAGTTGGATCGAAATCCGAAAAGAAGAAATAAAAATAAAGGACCAGAAAAGGAATACAACCTGATCACTAATGGTCAGGTGCATCAGGAGGTGGAATGTGGAGGGCGTCGCCAACCTACCACTGCCACGCCAGCTGCGCCTCATACCTCTCGTCAGCGCGGAGCATGTGCTGCTGCATAATAATCCATCTGGCGTCCTGAGTGGCGTTATCCGTGATCCGCCACTCCTGGAGTCGCTCGTATAGCTCTCCAACGTCAGCTGGATGCGGTCGGTGCTGAGGGTGAGGCGCCTAGTATGGATCTGGAATGGGCACCTGGGGCTGGTATGCAGTCTGATGGTGTGGCGAGGGTATATAATCATCAAACTCCGGCTCCGGCTGAGGCTGTGGCTCCTCAGAATCATCTTCTTACTCTGATTCTTCCTCGTGCTTGAGGGGAGGATCTGCCGCTACCTGAGGACCAAGGTCCAACTCGAGGGCGTACTCGATCGCCAAATCATATCCGACGGTGTATACTCTGCGTCGTGGGACGTCCGGGCCATATGACTGGCTGAGACCGAGGGAGATGATAAGTTGGCCGACAAAGTTGCCTCCCAAGAGTGAGCTAGGCGGCCTCGGCTTCTGAGTCTTCTGGCGGAATATATGTGCAAGCACCAATCCGGGATGAAGAGGAAACCCTCCCAGATGGCGCGGTGAAGAAGGAGCTCCTCTCTGCTGATGTGGTGGCGGCTCTTCTCTGGAGCAAACAAAAGAGAACGACGCCAAACCATATGGATAAACGATAGAGAGGGTGAGAGAGTGACTTAACTGAGTTATGTGCCGTGGTACGATCATTTGGCACTCCAGTCATGTGGCTCGAGAGAGCATCATACTCCTCTCCGCTGCCGGAGTTATTCTCCCAGCCGAGGTGGTGACCCTCGTAATGCTCATGGGGGATGCCAAGGTGAGCTGTAAACTCATCGTAGGTGAACGACTTGTACACCCCGCCAAGATAGAAGGAGAAGACCTTCCTGTGTTGCCTCCTCTTATGCTCATCTAGCTCGAACGTGGCCCAGAACTCCTGTAGAGCGACGTCTGGAAAGTCGGCAGCTAAGGTGGTCAGCTCCAGAAGTTCGGAAGGTATCAATGAGTCGAGCACATTCCGGTACCAATTCTCGTTGTGGTCGAGGAGGGAATTCAAGGATAGTGGGCGCACGTCGGCTCCAGGAACATGCTCGAGCCTCTGGTAGCGCTCGAAATAGTGCACCGGTAGGCGGGCGATAATGGAGTGGTACCCGACACGGCCAGGGAATGCTGGTGGAGGGCCGTGGGCAGCCGGTTTGACGGGAGCTGGAGCTCGGGAGTTGGAGGCTGTGTCAAGTCTCGCTTTAGTCCTGCGCTCATGAGTGACATTCTTATAGCCAGAAACGAAACCAAATTAGTTAACTAATAACCCACCCCACACTTAGTAGAAAAACTCAATTTCATAAAGAAATGAGGAGAACCGAGGTGGGGGTAAGCAAATTAAGTAACCGATAATCACAATAAATCACAAAGCATGCATATGTCTAGCCGGAATGTTCATATCATAATTAGAGATCAGAAGTCAAACCGACATTCAAAAAGTCAACATCATAGCACATTGAACCCTAATCATGGCAATACTAGCTCAGCGGGAAATGACGACATAATTATAAACTCAGACTGCAAACACAATAATATGAACGTGAATGAACACACATGGCAGCCAAACAGGCATAAAACAGTTCATGGTCAAACCGACATTTCACAAAAGTCAACACCGCAAAGAATCAATCTTTAAGCATAGCAACACACGATCAAATGGTATTACAATTTAGCGCAATTCTCCCTAAGCATGCTAGATCAGGCCAAAGCAATCAGCTAACCTAGTTCACACGAAATAGTCGGCATGCAAATCGAGGTAGACCGAAAAAGTCAACCGAAGTGAACCCTGACGAAATTCAGCATTCAACATGTCAAAAAATTCGGAATGAAAAGTTCTACAACTTACCTTGAAGCCATGAGTGCTGAAACTGAACGGGAAGAGAGAAATCGGTGAAAAATCGGAAAAACTAGGGTTTGGCAGAACGGGAGCTCTAGAGCTCCGATTCGAATGATCTACGGCTCGAAACGATCGGACAAGGGAGGGGAGAGGTGCGGCGGCGGCTGGAAAATGGCGGCGATGGCGAAAGTAGTAGCAGCGGTGGCGTTCGGGTTTGAAAAATAGGGAGAGGGTTTTTTTCGAAAATGAAAAGTGAGGGGGAGAGAGAAAAAGACCGGAAGATAAGGGGAAAATTTTTGGATTTTGTCTCAGGTTTTCGGCAAAAATATGTGCAAGTTTTCGCCGAAAACTCAAGTTAAAATTGTCTGCCGATTTTCAAAAGAAGTTTTCGCCAAAAATTCAGAGGATTTTCGCCGAAAACTTTACCCTGCATGATTGAAAATATTTTCGCAATTCCGACAAACTTCAGAAAATCACAATTAAATCGACAAAAATTGGAACAACCTCAAACAACTTGCGATTGAAACGATCACACACAAACTACACACGAAAAATAAGAAAACATGCAAACTGACACTTTTGGCTCCCCCGAACCGACTCTAAAACACTAAGTTCGACACAAATTTAAAATTGACTCCAGCCGTGGGTTGCCTCCCACGAAGCGCTCTAGATTAACGTCCTTGAGCTGGATGATACCTGGACGGTATTAGTAGACATCCCAACTCAGGTTCTCCTTAATGCTAGCGTCGGAGTTCATGAAATAGAGCTTCGGGGTATCTCCGGCGAGCATGAACTTCTTCCCGTTAGCATGAGTGAGCTTCGTGCGTCCATCGGGAAGGTGCTCAGTGATCTTGAATGGACCAAAGAGTTATTTTGAGGGATCATCCTCGACAAGGAAGACGGTGGAAGGAATAAGAACGATCGGCTTCGTCTTCTTTTTAACCTCAGGCTTCGTATCACCAGGATCGGTGATCGTCGGTGTTTCCTTAGGAGATCTTTTTGGCTTCTCCTTCTTTACTTGCTCCGGGTTCGGTAGCTCGGAAGGAATTGGTGGTGCGGCTGGCTCGGAAGAAGGTGGCGGAGCAACTGGTCTCCAGACCATTTGAGTCTTCTTCTTCTGGTTCTTCCTCCGGGACCTGCAAGGTTCCTTGCTTGGCTATGAAGAAGAGGCTTTCAGTTCCTTCTTCTTTGGCGGCTTTTGAGCCGAAGATCCTGGTTTCTTCTTGATATTCTGTTCAACATCTGCAACAACAGTTGATCTAGGAACACTAGAAGAGACATCAGTAACGGAGTTGACCGGAGTCAACTCCACAGTTTCAACAGCTAGACAATGAGATTCTTCATTCTTAGGATTATATTTCATACCGTCTTTAAGGCGGAAAGTTATTGTTTCTTTACCAACCCTCAAAGTCAAGGAACCATTTGGAACGTTAATTTGCATTCTGGTTGTTGCCATGAAGGGTCAACCTATAAGAATAGTAGAATCCTCTTTGCTAGTATCTATAATCACATAGTCAGCTAAGAACGTGAAAGGACCACATTTAGTAACAACGTCTTTGATTTCTCCTCTAGGTGTTTTCAGTGATCTATCAGCAAAGACAAGTTGTATGCTAGTCGGTTCAAGTTCTCCTAGATTCAATTTCTCAAATAAACTCATAGGCATAACATTGACAGACGCGCCTAGATCAACCAAACTACGTTCTATCTCAATATCATTAATAACCAAAGGAAGAGTGAAAGAACTAAGATCGGAACACTTAGCTGGATATGGCGATGGGGTTTTCTTGCTACGAGCGACAGGATATCCTTCTTTGTTTCCCCACATGCCAGTCTCGATCCTCGCGTTCGGTAGCAGTGCTCTTGGAAAAGGAGGCTTTACATAGTACGGAGCAAGAGAAGGGTCATACTCCTTAGGCGCCTCCTTCGGCGCTTCCTTCTTCTCTGGAGTTTCATCGGTCCTGCATAAATTAGAATAAGCATTAGTAGACAAGGCTGTTGGATCTTGAACAGATACCATCTTGGCTTGCTCCTTTCTCGGATTCGGTTAAGTTTGGCTTAGAAGCTGGCCAAATGGTCGACCAGATGTTAGCATGCTAGAGATCTGGTTCACAGCCTGCTCAATCCTTTGACCGGATGCAATCTGTTCTTGGTGGAGAAGAGCTTGAGCTTTGAACTGACTGTCATAATCGTCAAGCCTGGTGATGATCTGACTGAGCTTCTTGTCGAGTTCACTGACGTTGTTCTCCCTCTGATGTTGCTGCCCTGTATAGGTATTGTTCAGATATTGATTCTGGCGATGGCCAGGAGCAGTTCCATAGTTACCCGGATTTCGGTGCGGCGGATGGTTCGACTTCTGATCCTGAGCTGGACCAGTTGGTCGGCTGTTCTGGTTCTGGCCTTGGTTCTGGTTGGCGCCGACATTGTAGGGAGGTCGATCTTGGTAGTTCCCTTGTTGTCTGTAGTTGCGGTAGCCAACATAACCGTTCTGATTATTACTGAAGCCTTGTTGAACGAAATTGACTTCTTCGGTAGACCAGACTTCTATTTTACCAAAATTCTGGCATCGGCCTCCATTATGCGCACAATCTCCACACCACTCGCAATCGGCAACGTAGACAGATGCTGCCGGCGGCTTGATAGGTGTAGAAGACTTCTTCATATGCTTCTCTACTTCTGCCTTAATGGTTACTTCGAGATTGAGCTTGCTTCTTGATCCTTCATATTGTCGCTCCCAGTTTCTTGACTTTGAAGCACAGTTCACGAAATGAAGAAGAGCAGCTTCAGGTGTAAGTGTAGTGCAATCCCCTTCAGCTAGGGATTTGACCCATTTGGCAGATTCTTCACGAAGATCTCGAGCAAAGACTTCAGCTAACTGCCTTTGCTCGAAACCGTGGTGAGGACAGTTGTAGAGAAGTTCTTGGAATTCATTCCAAGTATCATATAAGCTCGCTCCTTCCTTCTGAGAGAATCTGGCGATGCTGTCTTTGAAGGCTGTGGTTCTGGAAGGAGGGAAGTACTCTTCGACGAAGTCTTGAGCAAGAGTCTCCCAGTCAGTGTAGTAGCCCGGTGGTTTGCCAGTGAGCCACCTCTTAGCTGCGCCTTTCAAAGAGAATGGGAAAGCTCTCAAGCAAAGAGTGTTCTTGTCGAGATTCCCGCTCTTGAAAGTGCTGCAAAGATCAAGGAAATCCGCCAGATGCGTGCACGGATTGTCTAGCGGCCTGCCTTCAAATTGCAGATCCCTAGAGATCATAGTCAAGAATGGAATCTTGATCTCATAGTCAGGATCTCCTTCAATGCGCGGTACGGCGATAGAAGATCGAACGCTAGTCGTGCTCGGCTTGTTGTAGTCGGCTAGACTCTTCTGTGCACCGCCTGGTGGTGGTAACTGATCAGTCATCCTGGGGGATGGAGGAGGTGAAAGTGATTCGGTGTATGAAGCGGATGAAGATGACGGTGAAGATGGAGATGAGGAACTCTCCTTCAGTTCCTCGATCTTGATTGGAGTGACGGATGGAGGTTGATTGGTTCTGCCTCTCCTTGGAATCTGTGATTGTCTTGGTGGAGCAGAACTGCCTGGTCTCTCTATACTCTTAGCCTTGTCGGTTTGGGAGCGCGTGAGAGGGCGGCGGTGCATAAACCTGTGAACAACCTACAAATGACAAAAACAAACAAAAACCAGTGTAAAATCGAAGTGGATGGAAAGGTGAAAGATGGAAAGTAGAAGAATAAAATGCCAGTTCTTCTTTCAAACAATTAAAAGAAGTTCCCGCAATGGCGCCAATTTGGTGACACGCATTTTCACGCGTGTGTAGTCAAATGAACTACCAAGCTGGAAAGCTAGGGTAGATCGTATTCCACAGGCCTTCTTTAATTGTCTACTCAAATATAAAGGTAGATTATTCAGGTTTAACACTTTGTGCGTGGTGTGAGTTCCACGACTTCTAATTCTAGAAAAAGCAAGGAATTTAAAAACTAAAACTGAAAGAAAGATTGGTTGACTTAACAAAGATGACATACAAGCTTAGACTTCGAATCCCCCTTCGTTCACCAGAGCATTGGCAATCAACGGATCAGCGGATTTTAATTCTCGTTCAATCAATTCTAAGACACCACCATAACTCCTTACCCTTAGGTTTAAGATTGGCGAACGTTCGCTCTATCCGATCTAGCTACTAAGACTAATTAGTCGCCCGGGTACGGTCGCCTCTCGCAACGACGTAACTAACTGGTGCAATTACTACCGATTTATGAGTTACTCTTGCAGTGGATTAACCCTAAATGGTTCCTACGAAAGGCACACTCCAATGAATAGGTTAGTTGTTCGATTTGATGTTTTAAAGAGAGGTGAGCGCTCGCTTCTATTGAACAACGAATCAAACATGAAAGAGAAACTGATTGAACTTTGAATCTAATCACTGCCGATCCGTGACCGCTTTAAAGCCCTGGGTCACTTAGGGTTCATCTAGTCTAAGCTCTACGAGTTTAGCTACTCATATTTATAACAAAAGAATCAAAGGCAAAGACAGAGTTCATCTTGAACAGAGGAAGAACAGAAAAGGATCTGAAAAACCTAATTAAGATGACTCTGGCGAAGCTTCGATCTCCGGTAATCTTCAATCCTAGCTCCGAGTCTCCAAGGTGAAGGGATGGCGTCACGATCTCTTCCTGGCTCTTCGAACTGTAAACTCTAATCCAGAACTCGGGAGAATTCTGAAAATATGATGTACTATGTGGTCTCCCCGTTATTGGGCCGCCGGTTAAGTATTTATACTTTACCCTAATACCGCCGGATTTTGCCTGGAATTTTTGCCGAAAACCTATGAAGTTTTCGCCGAAAATTCCTTTGTAAATGACTTGAGTGCTCGACTGTTTCTCCTGTGATTTTCGGACCTTAGGGTTCTCGGCGAAAACTTCTCTTTGTGAACTCAGCCAATTCCTTCTTGAGTTTTCGCCAATAACCTGGGGGATTTTCGTCGAAAACTGCAGTGTAAATCGGGGTAGGATTTGATTCGACTTGATTGACTTCTCGGATCGATTCTGGTGCGATTCCTCGAGGTTCTAATGTCTTAGACACGTCCTTGGCTACTTTATTTGACGGCAAAAACCTGTGCTATCATGAAAACACTAGAAAACCATCAAATAGACCCGAAACGGGCCAAAGTAACACAAATGGCACGCGATAGAGCAGTTGAGTGATTATTCGCTATTCTACCCTACAAACCATGTCTTAAGCAATGAAATGTCGCTTAAATAAGGCTGATAATCACGTCAAATCGAGTGTCATCACATACTATACAAAACTAAATACAAAGTGCACAACTCTCATATAAAGTGTATTCAGTTTGTATTCAACTTGTACAAACACCAATACGAAGTGTATACAGTTTGTATAAACCGCATATAAACTATACAGATTGGTCGACGAGAAATTTTTCAAGAACAATATTTTTTCGGAAAAATATTTTTTTTCCAAAATCATATATCTAATGACGACGATCACTTGAGTGAAAATTTTTCGTCAACAAAGGCTCGTGTCATTGGAAAATTCGTCAAGAAACTTTTCAGTTATAGAAGATAGGTGGAAACTTCAATAAACTAAAATAACTTAAGAGTAATAAGTATAGCACTGACAACACAAGATTAAACAACTAAATCCTAACCGTTAGATCATTATTATTGTCTTTGATGTAGGGGAAAAACCCTTGTCACTAGAATCAGAGTCGCTTTTCTTGTTCAATGTTGGTAATAAATATGAATAAACTTAATATTCTACCTCAAGCCATCAATTCATGCATGAATATACTCCACCACGGTTGAATATTGGTGGACAACATCTCCAACATAATGAATCAAACTAAGTGCACACAAAGAGTCAATATGAACCTATACTTGCTAGTATTCTCTCTTCCAAACTATTTGAAAGTCTATCATAAAATCCTTAGTACGGTCCGAGTTATTGAATACATAATCAAGTTAACACTATATTTTTTTGGTTCAAGTTAACACATAATCAAGAAAATCACTTCTGAATCACCATTCAGGTCGTCTGGAGCTTCTGAAACGCGTTTATCCCGATTGAATCGTGTTTCAACATTATCATCGAGATAAGCAGATGCAAATGTGAAAAGTTCTTCAGCAATCCAGCTCTCCGCAATAGAACCCTCAGGTTGTGCTTTATTCCCAACCATTGATTTAAGTTTTCCCAAAAATCTACAACAATAAGGGAAAATAGAGTTCATAACAACTTACTAATCAGTAAGTACGTACGAAATTGATTATGGTTTACCTTTCAATAGGGTACATCCAACGATATTGAACTGGACCTCCTCGCTTCACTTCTTCAACAAGATGTAACAGCAGATGAACTTGACAAGTGAAGAAAGATGGAGGGAATATCATCTCCATATGACATATGGCCAGTACAATTCGTTCTTGCAACTTGTCAAGTTCTGAGATAGAGTGCACAATTGCACACAATTGCTTCAAACATGCACATAACTCAACAAGAACCCTAGACACAGTTAGTGGCATCACCTTACGTATGGCTAAAGGCAACAAATCATGCAATATTATATGCAAGTCGTGCGTCTTCAATCTAGCCAGTTTTCGCTTAACTGGGTCTACACACGTAGAAATGTTACTAGCATATCCATCAGGGAACTTAATACCTTTCAGAGTCTCGAGCATTAAAGTAATGTCTTGTCTGCTCAACGTGAACAATGCAGCATGACATTTTCCATCTTTCGTTGGCCACAATTCCTTTCGAATCTTCATTGCCTTTAAGCCAAGTCTTGCTTTTAAATTATCCTTACTTCTTTTTTTCATTAAGCAAAGTGCACAGTATATTGTCGGATACATTCTTCTCGATGTGCATCACATCAAGATTGTGTCGCAACAAATTGAACCTCCAATAAGGAAGTTTGAAGAAGATGCTCTTCTTCTTCCAGTACTCCTCTTCATTTGCAAATGCACTGATATCATTGTCGTCACCACGTGCTCTCTTCTTGCCTTTCTTTTTAGGATGTTGTCCATGTTTCCCAAATGTCACATGCACTTCTTGTAATTGCTCAAGAATCTCTGTCCCAGAACGATATACTGGAGGTTCACGTGGTCAGTCGTGCCATCAAATCGTGTTGCCTTTGAACGCAATATGTGACCTTGTGGCAGGAAGCGACGACTACCAAGAAAACAAATTTTCCTCCATTTTTAAGTCACCGAGGCTGTGTATCTACATTACATGCTGGACATGCTTTACTAGAATATGTGTTCCATCCTGACAACAAGCATAACCCAGGAAAATCACTTATCGTCCACATTAGCGAAGCTCTCATCTTGAAAGTCTCTTTGCTCGCAGCATCATATGTCTCAACTCCTTCCCACAAGATGTTTAACTCATCAACAAGTGGTTGGAGGTAAACATCTATGTCATTCCCAGGTTGTTTCGGGTCAGGAATTATACTCGAGAGAATAAGACTAGTTTGCTTCATACAGGCAGGTTACCACAAACCGACTTCCGGTAGGTCAATCTAGAACTACAACCACAGGGGATCAATGGGGAATGAAAGAATGGGAAATGGCTGTAATGTATTATCGAACCGAAAGAACAGGCCAAGCTCAAGGGTCTACACCTAATGGATTTTATCGTTAGGTAGGCTATCTGGCTTAGTAGCTGAATCTAGGTGCCCCTATCATTCTAGAACTCGTGTCATCGTGTGGTCTCGAGTAGGTCTCATGCAAATTCTAACTCATTCAAGCAAACAGAAAACCACTCAAAAAGAATTGAAATTGCAAGTTACGTGCAATGGATCAAAAGCTCACATTTGGTTTGCTAGTCGGATTCGGTCATTTTCATGCAATCAAGGCTACAAACTACAAGTGTGATTTTTAAAAATCTGTTCTGACCAGGCAATTTAGCATCAAAGTATACACGTTGGTTTTCAGGTTCTAGGTTAAGCAGCCTAAGCATCATTATGACAGATTGAACAACAACTTAACATCAAAAATCAAGAACCGAGCAATTCTAATGCTAGAGAAACTGGAAAGGCACCGAGAAACACACAACACACAATTAAGGGCAATCAAGTTCATGCAAGGTTCTCTAGCATCCTACCCCACACTTAAACCGTTCTGTGTCCTCACAGGACTAAACTAGAGTAGAGATATACGAAGAACCTGGAATGAGATGGTTGGTGCAGGGGATGAGCACGGATAGCCCGGAGCAAAGCGGAGTAGCTACTCAAGTTCCTACAAAATAAAAACAACAAAAAGACCAAAAGGATACCGGGACAAGTGTCCCGGATCCACACAGAAAAAAGTTGGATCGAAATCCGAAAAGAAGAAATACAAATAAAGGACAAGGAAAAGGACACCACCCGATCATGGCTGGTCAAGGGCGTCGGGGGGTGGAAAGTGGAGGGCGTCAAAAAATAGGTGGCGATCGGCGAGTTTCGAAAAAACAGGGGGAAGTTTTGGGAAATTTCGAAAATAGAAAGTGAGGGGAGAGAGAGAAGAAGTCCGGATTTTTAAGTGAAAAATTTGTTGATTTTCAAACAGATTTTCGGCGAAAATAGGTGCAAGATTTCGCCGAAAATGTTAGGGAAAAAGTACTGCCAGTTTTCAAAGGTATTTTCGCCGAAAAGTATAAAGAATTTTCGCCGAAAATTTGTGTTAAAAATGTCTGGAAAACTCAGTGGAATTTCAAAGGCATTTTCGCCGTGAAATAGGGTGCATTTTCGCCGAAAATTTTGACCTGTATGATTGAAAATATTTTCGCAAATCCGACAATCTTCAGAAAATCATAGTTAGATCCACAAAAATCGGAACAACCTCAAATGACTTGAAATTGACACTACGACACACAGACTACACACGAAAAATAAGAAAACAAACAAACTGACACTTTTGGCTCCCCCGAACCGACTCTAAAATACTAAGTTTGACACAAATGAAAAACTGACTCCAGCCGTGGGTTGCCTCCCACGAAGCGCTCTTGCTTAACGTCCTTGACCCGGACGATACCTGGGCGACGATCAGGAGACATCCCAACTCAGGATTTCTCTTAGGCCCGAGTCGGAGTTCTTGAAATATCCTCCGGCAAGTGTGAACTTCTTCCCGTTTGTGTGAATTATCTTGGTTCGTTCTTCGGGAAGATGACCAGAAATTTTACAAGGCCTAAACAGTTCTTTCGAAGAAGCGTCCTTCAGAGGATCATTCTTCCCTGGTGGCTTGGTAGACGGGGGCTGAGCAATCGGCTTCCAAACCGCATTCGTCTTCTCTTTATTCTCCTTCTTTATCTCGCCAGGATCTTTAATGTTTGGCGATTCATGAGGGGACGCCGTCGGATCTTCCTTCTTTCTTGGCTCTTGTCCCGACAGCTCATTCTTCAGATTAGGGACCTGTCCAACACCTGGCAAGAAGATTTCTGCAGAAACTCTAGATTTTTCATTAGTAACGGAGTTGACCGAAGCCAACTCCACAGCTTCAACAGATAAACAATGCATCTCTTCTTTGACTGGGACTTGCATACCGTCCTTGAGGCGGAATGTCATGGTATCCTTGCCGACCCTTAATGTCAACGAGCCATTCGGGACATTAATGGTAATGCCGGCTGTTGCCATGAACGGTCGGCCTGAGAGAAGAGTGACATCTTCCTCTCGAGTATCCATAACAACAAAGTCAGTCAGAATAGTAAAAGGACCACAACGGACAACCACGTTTTCTATTATTCCCCTAGGTAGTTTAACAGATCTGTCGGCAAACACTAAATGCATGCTAATTGGTTTCAACCTTCCTAGGTTCAATTTCTCAAACAGGCAAGTAGGCATAACATTGATAGAAGCACCTAGATCAATTACACTACGATCAATCTTCACATCATTAATAATGCAAGGCACAGTAAAAGCACCGGGATCTCGACACTTAGCTGGGGGAGGTATGGGTGTCACCTGGCTCTGGATGGCAAAGCATTCTTCCTCGAGGGAGACGGAAGACAACTCTTCCTTCTTCTTGTTCTTCGCAGGATCCTTTGCGATTTTGTCAGCCTCCGGTATCACCTGGATAGCATCAGTAACTGGTGTATTCATATTCGTGTTCTTCAAGTATCCATGCCACTTTCTGTACCGGGTATCATGATCTTTCTCCTTTGATTGTGCGGCCTTAGGAAACGGAATCGGAGCCAGATATGATGGAGGGGGTGGCGCAGGAGATGTCTTTGTCAGGGCAGGCGGGGCAGTCACCTCCTTCTCGATCTCTGGCTTGTCAATGGTTATAGTAGCAGGAGCCAAGACTGGGTCAGGAGCTGTAGGACCAGCTAATTGCTTGCCGCTTCTTGTGGAGATGGCCTTGACGTGCTCCTCCCTGATGGTAGAGTCGTCTCGAACTGATGATTGATTAAGGAGGGGGCTACTAGTTACCAGGCTAAACATGTTATTCAACAGGCTCTCCATTCTTTGACCTCGATCTCATGTTCTTGATTTAAGTCGGCTTGAAGCTTGAATTTCTCCTCATAGCTATCGAGCCTTGCTATGATCAGGTGGAAATTTTTGTCCACCTCGATATCCCTTGTGTTCCTTGATGTAGATCCCTGAGGTTGATCTTGATAACTATCGCTGAAGTACGGATTCTGACTCTGGTTGAATCCGAAGTTGTAAGGAGGGCGCTCTTGGAAACTTCCTTGTTGTTGAGGAGGTTGTATGAACTGACGATAATCGGGGTAGCCTCTTTGATTGCTAGTGAAGCCTTGATCAATAAAGTTCACTTCCTCTGAAGACCAGTTACCGAAAATCTTCTTCATTTCTTTCTGCACTTCAATCTTGATCTGATCTTCACGGCTTGGTCGGCTCTTAGTTGCTCCAAACTGTCTCTCCCAGCTTCTCGACGTAGATGCGCAGTTTGCAAAGTGAAGAAGAGCAGCTTCCGGTGCGAGTGCGGTGTAATCTCCATCAACTAAGGAGTTAACCCATTCAGATGACTCTTCGTTCATACCCCAAGCAAAGATCTCGGCTAGTTGTCTCTGCTCGAATCCATGATGAGGGCAATCGTAGAGGAGTCCCTGGAATTCGTTCCAAGCATCATGTAAACTTACTCCTTCTCTCTGTCTGAACTTTGAGATGTTTTTCCTATAAGCAGTTGTTCTGGAAGGAGGGAAGTATTCCTCTATGAATTTCTGAGCAAGAGTCTCCCAGTCAGTGTAGTAGCCAGGTGGTTTGCCAGTGAGCCACCTCTTAGCTGCACCTTTTAGAGAGAACGGGAAAACTCTCAAGTAAAGAGTGTTCTTGTCGAGATTCCCGTTCTTGAAAGTGCTGCAGAGATCAAGGAAATCCGCCATATGCGTGCACGGATTGTCTAATGGCTTGCCTTCAAATTGTAAATCCCTAGAGATCATTTCCAGGAAGGGGATCTTGATCTCATAGTCAGGACCGTCTTCATTGCGCGGCACAAAGATGGAAGAACAAACACTAGTAGCACTTGGCTTATTGTAATCCGCAAGACTCTTTTGAGCAGCCATTGCGGTAGGGGAAGGTGGATCGGAAGTGATTTGCTTCTGAATTTTCTTAACCTGCAAGAGACAAAAACAAACACAACCGGTGTAAAATCGAAGTGTGATGGAAAATGAAAGATTGGAAAATAGAAGAATAAAATGCCAACTCTTCTTTCAAACAATATAGAAGAGTCCCCGGCAACGGCGCCAATTTGATGAGCTGCAGGACAGTGATCAAATACTACCAAGCTAGAAAGCTAAGCAGATCGTATTCCACAGGGTTTCTTCTAATTGACTACTCAAAGAAGCTGGCAATTTATCCAAGTTTGAACACGTTGTGCGTGGTGTCAGTTCCACGACTTCTAGACTAAGATGCAAGAGAATTAAAATGAAATTAAAAGACATAATGATGGGTTGGTTTAAACAGACGACAGACAAGCTTAGATTTTAAATCCCCCTTAGATCACCAAGGCAACAGCAATCAACAGATAAGCGGATTTCAATTCTCGTTCAATCAATTTCTATACACCACCATAACTCCTGACCCTTAGGTTTAAGACCGGCGAACGTTCGCTCTATCCGTTCTAACTACCAAGATTAATTAGTCGCCCGGGTACGGTCGCCTCTCGCAACGACTTAACTTAACTAGTGCAATTACTAATGATTTATGAGTTACTCTTGAAGCGGATTAACCCTAACTGGTTCCTACGAAAGGCACACTCCAATTATAAGGTTAACTGGTTGAATTGATGTTTTAAAGAGAGGTGAGCGTTCGCTTCTATCCTCAGCTTAACAAGAATCTAAACTAGGTGATCATGAAAGACAAGTTTATGCGCCAAAGCAGGGAGATGTCTGGCGACTAACCCTAGCTTGCAAAAACCTAATCTAGGCGATCAACTAGAAAAGAAACACAAGAACAACGAAACTAATCTAGGCGTCAAGTAGACAAGAAACGCAGTACAACAATCAAGAACAAAACAACCATGCAAAGAGAAACTGATTGAACTTTGAATCTAATCACCGCCGATCTGTGACCGCTTTAAAGCCCTGGGTCACTTAGGGTTCATCTAATCTAAGCTCTATGAGTTTAGCTACTCATATTAGGAACAAGAGAATCGAAAACAAACAAGGAATACATCTCAGGTAGGAAGAACAGAGAAGAACTGTAAAACCTAATTTGACGAATCCGTGGAGCTTCAATCTCCGGTAATCTTCAATCCAAGCTCCGAGTCTCCGAGGTGAAGGGTTGGCCTCACGATCTCTCCACGATTCTTTGAACTCTCTAAACTCTCTCTCGAAGTCCTAGGTCTGGAAAGTATGATTCATATTATGAGGTATATAAAGTATATGGGCCGCCGGTTAAGTATTTATACTTAACCCTAATTCAGCCGGATTTTGCCTGATATTTTCGCCGAAAATATTGAAGAATTTTTGGCGAAAATTCCTTTGTAAATGGATGGTCCCCCGGCTGCTTTCTCCTGTGATTTTCGGTCCAATAGTTTTCGGTCGAAAACTTAGGGTTTTCGCCGAAAACTTCTGTTGATGAGCATCAGTCGATTTGTACTGATATTTTCGCCAAAAATGTTGAGGTATTTTCGGCGAAAACTCCTTTGTAAACCGGGGCAGGAATTGTTTCGACTTGATTGGCTCCTTCGATCGATTCCGGTGCGATTCCTCGAGGTTCCAACGCCTTAGACACGTCCTTGGCTACTTTATTTGACGGCAAAAACCTGTGCTAACATAAAAACACTAGAAAACCATCAAATAGACCCGAAACGGGCCAACGTAACACAAATGGCACGAGATAGGGAAATTGATTGAATATTCGCTATTCTACCCTAAAAACCATGTCTTAAGCAAGGAAATGTTGCTTAAATGAGGCTGATATTCACGTCAAATCGAGTGTCATCAAAATACCCCAACTTAAGCTTTTGCTTGTCCTCAAGCAAACTGAATAGAAACGCTCATGTTCACAAGTGATAAGATCGATTAAATTGGAGTTCAATCAAACACAACGAATTATTAGACAGATAGATCCTACAACAAGAAACCTAACATGCATACAGATCAACCAAACCACCTGGTCTCACTAATAAACTGCACACGACAAGTAATCGTAACCAATTATGCACAAATTTGACCTGACAGACCAGACTCCTCACACAGGATATATTTAGTACAATGGGAACTCTCACTCTCTGTGTTTAAGGACGTGTTTCTGCTCTCAATCATTTTCTGTTACTGAATTCTGTCATAAGTTTGCAATTCGACCACATCTCCACCACTGTGACAACACGAGTATCCAGTCAAGAAGGACTTCCCTGCTAGGACTGTAACGAATTCTACACTACTTGGGTTTATGATGCGATGGATGATGGGAATGTATGATGATGGCTTTGTGCGGTGTAGCTTTCGACTAACTTCCTGATGCGCGAGATTTAACCTCACAACAATCAAGGTCGTATTACACGAGGGCTCTCTCAATAGCAACTACTCACACGGTTCATGGACGGTCTATTCATTTAAAATAAGTTTTGGTTTGAAATAAGAACAATTGAAAACATAAAAGAAACTAAACAAACAAGCAAATCAAAAGGGTGCAAATCAAAGGTAAAGGAGGTTAACTTGGAAAGATAGGTTCATCATGCTCAAGAGGTATAAATGCACAAACAAGCCAAACATGAATGAGGATGCAATCGAATGACCACGCAAATCCCTTCTATAGACTCAATGCACTCTCGTCGCACCAAATCCCTATCCTATAACCACTCAACCTAGGCTCTCGCTCTCAAGCTAAGTGACTAAGGATGCATTAAATGTGTTTGATGAAATGCCAAGCTACAAAACCCTCTCCTATGACTCTATGACCACTAGGCTAGACACCACACTCTCATGTCAATGTCCTAACACTAAGAGAATCATCAAAAGACTAATCAAAGTTCAATTGAATGAAAAACCTAATGCACACCAAGTGTTCGATAAAATGCACAAGTGAGAAATCATGCAACTATGGTTGAATTGAGGTGATCTAATCTCTTAGAACACACTCTCTTCAATCCCTAGACCTACAATCCATGTAATCTAAGCACTCTCATGCATTACATCACAAATAATAGACCAATCAAGCCATAGCCATCAATGGAATTAACAACAAGTCATAAAGACCATCTTCTTACAATCCAAGATCAATCACAATTCACCTCTATCCTAGCACAACCATCTATCAATCCGAGAAAACCTAAGAAATCAGCCACACATGGCCAAGGAAATGAAGGAAAGAGAAAGAAAGATGATCACCAAGTACACCATGGCAATCCTCCTCTTGCAAGCTCCTCTCCAAGGTTGTGGGCTTCAATCCAAGCTCCTCTACTTTGATTTGCACCTTGCTCTAGGATTGTGAAGGATTGGTTGATGAGGAGAAAGTGTTGGAGGAGTGAGAGGAAGGGTTTTGTCGAAGGGTGTATTCTAAAAAATAATGAATTCTTCTCTCAAGTTGAACGCAACTCCTCTTTATATACTCGGCCGATTTTGCTTCATATTTTCGGCGAAAACTTCATAAGGTTTTCGCCGAAAATTCCTTCATAAATCACCGATCCAGCCTTGCATTCCTTCTCATGTTTTCGGCGAAAATACTAGAAGGTTTTCGCCAAAAATCTCTTTGAAGATCAAGCCTCCGCCGACTGCTTAGAATTTTCGGTCCGAGAACTCTAGGTTCTCGCCGAAAATTCCTTCAGCTTAAAGTGCATTTTCTTCGATTTTGCATCGGCCGTATCTCCTCCGTCCTAGCTCCGATCGACCTCCCGTTTGATCCTACATGCTCCTTGTCACCAGTACTACAATGCCAAGACCTAAAAATACACAGAAAACAGCTCCAATAGACATGGAATTGGCCTCAAAGTGGCAACCGGGCAACAAAAGGACACTTTGCACAAAACTTCAATAAAAGCGTATAAATCATGGCAAAATGAGATCAAACACGGGAAATCCTTAGGCTAATCAAAGGCTTAAAATGCACCAGATAAAGTCACATCAAATTCCCCTACGACTAAGCTTTGCTTGTCCTCAAGCAAATAAACTAGAAAACATCCAAGCTCACAAATGACAAGATCGGTCCATTGAGATTCAAGCAATAACAATTCGGCTTAAACTGTTCCACAAACAAACTTAACCTACACATGCAAGAACATCAACCAAACAAGTATAGACCTCACTATTTTCTGCACACTTCAAGTAGTGGTTGATTGGGACACAGCAAAACCGACCACGACAACACCAACCTAATCAAAAGGACTAGAACTCGGGAAATGGATTGAAAGTGGTGAGTGATCATGAGGGGCTATCGACTCGACTTCATCCGCTTCTAGATCCACACTTTACAAACTCGGGCTAGGATCAAGGGCTACATTTGAGAACTTTTTTTTTCCTTTCTTTCTTTCTTTTCTTTCCATTTTCATTTTTTTTCTCTTTTCTTTTTCTTACTGCATACTAGTGCTCGATCCAACACTTCACTTAGGTGTTGAACCTGCCTAGCTCACAGCTTTTGCCTTTGCTAGTGCTGAACCCGACACTTCACTTAGGTGCCGAGCTTGCCTAGCTTAGCTTTTCTTTTCTTTTCTTTCGAACCTTTTCTTTTGCCATTAGCCACTTGATCCTTAGCCCCTTACAACTTCCAAACAAGATTTCAAATTGGATTTCGTCTAATCTCAAGCCACAATCACGAGTGATCAAAAAGATGGAAAAGGGGTGAGAATACTGACTGCCTTCATCATTTTAGACCGATGTTATCGAGTGGTACAAAAACACGTATCAAACCAATCAACCAACATACAGGAGTGATAAAAATCTCTGTTCTGGCCTAGACTCATTTGACATTAGCTCTAGCATGCTGGTTATAGGTTCTAGGTAGGACAGTCTAAACGTCATTGTGAAAGATTGAAGTCAATTAAACACCAAAAGTCAAGAACCGAATGATTCTACAGTAGAAGAAATTGACATTCAATCAAGATCATGCAACTCATCAAAGCATAGCCTTAGATCTCTACCACAAATAATCACACCAAACCTCAAACTCCCCTACGAATAACATGAGCATTGTCCCCAATGATCAAGAGAGAGAGGGTAAGGTGGAACGAAGTTACCGCGTTGGTAGAGAAGAGCATAGGACGTAATAGAGGGAAAAAAGTTCCATGATGATCCTTGGTGAAGAGTGATCCAAAATGCTTGCCAAACCTTATTCAAAAAGCTAAAACAACACAAAAACCTCGAACAACAATTAAAAGCGAAAAATTAAAGATAACATGGGGTGCCTCCCAAGAAGCGCTTGGTTACCGTCTTAAGCTCGACGATACCTTCGTTATGGTGTCCAACTTAGTACCTCTTTGATGTCAAGTAGCTTCTTCCATGATGAAGATTGAGGTCCAAGTAGCAATAGAAGCAAAGGGTAGAATAGCCAATGAGCAATAATGCTTGTATAGCACTTGATACCTTGGGGTGGCTTGCTACCCTTGAAATTTGGAACTTGAGGAAGAAAGTATGGTAGGGGGGCACCATTTAGCTCCATCGTCTCCAAGTTGGTGATGCCACTCGAAGAGTCTTCCGGTTCAAACATGGGCGACTCCTCTTCCATTATCACCTTAGGGGGGGGTTATGAAGCTTGTGTCCGTCTCTTGACACAAGTACTTCATGATCAAGCAAGAAGATTGAAGAGTACTCACAATCCTTGGTGGGACCACAATAGAGTGGTGTTGTTCACTTTCGTGCTCCACTCTCGGTGTCACCTCTTCTTGAAGCGTCTCCAAATCATCTCTCACCTCCTCCAAAGGGTCATCATCCTCAAGTCTCCTTGATTCTTCTATCCTCACATCATTGTCACATGGTGTTTCCATGGGAAAAACATGCACTTCAATCTCCTCCACTACCAAATCTTCCTCCGTGCCAGCTCTTCAGATTCACAAGTGTCATCTTCATCATCATAAACTTGCTCCACATGATTGAGATGGCGTTCATTCTCAAGAATCTTCGTGACGAGCTCTATGCTTTGGGATAAACGGTTAACTCAATTTGCATTATCCTCCGCAATTTGCAAGATCTCTAGCATGAAAGGAGGTGGAAGAGGTTTCTCACGACTCACGAATTCCTCTTGGGGAGACTCACCTTCTTCTTCTTCCATGACTAGCACTTCCGGTTCAAAGGTGTCGGAGATGAGCTTCACACTTTGAGTTAAACGATCCAACCGAGCCGCATTATCTTCCGCCATTTGCAACATCTCCTCAATTGTGGAGGAAGGTGGAGAATGTTGTTCATCCTCTAGAGCTTCCTTGATGAGTGTCATGCCTTGAGCTAAGCGATTAAGTTGGTTCGCATTGTCATCCGCAATCTTCAAAGCTTCCTCAAGTGTGGGAAAAGATGGAGGAGGTTCCTCATAGCTTACGAACTCCTTTCGAGGACGCTCACTTTCCTTCACCATTTTCAAGAGCTCCTCTAGCATAGAAGAAGGTTGAGAGGGTTGCTCATAGCTTGTGAACTCCTCTTGAGGACGCTTGCTTTCTTCAACCATCTTAAAGAGCTCCTCTAGCATGGAAGGCGGTTGAGAATGTTGTTCATGACTTGTGAAATCCTCTTGATAATACTCCGGCAAGACTTGATGGTAGGGTGGAGATGGATAGGGACATTGCTCATTCCACATGGGTGTTGAAGCTTGTTGTTATTGACCCCACCATTGGCTATCTCCCTCACAAGTTTCTTGGTAGTAGTTGGATGAAGTAGGATGACCATAGTATGGGTTAGGAGATGGATTCCACCCTTGATAGGTACCATAACCATTACCTCCATTCCACGAGTTCATCTTACTTGCAATCTTGCTCCCATGAATTAGATAGGTGGAGAAGGGGCCTACAAACACGCACAACAAACACAACCAAGTAGTACAACAATGCGGGATAACAAAACCACAAAAACAAATAACAAAGAAGCAAAACTAAAACGGAAGGAAGTGAATAGAACGGTCCACTACTAAATGCTTTCAAAGGATTGAGAAAGGTCCCCGGCAACGGCGCCAAAAACTTGATGCGCGAGATTTAACCTCACAACAATCAAGGTCGTATTCCACGAGGGCTCTCTCAATAGCAACTACTCACACGGTTCATGGACGGTCTATTCATTTAAAATAAGTTTTGGTTTGAAATAAGAACAATTGAAAACATAAAAGAAACTAAACAAACAAGCAAATCAAAAGGGTGCAAATCAAAGGTAAAGGAGGTTAACTTGGAAAGATAGGTTCATCATGCTCAAGAGGTATAAATGCACAAACAAGCCAAACATGAACGAGAATGCAATCGAATGACCACGCAAATCCCTTCTATAGACTCAATGCACTCTCGTCGCACCAAATCCCTATCCTATAACCACTCAACCTAGGCTCTCGCTCTCAAGCTAAGTGACTAAGGATGCATTAAATGTGTTTGATGAAATGCCAAGCTACAAAACCCTCTCTTATGACTCTATGACCACTAGGCTAGACACCACACTCTCATGTCAATGAACTAACACTAAGAGAATCATCAAAAGACTAATCAAAGTTCAATTGAATGAAAAACCTAATGCACACCAAGTGTTCGATAAAATGCACAAGTGAGAAATCATGCAACTATGGTTGAATTGAGGTGATCTAATCTCTTAGAACACACTCTCTTCAATCCCTAGACCTACAATCCATGTAATCTAAGCACTCTCATGCATTACATCACAAATAATAGACCAATCAAGCCATAGCCATCAATGGAATTAACAACAAGTCATAGAGACCATCTTCTTACAATCCAAGATCAATCACAATTCACCTCTATCCTAGCACAACCATCTATCAATCCAAGAAAACCTAAGAAATCAGCCACACATGGCCAAGGAAATGAAGGAAAGAGAAAGAAAGATGATCACCAAGTACACCATGGCAATCCTCCTCTTGCAAGCTCCTCTCCAAGGTTGTGGGCTTCAATCCAAGCTCCTCTACTTTGATTTGCACCTTGCTCTAGGGTTGTGAAGGATTGATTGATGAGGAGAAAGTGTTGGAGGAGTGAGAGGAAGGGTTTTGTCGAAGGGTGTATTCTCAAAAATAATGAATTCTTCTCTCAAGTTGAACGCAACTCCTCTTTATATACTCGGCCGATTTTGCTTCATATTTTCGGCGAAAACTTCATAAGGTTTTCGCCGAAAATTCCTTCATAAATCACCGATCCAGCCTTGCATTCCTTCTCATGTTTTCGGCGAAAATACTGGAAGGTTTTCGCCGAAAATCTCTTTGAAGATCAAGCCTCCGCCGACTGCTTAGAATTTTTGGTCCAAGAACTCTAGGTTCTCGCCGAAAATTCCTTCAACTTAAAGTGCATTTTCTTCGATTTTGCATCGGCCGTATCTCCTCCGTCCTAGCTCCGATCGACCTCCCGTTTGATCCTACGTGCTCCTTGTCACCAGTACTACAATTCCAAGACCTAAAAATACACAGAAAACAGCTCCAATAGACATGGAATTGGCCTCAAAGTGGCAACCGGGCAACAAAAGGACACTTTGCACAAAACTTCAATAAAAGCGTATAAATCATGGCAAAATGAGATCAAACACGGGAAATCCTTAGGCTAATCAAAGGCTTAAAATGCACCAAATAAAGTCACATCACTTCCCTCGAATCTAATCTGCGGCTTCCTACCGTCTAACCAGACACGGGTGGAATAATGAACGCTCGTACTATGATACCCTCAAGCAACCTAGCACTTATTATTTTTCTTTAGACAATTTTTTCTGACTTTTCTTTTGACTTCGTTCTTCCATTTGTAGGGAGAAAACGTTTTATTGAACTAAAAACTTTAAACCTTTTTGGCTTTTCTGATTTTTCTTCTTTTCATTTTTTTTCGAAGCTTGCTTCTTTTCTTCTTTTTCTATTTATTTTTTTCTTTTGTGCCGATTCTTTCTTTTAGTTGCTAGAGGGGTTTACACGTCTGGACATAATAGCTAAGACCACCTGTTTAATGGCTATAGGCAGGTTACCACAAACCGACTTCCGGTAGGTCAATCTAGAACTACAACCACAGGGGATCAACAGGGAATGAAAGAATGGGAAATGGCTGTAATGTATTATCGAACCGAAAGAACAGGCCAAGCTCAAGGGTCTACACCTAATGGATTTTATCGTTAGGTAGGCTATCTGGCTTAGTAGCTGAATCTAGGTGCCCCTATCATTCTAGAACTCGTGTCATCGTGTGGTCTCGAGTAGGTCTCATGCAAATTCTAACTCATTCAAGCAAACAAAAAACCACTAAAAAAGAATTGAAATTGCAAGTTACGTGCAATGGATCAAAAGCTCACATTTGGTTTGCTAGTTAGATTCGGTCATTTTCATGCAATCAAGGCTACAAACTACAAGTGTGATTTATAAAAATCTGTTCTGACCAGGCAATTTAGCATCAAAGTATACACGTTGGTTTTCAGGTTCTAGGTTAAGCAGTCTAAGCATCATTATGACAGATTGAACAACAACTTAACATCAAAAACAAGAACCGAGCAATTCTAATGCTAGAGAAACTGGAAAGGCACCGAGAAACACACAACACACAATTAAGGGCAATCAAGTTCATGCAAGGTTCTCTAGCATCCTACCCCACACTTAAACCGTTCTGTGTCCTCACAGGACTAAACTAGAGTAGAGATATACGAAGAACTTGGAATGAGATGGTTGGTGCAGGGGATGAGCACGGATAGCCCGGAGCGGAGCGGAGTAGCTACTCAAGTTCCTACAAAACAAAAACAACCAAAAGATCAAAAGGGTACCAGGACAAGTGTCCCGGATCCACACAGAAAAAAGTTGGATCGAAATCCGAAAAGAAGAAATACAAATAAAGGACAAGGAAAAGGACACCACCCGATCATGGCTGGTCAAGGGCGTCGGGGTGGAAAGTGGAGGGCGTCGAAAAATAGGTGGCGGTCGGCGGGTTTCGAAAAAATAGGGGGAAGTTTTGGGAAATTTTGAAAATAGAAAGTGAGGGGAGAGAGAGAAGAAGTCCGGATTTTTAAGTGAAAAATTTGTTGATTTTCAAACAGATTTTCGGCGAAAATAGGTGCAAGATTTCGCCGAAAATGTTAGGGAAAAAGTACTGCCGGTTTTCAAAGGTATTTTTGCCGAAAAGTATAAAGAATTTTCGTCGAAAATTTGTGTTAAAAACGTCTGGAAAACTCAGTGGAATTTCAAAGGCATTTTCGCCGAAAATTTTGACCTGTATGATTGAAAATATTTTCGCAAATCCGTCAATCTTCAGAAAATCACAGTTAAATCCACAAAAATCGGAACAACCTCAAATGACTTGCAATTGACACTATGACACACAGACTACACACGAAAAATAAGAAAACAAACAAACTGACACTTTTGGCTCCCCCGAACCGACTCTAAAATACTAAGTTTGACACAAATGAAAAACTGACTCCAGCCGTGGGTTGCCTCCCACGAAGCGCTCTTGCTTAACGTCCTTGAGCCGGATGATACCTGGACGACGATCAGGAGACATCCCAACTCAGGATTTCTCTTAGGCCCGAGTCGGAGTTCTTGAAATATCCTCCGGCAAGTGTGAACTTCTTCCCATTTGCGTGAATTATCTTGGTTCGTTCTTCGGTAAGATGACCAGAAATTTTACAAGGCCTGAACAGTTCTTTCGAAGAAGCGTCCTTCAGAGGATCATTCTTCCCTGGTGGCTCGGTAGACGGGGGCTGAGCAATCGGCTTCCAAACCGCATTCGTCTTCTCTTTATTCTCCTTCTTTATCTCGCCAGGATCTTTAATGTTTGGCGATTCATGAGGGGACGCTGTCGGATCTTCCTTCTTTCTTGGCTCTTGTGCCGGCAGCTCATTCTTCAGATTAGGGATCTGTCCAACACCTGGCAAGAAGATTTCTGCAGAAACTCTAGATTTTTCATTAGTAACGGAGTTGACCGAAGCCAACTCCATAGCTTCAACAGATAAACAATGCATCTCTTCTTTGACTGGGACTTGCATACCGTCCTTGAGGCGGAATGTCATGGTATCCTTGCCGACCCTTAATGTCAACGAGCCATTCGGGACATTAATGGTAATGCCAGCTGTTGCCATGAACGGTCGGCCTAGGAGAAGAGTGACATCTTCCTCTCGAGTATCCATAACAACAAAGTCAGTCAGAATAGTAAAAGGACCACAACGGACAACCACGTTTTCTATTATTCCCCTAGGTAGTTTAACAGATCTGTCGGCAAACACTAAATGCATGCTAATTGGTTTCAACCCTCCTAGGTTCAATTTCTCAAACAGGCAAGTAGGCATAACATTGATAGAAGCACCTAGATCAATTACACTACGATCAATCTTCACATCATTAATAATGCAAGGCACAGTAAAAGCACCGGGATCTCAACACTTAGTTGGGGGAGGTATGGGTGTCGCCTGGCTCTGGATGGCGGAGCATTCTTCCTCGAGGGAGACGGAAGACAACTCTTCCTTCTTCTTGTTCTTCGCAGGATCCTTTGCGATTTTGTCAGCCTCCGGTATCACCTGGATAGCATCAGTAACTGGTGTATTCATATTCGTGTTCTTCAAGTATCCATGCCACTTTCTGTACCGGGTATCATGATCTTTCTCCTTTGATTGTGCGGCCTTAGGAAACGGAATCGGAGCCAGATATGATGGTGGGGGTGGCGCATGAGATGTCTTTGTCAGGGCAGGCGGGGCAGTCACCTCCTTCTCGATCTCTGGCTTGTCAATGGCTATAGTAGCAGGAGCCAAGACTAGGTCAGGAGCTGTAGGACCAGCTAATTCCTTGCCGCTTCTTGTGGAGATGGCCTTGACGTGCTCCTCCCTGATGGTAGAGTCGTCTCGAACTGATGATTGATTAAGGAGGGGGCTACTAGTTACCAGGCTAAACATGTTATTCAACAGGCTCTCCATTCTTTGACCTCGAGCTTCATGTTCTTGATTTAAGTCGGCTTGAAGCTTGAATTTCTCCTCATAGCTATCGAGCCTTGCCATGATCAGGTCGAACTTTTTGTCCACCTCGATATCCCTTGTGTTCCTTGATGTAGATCTCTGAGGTTGATCTTGATAACTATCGCTCAAGTACGGATTCTGACTCTGGTTGAATCCGAAGTTGTAAGGAGGGCGCTCTTGGAAACTTCCTTGTTGTTGAGGAGGTTGTATGAACTGACGATTATCGGGGTAGCCTCTTTGATTGCTGGTGAAGCCTTGATCAATAAAGTTCACTTCCTCTGAAGACCAGTTACCGAAAATCTTCTTCATTTCTTTCTGCACTTCAATCTTTATCTAATCTTCACAGCTTGGTCGGCTCTTAGTTGCTCCAAACTGTCTCTCCCAGCTTCTTGACTTAGATGCGCAGTTTGCAAAGTGAAGAAGAGCAGCTTGCGGTGCGAGTGCGGTGTAATCTCCATCAGCTAAGGAGTTAACCCATTCAGATGACTCTTCGTTCATACCCCAAGCAAAGATCTCGGCTAGTTGTCTCTGCTCGAATCCATGATGAGGGCAATCGTAGAGGAGTCCCTGGAATTCATTCCAAGCATCATGTAAACTTACTCCTTCTCTCTGTCTGAACCTTGAGATGTTTTTCCTATAAGCAGTTGTTCTGGAAGGAGGGAAGTATTCCTCTACGAATTCCTGAGCAAGAGTCTCCCAGTCAGTGTAGTAGCCAGGTGGTTTGCCAGTGAGCCACCTCTTAGCTGCACCTTTTAGAGAGAACGGGAAAGCTCTCAAGTAAAGAGAGTTCTTGTCGAGATTCCCGTTCTTGAAAGTGCTGCAGAGATCAAGGAAATCCGCCAGATGCGTGCACGGTTTGTCTAATGGCCTGCCTTCAAATTGTAAATCCCTAGAGATCATTTCTAGGAAGGGGATCTTGATCTCATAGTCAGGACCGTCTTCATTGCGCGGCACAAAGATGGAAGAACGAACACTAGTAGCACTTGGCTTATTGTAATCCGCAAGACTCTTTTGAGCAACCATTGCGGTAGGGGAAGGTGGATCGGAAGTGATTTGCTTCTGAATTTTCTTAACCTGCAAGAGACAAAAACAAACACAACCGGTGTAAAATCGAAGTGTGATGGAAAATGAAAGATTGGAAAATAAAAGAATAAAATGCCAACTCTTCTTTCAAACAATATAGAAGAGTCCCCGACAACGGCGCCAATTTGATGAGCTGCAGGACAGTGATCAAATACTACCAAGCTAGAAAGCTAAGCAGATCGTATTCCACAGGGTTTCTTCTAATTGACTACTCAAAGAAGCTGGCAATTTATCCAAGTTTGAACACGTTGTGCGTGGTGTGAGTTCCACGACTTCTAGACTAAGATGCAAGAGAATTAAAATGAAATTAAAAGACAGAATGATTGGTTGGTTTAAATAGACGACAGACAAGCTTAGATTTCGAATCCCCCTTCGATCACCAAGGCAACAGCAATCAACAGATCAGCGGATTTCAATTCTCGTTCAATCAATTTCTATACACCACCATAACTCCTGACCCTTACGTTTAAGACCGGCGAACGTTCGCTCTATCCGTTCTAACTACCAAGATTAATTAGTCGCCCGGGTACGGTCACCTCTCGCAATGACTTAACTTAACGGGTGCAATTACTAATGATTTATGAGTTACTCTTGAAGCGGATTAACCCTAACTGGTTCCTACGAAAGGCACACTCCAATTATAAGGTTAACTGGTTGAATTGATGTTTTAAAGAGAGGCGAGCGTTAGCTTCTATCCTCAGCTTAACAAGAATCTAAACTAGGTGATCATGAAAGAGAAGTTTATGCGCCAAAGCAGGGAGATGTCTGGCAACTAACCCTAGCTTGCAAAAACCTAATCTAGGCGATCAACTAGAAAACAAACACAAGAACAACGAAACTATTCTAGGCGTCAACTAGACAAGAAACGCAGTACAACAATCAAGAACAAAACAACCATGCAAAGAGAAACTGATTGAACTTTGAATCTAATCACCGCCGATCCGTGACCGCTTTAAAGCCCTGGGTCACTTAGGGTTCATCTAATCTAAGCTCTATGAGTTTAGCTACTCATATTAGGAACAAGTGAATTGAAAACAAACAAGGAATACATCTCAGGTAGGAAGAACAGAGAAGAACTGTAAAACCTAATTTGACGAATCCGTGAAGCTTCAATCTCCGGTAATCTTCAATCCAAGCTCCGAGTCTCCGAGGTGAAGGGATGGCGTCACGATCTCTCCACGATTCTTTGAACTCTCTAAAATCTCTCTCGAACTCCTAGGTCTGGAAAGTATGATTCATATTATGAGGTATATAAAGTATATGGGCCGCCGGTTAAGTATTTATACTTAACCCTAATTCAGCCGGATTTTGCCTGATATTTTCGCCAAAACTATTGAAGAATTTTCGGCGAAAATTCCTTTGTAAATGGATGGTCCGTCGGCTGCTTTCTCCTATGATTTTCGGTCCAATAGTTTTCGGTCGAAAACTTAGGGTTTTCGCCGAAAACTTCTGTTGATGAGCATCAGTCGATTTGTACTGATATTTTCGCCGAAAATGTTGAGGTATTTTCGGCGAAAACTCCTTTGTAAACCGGGGCAGGAATTGTTTCGACTTGATTGGCTCCTTCGATCGATTCCGGTGCGATTCCTCGAGGTTCCAATGCCTTAGACACGTCCTTGGCTACTTTATTTGACGGCAAAAACCTGTGCTAACATAAAAACACTAGAAAACCATCAAATAGACCCGAAACGGGCCAAGGTAACACAAATGGCACGAGATAGGGCAATTGATTGAATATTCGCTATTCTACCCTAAAAACCATGTCTTAAGCAAGGAAATGTCGCTTAAATGAGGCTGATAATCGCGTCAAATTGAGTGTCATCAACCAGTCTCAGTAACAACGTTACTAGGCTTTGTATCTAGGCAACTTGCACGTCGTACACTCCAACTTATCTGCATTAACACCATTGTACAACATACAGTCGTTCCTACATGCGTCAATCTTGACGTAATTCAATCCCAACAACTTTATGTCATTCTTCGCTTCATAACAAGATTGTGGCAACTTTGCAAACCCGAAAGCATCTCTCAACAACTCCAATATCTTCTCCATTGTGTTGTTGCTAATTTTATGCATGTACTTGATATGGTACAAGCGCAGCAAAAATGACAACCTAGAGAACTTTAAACAACCTTCATACAACCGTTCTCCTCCTTCTTTCATGAGTTTGATGAAAGCATCATTACCCTCCAGACTAGGTCCAGCTGCTGCATCATGAGCAGGGAGTTCGGTCTCCTCATTCATTACTAGTTCATCTCTCTCTTCTACAATGTGGTCAACCCCATCGGAAGCGTCATGTTCCCCACCCTGACCGAAAGCATCTCTAACAAGATGACGAATCGAGTTAATCTCATGAGCTGCACTTAGGACCTCTCTTTCTTCTAAACGAGGTCTATCATCCAACGCTAAAGGAATTCCTACATCATCCACTGTTTCTCCATGACGAGTCCACACAGTGTAGCCTTCAGGAAATGGTTTTGCTAAAAGATGACACCGTACGTCATATCTCGTTTGGAACTTTCTCATTCCACACTTTGAACAAGGGCAAATGATATGCTCCCCATCCCCGGAGTTGTTGAAAGCAAAGTCAAGAAATTGTTCAACTCCCACAATATAATCTAGAGTGTAGCGAGGTTGTGTAATCCAAGATTTGTCCATAATTACTAGCTCTACCTATTGAAACCTTATTAGTAAAGGCAAATTGAAATTAGAATTCAATGGCAAAAGTTAATTAGTTAGTCTAAGCTAAATTATTATTCAACCTATACAAAACATATTTGCATTATTATTAGCATTATTATTCAAAGCATATATATTAGTCTAATTGAGCGTAGATATGCAATTAAAGTTTTTATTTGACATTGAATAACACATTTGAATTAAATTTACATACAAATTAGTATACTATATGAACATGGTTGAATATGCATTTTTTTGGAAAATTATACTACACAATTTTTAATACTCAATATTACATTTAGTATTGTACTAATAATTTAATGAATCACTAACTTGGAATGTTCGGTCGAAAGGTCGGATTCAGCCGAAAGCCTTCCTCAATCCTGATATAAAAACAACTAACATTAATCTAATATTCAAATATAAACGAAAAAGGTAGAACAATTTTGAGCGGTCCAATAGGATAAAAAACTAACCTGATCAATGTCACACACTAAGATCAAAAGACTGAAACAACTCTGTGATTCCCAGTCAGAGTCAACCCAACCTGCAACACAAAATGACTTGGTTATATGAGCCAAACACAATAATATAAAGAAGCCACCAAATTCAACCTAATCCATAAAGGATTTACAGAACTTAGAAAACCAATTGGAGATGAGTCTTAGAGGGGTTCAAATGAGAAAGGTTTGAAACTATTCTCATTCAAAATTTGTGTTTGAATTTATAAGCACTGATCACATGGAGTTGAGTTGTATTATTTCTTAACTAACATTAGTTACTGGCTTCTCTTCGTTAGGACCAAATTTTAATGGACGAAGTACAAGAATTAAACAAAAAGGTAAATTCATATGACCCTAACACTATTTCATACATGACACTCACATGTTATAAGCATATCTACGATATATACTTTTATGAGTTGCAAGATAACCTACTCCGCCAGGAAAACATAGAGCTCTATAAGAAGGTAAATGTGCTACGCAAAGAAAACAATTAACAACATAATTCTCGAACCAACAAATCATCCAAATTCGACCATATGCAAAAACACACAATTTCGTGCAATTTTGGTAGGAAAAAGTCTATAAAAATGCACAATTAAAGGGGCAAATGACATCAAAACAATCCCAAATTCAAAATGTGGTCTCAATATACTACTAATTTCATGACTATCAACTAAATTTCAAGAAACCCCAAATTCAAAAAATTAGGGTTCGAGTCAAGAACACCCAATTCAGATTCAGCACCTCCAATCTGTAATAACACCGTAAGAAATAGGGGAGGTGAAAGCCTTACCTGTAGTAGAGAGCAGCTGGAGGTGATGTGAGGTGTAGAGAGCAGCTGGAGGTAGTGGTTGGCGTCTGAGGTGCGGCAGGCGTTGGAGCTGCAGCGGGCGTCGGAGGTGCGGCGAGCGGCGGGCGTCGCGTCGGCGCGGCTGGGGCGTTCGACGTTGAATTTTGGGAGAGAATGGATGTCGACAGTGAGGTGAGAGAGGGTTCAGGGGATTTATATATTTAATACATTGGCGGTTTCATTGTGGCAGTGTTAACCGCCACAAATGGATATAATATTTGTGGCGGTTAAAACCGCCACAATACAACCGCCATTGTATAATTTTAATATTGGCGGTTGCACAACCGCCGATTACATATCCACAACCTTTTGCTTTTTTTCTTGTAGTGAGCCCCTAGGAGATTAAATAGAAATTACTCGTGGCGAGGCGACCCCAATGAGATCGAACCTCAACCAATGAGCCAACGTAGAGTCCGGTTGCGAAAACAAATGCAACCCAAAACAATAAGAATGACCAAGATTGGCCAGGTAATCAGTGCCACAATTGGCTTCTCTAAAAACATGAATAATGGAAACATTCCAACTCCTCGACTTCAGGGCCTGGAACCCCGACGCCAGAATGGAGTGTTGATGATTGGTATCCTCCCTTTGCAGAATGTCAACCGCAACCCTTGAGTCTGACTGGATCAAGAGCTTCCTGACTCCCATATCCCAAGCCAGTTTCATACCCTGCACGATAGCACACATTTCTGCTCTTGTGATCGAGCAGTCCCCCATATTAGCTATGAAAGCTTTCAGGAACCTCCCTTGGTCATCTCGGATTAGCCCTCCAATAGTCGTCGAGCCCGAATGTATATCAAGAATCGTCAGTGTTAAGTATGGACCAACCTTCATCTCCCGGCCGCCACGCAACCAACTGGAATTGCTGAGATAAACCCGGCACTTCTCGGCCCAGTTGATTGGTCTTCCAGCTCGAGAGTACAAGATTAATCCAAAACTTACATTGTTCTGATACCTCGATACTAGATTGATTGGCGCCCTCAAAGATCAGTTTATTCCGAGTTCTCCACAGATTCCACGCAATGATGCCAAACTTTATGCTTAACTCTTTGTCCACCAACATAGCTTTCCACCAGGAGTCAAAGTCCCTATGCGCTGCCTCGCCCCAAACGCCGAAGGGAGGACAGTCCTCCAAACCTGCATAGCAAAGTCGCACTCGTAGATGACATGCGACATAGACTCAGTATGAACAGAACATCGGGGACACAAAACCTGATTAGTAAGATGCCGTCGGCCCCTCTCCTCATTGGTAAGGAGACGTTTATGGGATGCCAACCAAAGAAAATGTTTGATTTTGCTCGGGCCTTTCCAATGCCAAATGTGCCGCCATAAGGGTTCCGAGTGGGAGGTATCATTGTCAGTGATCATCAAATAAGCCGATCTAACTGAGAATCTTCCATTAGCTTCGAGGCCCCACACCAAAGAGTCCTTTCCCAGCCTTTCAACTGGAGTGGTCATGCCCACCACCTGCATCACAATATCACGAGGAAGCACTGAAGAGAGAAAGTCAAAATTCCACAGACCTGGCTCAGAGCAAGCCTGAGAAACAAGGATAGAGCTATCAACTCCTTGGATATTAAGAGCATGATCCATCAGGATGATTCCATTATCAACCCATCTATCCGTCCAGAAAATGGGTACTCTTACCGTCCCTAATACTCCAATGCAAGCCATTAATCACCAGTGGCCAGACCTTCAGAACTCCTCGCCAAATCGCCGAGAAGCCCTTCTGCCTAGCCAGCACAAAGCCGTTATCCGTCTCCTTTAGATACTTAGTCCTAAGAACCTTAGCCCAAAGCTCCGTAGGCTGAGATATTAAGCCCCACACAATTTTCATCAAGAAAGCTCTATTGAGATCACGTGCATTTCGGAAACCCAAACCCCCCAAGCTTTTAGGTTTGCAAACCGTCTCCCAATTGATATTATGAATTTTCCGCACACCATCGACCGAACCCCAGACAAAATCCCAAATTTTCCTATCAATCGCCTCACAAATATGCACCGGGAGAAACGCAGACTGCATCACATAAGAGGGAATGGCATTAAGCACAAAAGAAGCCAAGGTAACTCTGCCTGCCAAAGAGAGATTGTTGGCTTTCCATCCGGCGAGCTTGATGACACTCGATTTGACGTGATTATCAGCCTCAATTAAGCGACATTTCCTTGCTTAAGACATGGTTTTTAGGGTAGAATAACGAATATTCAATCAATTGCCCTATCTCGTGCCATTTGTGTTACCTTGGCCCGTTTCGGGTCTATTTGATGGTTTTCTAGTGTTTTTATGTTAGCACAGGTTTTTGTCGTCAAATAAAGTAGCCAAGGACGTGCCTAAGGCGTTGGAACCTCGAGGAATTGCACCGGAATCGATCCAAGGAGCCAATCAAGTCGAAACAATTTCTGCCCGGTTTACAAAGGAGTTTTCGCTGAAAATACCTCAGCATTTTCGGCGAAAATATGTTCACTAATCCACTGATGACAACTGCAGAGAGTTTTTGGAGAAAATACCAAGTTTTCGCCGAAAACTATTGGACCGGAAATTACAGAAGAAATCAACCGGCGGGCTCCCCATTTACACCAAGATTTTCGACGAAAATACCCTAGTATTTTCGGCGAAAATATCAGGCAAAATCCTGCTGAATTAGGGTTAAGTATAAATACTTAACCGGCGGCCCAAATCAACATACCATCATACAATACTTTTCATAATTATAATTCCAAGGATTCTCAAGAGTTCTGGAGCAAAGAGTTAGAGTTCAAAGAGACGGAAAGAGATCGTGACGCCATCCCTTCCATCTCGAAGACTCGGAGCTAGGATTGCAGTTTACGGAAGATCGAAGTCTGCCAGAGTCATCTTAATTAGGTTTTTCAGATGCTTTTCTGTTCTTCCTCTGGATGATGAACTCTTTCTTTGTCTTTGATTCTTTTGTGATAAACATGAGTAGCTAAACTCTTAGAGCTTAGACTAGATGAACCCTAAGTGACCCAGGGCTTTAAAGCGGTCAAGGATCGGCGGTGATTAGATTCGAAGTTCAATAAGTTTCTCTTTCATGTTTGATTTGTTCGTCATTGTTCATGTTTCTTGTCTGGATTGATCACCTAGATTAGATTCTTGTTAAGCTAAGGATAGAAGCGAACGCTCGCCTTACTTTAGAACACCAAATCGAACAATTAACCTTATAATTGGAGCGTGCCTTTCGTAGGAACCGGTTAGGGTTAATCCACTGCAAGAGTAACTCATAAATCGTTAGTAATTCCACCAGTTAAGTTAAGATCGTTGCGAGAGGCGACCGTACCCGGGCGACTAATTAATCTTGGTAGCTAGAACGGATAGAGCGAACGTTCGCCGGTCTTAAACCTAAGGGTCAGGAGTTATGGTGGTGTCTTAGAATTGATTGAATGAGAATCAAAATCCGCTGATCTGTTGATTGCCAATGCTCTGGGGAACGAAAGGGGATACAAAATCTAAGTTCGTCTGTCATCTCTGTTTTAATCAACTAATTTCCATTCTGTTCTTAGTTTCTGATGACACTCGATTTGACGTGATTATCATCCCCATTTAAGCAACATTTCATACCCTTTGATGCAAGTCCGCAACACTTTTAAGAGTGGCCATTGCAGTAAAGGAAGATGGAACGGAAGTGATCTGCTTCTGTACCTGCTATGATCTGCAAGAGACAAAAACAAAACACAACCGGTTAAAATCGAAGTGTAATGGAAAATGAAAGATTGAAAGGGTAGAAGAATTAAAATGCCAACTCTACTTTCAACGAAATAGAAGAGTCCCCGGCAACGGCGCCAATTTGATGAGCTGCAGGATAGCGGTCAATCAAATAACTACCAAGCTGTGAAGCTAGGGTAGATCGTATTCCAGGGGTTTCCTCTACTTCCTTACTCAAAGGTGTTGACAGTTTTAATCCAAGGTTAAACACGTGGTGCGTGGTGTGGGTTTCACAACTTCTATTCTAAAAGTTGCAAAGATAAATTGAAATGAAATTAAAACGAAGAAAAAGTAAAGATTGATTGATTGACGAGAAAGATGACAGACATGCTTAGACTTCGAATTCCCCTTAGATTACCAGAGCAGCAGCAGTCAACAGACCATCAATTTTCGATTATAGTTCATTCAGTTCACAGACACCATCATAACTCCTGACCCTTAGGTTTAAGACTGGCGAACGTTCGCTCTATCCGATCTAGCTACCACGATTAATTAGCCGCCCGGGTACGGTCGCCTCTCGCAACGACTTAACTTAACTGGTGCAAATTCTAGTGATTAATGAGTTACTCAAGCAATGGATCAACCCTAATCGGTTCCTACGAATGGCACACTCCAATTATAAGGTTGACTGTTCGATTTGGTGTTTTAAAGTAAGGCGAGCGTTCGCTTCTATCCTTAGCTTAACAAGAATCTAATCTAGGTGGCCAAACCAGACAAGAAACACAGAAAACGAAGAACAAATCAAACATGAAAGATGAAACTGAATGAATTTCGAATCTAATCACCGCCGATCCGTGACCGCTTTAAGCCCTGGGTCACTTAGGGTTCATCTAATCTAAGCTACACAAGTTTAGCTACTCATATTCAATACAGAAGAATTGAAGACTAACAAAGAATACATCTCAGGTAGGAAGACAGAGAAGAACTATAAAACCTAATTTCGATGTTTCCTGGCAGCCTCAATCTGCTGGATCTTCAACTCCTAGCACTGGTTCTCCGAGATGGATGGATGGCGTCACGATCCGCTCCTGGCTCTTTGAACTCTATCTACTCGTCCTGTCTCTCCTCTCTGTTGTGTCCGTCGTAAGTTGTAAGTGATAAAAGTCTGTCTCCCCATTTTATTAGCCGCCGATTTCTGTACTTATACTGACTCGACAATTTCTTAATTTCCCTTGGAATTTTTCGCCGAAAATCTAAGGATATTTTCAGCGAAAACATCTGTTTAAATGGAGCTTCATCCGTCTGTTTCTTCCAGTTGGTTTTGCTTGGAGTTTTCGCCAAATACAGTAATGTATTTTCGCCGAAAACTTACTCTCAATCGGGTCAGTGAATTCTTCTTCCATTTTCGGCGAAAACCCAAGGGTACTTTCGCCGAAAATATATGTATAAACCGGGCAGGAATTTGTTTGAACTTGAATGGCTCCTTTGATCGGTTCCGGTGCAATCCTCGAGGTTCCAATGCCTTAGACACATCCTTGGTTACTTATTCGACGGCAAAAACCTGTGCTAACATAAAAACACTAGAAAACCATCAAATAGACCCGAAACGGGCCAAGGTAACACAAATGGCACGAGATAGGGCAATCGATTGAATATTCGTTATTCTACCCTAAAAACCATGTCTAAAGCAAAGAAATGTCGCTTAAATGAGGCTGATAATCACGTCAAATCGAGTGTCATCAAATACCCCACACTTAAGCTTTTGCTTGTCCTCAAGCAAACTGAATAGAAACGCCCATGTTCACAATTGATAAGATCAGTTAAATTGGAGCTCAATCAAACACAATGAATTATTAGACAGCTCGATCCTAGAACAAGAAACCTAACATGCATACAGATCAGCGAAACTACCTGGTCTCACTAATACGCTGCACACGACAAGTAATTAGCAACCAATTATGCACGAATTTGACCTGACCGACCAGACTCCTCACACAGGAAATATATATATAGTACAATGGGAACTATCACTCTCTGTGTTTAAGGACGTGGTTCTGCTCTCGATCATTTTCTGTTACCGAATTCTGTCATAGGTTTGCATTTCGACCACATCTCCACCACTGTGACAACACGAGTATCTAGTCAAGAAGGAATTCCCTGCTAGGACCGTAATAAATTCTACACTACTCGGGTTTATAATGAGATGGATGATGGGAATGTATGATGATGGCTTGGTGCGGTGTAGCTTTCGACTAACTTCCCTCGAATATAATCTATGGCTTCCTACCGTCTAACCAAACACGGGTGGAATAATGAACGCTCGTCCTATGATACCCTCAAGCAACCTAGCACTTATTCTTTTTCTTTACACGATTTTTTTTCTCTTTTCTTTCTTTTGCACTTTTCTTTTGACTTCGTTCTTCCATTTGTAGGGAGAAGAACGTTTTATTGAACTAGAAACTTTGAACTTTTTCTGATTTTCTTTTTTTCTTCATTTTTCTTCAATTTTTCTCTTTTTCTTTCTTTTACTTACTTTTTTCTTTTGTGCCGATTTTTCTTTTAGTTGCTAGAGGGGTTTACACGTCTGGACATATTAGCTAAGACCACCTGTTTAATGGCTATAGGCAAGTTACCACAAACCGACTTCCGGTAGGTCAATCTAGAACTACAACCACAGGGGATCGACGGGGAATGAAAGAAATGGGAAATGGCTGTAATGTATTATCGAACCGAAAGAAGAGGCCAAGCTCAAGGGTCTAAACCTAGTGGATTCATCATTTGGTAGGCTATCTGGCTAATAGCTGAATCTGGGTGCCCCTATCCTTCTAGAACTCGTGTCATCGTGTGGTCTCGAGTAGGTCTCATGCAAATTCTAACTCATTCAGGTAAACAGAAAACCACTCAGAAAGAATTTAAATTGCAAGTTACGTGCAATGGATCAAAAGCTCACAATTGGTTTGCTAGTCGGATTCGGTCATTTTCATGCAATCAGGGCTACAAACTACAAGTGTGATTTTAAAATTCTGTTCTGACCAGGCAATTTAGCATCAAAGCATACAAGTTGGTTCTCAAGTTCTAGGTTAAGCAGTCTAAGCATCATTATGAAAGTTTGAACAACAACTTAACATCAAAAATCAAGAACTGAGCCATTCTAATGCTAGAGAGACTGGAATGGAATCACGAGGCACACACAAAGATATAGGCAATCAAGATCATGCACGGTTCTCTAACACCCTACCCCACACTTAGACTGTTCTGTGTCCTCACAGGACCAAACTGAAGGAGAGAGATACGAAGAACCTGGAGGGTGAAGGGCGGTGTAGTGGATGAACGCGGAGACGTCAGAGCGGGGCAGAGTAGCTACTCAAAACCCTATAAAACACAAACAACAAAAAGATCAAAAGGAAACCGGGACAAGTGCCCCGGATCCACACAGAATAAAATTGGATTGAGACCCGAAAAGAAGAAAGAAAAGAAAGGAAAAGGATAGAAACAACCTGATCACTGTTCCGCGGGAGGAGGTGGAGGTGCAGTAGGAATGGAGGAAATGGCGAACCGCTGCTCCATCTGTTGTCGCCAAGCGAGCTCTTCCTTGTGTCTGGCAGACTGGTCGGCCAAGAACTGCTGAAGAATGGTCCATTGCTCGTTCTGGTTCTCCTCATGTGCTACCCGGTCCTTCTGCCATTGAAGCGACCCAGCCGAGTAGTCTATCTGCCACTTCTCAATACGCGCCAGCCTCTCATTCATCTCCGCGGTGATTTGCGCTCGCGACGGCGGGCGGTCAGCTGACTGTGGAATGCGGTGAGGAAGTGGTTCGCAATGCTCGAAATCCAATGACAGGTCGATGCCCCGTGCTATGGCCAGGTCAGCACCTATATGCTCAATCGGGATACGAGGGATATCGGGGCCCCATTTGTCACCGAGCTGGAGCTTGTCGATCAGAAGTGAAATGAAAGGCCCCCCTGGAAGCTCAGAAGGAAGCTTCTTGGTGGTAGTGCGCTTGTGAAAGAATCGAGCAAGCCACCAACCGGGATGCATGTTGGCATCTTCCTCTAAAGCGTGGAATAATATGAGCTCCTCCAAAGAAACGTGGTGACGGCTCGTCTTGCTACAATAACACAAAGATTGCACCCAAACATAATGCAAGAATTTAAGAATAGGGTGAACGATGTCACCGACCGTGGGGTGTACGATGGGTGAGGGCTCAACTCCGCAGGTAGCCCATCTCCACACGTCTTGGTAAGGGACACTCGTGATGGAGTATGTGTCCGCGAAGCCAAATGATGTTGTATCGGCGTCGACGTGCGGGTCCAGCAAGAGGCCGAACTCGTGGATGGACATCTCATGGAGAACACCACCGAGGCGAAAGGAGACAAATTTCTGGCCACGAATGGGCTTCGGGGTGAGGCGCCGGAATGAACTCCAGAACTCTTGGAGAGCGACAAGCGGGTAAGGGGAGCCATGAGCAGTTAGCACACGTAAACCGGCTTTATTAAGGACGGCTTCGACTGTCGAGTGCCAAGCCGGATTGTGTGCCTTGAGACTGTCTAGAGAGAGAACTGCCACCTTAGCCGGAGGAATGTCTTTAATCTTCTGAAAGACCTCGAGCTGGTGCGGTTCCAGGGCGGCGATGAAAGGATGCACGGACCCATTGGCAGATGTAGGAATAGAGGAAATAGGAGTCGCAGGGGTTGGTGCATCCTCGGGAATGATGGCCACAGCTGTCGATTTTGGTGCAGCTGGTGCGGGTCGGAGGGAAGGTGGTGTCTTGCTCTGGCGAGCTGAGGATCGTTGCGCTCTGTCTGCACTGGTAGTCTTCAAACGCTTGGGCGCCCTGTAAAACACAACTCAGAGATGACCAGCATTAGATGACAAGACTCTTACCCCACACTTAAGTTGACAAGTTGGGGTAAACAAATTAACCGAGAGATCATTGAATCAAGATATGGCGGTAAAGAACTGTCAATTCATTTAGCAAGCATGAATAATGGAATGAGTCATGAACACGATCTCACAGACAACAAGTCACGCTTCTGAAAAGGCCACAAAAAACAATACCAGAACCTAGCCAATTGATACCGACAAAGCAATCAAGAAGTATGAGGGAGAACCAAAAGTCAACCATGCGAAAACTGAAAGTCAAAAAGCCAAAAGATGCACAATCAAAGGCTGAACAACTAACCGAGAAGACATGATTCGAGAAAACGATTGGAACTCCTAGGAATCGATGAAAAACTTGAAAACTAGGTCGGCCGGAACCAAAGCTGAAAAGCTCCGATTCTAGGGATGGGAACTAGGGCAGGACAAGGAGATTAGCGGCGGCTACTATTCAGTGGGGCGGCGGCGGCGGCCGGTCGGATTCAAGGAGCTGGCGGTGGCGAGGCAATCAGCGACGGCGGGTTTTTTTAAAGTAGGGAAGGAGAGGGAGCCATTCAAAGTTTTTGGATGCTGGACCGAAAATATGAGGGTTGGGGCCGCTTATATAGTCAAAGGAAAGCACAGGATTTTCGGTGAAAAAGAAGGGAAATTTTCGGCGAAAAATTTAGACAGGTGAAACAGGTGAATTTGAACCAGAATTTTCGGCGAAAAGAAAGGAAGATTTTTGGCGAAAATTTTAGTGAAAATGGTGGAAATATTTTTTCGGCGAAGAGGTGGTGGATTTCGGCGAAAAGCGGCGGTGAAGGGAAACAGGAGAAAATAGGTTGACTTGCACTTGAGTTTTCGGCGAAAATGAAGAGATATTTTCGCCGAAAATTCAATTGAAAACGGTCGACATCAGTTTTTTTTTTTCGAAAGGGGTTTAAAACAGAATGACTCAAAATGAAAACAACTGACTCCAGCCGTGGGTTGCCTCCCACGAAGCGCTCTTGTTTAACGTCCGTGAGCCAGACGATACCTGGATTCGTGTCAGGATTCCACAACAAGGTAGTGCACGTCTATGGAAGACACAGCTAACCCTTGCAGCTACTTCTTAAGCCTATGCCCGTTGACCACAAACGGCTCTTGATCGTGCAATTTAATGTAGACGCTGCCTAAGGGTGTCTGTCGGACCACAGTATAAGGGCCAGACTATCGAGATTTCAACTTACCCGGGAATAGCTTCAATCGAGAGTTATATAAGAGTACTTCTTCTCCGGGATAGAACTGCTTGATGGTCTTCAGCTGAGAGTCGTGAATTTTCTTCGTGCGCTCTTTGTATAACTTCGTGCTCTCGTATGCGTGAAGTCGGTGCTTCTCAAGCTCCCCAATCTGGTTATGGCGGTTGTTACCTGCTGCTGCATAGCTCATGTTCAACTCTTTATTAGCCCAGAATGCCTTGTGCTCAAGCTCAACTGGTAAATGACATGCCTTGCCATAGACCAGCTGATACGGTGAGGTACCGGTGGGAGTCTTGTAGGCAGTTCGATACGCCCATAAGGCGTCATTGAGCTTAGATGACCAATCCTTGCGAGGCCGGCCAACTGTCCTATCAAGAATCCGCTTGAGCTCACGGTTCGTCACTTCCGCCTGACCATTCGCTTGAGGATGGTAAGCAGTGGACATACGGTGGGTGACGCCGAAACGTTTGCACACCCGGTCAAATTGCCCGTGGAAGTGGGTGCCCCTATCGCTTATGATGAAGCGAGGTGAACCGAAACGCGTGAAAAGACGGGTAAGGAACCGACCAACCACTCTAGAATCATTAGTGGGTAAAGCTTCAGCCTCAGCCCACTTAGAAACGTAATCAACGGCTACAAGAATGTACTTGTTTCTGTTGGAGGGCGTGAACGGACCCATAAAATAGATTCCCCAAACATCAAAAATTTCAACAGTTAAAGAAACAATTTGGGGCATCTCATTACGGTTTGAGATGTTACCTGATCGCTGGCACGCATCACAACGTCGAGCAAAAACATCACAATCACTAAAGATCGAGGGCCAGTAGAAACCTGTTTCGAGCACCTTTCTCGCAGTGCGGTTGCCTCCGAAGTGTCCGCCAAACTGTCCTTCATGGCATTTACGAATGATGTCAGCTGCTTCAGTGTAAGAGACACATCTCCGGATCATTCCGTCAAGACTGATGCGGTATAAGAAAGGCTCATCCCAGAAGTATGACTTGGCTTCTTTAAAGAGCTTCTTGCGTGCATTGTAATCCAGTTCAGGAGGTACAATGCCATGGGAGAGGTAATTAGTCAGGGTTGCATACCATGGTTCCTCTGAGTCGGCAGCATTACTCAGATCTTGAGCGTGAGGAATCGCCCAGGACTCGATAGCTATGCTGTTAACCTGTTCATATGTTTCAACACGCAACAGCTCGTCAGGGAAGGAATCATTGATAGGGGTGGTAGACTTACCTGCTTGTGATTCCTCGAGGCGAGAAAGATGATCTGCTGCTCAGTTCTCTGCTCCTTTCTTGTCTTTTATTTCTATGTCGAATTCTTGAAGAAGGAGGATCCATCGGATGAGACGTGGCTTTGAATCCTGCTTGGCTAAAAGATGGCGCAGAGCGGCGTGATCTGTGTAGACAATGGTATGTGAAAGAACCAGATACTGTCTAAACTTATCAAAGGAGAAAACGATAGCCAGAAGCTCTTTCTCCGTAGTAGTGTAGTTCCTCTGAGCATCATTGAGTGTCTTGCTCGCAAAGTAGATAGGATGAAATCTCTTCTCCTTTCTCTGACCAAGAACCGCGCCAACAGCGAAATCACTAGCATCGCACATGATCTCGAATGGAAGATTTCAATCTGGTGCTTGAAGAATTGGTGCGGTGGTAAGTTGAGTCTTCAGAGTCTCAAAGGCTTCGAGACAGGCTTTGTCAAAGACGAAAGGAACATCTTTCTCAAGGAGCTTCATCATTGGAAGAGTGATCTTGGAGAAATCTCTGATGAATCTCCGGTAGAATCCAGCATGACCGAGAAAACTTCGAACTGTCTTGACTGAGGTCGGCGGTGGTAGGCTGGCAATGGTCTAAAGCTTGGCACGGTCGACTTCTATACCGGTCTTAGATATCCTGTGGCCTAAAACAATACCTTCTGTAACCATGAAATGACATTTCTCCCAGCTAAGAGCTAGGTTGGTCTCCTCACAACGAGCTAGCACCTTGTCCAGATTAGCTAGACACTTGGAAAATGAATCTCCATAGACGGAGAAGTCATCCATGAACACCTCCACCACATTCTCTACTAGATCTCCAAATATTGCAAGCATGCATCTCTGAAGGTAGCAGGTGCGTTACATAAACCAAAAGGAATACGACGATAAGCAAACGTACCGAACGGGCATGTGAAGGTCGTCTTCTCTTGATCAGCAAGCTCGATGGGGATCTGAAAGTAACCGAACATCCCGTCCAAGAAGCAGTAGTATTCATGACCAGCCAATCGTTCAAGCATCTAATCAATGAACGGCAGTGGAAAGTGATCCTTCTTGGTGGCATCATTTAATCATCGATAATCGATACAGACTCTCCATCTGGTAACTGTTTGGGTAGGAATGAGCTTACCCTTTGGATTAGGGATGACTGTAATTCCTCCTTTCTTTGGAATGACTTGAGTCAGACTGACCCAAGGACTGTCGGCAATAGGATAGATGATACCGGCATCTAGTAGTTTGAGTACTTCTTTCTTTACGACTTCCTGCATCAGAGGGTTAAGTCGGCGTTGCGGTTGTCTGACTGGTTTGAATTCCTCATCAACGACTATCCGATGTTTGCAAAAAGATTCAGAGATGCCTCTGATGTCTGCTAACTGCCAGGCAATAGCTCGGACGTGCTTCTTGAGTAGCCCGATCAGTTGCCCTTTCTGCTCGGGCGATAGATTCGCATTGATGATGACAGGTAACTGGCAGTCCTTTCCCAGAAATGCGTATTCTAAGTGGTCAGGCAGCTCCTTCAGAGTGAGTTCTGGTGGATTCTCATATGAAGTAGAAATCCGACTCGACGCTGGCTCAATATGGGTAGGCGCAGTGATGGGTGTGAATGTCGCCTTTTGTTCATCTAGCTCATCTTGCCATAAGGACTGCTCTGGGTCTTCTAACGCATTATCAATCCCTGAAATCAAACACAACTCTAGTGGATCACTAGATAAAGCGTTAGTAAAGGAGTTGGCCGAGGCCAACTCTAAGGGATCAACAACATAACATTTATCATCTTGAGCAATAGAATATCTCATGTTATCTTTAATGCAGAATGCAACACTCTCTTGACCTACACTTAAAGTTAACAGGCCTTGTTTGCATTTTATATTCACACCAGCAGTTTCTAAGAAAGGTCGACCTAGGATGAGTGTTCCGTCTAACTCACGAGTATCTAGAACAACAAAATCTGCAACTATAGTAAACGGACCACATCAAACAGTTACATCTTCTATTATTCCTCTAGGTAGTTTGACAGACCTATCGGCTAACACGAGATGCAGAGTGATCGGTTTTAATTGTCCTAGATTCTGTTTTTCATATAAATAAATAGGCATAACATTAATAGAAGCACCAGAATCAACCAGACTGCGATCAATTTGAATGCCATTAATAATGCACGGTAATGTGAAAGAACCCGGATCAGAACACTTAGCTGGGGGTGGTGACGGCTGTCGCATGGGAGATGGCGCACCGAGAATAGAAGCGCATTCATTAGTGAGCGTAACAGAGTACACCTCTCCGCTCTTCACTTTCTTCACTAGGTCTTTAAAGAACTTCCCAAGTGGTGGTATAATCTCTACAGCTTCTGTCACTGGTATCTTGATTTATGCAGTCTTAAGAACATTGTACCATTTCTTATACTGAGTGTCGTGATCCTTGGCTTTGCTCCTTGCAGCTTTTGGAAAAGGGATCCTAGGTACATACGGTGCCAAAACGGGTTCAGGAGCTGTCTTGGGCGGCGGAGGAGGAGCAGCAGGTGCTTCTTCTTCCTCTTCTGTGATATCTTTTATTTCTGGCATATCTATGGCAGCACTAGTATCTGGTATCATGTCAGGTTCCGGAGCTTTTGGATCAGTTGTTTGCTTGCCGCTCCTTGTGGTAATAGCTTGAGCGTGTTCGCTCCTTGTATCAGAATCTACTTGAAATGCTTCTGGATTAAGGAGGGGGTTGCTAGTAAAAAGTTTAGCCATGGTGCTTATATCGTCCTCTATTCTTTGACTTTGAGCTCTTTGTCCTTGATTAAGTGCCGCTTGAGCTTTTAACTGAATGTCATGGTCGTCAAGTCGGCTCATGATCTGATCAAACTTCCTCTCATAGTCTATGTCCCTATTATAGTATGGCTTTGCCTGAAACTGGTGTTGTCCTCCAACGAATCCCGGAGGTCTATAATAAGGATCTACTAACCGGTTGCTCTGCTTCCGTGGCACGTAGTTTCTGTAACCGGCGTAGCCTTTCTGATTGTTGGCGAAGCCTTGATCAATGAAGTTTATCTCTTCCGTAGGCCAGACTTCTGCTGTACCGAAAATGAGGCAGCTTCCACCGTTGTGAGCACAGGATCCACACCATCCACAGTCAACCGAAAAGACGGTAGTTGAAAGAGATTCGAGGGGAATACCAGCTGCTTGTAGATGCTTCTGAACTTCTGCCTTGATCTGCTCTGCAACACTTATCTGACTCTGGCTCTGACTCTTGGTTCCTTCTATTTGCCTCTCCCAGTTTCTAGATTTTGAAGCACAGTCAGCAAAATGCAGAAGAGCATCCTGAGGAGTGAGAGCGGTGCAATCTCCGCCAGCTAGGGTGTTGACCCAGTTTGCAGATTCTTTGCGCATACCATGAGCAAAGAATTCAGCCAGCTGTCTTTGTTCATACCCATGGTGAGGGCAGTCGAAGAGAAGAGACTGGAATTCATTCCAAGTGTCATACAGGCCTGCATCCTCTCTCTGAGTGAATCTGGAAATGCGGTCTTTATAAGCAGTTGTTCTTGCAGGAGGAAAGTATTCCTCAACAAAATCTTGAGCTAATGCCTCCCAGTCAGTGTAGTGACCTGGCGGTTTGCTGCTAAGCCATTGTTTAGCTGCACCTCCGAGTGAAAATGGGAAAGCTCGGAGATATAGCACATTCTTGTTGAGATTCCCAGACTTGGAGGTGTCGCAGACAGCCAAAAAGTTGGTTATGTGTGTGCAGGGGTTATCATCTGGTCTTCCCTCGAAGTGTATGTCCCTAGAGATTAGTTTCAGGAGAGGAATCTAAATCTCATAGTCAGGATCATTGTCATTGGAAAGCACGGTGATGGGTGATCGAAGATTAGATGCACGCGGCTTACTATAGTCCGCAACACTTTTAAGAGTGGCCATTGCGGTAAAGGAAGATGGAACGGAAGTGATCTGCTTCTGTACCTGCTATGATCTGCAAGAGACAAAAACAAAACACAACCGGTGTAAAATCGAAGTGTAATGGAAAATGAAAGATGGAAAGGGTAGAAGAATTAAAATGCCAACTCTTCTTTCAACAAAATAGAAGAGTCCCCGGCAACGGCGCCAATTTGATGAGCTGCAGGATAGCGGTCAATCAAATAACTACCAAGCTGTGAAGCTAGGGTAGATCGTATTCCAGGGGTTTCCTCTACTTCCTTACTCAAAGGTGTTGACAGTTTTAATCCAAGGTTAAACACGTGGTGCGTGGTGTGGGTTCCGCGACTTCTATTCTAAAAGTTGCAAAGATAAATTGAAATGAAATTAAAACGAAGAAAAAGTAAAGATTGATTGATTGACGAGAAAGATGACAGACATGCTTAGACTTCGAATTCCCCTTAGATTACCAGAGCAGCAGCAGTCAACAGACCAGCGATTTTCGATTCTAGTTCATTCAGTTCACAGACACCATCATAACTCCTGACCCTTAGGTTTAAGACTGGCGAACGTTCGCTCTATCCGATCTAGCTACCACGATTAATTAGCCGCCCGGGTACGGTCGCCTCTCGCAACGACTTAACTTAACTGGTGCAAATTCTAGTGATTAATGAGTTACTCTAGCAATGGATCAACCCTAATCGGTTCCTACGAAAGGCACACTCCAATTATAAGGTTGACTGTTCGATTTGGTGTTTTAAAGTAAGGCGAGCGTTCGCTTCTATCCTTAGCTTAACAAGAATCTAATCTAGGTGGCCAAACCAGACAAGAAACACAGAAAACGAAGAACAAATCAAACATGAAAGATGAAACTGAATGAATTTCGAATCTAATCACCGCCGATCCGTGACCGCTTTAAGCCCTGGGTCACTTAGGGTTCATCTAATCTAAGCTACACAAGTTTAGCTACTCATATTCAATACAGAAGAATCGAAGACTAACAAAGAATACATCTCAGGTAGGAAGACAGAGAAGAACTGTAAAACCTAATTTCGATGTTTCCTGGCAGCCTCAATCTGCTGGATCTTCAACTCCTAGCACTGGTTCTCCGAGATGGATGGATGGCGTCACGATCTGCTCCTGGCTCTTTGAACTCTATCTACTCGTCCTGTCCTCTCCCCTCTGTTGTGTCCGTCGTAAGTTGTAAGTGATAAAAGTCTGTCTCCCCCTTTTATTAGCCGCCGATTTCTGTACTTATACTGACCCGACAATTTCTTAATTTCCCTTGGAATTTTTCGCCGAAAATCTAAGGATATTTTCGGCGAAAACATCTGTTTAAATGGAGCTTCATCCGTCTGTTTCTTCCGGTTGGTTTTGCTTGGAGTTTTTGCCGAATACAGTAATGTATTTTTGCCGAAAACTTACTCTCAATCAGGTCAGTGAATTCTTCTTCCATTTTCGGCGAAAACCCAAGGGTACTTTCGCCGAAAATATATGTATAAACCGGGCAGCAATTTGTGTGAACTTGAATGGCTCCTTTGATCGGTTCCGGTGCAATCCTCGAGGTTCCAATGCCTTAGACACGTCCTTGGTTACTTATTCGACGGCAAAAACCTGTGCTAACATAAAAACACTAGAAAACCATCAAATAGACCCGAAACGGGCCAAGGTAACACAAATGGCACGAGATAGGGTAATCGATTGAATATTCGTTATTCTACCCTAAAAACCATGTCTTAAGCAAAGAAATGTCGCTTAAATGAGGCTGATAATCACGTCAAATCGAGTGTCATCAAATATTTTGATGACACTCGATTTGACGTGATTTTTGGCCTCATTTAAGCGACATTTCCTTGCTTGAAACGTTATTTTAGGGGTAAAATAGCGAATCTTCACTCAATTGCCGTATTTCCTACCAATTTGGTTACTTTGGCCCTTTTTGGGTCTATTTGATGGTTTTCTAGTGTTTTCATCATAGCACAGGTTTTTGCCATCAAATGAAGTAGCCAAGGACGTGTTCAATACCTCAAGGAGTGAACAAGAATCGAACTAGAAATCAAACCAGAGTCAGAACCGAAGATCCAACTGCCCAAGCAAGATCATGCGTAATCCTAGCATCCTACCCCACACTTAAATGGTCATGTATCCTCACATGACTAAACTAGAGGAGAGAGATACGAAGAACCTGGAAGGTGATGGTCGGTGTAGTGGATGAACACGGAGCATCCGGAGTAGAGCGGAGTGGCTACTCAAGTTCCTACAAAACAAAAACAACAAAAAGATCAAAAGGATACCGGGACAAGTGTCCCGGATCCACACAGAATAAAAGTCGAACAAAGAAGGTTTAGGGGAATTTTTGAAAATATTTTGACTCTTTTTTTCAAATTCACGGCATGACACTCCTAAAGCAATTTAGATCATCTAAATTCAATCAGTTCAGGAAAAATCACACCGAAACAGCAGCCACGCAAAAACGAGGTAGACCGGAATTAAACTCGTCAAAATTCAACAATCAACATGTCAAAAGATTCGAAATTGAAAACCCAACAACTAACCTTTAAGACATGACTCAAGAAAATGGACGGAAAGCGACGAAGTTGGCCAAAAACGTGAAAAGCTTGTTTCAGGGATAACCAGAGCTACAGAGCTCCGATTTGGACGATCAAGTAAGCGTTAGAATCAGACCGAAAAAAAAACTGATTTTCAAAACAGACACAAGTTTTCGGCGAAAACTATGGAAGTTTTCGCCAAAAAATTCTTCGAAAATAGGCAAAAATAAAACAGACGATCACTGTTTGAAAAATGGGAAATGTTTTCGACGAGAACTTTTAATTCTCATCGAAAACCTATTTTAAAACCCTCTTTTTTTTCAAAACCCAACCAAAAATAAATCAAAATGAAAGGAAATTAAACTGACACTTTGGCTCCCCCGAACCTAATTCGAACAATGAAAATACTGAGTCAAAAATTCAAAACGGACTCTAGCCGTGGGTTGCCTCCCACGAAGCGCTCTCTTTTAACGTCCTTGAGCCGGACGGTACCTGTTAGGGACCCCAACTTAGGAGTTCCTTGAAGTCAATCGTCTTCTTCAAGGCCAGCGGTTGAGTGCCATGTAGCACTCCAGAAGGGTGATGCTGCCAGTAGTGCTCCAGTAGATCGCGGTTCTGTTTGGATGGCCAGTTCTTCTCAAATTCTCCAACCGGAGGAGGAAAGAGGTAGTACGGGGTAGCATGATCAATGAGCTCCATCTTCTCCACCTGATGCTCATCAAGAGGTCTCTTGGGATCGAGTGTGTTGATGCTGCGGTTTTAGCAGTATCAAATAACTACCAAGCTGGAAAGCTAGGGTAGATCGTATTCCACAGGGTTTCTTCTAATTGACTACTCAAAGAAGCTGGCAGTTTATCCAAGTTTAAGCACGTTGTGCGTGGTGTGAGTTCCACGACTTCTAAACAAAGATACAGGAAAAATAAAATGAAATTAAAAGACAGAATGATTGGTTGGTTTAGACAGATGACAGACAAGCTTAGATTTCGAATTCCCCTTAGATCACCAAGGCAACAGCAATCACAAGACCAGCGGTTTTCAATTCTCATTCAATCAATTTCTATACACCACCATAACTCCTGCCCCTTAGGTTTAAGACTGGCGAACATTCGCTCTATCCGATCTAACTACCAAGATTAATTAGTCGCCCAGGTACGGTCGCCTCTCGCAACGACTTAACTTAACTGGTGCAATTACTAATGATTTATGAGTTACTCTTGAAACGGATTAACCCTAACCGGTTCCTACGAAAGGCACACTCCAATTATGAGGTTAACTGGTTGAATTGATGTTTTAAAGAGAGGCGAGCGTTCGCTTCTATCCTCAGCTTAACAAGAATCTAAACTAGGTGATCAAGTAAGACAAGTTTATGCGCCAAAGCAGGAAGATGTCTGGCGACTAACCCTAGCTTGCAAAAACCTAATCTAGGCGATCAACCAGAGAAGAAACATAAACAATGAAGAACAAAACAACCATGCAAAGAGAAACTGATTGGACTTCGAATCTAATTACCGCCGATCCGAGACCGCTTTAAAGCCCTGGGTCACTTAGGTTCATCTAATCTAAGCTCTACAAGTTTAGCTACTCATATCTGACAAACAAGAATCAAAGGTGACAGAAGGATTCATCTTAAACAAAGGAAGAACAGAAAAGGATTTGAAAAACCTAATTCCGGACGATGCGTGAAGCTTCGATCTTGAGAATCTTCAATTTCTAGCTCCAAGCGTTTTCCGGGATGGATTGATGGCGTCACGATCTCTCCGATAACTCCGGAATACTCTCTCAACTCTCCTCAAGTCGTGGCTGATCTCTCTCGATTAGTCGTGGAATAATGAACGCTCGTCCTATGATACCCTCAAGCAACCTAGCACTTATTCTTTTTCTTTACACGATTTTTTTCTTTTCTTTTCTTTTGAACTTTTTCTTTTGACTTCGTTCTTCCATTTGTAGGGAGAAGAACGTTTTATTTGAACTAAACTTTGAACTTTTTCTGACTTTCTTTTCGTCATTTTTTCGAAATTTTTCTCTTTTTCTTTCTTTTACTTACTTTTTTCTTTTGTGCCGATTTTCTTTTAGTTGCTAGAGGGGTTTACACGTCTGGACATATTAGTTAAGACCACCTGTTTAATGGCTATAGGCAAGTTACCACAAACCGACTTCCGGTAGGTCAATATAGAACTACAACCACAGGGGATCAACGGGGAATGAAAGAAATGGGAAATGGCTGTAATGTATTATCGAACCGAAAGAACAGGCCAAGCTCAAGGGTCTAAACCTAGTGGATTTTATCGTTTGGTAGGCTATCTGGCTTAGTAGCTGAATCTAGGTGCCCCTATCCTTCTAGAACTCGTGTCATCGGGTGGTCTCGAATAGGTCTCATGCAAATTCTAACTCATTCAAGTAAACAGAAAACCACTCAGAAAGAATTAAAATTGCAAGTTACGTGCAATGGATCAAAAGCTCACAGTTAGTTTGCTAGTCGGATTCGGTCATTTTCATGCAATCAAGGCTACAAACTACAAGTGTGATTTTAAAAATTCTGTTCTGACCAAGCAATTTAGCATCAAAGCATACAAGTTGGTTCTCAAGTTCTAGGTTAAGCAGTCTAAGCATCATTATGAAATTTGAACAACAACTTAACATCAAAAATCAAGAACTGAGCCATTCTAATGCTAGAGAGACTAGAATGGAATCACGAGGCACACAAATAATGCAATTAAGGGCAATCACGTTCATGCAAGGTTCTCTAGCATCCTACCCCACACTTAAATCAGACTGTGTCCTCACAGTGAAGGGACTAGAGTTCAGAGTGAAGTAGAAGAACCTGGATCGAGATGATTGGCGTAGTGGATGAGCACGGATCCTCGGAGCGGAGGGAATCTACCCAAGCGAAGCAAAGGGAATCTCCCGATTGCCTTCAAAACAAAAACAAATGAAACATAAAAAGGAAACCGGGACAAGTGTCCCGGATCCACACAGAAAAAAGTTGGACCGAAATCCGAAAAGAATAAATTAAAAGAAGACACCAGAAAAGGAATACAACCCGATCACTGCTGGTCCGGTGAACCGGGAGGTGGAAAGTGGAGAAATTCACCGAGCTGGCGTTGCCACGACATCTGTGCCTCATACCGCCGGTCGGCGCGACGCGTATGTTGCTGCATTATAGTCCACCGCGCCTCTTGAGTGGCGTTGTCGGTGATGCGCCACTCCTGAAGTCGCTCGTACAACTCTCCCACATCTGCGGGGTGATGTCGGGGCTGCTGGGGAGGCGCCTGGTATGGATCGGGAATGTGCAGCGGCGACTGGTGAGCATACCCTGCCTGATGGTGTGGCGAGGGTATATAATCTTGGAATAGTGGTGGCGGTGCGGCTGCTCCCGCTCAGCATCATCCTCTTCCTCCGACTCGACCACAGGCTGGAGTGGAGGATCAGCTGCTACATGGGGACTGAGGTCGAGTTCTAAGTCGTACTCAACCGCCAAGTCTCCTCCAACGGTCCTAACTGGGTGTCGTGGAATGTGCGGGCCATATTCATGGCTGATGCTGAAGGAGAGGATGAGCTGTCCTATGAAGTTGCCCCCCAAGAGTCTGCCAGGTGGCGTCTTCCTCCTGGTCTTCTGGCGGAAGATGCGAGCCATTACCCAGCCGGGGTGTAGAGGGTAGCTCTATTGGATGGCTCGGAGAAGCATGAGCTCCTCCTTGAGGATATGGTGGCGATCCTTGTCGGGTGCATATAAAAGGGATCTACGCCAAACCATATGAATAAATTTATAGAGCGGGTGAGAGAGTGACTTAACTGAGTTGTTCATCCCGAGGCGATCGCCAGGTATGCCTGTCATGTGGCTCCAAAGCGCGTTGTACTCCTCGCCGTCATCATATTCTCCCCAACCGAGGTGATGATCGTGATAGTGCTTGTAGGGGATGCCGAGATGAGCGGCAAACTCATCATAGGTGAGCTGCCTGTACCAAGATAGAAGGTCACAACCTTCTGGGGTTGCTTCCTCTTGTGCTCATCCAGATCAAAGGTTGCCCAGAACTCCTGGAGGGCAATGTCTGGGAACTCGGCGGCGATGGTGGTCAGCTCGAGGAGACCAGCCGGTGCTAGGGCGTCATGCACATTCCGGTGGTAATCCTCGTCATGCTCCTGGAGTGACTCCATGGAAAGAGGGCGCACGTCAGCTCCCCGGACGTGCTCGAGCTTCTGGAAGCACTCGAAGTAGAAGTCAGGTAGACAGGCGATAGTGCGATGGTATCCAGCCCGACGGGGTAGTGCAGGTGGTGGACCCAGAACGACGGGTGTGACGGGAGCGGCAGCTCCTAAGCTCGAGGCGCCATCAAGTCGCGCCTTAGTCCTGCTCTCATAAGTGGTGTTCCTAAACCAGAATGAAACCAGATTAGTCAACTAAAACCCTACCCCACACTTAGTAGAAAAACTCAATTTCACAAAGAAATGAGGGAAACTAAGTGGGGTAAGCAAAGCGGAGTAATCGGTAATCATAGACAGTAAAATACATACTTAGGAACATCAAGAATCGGATAAGCACAATCAGAGTTCAAAAAGTCAAACTGACATTTAGAAAGTCAACATTTAGGCATATCGAACCCTAATCATGGCAAGACTATCATAACTTGGAGAATGACGGTAAAATATGATCTCAAATGGCAAGCACGATAATCTGAACGAGAATGAACACTTATGACAGCCAAACGATCAAATACAGTTCATGGTCAAACCGACATTTCTCACAAGTCAACATAACAAGGAATCAATCTTATGCATAACAACATATGATCAAATGATAAGGAAATTAAGCACGGAACTCCCTAAGCATACTAGAAAAGTTCTACAAGTTCAGCTAACCTAGTTCACACGAAAACAGTCGGCACGCAAAACGAAGCAAACCGAAAAGTCAACCGAAAGTCAACCCCAACAAAATTCAGCAATCTATATGTCAAAAGATTTGTATTGAAAAGTTCTACAACTTACCTTGAAGTCATGACTGCTAAAAATGAACGGGTTGAGAGGAATCGGTGAAAAACGTTGAAAATGAGGGTTTCGGTGAACTGGAGCTGCAAAACTCCGATTTGGCTGTTCTAGGGCTCGATGGATTCGGAATTGGGAGGGGAAGGGAGCGGCGGCGGTCGGCGACGGCGGTGGGAAACAGCGGCGGCGGCGGTTTGAAAGAGTGGGTGGTCGGCGCCGGTTTTAAAAAGATAAGGGGGGAGGTTTTTGGGTTGTTTGAACGAAAATGAGTGAAGGAGAGAGAGGAAGTAAATCCGGATTTTAAAGGAATAGTGGGGTGATTTTCAAAATTGTTTTTGGCGAAAATAAGAGGGTGGTTTCGCCGAAAATTTCAGTTTAAATACACTGCCGGATTTTCAAGTGCGTTTTCGCCGAAAACAAGAACACTTTTTCGCCGAAAACTTTAGTTCAAAAACACTGCTTGGTTTTCAAAATCGATTTCGCCGAAAACATAATTCATTTCGGACCAAAAATAAGAAATAGGGACAATCAGTGAAAACCAAAAGACGATTTCGCTGAAAATGGGGTTTTAGTTTCGCCGAAAATTTTGAACTGTTCGGGTTGAAAATATTTTCGCAAATCCAACCAACTTCAGAAAATCACAGTTAAATCCACAAAAATCGGAACGACCTCAATCAACTTGCAACTGACTCGATGACACACATACTCTACAAGAAAAATAATAAATCAAACAAAATGACACTTTTGGCTCCCCCGAACGGACTCTAAAATACCAAGTTCGACAAAAAATTAAAATAGACTCCAGCCGTGGGTTGCCTCCCACGAAGCACTCTTTTATTAACGTCCTTGAGCTGGACGATACCTGGACGGTATTAGTAGACATCCCAACTTAGATTCTCCTTAAGGCTCGCGTCGGAGTTCATGAAGTACAGCTTCGGGCTTCTCCGGTGAGCGTGAATCTCTTCCCGTTTGCGTGCAAAAGCTTGGTACGTCCATCAGGAAGATGATCAACGAACTTGAACGGTCCGAACAGTTCTCTGGAGAGGTCATCCTTCTGGAGTGTGACGATGAAAGGAATGAGGATTGTCGGCTTCTTCTTCTTGTTATTCTCCGGCTTGGTATCACCAGGATCAGTGATCGTCAGTACTTCCTTAGGAGACGCTTTCGGCTTCTCCCTCCATACCTGTTCCGGCGCCGGTTGCTCGGAACTAATAGGTGGTGCAGCTGGCTCGATAGAAGACGGTGGAATTTTTGGTCTCCAGACCATTTGGGTCTTCGTCTTCTTGTTCTTTCCTCGAGGTCTGCTCGGTGGTTTAGAAGAGGCTTGCAGTTCCTTCTTCTTCTTCTTAAGCGGCTTCTGAACTGAAATTTCTGGCTTCTCCTTAATAACCTGTTCAATGCCTGCAGCAACAACTGATCTAGAGACACTAGAAGAAGCATTAGTAACGGAGTTGACCAGAGTCAACCCCACAGTTTCAACAGCTAGGCAGTGAGATTCTTCATTCTTGGAGTCATATTTCATGCCATCTTTAAGACGGAAAGTTTTCGTTTCTTTACCGACCCTTAGAGTTAAAGAACCATTTGGAACGTTAATATTCATTCCAGTAGTAGCCATGAAAGGTCGACCTATGAGTATGGTAGAATCATCCGTACTAGTATCCATAATCACATAGTCAGCTAAAAACGTGAACAGACCACATTTAGTAATAACGTCTTTAATCTCTCCCTTAGGGGTTTTAAGTGATCTATCAGCAAAGACGAGTTGCATACTAGGCGGTTCAAGTTCTCCTAGGTTTATCTTTTCAAACAGGCTCATAGGCATGACATTAACAGACGCTCCTAGATCAACTAAGCAACGTTCGATCTCAACATCATTGATTACCAAAGGCAAAGTAAAAGAACCAGGATCAGATAACTTAGCTGGATATGGAGAGACAGGTTTCTTAATACGAATATCAGGATATCCTTCCTTGTTCCCCTTCATGCCAGTCTCGATCCTTGCATTTGGCAGCAATGCTCTAGGAAAAGGAGGCTTCACGACGTATGGTGCTAGAGGAGGATCATCCTCCTCAGGTGCCGGTTCCTGTTCTTCTTCTTCCTCCGGAGTTTCAGCGATCCTGCGTAAGACAGAACAAGCATCAGCAATTAGGTTTGGAAGTTTTCGAGCAGTTACCATTTTAGCCTGTTCTTTTCTCGGGTTTGGCTCTGTCTGGCTTGGAAGCTGGCCAAATGGTCGACCAGATGCTAGCATGCTCGAGATGTTGTTCACGGCTTGCTCAATTCTTTGCCCAAATGCTATCTGTTCTTGATTGAGAAGAGCTTGAGCCTTAAACTGACTGTCATGATCATCGAGTCTTGTGATGATCTGGCTGAGCTTCTTATCCAGGTCACTGACATTGTTCTCTCTTTGATGCTGCTGCCCTGGATAGGTGTTGTTGAGATATTGATTCTGGCGATTGCCAGGAGCAGTTCTATAATTACCCGGGTTGCGATGCGGCGGCTGGTAGACACCTGCCGGTGGATGGTTAGGCTTCTGATCCTGAGCTGGACCAGCCGGGCGGTTATTCTGGTTCTGGTTATGATTGGCGCCAGCATTGTAGGGAAGTCTGTCTTGATAGTTCCCTTGCTGTCTGAAGTTACGATATCCAGCATAACCATTCTGATTATTAACAAAGCCTTGTTGGATGAAATTTACCTCTTCGGCAGACCAGACTTCTGCCTTACCAAAATTCTGACAACGGCCTCCGTTATGTGCGCAAGCTCCACACCACTCGCAATCAGCAACATAGATAGAAGCTGCTGGCGGCTTGATCGGTGTGGTAGACTTCTTCAAATGCTTCTCTACCTCTGCCTTGATAGCTGCTTTAAGATCTAGCTTGCTCCTCGATCCTTCAGATTGTCGCTCCCAGTTCCTTGACTTGGAAGCACAGTTTGCGAAGTGAAGAAGAGCAGCTTCAGGAGTGAGTGTAGTGCAATCCCCTTCAGCTAGAGAATTGACCCACTTGGCAGATTCTTCTCGAAGTCCACAAGAGAAGATTTCAGCTAACTGCCTCTGCTCGAATCCATGATGAGGGCAGGTGTAGAGAAGTTCTTGGAATCGATTCCAAGTATCATACAAGCTTTCTCCTTCTTTCTGGGAGAATCTGGCAATGCTGTCCTTGATGGCAGTTGTTCTGGCCGGAGGGAAGTATTCTTCAACGAAGTCCTGAGCCAGAGTATCCTAGTTAGTGTAGTAGCCAGGTGGTTTACCAGTAAGCCACCTCTTAGCAGGGCCTTTCAGAGAGAACGGGAAAGCTCTCAGACAAAGAGTGTTTTTGTCGAGGTTCCCGCTCTTAAAAGTACTGCAGAGATCAAGGAAGTCTGCAAGATGGGTGCACGGGTTGTCTAGGGGCCTGCCTTCAAACTGTAAATCCCTAGAGATCATAGTCAAGAATGGAATCTTGATCTCATAGTCAGGATCTCCTTCTATGCATGGAACGACAATGACAGATCGAACGCTAGTCGCGCTCGGCTTGTTATAGTCTGATAGACTCTTTTGTGCAGGTGGTGGTGGCGGCGGTTGATCGCCGCTTGGTGGTAATCTATAGCCCATGGTAGGAGATGGAGGAGGTGAGAGCGACTCGGTGTATGAAGCGGATGAAGATGACGGTACAGGTGAAGATGGAGATGAGGAACTCTCCTTCGGTTCCTCGATCTTGATCGGAGTGATGAATGGATTGGATCTGCCCTTCTTCAGAATCTGCGATCGTAGAGGTGTAGCTGAACTGCCTGGTCTCTCTGCACTCTTGGCCTGTTCGGTTTGAGAGCGAGTCCAAGGACGGTGAGGCATACACCTGTAAACCTACAGATAACAAAGACAAACAAAACCAGTGTAAAATCGAAGTGGGTGGAAAAATGAAAGATGGAAAGTAGAAGAATAAATTGCCAGTTCTTCTTTCGAATAATCAAAAGAAGATTCCCCGGCAACGGCGCCAATTTGGTGAACCCGTCGTTGAGGGTTCAACCAAATAAACTACTAATGCTAAGAAAAAGCTATAGCAGATCGTATTCCGAGGGTCTCCTATGATTGACTACTTCAAAACTGGCAAAGTACTCAAATGCAAACACGTTGTGCGTGGTGTGAGTTCCACGACTTCTAATTCTAAGAAATGCAGAGAAATTAAAACAAATTAAACTAAAGCAGATTGGGAATTAGGGTTTGAAAACAAGGATGACAGACAAACTTAGACTTTGAATCCCCCTTCGTTCCCCAGAGCATGGCAATCAACAGATCAACGGATTTTGATTCTCATTCAATCAATTACTAAGACACCACCATAACTCCTTACCCTTAGGTTTAAGACCGGCGAACGTTCGCTCTATCCGTTCTAACTACCAAGATTAACTAGCCGCCCGGGTACGGTCGTCTCTCGCAACGACTTAATTAATTGGTGTAATTACTAATGATTAATGAGTTACTCTTGCAGTGAATTAACCCTAACCGGTTCCTACGAAAGGCACGCTCCAATTATAAGGTTAATTGTTCAATTTGATGTTCTAAGATAAGGCGAGCGTTTGCTTCTATCCTTAGCTTAACAAGAATCTAATCTAGGTAATCAATCCAGACAAGAAACATGAACAATGAAGAACAAATCAAACATGAAAAAGAACTGATTGAATTTCGAATCTAATCACCGCCGATCCGTGACCGCTTTAAAGCCCTGGGTCACTTAGGGTTCATCTAGTCTAAGCTCTAACGAGTTTAGCCACTCATGATCATTACAAAAGAAACAAAGATAAAGAAAGAGTTCATCATTCAAAGGAAGAACAGAAAAGAATCTGAAAAACCTAATTTAGACGACTCTGACAGACTTCGATCTTCGGTAGATTACACTCCTAGCTCCGGTTCTCCGAGATTGAAGGGATGGCATCACGATCTCTATCTGGCTCTTCGAACTCCAACTCTTCGCTCCAGAACTTGAGAGGATTCTCTGAATTCTGATCTCAAAAAGTTGTATTATGATTAATTATGATCTCCTCTTCTTTGGGCCGCCGGGTTAAGTATTTATACTTAACCCTAACTGATCCGGATTGGCCTGATATTTTCGCCGAAAACATAGGGATATTTTCGGCGAAAATCCTTGTGTAAATGGCCGGTCACTCAGCTGTTTCTTCTGTCCTTTTCGCCGAATAGGTTTCGGTCCAAAAACATATTGTTTTCGCCGAAACCATCCTTCAAGTGGCATCAGTCGATTTACACTAATATTTTTGCCAAAAATAACAAGGTATTTTCGGCGAAATCTTCTTTGTAAACGGGCAGGAGATTGCTTGAACTTAATTGGCTCCTTTGATTGATTCCGGTTCACCTCCATGTTCCAATGCTTTAGACACGTCCATGGCTACTTTATTTGACGGGAAAAACCTATGCTAACATGAAAACACTAGAAAACCATCAAATAGACCCGAAACGGGCCAAGGTAACACTAATGGCACGAGATAGGGCAATCGATTGAATATTCGTTATTCTACCCTAAAAACCATGTCTTAAGCAAAGAAATGTCGCTTAAATGAGGCTGATAATCACGTCAAATCGAGTGTCATCAAATACCCCACACTTAAGCTTTTGCTTGTCCTCAAGCAAACTGAAGAAAGGCAGATCCAATCCATTCATCACTCCGATCAAGATCGAGGAACCGAAGGAGAGTTCCTCATCTCCATCTTCACCTGTACCGTCATTTTCATCCGCTTCGTACACCGAGTCGCTCTCACCTCCTCCATCTCCTACCATGGGCGATATATTACCACCAAACGGCGATCAACCGCCGCCACCACCACCTGCACAGAAGAGTCTAGCAGACTATAACAAGCCGAGCACGACTAGCGTTCGATCTGCCATTGCCGTTCCACGCATAGAAGGAGATCCTGACTATGAGATCAAGATTCCATTCTTGACTATGATCTCTAGGGATTTACAGTTTGAAGGCAGGCCCCTAGACAATCCTTGCACTCATCTTGCAGACTTCCTTGATCTCTGCAGTACTTTTAATAGCGGGAACCTCGACAAAAACACTCTTTGTCTGAGAGCTTTCCCGTTCTCTCTGAAAGGCCCTGCTAAGAGATGGCTTACTGGCAAACCACCTGGTTATTACACTGATTGGGATACTCTGGCTCAGGACTTCGTTGAAGAATACTTCCCTCCGGCCAGAACAACTGCCATCAAGGACAGCATTGCCAGATTCTCCCAGAAAGAAGGAGAAAGCTTGTATGATACTTGGAATCGATTCCAAGAACTTCTCTACACCTGCCCTCATCATGGATTCGAGAAGAGGCAGTTAGCTGAAATCTTTTCTCGAGGACTTCGAGAAGAATCTGCCAAGTGGGTCAATTCTCTAGCTGAAGGGGATTGCACTACACTCACTCCTGAAGCTGCTCTTCTTCACTTCGCAAACTGTGCTTCCAAGTCAAGGAACTGGGAGCGACAATCTGAAGGATCGAGGAGCAAGCTAGATCTTGAAGCAGCTATCAAGGCAGAGGTAGAGAAGCATTTGAAGAAGTCTACCACACCGATCAAGCCGCCAGCAGCTTCTGTCTATGTTGCTGATTGCGAGTGGTTTGGAGCTTGCGCACATAACGGAGGCCGTTGTCAGAATTTTGGTAAGGCAGAAGTCTGGTCTGCCGAAGAGGTAAATTTCATCCAACAAGGCTTCGTTAATAATCAGAATGGTTATGCTGGATATCGTAACTTCAGACAGCAAGGGAACTATCAAGACAGACCTCCCTACAATGCTGGCGCCAATCATAACCAGAACCAGAATAACCGCCCGGCTGGTCCAGCTCAGGATCAGAAGCCTAACCATCCGCCGGCAGGTGTCTACCAGCCGCCGCATCGCAACCCGGGTAATTATGGAACTGCTCCTGGCAATCGCCAGAATCAATATCTCAACAACACCTATCCAAGGCAGCAGCATCAAAGAGAGAACAATGTCAGTGACCTGGATAAGAAGCTCAGCCAGATCATTACAAGACTCGATGATCATGACAGTCAGTTTAAGGCTCAAGCTCTTCTCAATCAAGAACAGATAGCATCTGGGCAAAGAATTGAGCAAGCCGTGAACAACATCTCGAGCATGCTAGCATCTGGTCGACCATTTGGCCAGCTTCCAAGCCAGACAGAGCCAAACCGAGAAAAGAACAGGCTAAAATGGTAACTGCTCGAAAACTTCCAAACCTAATTGTTGATGCTTGTTCTGTCTTACGCAGGATCGCTGAAACTCTGGAGGAAGAAGAAGAACAGGAACCGGCACCTAAGGAGGATGATCCTCCTCTAGCACCATACGTCGTGAAGCCTCCTTTTCCTAGAGCATTGCTGCCAAATGCAAGGATCGAGACTGACATGAAGGGGAACAAGGAAGGATATCCTGATATTCGTATTAAGAAACCTGTCTCTCCATATCCAACTAAGTTATCTGATCCTGGTTCTTTTACTTTGCCTTTGGTAATCAATGATGTTGAGATCGAACGTTGCTTAGTTGATCTAGGAGCGTCTGTTAATGTCATGCCTATAAGCCTGTTTGAATAGCTAAACCTAGGAGAACTTGAACCGCCTAGTATGCAACTCGTCTTTGCTGATAGATCACTTAAAACCCCTAAGGGAGAGATTAAAGACGTTATTACTAAATGTGGTCCGTTCACGTTTTTAGCTGACTATGTGATTATGGATACTAGTACGGATGATTCTACCATACTCATAGGTCGACCTTTCATGGCTACTACTGGAATGAATATTAACGTTCCAAATGGTTCTTTAACTCTAAGGGTCGGTAAAGAAACGAAAACTTTCCGTCTTAAAGATGGCATGAAATATGACTCCAAGAATGAAGAATCTCACTGCCTAGCTGTTGAAACTGTGGGGTTGACTCCGGTCAACTCCGTTACTAATGCTTCTTCTAGTGTCTCTAGATCAGTTATTGCTGCAGGCATTGAACAGGTTATTAAGGAGAAGCCAGAAATTTCAGTTCAGAAGCCGCTTAAGAAGAAGAAGAAGGAACTGCAAGCCTCTTCTAAACCATCGAGCAGACCTCGAGGAAAGAACAAGAAGACGAAGACCCAAATGGTCTGGAGACCAAAAATTCCACCGTCTTCCACCGAGGCAGCTGCACCACCTATTAGTTCCAAGAAACCGGCGCCGGAACAAGTATGGAGGGAGAAGCCGAAAGCGTCTCTTAAGTAAGTACTGACGATCACCGATCCTGGTGATAACAAGCCGAAGATTGAAGGTAAGAAGAAGCCGAGAGTCCTCATTCCTTCCATCGTCACACTTAAGAAGGATGATCTCTCCAAAGAACTGTTCGGACCATTCACGTTCGTCGATCATCTTCCCGATGGACGTACCAAGCTTTTGCACGCAAACGGGAAGAGATTCACGCTCACCGGAGAAGCCCCGAAGCTGTACTTCATGAACTCCGACGTGAGCGTTAAGGAGAATATAAGTTGGGATGTCTCCTAATACCGTCCAGGTATCGTCCAGCTCAAGGACGTTAATAAAAGAGCGCTTCGTGGGAGGCAACCCACGGCTGGAGTCTGTTTTAATTTTTTGTCGAACTTGGTATTTTAGAGTCGGTTCGGGGGAGCCAAAAGTGTCAGTTTGTTTGATTTAATATTTTTCTTGTAGATTCTGTGTGTCATCGAGTCAGTTGCAAGTTGATTGAGGTCGTTCCGATTTTTGTGGATTTAACTATGATTTTCTGAAGTTGGCTGGATTTGCGAAAATATTTTCAACCCGAACAGTTCAAAATTTTTGGCGAAACTAAAACCCCATTTTCGGCGAAATCATCTTTTGGTTTTCACTGATTCTCCCTATTTCTTATTTTTGGTCCGAAATGAATTATGTTTTCGGCGAAATCGATTTTGAAAACCAAGCAGTGTTTTTGAACTAAAGTTTTCGGCGAAAAAGTGTTCTTATTTTCGGCGAAAACGCACTTGAAAATCTGGCAGTGTATTTGAACTGAAATTTTTGGCGAAACCACCCTCTTATTTTCGCCAAAAATAATTTTGAAAATCACACCACTATTCCTTTAAAATCCGGATTTACTTCCTCTCTTTCCTTCACTCATTTTCGTTCAAACAACCCGAAAACCTCCCCCCTTATCTTTTTAAAACCGTCGCTGACCACCCACTCTTTCAAACCACCGCCGCCGCCGTTTCCCACCACCGCCGCCATCGCCGACCACCGCCGCTCCCTTCCCCTCCCAATTCCGAATCCATCGAGCCCTAGAACAGCCAAATCGGAGCTTTGCAGCTCCAGTTCACCGAAACCCTCGTTTTCAACGTTTTTCACCGATTCCTCTCAACCCGTTCATTTTTAGCTGTCATGACTTCAATGTAAGTTGTAGAACTTTTCAATAGGAAGTTTTTGACATATAGATTGCTGAATTTCGTCAGGGTTGACTTTTGGTTGACTTTTTGGTTTGCCTCGTTTTGCGTGCCGACTGTTTTTGTGTGAACTAGGTTAGCTGAACTTGTAGAACTATTCTAGTATGCTTAGGGAGTTCCATGCTTAATTTCCTTATCATTTGATCATATGTTGCTCTGCATAAGATTGATTCCTTGTTATGTTGACTTGTGAGAAATGTCGGTTTGACCATGAACTGTATTTGATCGTTTGGCTGTCATAAGTGTTCATTCTCGTTCAGATTATCGTGCTTTCCATTTGAGATCATATTTCACCGTCATTCTCCAAGTTATGATAGTCTTGCCATGATTAGGGTTCGATATGCCTAAATGTTGACTTTCTAAATGTTAGTTTGACTTTTTGAACTCTGATTGTGCTTATCCGATTCTTGCTGTTCCTAAGCATGTATTTTACTGTCTATGATTACCGGTTACTCCGCTTTGCTTACCCCACTTAGTTTCCCTCATTTCTTTGTGAAATTGAGTTTTTCTACTAAGTGTGGGGTAGGGTTTTAGTTGACTAATCTAGTTTCATTCTGGTTTAGGAACACCACTTATGAGCGCAGGACTAAGGCGCGACTTGATGGCGCCTCGAGCTCAGGAGCTGCCTCTCCCGTCACACCCCCCGTTCTGGGTCCACCACCTGCACTACCCTGCCGGGCTGGATACCATCGCACTATCGCCCGTCTACCTGACTTCTACTTCGAGTGCTTCCAGAAGCTCGAGCACGTCCGGGGAGCTGACGTGCGCCCTCTTTCCATGGAGTCACTCTAGGAGAATGACGAGGATTACCACCGGAACGTGCATGACGCCTTAGCACCGGCTGGTCTCCTCGAGCTGACCACCATCGCCGCCGAGTTCCCAGACATTGCCCTCCAGGAGTTCTGGGCAACCTTTGATCTGGATGAGCACAAGAGGAAGCAACGCCAAAAAGTTGTGACCTTCTATCTTGGTGGGGTGTACAGGCAGCTCACCTACGATGAGTTTGCCGCTCATCTCGGCATCCCCTACGAGCACTATCACGATCATCACCTCGGTTGGGGAGAAGATTATGACGACGAGGAGTACAACGCGCTTTGGAGCCACATGACATGCATACCTGGCGATCGCCTCGGGACGAACAACTCAGTTAAGTCACTCTCTCACCCGCTCTATAAATTTATTCATATGGTTTGGCGTAGATCCCTTTTATATGCACCCGACAAGGATCGCCACCATATCCTCAAGGAGGAGCTCATGCTTCTCCGAGCCATCCGAGAGAGCTACCCTCTACACCCCGGCTGGGTACTGGCTCGCATCTTCCGCCAGAAGACCAGGAGGAAGACGCCACCTCGCAGACTCTTGGGGGGCAACTTCATAGGACAGCTCATCCTCTCCTTCGGCATCAGCCATGAATATGGCCCGCACATTACACGACACCCAGTTAGGACCGTTGGAGGAGACTTGGCGGTTGAGTACGACTTAGAACTCGACCTCAGTCCCCATGTAGCAGTTGATTCTCCACTCCAGCCTGTGGTCGAGTCGGAGGAAGAAGGTGATGTTGAGGAGCAGCAGCTGTAGCCGCCACCAGTATTCCAAGATTATATACCCTCGCCACACCATCAGGCAGGGTATGCTCACCAGTCACCGCCGCACATTCCCGATCCATACCAGGCGCCTCCCCAGCAGCCCCGACATCACCCCGCGGATGTGGGAGAGTTTTACGAGCGACTTCAGGAGTGGCGCATCACCGACAACGCCACTCAAGAGGCGCGGTGGACTATTATGCAGCAACATATGCGCCGCGCCGACCGGCGGTATGAGGCACAGATGGCGTGGCAACGCCAGCTCGGCGAATTTCTCCACTTTCCACCTCCCGGTTCACCGGACCAGCAGTGATCGGGTTGTATTCCTTTTCTGGTGTCTTCTTTTTATTTATTCTTTTCGGATTTCGGTCCAACTTTTTTCTGTGTGGATCCAGGGCACTTGTCTCGGTTTCCTTTTTATGTTTCATTTGTTTTTGTTTTGTAGGCAGTAGGGAGATTCCCTTTGCTTCGCTTGGGTAGATTCCCTCCGCTCCGAGGATCCGTGCTCATCCACTACGCCAATCATCTCGATCCAGGTTCTTCTACTTCACTCTGAACTCTAGTCCCTTCACTGTGAGGACACAGTCTGATTTAAGTGTGGGGTAGGATGCTAGAGAACCTTGCATGAACGTGATTTCCCTTAATTGCATTATTTGTGTGCCTCGTGATTCCATTCCAGTCTCTCTAGCATTAGAATGGCTCAGTTCTTGATTTTTGATGTTAAGTTGTTGTTCAAACTTTCATAATGATGCTTAGACTGCTTAACCTATAACTTGAGAACCAACTTGTATACTTTGATGCTAAATTGCCTGGTCAGAACAGAATTTTTAAAATCACACTTGTAGTTTGTAGCCTTGATTGCATGAAAATGACCGAATCCGACTAGCAAACCAACTGTGAGCTTTTGATCCACTGCACATAACTTGCAATTTTAATTCTTTCTGAGTGGTTTTCTGTTTACTTGAATGAGTTAGAATTTGCATGAGACCTATTCAAGACCACACGATGACACGAGTTCTAGAAGGATAGGGGCACCTAGATTCAGCTACTAAGCCAGATAGCCTACCAAACGATAAAATCCACTAGGTTTAGACCCTTGAGCTTGGCCTGTTCTTTCGGTTCGATAATACATTACAGCCATTTCCCATTTCTTTCATTGCCCGTTGATCCCCTGTGGTTGTAGTTCTAGATTGACCTACCGGAAGTCGGTTTGTGGTAACTTGCCTATAGCCATTAAACAGGTGGTCTTAACTAATATGTCCAGACGTGTAAACCCCTCTAGCAACTAAAAGAAAATCGGCACAAAAGGAAAATTCGCCGAAAATATTAGTTAAAAACCAGCTCCAACTTGTTTCGATGATTCCCGCTCCGTTTGAACTCCGATTTTGTCCCCGTTTGAAGCGTTGGACTCGTGAGAGAGTCCTCTATAATGTGGTAACCTGGAGGCTCAACATAAAATCTCACAAAAAGGGTAAAAATAGCCAATAAATGGACAATGAATCCACTAGGAGCCGATAATCACAAAGTTACGACAAATGCACCAAATACTCATCAAAATGGCATCAAAGTGTATGAAATGTTGCTTAAATGGGGATGATAATCACGTCAAATCGAGTGTCATCAATACCCACACTTAAGCTTTTGCTTGTCCTCAAGCAAACTGAAGTAGAACACACTCAAATTCACAAATGACACGAGATTAAACTGAGATTCAATTCTAACGATTTGGTTTAGACTGTTCCACGTAGAAAAAGTGACCTACACATGCAAGAACATCAACCAAATAAATTTTTGATCTCACTAATCTTTTTCACACTTCAAGTAGTAGTTCTAACAAAGCTCGTTTCTTGGCAAAACAATTAATCATAATTAACCGACTACGATAACACCAATTCTAATAAAAAAGACTTTAAGCTCCAGCCATGATGTGGATGTGGAGGTAGGAAAAGTGACGTGGCTATCGACTCAACTTCATCCGTTTCTAGATCTATACGTTACATGTTCTAGCTAGGACCAATTTAAACAATGATTTAATTTAAGTTTGAACTTCTTCCTTTAATTTATTTACTGCATACTAGTGCTCGATACCAAACACTTCACTTAGGTGTTGGACCTGCCTAGCTCACAGTATTTGTGCCTATGCTAGTGCTCAACCCAAACACTTCACTTAGGTGTCGGGCTTGCCTAGATTTATTTTCAGCACTTTAAAGAACTTTTCATTGATTTGCACAACTTTATTACTTGATTTAACAGTTTAGCCACTTGATCCTAGCTAGTTATAACTTTATACATTAGATTTTGAATTGGATTTCCGTCTAATCTTTAGCCACAATCACAGGTGAACAAATATGGAGTGAAAAACATGGGAGAAGCTAGCATTTATCATCTTAGAACGGTGTTATCGAGCTTTGTGATTAACAAGTCAATTAATTCAATTAATTCAAGTTTCAACTCCAGAAGTGATTTATGATCTGTTCTGACCTAGACTCATTTAATATCAGTTCCGACACGTTGGTTACAGGTTCTAAGTGGAACAGTCTAGACGTCATTGTTCAAAATTGAAGTCAATTTAACATCAAAAGTCAAGAATTGAGCAATTCTATGCTACAGAAATTTCAAATTTGAACCACAGAATCATAGATAGCAAGCAAGATCATGCATAATCCTAGACTCCTACCCCACACTTAAACGGTTATGTGTCCTCACAGAACTAATCCAGAGTAGAGAGATACGAAAAACCTGGAACGTGATGGTCGGTGTAGCGGATGAACGCAGAGAGTCCGGAGTGGAGCGGAGTAGCTACTCAAGTTCCTACAAAAACAAAAACAACAAAAAGATCAAAAGGATACCGGGACAAGTGTCCCGAATCCACACAGAATAAAAGTCGAACAAAGACGGTTTGGGGAATTTTGAAAATATTTTGACTCTTTTTTTCTTCAAATTCACGGCACGACACTCCTAGAGCAATCTAGATCAACCAAACTCAATCAGTTCAGAAAAAATCACACCGAAACAGCAGGCATGCAAAACGAGGTGAGACCGAATTTAAACTTGTCGAAGTTCAACAAACAGCATGCCAAAAGATTCGAAATTGAAAACCCAACAACTAACCTTTTAGACACAAATCAAGAAAATGGACGGAAAACGACGAAGTTGGCCAAAAACGTGAAAACTTGTTTCGGGATAACCGGAGCTACAGAGCTCCAATTTGGACGATCAACTATGCGTTAGAATCGGACCGAAAAAAGGAATCTGATTTTCAAAACAGAACAAATTTTCGGCGAAAACTTCATAATATTTTCGCCAAAAATATCTTCGAAAATTGGCAAAAATAATGAGACGTTCACTGTTTGCAGTTTTTGGCGAGAATTTTCAATTCTCACCGAAAAATGATTTTAAAACCCTTTTTTTAGACACAACCGAAAACAAATAAAAACGAAAGGAAATTAAACTGACACTTTGGCTCCCCGAACCTGACTCGAACGACGAAAAAGACTGACTAAAAAATTCAAAACGGACTCCAGCCGTGGGTTGCCTTCCACGAAGCGCTCTTGCTTAACGTCCTTGAGCCGGACGGTACCTGTTAGGGACCCCAACTTAGGAGTTCCTTGAAGTCAATCGTCTTCTTCAAGGATAGCGGTTGAGTGCCATGTAGCACTTCAGAAAGGTGATGTAACCGGTAGTGCTCCAGTAGATCGTGGTTCTGGTTGGAAGACCAGTTCTTCTCGAATTCTCCTACTCGAGGAGGAAAGAGGTAGTACGGCGCGACATGGTCAATGAGCTCCATCTTCTCTACAGGTTGACTCGGCGGAAGTGTAGGTGAGGGTATCTCCTCAATCTCTATGTGCTCCTCTTCGGCTTCAACTTCAGGATGGATTGGCATCATGTCTTCATCAACCACCATTGCCAAGGATTCTTTTAACTCATAATAGTCATGGATAGGATCATCATCTTTTTCTCCGAATAGCTCTTGAGCGTCTTCTGTCATTAACTGCTTTGGTTGTTCGAGCTTGATGTCCGTCGCGAGATGATCTTGTAGCATTGAAGAGATATTATCCAAGGCTGATTGGGTTCTCGACGAGCAATGTTGATGTTCATGAAGCATCTCTTGGTTATCTCTAGCGCCACTTTGATGCTCTTGTTGGTGTGTCTCTTGGTAACCTTGTAGCATTGAAGAGATTTTATCAAAGAGGGAGTCAAATCTCGCTGTTTGTTGTTGTTTTTGATGTAGCATCTCTTGGTAATCCTCAATATTCGGTGCTCCATTGACGCGCCACTCTTGGTACTGGTCATCCCACCTGTAATCTGCATACTCAAAACTCAAAGCACTACCCAGGTAAATCATGGAAATATGGAGGGAAAATAAATGGTAAGGCGGAAAGGTAGAAGAATAATTTGCCAACTCTTCTTTCAAACAATTAGAAGAGTCCCCGGCAACGGCGCCAATTTGATAGCTGCAGTTTTAGCGGTATCAAATACTACCAAGCTGGAAAGCTAGGGTAGATCGTATTCCACGGGTTTCTACTAATCGACTACTCAAAGAAGCTTGCAAATTACTCAGGTTTGAACAGGTTGTGCGTGGTGTGAGTTTCACGACTTCTAATCTAATGAACAAAGGAAAATAAAAGGCAGAAATATTAAAAGGTTGACTAACAGGAAGATAGACGAGCTTAGATTTTGAATCCCCCTTAGATCACCAAGGCAACAGCAATCACAAGACCATCGGTTTTCAATTCTAATTCAATCAGTTTCTATACACCACCATAACTCCTGACCCTTAGGTTTAAGACCGGCGAACGTTCGCTCTATCCGTTCTAGCTACCAAGATTAATTAGCCGCCCGGGTACGGTCGCCTCTCGCAACGACTTAACTTAACTGGTGCAATTACTAATGATTTATGAGTTACTCTTGCAGTGGATTAACCCTAACCGGTTCCTACGAAAGGCACGCTCCAATTATAAGGTTAATTGATTGAATTGATGTTTTAAAGAGAGGCGAGCGTTCGCTTCTATCCTCAGCTTAACAAGAATCTAAACTAGGTGATCAAGTAAGACAAGTTTATGCGCCAAAGCAGGAAGATGTCTGGCGGCTAACCCTAGCTTGCAAAAACCTAATCTAGGCGATCAACCAGAGAAGAAACATAAACAGTCAAGAACAAAACAACCATGCAAAGAGAAACTGATTGAACTTTGAATCTAATTACCGCCGATCCGTGACCGCTTTAAAGCCCTGGGTCACTTAGGGTTCATCTAATCTAAGCTCTACAAGTTCAACTACTCATAACGATAACAGAAGAATCAAAGGCAACAAGGAATATCATCATACAGAGGAAGAACAATAAGAACTGAAAAACCTAATTCTTACGACTCCGGCGAAGCTTCGATCTCCTGGATCTTCAACTTTAAGCTCCAAGCTCTCTGAGATGGAAGGATGGCGTCACGATCTCTCCACAGATCTTCGAACTCTCTAAACTCTATCTATCGACCCTAAGGTCGTGGCTGATCTCTCAGAATTCGTGTGTCTCTAATCTGGCTTCAAAAAGACTATATATACCCCCAGAAACCCTTTACAAGTTGGAAAAGGCTGAAAATTAGGGTTTCTGCCCGGATTTTCAAAGGAATTTTCGCCGAAAATATCACCACATTTTCGGCGAAAATATTAGTTAAAAACCAGCTCCAACTTGTTTCGATGATTCCCGCTCCGTTTGAACTCCGATTTGGTCCCCGTTTGAAGCGCTGGACTCGTGAGAGAGTCCTCTATAATGTGGTAACCTGGAGGCTCAACATAAAATCTCACAAAAAGGGTAAAAATAGCCAATAAATGGACAATGTATGCACTAGGAGCCGATAATCACAAAGTTACGACAAATGCACCAAATACTCATCAAAATGGCATCAAAGGGTATGAAATGTTGCTTAAATGGGCTGATAATCACGTCAAATCGAGTGTCATCAGTTTCAATTTTTAATTTTTCTGCATTTCTTAGAATTAGAAGTCGTGGAACTCACACCACGCACAAAGTGTTTAAACCTGAGTAATTTGCTAGCTTATTTGAGTAGTCAATCATTAGAAGACCCTAGCTTTCACAGCTTGGTAGTTATTTGCTAAACCTGCTCTACTGCAGTGTTCATCAGAGCTTCTTATCCATTCTAGCCAGAATAAACTCATAAGTCGACCTCGTCACTCTACCATGCAAAAGAGGAACTCCAAGATAATGACCAAGGTTTTGAGTAGCCCCAATGCCAAAAATCTCAGTCACCTCCCTAGAAACGCTTCTGTCAATTTTGGAAGAGAAGAAGACCCTCAATTTATCCTTATTAATACTTTGACCAGACACTTCACAGAACCTGTCAAGGATATCAATAATAACACGTGCTTGCTCCTTACAGGCTTTACCCATGAACACCAAGTCATCGGCTAAGAAGACATGGGAGAGAGGTTCACCATTTCTCACAAGTTGAATCGGCTTCCAGGAACCAAAGGAGACGGCATAATTGATCATTTGACTCAATCTTTCCATAAAGAGAGTGAAAAGGTAAGGAGAAAGCAGGCAACCCTGCCTAAGACCTCTGGAAGGGGTAAAGGCATCCGAAAAGCATCCATTCCAGAGGACTTGGAAAGACGGAGTAGAGATACAGTTCATAATGACCTCAATAAGATTATGAGGGAAATGTGCATGCTCAAGCATGTCCCGCACAAAACTCCACTCGATCTTATCATAAGCTTTAGACAGATCGATCTTAATAATCATAGACGGTTTACCTCCTTTGCCCGAAGCTAAAGTATGAACCACCTCTTGAACGATAAGGATATTATCTGTTATGTGACTACTTGGGATAAAGCTAGTTTGAGAGGGATGGGTGAGGCTCGCTATCAACCCTTTCAGACGATTCGCAATGCATTTGGTAAGCGTCTTGTAAGACACATTGCAAAGGCTAATAGGACGAAAATTAGTCATCAAAGTCAGACTTGGGACTTTGGGAATAAGAGTGATGAGAGTTTCATTAACCTCCATAACTCTCGTTGGGTCCTGAAAGCAGCTCGCCACAAACACAGAGAAATCGTGACCCACGGTTTCCCAACAGCTTTGGAAAAAGATAGGGCAGAAGCCATCTTTGCCCGGAGCTTTGAGCGGCCCCATGCTCTTAACCGCCTGATAGATTTCATCCATCATAATAGCCCTACCCAACACCTCTCCATCCTCAGGAGTGATATGCGCCGAAAAACCCCTTAGTAACGATAACTGATCACCATTAGACTTATAAAAATCCTTGAAGTAATTCATAGCATGCGCAAGAAGATCAGGTTGACTAGTGATCCAAATCCCATCCGGACTTGATATGAGAGATCCTATTAAAAGCTCGCCTGCGCAAGGTAGCCAAATGAAAATAGCTCGTGTTTCTATCACCATCAGTGAGCCATTTAGACCTAGACTTCTGGACCCAAAGAGCATCCTCCTGCCAAAGAACAGCTTCCAACTTGGAACAGATTCTTCTTTCATCTGCCAGGTTTATGGCGGAAGGGAAATTCGTCGAGCAAGCTTTAGCTTTCTTCAAATCCTCTGTCAGTCTTTTTTTCCTGCGAAAAATATTTCCAAAAACAAATTTGTTCCAATGACAGAGATCATTAGTGAGGCTACTGAGGGAAGAAGGCAGGTCGGCCCCCACGCCATTTATGCTTTAACACATGTTTAAAATTGGCATGAGTGAGCCAAGCAGATAAAAAACGAAAAGGTTTAGGTTGGGGCGAAAACACCTGATTATTAGAACGAAGCAGGATCGATCTATGATCCGATTTCAGCTTGTGGAGATGTAGAACTGTGGACTCGGGAAATTGGCTTAGCCAACCAGCATTGACCAAAGCCCTATCGAGCCGCACCAAAACATTATTCCTCACCCAGGTGAACTTCGGACCCTGAAAAGGCAAATCAGACAAACCACAAATATCAACAGTATCGATGAAAGACTTATTACGCGCCTTGTTAAAGGCAACCCCCCTCTTTTATCATCGACAGAAAGCATCGAATTGAAATCATCGAGAACCACCCACGGACCATCCATTGAAGAAGCTAACAATTTGAGTGAATCCCAAAGAAGAACACGTTCAGTAGCTTTAGGACTAGCATAAACCGCAGTAAGGTAGAAGACAAAACCATCACTCGAGCGACCTTGAGCATGAATAACTGACTACCGAACTGAATAATGTTAATGACCACCGACTTGGAGTCCCAGACAAGCCACACTCCGCCTTTGAAGCCCACCGCATCAACAATAAATTCGAATCGAACCCCAATTTATCCACCACTAAAATCACTTTATCTCGGCTAATCTTTGGCTCCACAATGACTGCAGCCGACAGAGAAAAGGATTTAGCATAAGACTTAAAACTCGTAATAAAATATCTATGGCCAGCACCACAGCAATTCCAACAGAAAATGTCAGCTAACATAAGAAAAAGAAAGGAAAAAGGAAACTCCCTGAGAGACGACGGACGAACACGCGGGAGGGCGAACATCACTCCTCCATGGCCGACTGCCCGCACCTAGCTCCATTAGAACTCGAAAAATCTTTGGATTTAAGATTCTTTAACCCCGTAAGTTCCTTTGTTCTTGTTTTAGCTATTTTACTCCCTTTTATAGGGATAGCACTTTTCTGCAGCGAAGGACTTGAAGACTGAAAAGGAGAAGACTTCATAGTTCCCTGAACCGCCACCTCAACACCTGGACCCGAGAAAGACAGATTGATGCCTGGCTGGTCAACGGACCTAGAAGAAGGCTGAGTGTGAGCACCCTGTAAAGTAGGCCCATCTGAGAGCAAAGGGGTTCCTAAAGCTTCCAAATCCACCTCCACACTACCCAACAAAATGGAAGGGACTGATGGCTCGGGCCTTTACCAGCTGGGCCCGAAGCGACACTAGCATGTGGGTCCGAGTTATTGAAACCGACCAAGGACTGTTTCCCATCTATAGGGATTTGATTCTCCTTATCTCCTTCAACCAAATCTTCAGCTAAGGGTGCCTCATTAATATTAATTAAAGGCTGAGGATCAGCCCTTGATTTCTTCACACCCAGATCACTCGGACTTTCCATAACCTCCAACGCCGCAAAGCTATTTCCTTTCTTAGCCTCCAGCGCCGTAGGAGCCGCCAATGGGGCAGCCGCCACCGGAGTTTTTGCTTTTCGGTGATTTTTCTTCGCTTGCATCCAAGGGACAAAATCCTCTTCCACCGGCCGATCATCAGAGCCCAAGACCTTTTGAAAAATAGGATTAGCAAAGGAGGTAGTCTGGTTCTCAGCCGCAACCTCTTCCGGCGCTTGCTTACACGTATCGTCTTTGTGGCCATAACAACCACAATTAAAACAAATGGTATGCAAGCCTTCATACTCGATGCGACGAACCCTCCTTCTCAATCTATACTTTGACAATAGTGGCTTGGACATAACAACTTCAACGCAAATTCTTGCGAAGTTGCCTCTGGTTCCCTCAAGGGTTGTGTGATCGATACGAACGGTTCTACTAATACGATCACCAATGAGCTTAAGGATAGCACTATCGAAGTATTTGAAGGGTATTCCGGGGAGACGAACCCACACACGCAACGTGGAGAGCAAAGTTTCCTCAGGTCGAAAGTAAGTTCTCCATTCTTGGATGACCACGTAATGATCGTTGATCATCCAAGGTCCCCCGAACATAGCACGCTCATAATCCGCGATTGTTCCGAAATTCACCACATAGAATCCAAACCCAGCATTCGACACTTGAACGCACCCTTCTTAGCCCACAATTGGGGAATCTTCCGGCTCATAAAGGTAAACGGGAAACAACGATCGAGAGTATTGATGATGATAGCATGATGAAATCTACGGCGCACCCGGAGCTTCTCAGAGTCAGGGATGCGAATAGTGGGACACCGAGGATCCTCATCGGCTTCCTCGACGTCTGATTCATCAGAGAACTCCATATCATCGGCTATATGAGCCGTGTTCCAGAAACCGGTAACCTTATCTCGGAAAGACACACCCTCCAAAATAGGGCTAGACGGATGAGGATCAAAAGCCATATCCGACCTATCATCAGTACCAGTACGAGCTCGTTTAACCACTTTGAGCGGAGAGGCGGAATCTCCGGCGCCAGGATCCTCCAGCAACAGTTCCATCACAAACAGGGGACAACGATGGAGACAGAGAAAAAAGACAGAGGAGGAGAGAACTTTCTAATTAGAAGGCTATTTTGCATCAAGTTAACACTATATGTAACTAAACAATTTCATTAGTAACTTGAACCAAGCCTACTTTATATGCTTGACTCTTCTTCGTACTGACTAACCTAACCGAGTTAATGAACATCCATTTGGGTGGTATAAATTCCTAGAGACTTGTACCTCCGCTCTAGCAAGAAATTAACTTCTTTCATAACGTATAAAAATCCCCATTATGAAATCTTATTATTCTTAAGGGAAAATGGTATTTTGCCCCCCTCTACTTTGTCAAGTTAACAAACACCCCCCTACTTTGAAATGGACTTTTTACCCCCTCTACTTAAACCAAGTTAACAAGTAGCTCCTTTCGTCATAACTTCTGTCCGTTCTCCGCTAACTTTAGACACGTCACTATCCACGTCATCATTAGATGACACATGTATATTGAGTCATTAATTTTTTTAGGGAAAATGGTATTTTGCCCCCCTCTACTTTGCCAAGTTAACAAACACCCCCTCTACTTTGAATGGACTTTTCACCCCCCTCTACTTAAACCAAGTTAACAAGTAGCTCCTTCCGTCATAACTTCTGTCTGTTCTCCGTTAACTTTAGACACATCACTATCCACGTCATCATTAGATGCCACATGTATATTGAGTCATTAATTTTTTTAAGGAACTCCAATTTAAATGTTTTAGACTTTTGTGGTCCAGCCGACCTAGAAATTTTAACCCTTGCTCATCTCATCTTGTATCTCTCTCTTTGCATGTACCCTTATTTCTCGATGACTGGATTAATATCCCGTCGCCGTCCAAGTTGCTGACCGCTATTGTTCCTGCTCCGTCACCTGGAACAATAAGGGAGCCGACCCGGTCGTCTTGGAGCCTCCGAATCGCCTCGTAAAGTATGGAAGAGGGTAGTAATCAGAACTTTGATATGAAAAGAGAAAGAGGAACAAGGTTACGAAACGTACCCAGGGATTGCTCCCTAATTTGGTCTTGTCCTCGTTTCTGCCACTGTTCCTCGTATTTATAACCTGGCAGGTCTGCTAAAACCGTTAAGCAATGGTACGGCGTTCAGCAGATCGTGCCACGTGTTACTGGATCTTGACCGTTGCTTGATGAATACGAAACACTCAGGATCGCTCCACGTGGCCTTTTAGGGGTTTGGGGGATAATAGGCGTATCATCGCCCCAAGACTTAGTCTGGCTAGCCGCGATTATGATTGGGCCAGCTCCCAGGCAACATTAGGGTTTTAGCTTAGTCAACCTCCGTCTTGAGACGTTGACTGTCTCCTTCTTAGCGGGTTCTTTTATCCATCGGGTCATCCCACCGAGGGTGGCCCATCATGAGCCCCCAAGTCTGGCAGTTTGCTTGTAAGAAGGATACTGGCAGACTTTCCTCGTGGTCGCTTATCATTCCTTGGAAGTTTATTTCGAAAACCCTATTGTAGCTTCCTCAGAGGGGCTTTTTAGTCTTTTCCCCTTTACTAGCTCTAGCCGATTATTGCCTACAGAGTAGCCCCCTGCTTTCCTAGGGGCGGTTATCCAATCACTTCTTCTTCTTTCTTGCGTCTTCTAAACGCTTCCCCCTGACCAATGCAAATGATTCAAGGGTCTCTTGAACCGCCACAACGTTTCCGCTTCCCGATGTAAATACCTCAAGAGTCCCCTCATCTTTCCCTATAAGACGCCCTATCCTATCACTTTTCCTCTTCCTCCTTCTTTCTCCGCTTTCTTTGATCTTAATCCTTTGCTGCCGCCAAACCTCTGTCCTCTTTCTCTCTTCCCCTTCCTGTTCCTCCTTCCCCTTTTTTACCTCTTCGATGTCCGACGACCTTGACTATCTTCTCAACTGTCCTGGTACGTTATCCATTCTTGCATAGAGCTTCTTTCTACAGTTACTTCTGCCGCTCTTTTATAGGCCACTTTGTATATTAGTTTCCTTTTAGCGTAGTCCTCAATCATGTCCTCATCTTCCTCTAAATCCGAAAGAACCCCCTCGAACTCGCCTCCGGAAGCCCCCCAAGACTCCCCATATCTCTCCGAGCCCCGGGAATGGGGCATGCATCAATTTGGGTTTATCCCTAGCTTCCGCTCTTGGTCCGTAGATATGTCCGCCCCCATCACCGATCAAGGCTATACCGTCCAAGCCTGGAAAGATATGTGGTTTGATGGTATTGGCCGAGATCGCCACATTATTGGGCCGGGCTACTTTCCTTATCTTTCTACAACCACCGTGTGCTCCATTCTTCCTAAGCTTTCTCTTCCCACCCGTTGGGACTATGCTGCTTCTTCATACTTATTTACAATCGGGAATTGTCCCGCTGGTTGGCATGGGATCTGGACCGAGAGCTTCACCAATGGGCTACGCCTTTGGTGAACCTCAAGTCGTTGTTCGGGTTCAACCAAATAACTAACAAAACTACAAAGCTAGGGTAGATCGTATTCCACGGGCATTCTATGATTGACTACTCCAAAAACTAGCAATTTATTCGGATGCAAACAAGTTGTGCGTGGTGTGAGTTCCACGACTTCTAATTCTAAGAAATGCAGAGAAAATTAAAAATTAAACTAAAGCAGATTGGAAATTAGGGTTGAGAACAAGGATGACAGACGAACTTAGACTTTGAATCCCGCTTCGTTCCCCAGAGCATTGGCAATCAACAGATCAGCGGATTTCGATTTTCATTCAATCAATCACTAAGACACCACCATAACTCCTTACCCTTAGGTTTAAGACCGGCGAACGTTCGCTCTATCCGTTCTAACTACCAAGATTAATTAGTCGCCCGGGTACGGTCGCCTCTCGCAACGACTTAACTTAACTGGTGTAATTACTAACGATTTATGAGTTACTCTTGCAGTGGATTAACCCTACCGGTTCCTACGAAAGGCACGCTCCAATTATAAGGTTAATTGTTCAATTCGATGTTCTAAAGTAAGGCGAGCATTCGCTTTTATCCTTAGCTTAACAAGAATCTAATCTAGGTGATCAATCCAGACAAGAAACATGAACAATGAAGAACAAATCAAACATGAAAGAGGAACTGATTGAATTTCAAATCTAATCACCGCCGATCCGTGACCGCTTTAAAGCCCTGGGTCACTTAGGGTTCATCTAGTCTAAGCTCTAACGAGTTTAACTACTCATGTTTATCACAAAAGAATCTAAGACAAAGAAAGAGTTCATCATCCAGAGGAAGAATAGAAAAGAATCTGAAAAACCTAATTTAGACAACTCTGACAGACTTCGATCTTCGGTAAACTGAACTCCTAGCTCCGAGTCTCCGAGGTGGAAGGGATGTCGTCACGATCTCTTTCCGACTCTTCGAACTCTAACTCCTTGCTCCAGAACTTCAGAGAGTTCCTCGAATTCTGATTACGAAAAGTATATTATGATGTATTATGAGATATATCTTTTTGTTGGGCCGCCGGTTAAGTATTTATACTTAACCCTAGTCTAGCTGGATTTGCCTGATATTTTCGCCGAAAATAACAAGGTATTTTCGCCGAAAATCCTAGTGTAATTGGATGGCCCTTCGGTTGAATTCTCTCCTGTGATTTTCGGACTGATGGTTCTCGGCGAAAACTTTGGGTTTTCACCGAAAACTTCCTTGGCTGAGCATCAGTGGATTTTTCCTTGCATTTTCGCCGAAAACCATAGGTTCTTTTCGCCGAAAATGTCAGTGTAAACGGGCAGACTTTTGGTTTGACTTGATTGGCTCCTTGGATCGATTCCGGTGCGATTCCTCGAGGTTCCAACGCTTTAGACACGTCCTTGGCTACTTTATTTGACGGCAAAAACCTGTGCTAACATAAAAACACTAGAAAACCATCAAATAGACCCGAAACAGGCCAAGATAACACAAATGGCACGAGATAGGGCAATCGATTGAATATTCGTTATTCTACCCTAAAAACCATGTCTTAAGCAAAGAAATGTCGCTTAAATGAGGCTGATAATCACGTCAAATCGAGTGTCATCAAATACCCCACACTTAAGCTTTTGCTTGTCCTCAACCAAACTGAATAGAAACGCTCATGTTCATAAATGATAAGATCGATTAAATTGGAGCTCAATCAAACACAACGAATTATTAGACAACTAATTCCTAGAACAAGAAACCTGACATGTATACAGATCAGCCAAACAACCTGGTCTCACTAGTAAACTGCACACAACAAGTAATTAGCAACCAATTATGCACGAACTTGACCTAACCGACCAGACTCCTCACGTAGGATAAATATTTAGTAAAATGGGGAACTCTCACTCTCTGTGTTTAAGGACGTGTTTCTGCTCTCGATTATTTTCTATTACTGAATTCTGTCATAGGTTTGCAATTCGACCACATCTCCACCACTGTGACAACACGAGTATCTAGTCAAGAAGGACTTCCCTGCTAGGACCGTAATGAATTCTACACTACTTGGGTTTATGATGCGATGGATGATGGGAATGTATGATGATGGCTTTGTGTGGTGTAGCTTTCGACTAACTTCCCTCAAATCTAATCTATGGCTCCCTACCATCTAACCAGACACGGGTGGAATAATGAACGCTCGTCCTATGATACTCTCAAGCAACCTAGCACTTATTTTTTTTCTTTACATGATTTTTTTTTCTTTTCAACTTTTCTTTTGACTTCGTTCTTCCATTTGTAGGGAGAAGAACGTTTTATTGAACTAGAAACTTTGAAACTTTTCTGATTTTTTTCTTTTCTTTTCTTCATTCTTTTTTCGAAATTTTCTTTCTTTTCTATTTTTTTTTTTTTTGTGCTGATTCTTTCTTTTAGTTGCTAGAGGGGTTTACACGTCTGGACATATTAGCTAAGACCACCTGTTTAATGGCTATAAGCAGGTTACCACAAACCGACTTCCGGTAGGTCAATCTAGAACTACAACCACAGGGGATCAACGGGGAATGAAAGAAATGGGAAATGGATGTAATGCATTATCGAACCGAAAGAACAGGCCAAGCTCAAGGGTCTAAACCTAATGGATTTATCGTTTGGTAGGCTATCTGGCTAAGTAGCTGAATCTAGGTGCCCCTATCCTTCTAGAACTCGTGTCATCGTGTGGTCTCGAGCAGGTCTCATGCAAATTCTAACTCATTCAAGTAAACAGAGAACCACTCAGAAAGAATTAAAATTGAAAGTTACGTGCAATGGATCAAAAGCTCACAGTTGGTTTGCTAGTCGGATTCGGTCATTTTCATGCAACCAAGGCTACAAACTACAAGTGTGATTTAAAAATTCTGTTCTGACCAGGAAATTTAGCATCAAAGTATACAAGTTGGTTCTCAAGTTCTAGGTTAAGCAGTCTAAGCATCATTATGAAGGTTTGAACAACAACTTAACATCAAAAATCAAGAACTGAGCCATTCTAATGATAGAGAGACTGGAATGGAATCACGAGGCACACATAAAACACAATCAAGGGCAATCAAGTTCATGCAAGGTTCTCTATCATCCTACCCCACACTTAAATCGGACTGTGTCCTTATAGGACTAATTCTAGAGTTCAGAGTGAAGTAGAAGAACCTGGACCGAGATGATTGGTGTAGGGGATGAGCACGGGTCCTCGGAGCGGAGGCGATCTACCAAAGCGAGGCAAAGGGAATCTCCCTACTGCCTACAAAACAAAAACAAATAAAACATAAAAAGGAAACCGGGACAAGTGTCCCGGATCCACACAGAAAAAAGGTGGATCAAAATCCGAAAAGATTAAATAAAAAGAAAGGACAAGGAAAAGGACACCACCTGATCATGGCTGGTCAGGGGGTGGAAAGTGGAGGTGCTCGCCGAGCTGACGTTGCCACGCCAGTTGTGCCTCATACCGCCTATCGGCGCGACGCATATGCTGCTGCATAATAGTCCATCTCGCCTCTTGAGTGGCGTTGTCGGTGATGCGCCACTCCTGCAGTCGCTCATACAGCTCACCAATGTTCGCGGGGTGCGGTCGGTGCTGAGGGTGAGGCGCCTGGTGTGGATCTGGAATGTGCGGCGGCGACTGGTGTGCATACCCTGCCTGATGATGTGGCGAGGGTATATAGGAATGGAATTCTGGCTATGGCTGCTGCTGCTCAGTATCATCATCTTCCTCCGACTTGGCTACATGCTGGAGGGGAGGATCTGCTGCCACCTGGGAGTGAGGTCCAGCTCTAGGTCGTATTCGACCGCTAAGTCTCCTCCAACGGTCCTAACTTGGTGTCGTGGAATGTTCGGGCCATATTCATGGCTGATGCCGAAGGAGACGATGAGCTGACCTATGAAGTTACCTCCTAGGAGTGCACGAGGTGGCGTCCGCCTCTTGGTCTTCTGGCGGAAGATGCGAGCAAGCACCCATCCGAGGTGAAGAGGGTAGCTCTCTCGGATGGCTCGGAGAAGCATAAGCTCCTCCTTGAGGATATGGTGGCGATCCTTATCTGGAACATATAAAAGCGATCTACGCCAAACCATATGAATAAATTTAAAGAGAGGATGAGAGAGCGACTTAACTGAGTTATGCTCCCCAACGCGATCGCCAGGCACTCCAGTCATGTGGCTCCAGAGTGCATGGTACGCCTCCTCGTCATCATCGTCGCCCCAGCCGAGGTGATGGCCATGATAGTGCTCGTAGGGAATACCTAGATGAGCAGCAAACTCATCATAGGTGAGCGTCCTGTATACTCCACCCAGATAGAAGGTAACAACCTTCTGGCCCTGCCTCCTCTTGTGCTCATCCAGATCAAAGGTCGCCCAGAACTCCTGAAGGGCGATGTCTGGGAAGTCGGCAGCTATGGTGGTCAGCTCTAGGAGGCCGGCCGGTGCTAGGGCGTCATGCACGTTCTGGTGGTAGTCCTCGTCGTGCTCACTGAGGGACTCCATGGAAAGAGGGCGTACCTTAGCTCCCCGAACATGCTCGATCTTCTGGAAGCACTCGAAGTAGAAGTCAGGTAGACGAGCGATGGTGCGATGGTATCCAGCCCGGTGAGGTAGTGCTGGAGGAGGGCCCTGAACGGCGGGTGTGACGGGAGCGGGGGCTCTGGAGGTCGAGGCAGCATCAAGTCGCGCCTTAGTCCTGCGCTCATAAGTGGTGTTCCTAAAACCAGAATGAAACCAGATCAGTCAAACTTAAAACCCTATCCCACACTTAGTAGAAAAACTCAATTTCACAAAGAAATGACGAAAACTGAGTGGGGGTAAGCAAAGCAGAGTAACCGATAATCATAGACAATAAAATACATGCTTAGGAACAGCCAGAATTGGATAAGCACAATCAGGGTTCAAAGAGTCAAACCGACATTCAGAAAGTCAACACTTATAGCATAATGAACCCTAATCATGGCAAGACTATCACAAAGCGGAGAATGACGGTAAAATATGATCTCAAATGGCAAACACAATAATCTGAACGAGAATAAACACATACGGCAGCCAAATGATCAAAAACAGTTAATGGTCAAACCGACATTTCTCACAAGTCAACATAACAAAGAATCAATCGTATGCATAGCAACACAAGAACAAATGATATGGAAATTAAGCACGACACTCCCTAAGCATGCTAGAACAGTTCAACAAGTTCAGCTAACCTAGTTCACACGAAATCAGTCGGCACGCAAATCGAGGCAAACCGAAAAGTCAACCGAAAGTCAACCCCGACGAAATTCAGCAATCAATATGTCAAAAGATTCGTAATGAAAAGTTCTACAACTTACCTTGAAGCCATGGATGCTAAAAACGAATGGTTTGGGAGAAATCGGTGAAAAACTCTGAAAACAAGGGTTTCGGTGAACTAGAGCTGTAGAGCTCCGATTCGAATGTTCTAGGGCTCAACGGGATCGGAAAAGAGAGGAGAGGGGAGCGGCGGTGGTCGGCGGCGGCGGTGTTTTTAAAGGGGTGGTGGTCGACGGTTTCGAAAACAGTAGGGGAAGGGGATTTTTTTCGTTTTTTGGTTCGAAAATGGAAGGTGGGGAGAGAGAGAGGATAAGACTGGATTTTAAAGTGGCATTTTGGCCGATTTTCAAAGGGATTTTCGGCAAAAAGAATAGGGAGTTTTCGCCAAAAATTTACGTTCAAATGCACTGCCGGTTTTCAAAGATAATTTCGCCGAAAACACAATGAATTTTTCGGCCGAAAATATGAAACAGGGGAATTCAGTGAAAATTGAAAAAGCGATTTCGCCGAAAATAGGGGTGTGTTTCGCCGAAAATTTTGAACTGCTCGGGTGAAAATATTTTCACAAATCCGGCAAACTTCAGAAAATCACAGTTAAATCCAAAAAAATCGGAACGACCTCAATCAACTTGTGAACGACACTACGTCACACAGACTACACACGAAAAATAATAAATCAAACAAACTGACACTTTTGGCTCCCCAAACCGACTCTAAAACACTAAGTTCGACAAAAATTAAAAATGGACTCCAGCCGTGGGTTGCCTCCCACGAAGCGCTCTTTTATTAACGTCCTTGAGCTGGACGATACCTGGACGGTAGTAGGAGACATCCCAACTCAGATTCTCCTTAACGCTCGCGTCGGAGTTCATAAAGTACAGCTTCGGGGCTTCTCCAGTGAGCGTGAATCTCTTCCCATTCGCATGCAAAAGCTTGGTACGTCCGTCGGGAAGGTGGTCAATGAATTTGAACGGTCCGAACAGCTCTGTCAAGGGATTATCTTCTACGAGGAAGACGGTGGACGGAATAAGAGCTTTCGGCTTCATCTTTTTAAACTCCGGCTTGATATCACCAGGATCGGTGATCGTCAGTATTTCCTTAGGAGATGCTTTTGGCTTCTCCTTCCATACTTGTTCCGGCGCCGGTAGCTCGGAACGAATTGGCGGTGCAGCTGGATCGGTAGACGGTGGTCGAAACAACTGGTCTCCAGACCATTTGGGGTCTTCATTTTCTTGTTCTTCCCTCGAGGCCTACTCGGTTTTGTGCTCGGTGGTTTAGAAGAGGCTTGCAGTTCCTTCTTCTTCTTGGACGGCTTCAGAACTGAAATTGTTGGCTTCTTCTTGGCGATCTGTTCAACATCTGCAACAGCAATTGATCTAGACACACTAGAAGAGATATTAGTGACGGAGTTGACCAGAGTCAACTCCACGGTTTCAACAGCTAAGCAATGACATTCTTCATTCTTCGGATTATATTTCATTCCGTCTTTAAGGCGGAACGTGACAGTTTCTTTTCCAACCCTCAAAGTCAAAGAACCATTTGGAACGTTAATATTCATTCCAGTAGTAGCCATGAAAGGTCGACCTATAAGAATGGTAGAATCATCCTCACTAGTGTCTATAATCACATAGTCAGCTAAGAACGTGAACGGACCACATTTAGTAACAACGTCTTTTATTTCTCCTCTAGGCGTTTTAAGTGATCTATCGGCAAAGACGAGTTGCATAGTAGTTGGTTCAAGTTCTCCTAGGTTTAATTTTTCAAATAAGCTCATAGGCATAACATTGACAGATGCGCCTAGATCCACTAAACTACGCTCTATTTCAATATCATTAATAACCAGAGGTAGAGTGAAAGAACCAGGATCAGAACACTTAGCTCGATATGGAGAGGTAGGCTTCTTGTTACGAATGTCAGGATATCCTTCTTTTTTCCCCTTCATACCAGTTTCGATCCTCGCATTTGGCAGTAATGCTCTAGGAAAAGGAGGCTTCACGACGTACGGGGCGAGAGGAGGATCAGACTCTTTTGACGCCAGTTTCTGTGCTTCCTTCTTCTCTGGAGTTTCAGGCATCCTGCATAAATCAGAAGAAGTATTAGAAGATGAGCTTGAAGGATCTTGAACAGTTACCATCTTGGCTTGCTCCTTTCTCGGATTTGGCTCTGTCTGGCTCGGAAGTTGGCCAAATGGTCTACCAGATGCAAGCATGCTTGATATGTTGTTCACAGCTTGCTCAATTCTTTGTCCAGATGCTATCTGTTCTTGATTAAGAAGAGCTTGAGCCTTAAACTGACTGTCATGATCATCGAGTCTGGTGATGATCTGGCTAAGCTTCCTGTCCAGGTCACTAACGTTGTGTTCTCTCTGATGTTGCTGCCCTGGATAGGTGTTATTCAAGTATTGGTTCTGGCGGTTGCCAGGTGCAGTTCCATAGTTGCCCGGATTTCGATGCTGCGGCTGGTAGACACCTGCCGGCGGATGGTTAGGTTTCTGATCCTGAGCTGGACCAACTGGGCGGTTATTCTGGTTCTGGTTATGGTTGGCGCCAGCATTGTAGGGGGGTCTGTCCTGATAGTTCCCTTGCTGCCTGAAGTTGTGGTAGCCAGCATAACCATTCTAATTATTAACGAAGCCTTGTTGAATGAAATTTACCTCTTCGTCAGACCAGACTTCTGCCTTACCAAAATTCTGACAACGGCCTCCGTTATGTGTGCAAGCTCCACACCATTCACAATCGGCAACGTAGATAGAAGCTGCCGGCGGTTTGATTGGTGTGGTAGACTTCTTCAAATGCTTCTCTACCTCTGCCTTGATAGTAGCTTCGAGATCGAGCTTGCTCCTTGATCCTTCAGATTGTCGTTCCCAGTTCCTTGACTTGGAAGCACAGTTTGCGAAATGATGAAGAGCAGCTTCAGGTGTAAGTGTAGTGCAATCCCCTTCAGCTAGAGAATTGACCCACTTGGCATATTCTTCTCGAAGTCCTCGAGCAAAGATTTCAGCTAACTGCCTCTGCTCAAATCCATGATGCGAACAGTTGTAGAGAAGTTCTTGGAATCGATTCCAAGTATCATATAAGCTTTCTCCTTCTTTCTGGGAGAATCTGGCAATGCTGTCCTTGATGGCAGTTGTTCTGGCTGGCGGGAAGTATTCTTCAACGAAGTCCTGAGCCAGAGTATCCCAATTAGTGTAGTAGCCAGGTGGTTTGCCAGTAAGCCACCTCTTAGCAGCGCCTTTCAGAGAGAACGGGAAAGCTCTCAGACAAAGAGTATTTTTGTCGAGGTTTCCGTTCTTGAAGGTGCTGCAGAGATCAAGGAAGTCTACAAGATGAGTGCACGGATTGTCTAGGGGCCTGCCTTCAAACTGTAGATCCCTAGAGATCATGGTCAAGAATGGAATCTTGATCTCATAGTCAGGATCTCCTTCAATGCGCGGAACGGCAATGGCAGATCGAACGCTAGTCGCGCTCGGCTTGTTATAGTCTACTAGACTCTTCTGTGCAGGTGGTGGTGGTGGTAGTTCTCCATTGGGTGGTGGTAACTGATTGTCCATGGTAGGAGATGAAGGAGGTGAAAGTGATGCGGTGTATGAAGCGGATGAAGATGACGGTGAAGACGGAGATGAGGAACTCTCCTTCAGTTCCTCGATCTTGATCGGAGTGACGGGTGGATTGGATCTGCCTCTCTTCAAAATCTGTGATCGTAGAGGTGGAGCAGAACTGCCTAGTCTCTCTGCACTCTTAGCCTGTTCGGTTTGAGAGCGAGTCCAAGGACGGTGACGCATACACATGTAAACCTACAGATAACAAAGACAAACAAAACCAGTGTAAAATCGAAGTGGATGGAAAGGTGAAAGATGGAAAGTAGAAGAATAAATTTGCCAGTTCTTCTTTCAAACAATCAAAAGAAGTCCCCGGCAACGACGCCAATTTGGTGAACCTCAAGTCGTTGTTTGGGTTCAACCAAATAACTAACAAAGCTATAAAGCTAGGGTAGATCGTATTCCACGGGCCTTCTATGATTGACTACTCCAAAAACTAGCAATTTATTCGGATACAAACAAGTTGTGCGTGGTGTGAGTTCCACGACTTCTAATTCTAAGAAATGCAGAGAAAATTAAAAATTAAACTAAAGCAGATTGGAAATTAGGGTTGAGAACAAGGATGACAGACGAACTTAGACTTTGAATCCCCTTTGGTTCCCCAGAGCATTGGCAATCAACAGATCAGCTGATTTCGATTCTCATTCAATCAATCACTAAGACACCACCATAACTCCTTACCCTTAGGTTTAAGACCGGTGAACATTCGCTCTATCCGTTCTAACTACCAAGATTAATTAGTCGCCCGAGTACGGTCGCCTCTCGCAACGACTTAACTTAACTGGTGTAATTACTAACGATTTATGAGTTACTATTGCAGTGGATTAACCCTAACCGGTTCCTACGAAAGGCATGCTCCAATTATAAGGTTAATTGTTCAATTCGATGTTCTAAAGTAAGGCGAGCGTTCGCTTCTATCCTTAGCTTAACAAGAATCTAATCTAGGTGATCAATCCAGACAAGAAACATGAACAATGAAGAACAAATCAAACATGAAAGAGGAACTGATTGAATTTCGAATCTAATCACCGCCGATCCGTGACCGCTTTAAAGCCCTGGGTCACTTAGGGTTCATCTAGTCTAAGCTCTAACGAGTTTAGCTACTCATGTTTATCACAAAAGAATCTAAGACAAAGAAAGAGTTCATCATCCAGAGGAAGAACATAAAAGAATCTGAAAAACCTAATTTAGACGACTCTGACAGACTTCGATCTTCGGTAAACTGCACTCCTAGCTCCGAGTCTCCGAGGTGGAAGGGATGGCATCACGATCTCTTTCCGGCTCTTCGAACTCTAACTCCTCGCTCCAGAACTTCAGAGAGTTCCTCGAATTCTGATTACGAAAAGTATATTATGATGTATTATGAGGTATATCTTTTTGTTGGGCCGCCGGTTAAGTATTTATACTTAACCCTAGTCCAGCTGGATTTGCCTAATATTTTCGCCAAAAATAACAAGGTATTTTCGCCGAAAATCCTAGTGTAATTGGATGGCCCTTCGGTTGAATTCTCTCATGTGATTTTCGGACTGATGGTTCTCGGCGAAAACTTTGGGTTTTCGCCGAAAACTTCCTTGGCTAAGCATCAGTGGATTTTTCCTTGCATTTTCACCGAAAACCATAGGTTCTTTTCGCCAAAAATGTCAGTGTAAACGGGCAAACTTTTGGTTTGACTTGATTGGCTCCTTGGATCGATTCCGGTGCGATTCCTCAAGGTTCCAACGCTTTAGACACGTCCTTGGCTACTTTATTTGGCGGCAAAAACCTGTGCTAACATAAAAACACTAGAAAACCATCAAATAGACCCGAAACGGGCCAAGATAACACAAATGGCACGAGATAGGGCAATCGATTGAATATTCGTTATTCTACCCTAAAAACCATGTCTTAAGCAAAGAAATGTCGCTTAAATGAGGCTGATAATCACGTCAAATCGAGTGTTATCAGCCTTCCCCCCTCTCTTTTTGTCCTCTCTTCATTGGATAACTTGAAAGCCTCGCTTGGTGCCTATACCCGTCTTCGTGGTCGGTAGTGGCTGGCTTCGAAATTTCTTGTAATTGTGAGAAAGTCACTCCCACTCTTCGACTCTTCTCTTTGTTATACAGTGTAAAGAATAATACCAACGGCATAAGCTTTGTTAAGCGAGAATGTATAAAGAAGTAGGGATGCGAAAAACGGGTAAACCGCATCCCACTTGGTATCATGCCTTTTTTTTATTTTAAACCTTCTCCTGAAGATACCTGGGCGACAGTTCTCCCCTCCTACTGGTCACAGGGCGACACTAATAACTTACCTCACGGTCGCTCTGCCACGAAAGAAGAGGAGCAAACCTTGTCGCTTTTGAATAAACAGACCATCAACTTGAGCGATCCGTCCACCTTGAGCCGCATATTGGCACTGCTTCCTGGAGGTAGACGGGGATTTCACCTCTTTCTTTTTGCCAATGTCAATCCATGAGTGTCTATCTACACAAATAACCCTTTTTTATTATTATTTTTTTTCTCTCTCTTCTCTTTTTTTCTTTTTTTTATTAATCCTCTGCCTCTCTTTGTGTAGGTATGACGGATATTTCCAAGATTTTGATTAGTACCACTGCTCGAGGGATCATCCATACAACTCAACCCTAAAGCGATCCATTGCCTGAGACTGAGCAGCCACCACCATCTCCCAAAGGAAAAGGTAAAAAACGGGGAACCCGCCGCCTCGTGAAAAGAAAACGCCATCATCATCCCAATCATCTAAGCGACGCAAAACATCTACCGCAGCCCCTCAAGATCTACCCATTACTCAGGAAGACACTCCTCTTGTGCCCACATCGTCTCCGACGAGGACGCCCATAGTGTCTCCGAGGAGGGCCCCATACCGGATCCCCCCGTGTCGCCCCGAGCTGAGGCGACGAATGCTGGTCAGCACCACGACGTCATCGAACCCCCTCCCTCGTCTCCAGAGGTAAGGACACAGGATCCCGACTCTCGCCAGACCCTTACTTTTATTGAGGATGACTGACCCCCATCGCCTCATAATGATCTTGAGAGTCGTCGCGCCTGGACACCCGAATCACCTAGCTGGAGAAGGAACTAGAAGAAGCTAAAACTGATGCCTCCGCTGCCGCCAAGAAATTGCAGGACCAAGAGGTCCTTCAACGAGAATGAGATGCCGTTGTTGCTGCCCAGAATCGTGAGCCTAGACACCGAAGCGTAATATTCAACTGACTGAGGAGAGAGACAAAGCGGTGAAGCTCGCCCAGGCGTTGACTGTGGAGAGAGATAAGGCGTTTAAGAGTGTCAAGGAGACTGAGGTGCTTAGTGCCTGTCAATACTCCACCGCTGTGTCGCTCATCCGGATATCTATACCAGTGATTATGACCGCTGTGCACCAGAAGTTTACGGCCCTTGTTGGGCCTAACCATTCGTTCCCACGCCGCCAATTTTTATCTGCCGCCTTCAAAGCCGCGTCTTTTGAACGGGGTGCCAGACTCTAGCACAGATGCGGATCCAGAGTATGTTGAGGTGATGAAGGAAGTACAAGCAGCTGACGCAGAGTACATAACTGCTGAGAAGGCCCATCGTGCCAAAGCGATGGCAAAGGCTCAAGCGGCAGTGGGGAAAGGAGGCAAAGTGTTGGATAAGAGTCTTGTGATCTACCAAGAAGGCAGGGGTCAACCTTCCGGAAAGGATGGCAAAAAATGAAGGATAGCTGCTATTACTTCTGTTTTCTTCTTTTTTTTTTTAGTCAGATTGCTAAACTTGTGTGGAACTTGAGCGACAATTGCTACGTAGGCGATGTACTTTTTGTTACGTCTGTGGACGACGTGGTTTACTATTCTTAGCCTTAGCGATTTTATTTGTCATGCTTATAAGGGATGTCGTACTATTTTGGGCCTTAGCGATTTATCCTTAGCGCCCTTGGGCGATGTTTTACCATTTTCAGCCTTAGCGATTTATTGATGTATTTATGGGCGTTGCCTTAGCGATTTGTTGCCTGTACTAAGGGATGATTTATCTCCGTGCTAACTGTGGAGAATATGTGCGAGGCGTAGCCCGCTTCTCTGTCGTCTGTGTTTGACACATGTGCGCGATGTATGAACCGTAGTAGAAATGATAAAAGAAACTAGTCATTCAGCGATTTAAAGCTATCGAATGCACTTTTTCATTGACAAGAATTTGACAAAGCAACAAAAGCTCTAAAGCAACTACTCATAGTATTTTCTGAGGTGCATAGCATTCCAGGTCCTAGGAATCTTTGTGCCATCCATTCTAGCCAGCTTGAAGGTATTAGCTCCCATAATCTTCCTTACCTGAAATGGACCTTCCCAACCCGGATCTAGTTTTGCCGCTCCTTCTGATGGCCGGAAAATTTTTTGAAGCACTAAGTCATTGGCTTTGATAAAGTGAGGCCTCGGCCGGAAAATTTTTCAAAGCACTAAGTCATTGGCTTTGATAAAGTGAGGCCTCAACTTCTTGTTATATTGCCTGGCCAACATTTCTTTTTCTGCTACCAGCTTCATATGAGCCATCTACCGTCTTTCTTCGACCATGTCGATGTTGTGAATTAAATTCCGCTCATTTTCTTCAGGATCATAGCTTTCCAATCTCACATAGGGTATTGTTATCTCCACTGGTAATACTACCTCCGAACCGTATGTGAGAGAGTAAGGCGATTCTCCTGTCGATGTTTTGTAAATTGTCATGTGTGCCCACAGCACATGATTAAGTTCTTCTACCCACGTTTCTTTTTTTTCCTTCAATTCGTCGCTTCAGCCCTCTAAGTATAAGTTTGTTCGCCGCCTCGGCTTGTCCATTAGCTTGTGGATATGCTACCGACGCGAAGCGCAGAAGAATCTTATATTCTTGGCAATATTTCTGAAAGCTCTGGCAATCGAATTGGGTGCCATGATCACATATTGATGTGCGAGATTTAACTCACAACACTCAAGGTCGTATTCCACAAGGGCTCTCTCAAAAGCTAATACTCACACGGTTCATGGACGGTCTATTCTTTTGAAATTGGTTTTAGTTTGAAAAGGAAATGAAAAGATAAAGGAAACTAAACAAGAAAGCAAAACAAAATGGTGCAAAACAAAGATAAAGGAGGTTCACTTGGAAAAATAGCTTCATCATGCTCAAGAGGAGTAAATGCACAAACAAGCCAAACATGATCGAGGTTGCAATCGAATGACCACGCAAATCCCTTCCATAGACTCAATGCCCTATCGTCGCACTAAATCCCTGTCCTAGAACCACTCAACCTAGGCTCTCGCTCTCAAGCTAAGTGACTAAGGATGCATTAAAGGTGTTTGATGAAATGCCAAGCTACAACACCCTATCCTATGACTCTATGACCACTAGGCTAGACACCACACTCTCATGTCAATGTCCTAACACTAAGAGAATCATCAAAAGACTAATCAAAGTTCAATTGAATGAAAAACCTAATGCACGCCAAGTGTTCGATAAAATGCACAAGTGAGAAATCATGCAACTATGGTTGAATTAAGATGATCTAATCTCTTAGAACACACTCCCTTCAATCCCTAGACCTACAAACCATGTAATCTAAGCACTCTCATGCATTACATCACAAATGATAGACCAAATCAAGCACATAACACAATTTAGAATTAACAACAAGTCTAGAGATCATCTTCTTACAATCCAAGATCAATCATGGCAAATTTGTACAGTCCACCTCTATCCTAGCACAGCCATCTATTAATCCAAGGAAACCTAGGAAATCAGCCACACATGGCCAAGGGAACAAAAGAGAAAGAAAGAGAGATGGTCACCAAGAGCTCCATGGTAATCCTCTTCTTGCAAGCTCCTCTCCCAAGGTTGTGGGCTTCAATCCAAGCTCCTTACTCCAATTTGCACCAGAAATAGCTAGGGTTGATGTTGGGTTGGTGATGGAAGAGAATTGAGAGAAAAGGGAAAGAGGGTTTCGAGTGTTATAAAATAATGAATTGCCCTATTAATTTCCGCCTGCTTCCCCTTTAAATACTGCGCTGGAATTGCATGGTATTTTCGGCGAAAACTCTTCAAGATTTTTGCCGAAAATATGTTTGAAAAACACCGGCAGCTCTTTGATTTCTTCATAGGTTTTCGGCGAAAACTTTGGAATTTTTCGCCGAAAACTGCTTCATAAATCGAACCTCAGCCTCCTGGTCGTCCACTGTTTGCAAATGCTAAGGTTTTTTCGGCGAGAACTTAGAGTTCTCGCCGAAAACTTCTTCAGTTGAAGGGGCACTTTTCTCGATTTTGCAACGGCCATATCTCCTCCGTCCTAGCTCCGATTGACCTCCCGTTTGATCCTACGTGCTCCTTGTCACCAGTACTTCAATTCCAAAACCTGAAAATGCAAAGAAAACAACTCCAATAGACATAGAATTGGCCTTAAAGTGGCAACCGGGCAACAAAAGCGCACTTTGCATAAAACATCCATAAAAGCATATAAATCATAGCAAAATGAGATCAAACATGGGAGATCCCTAGGCTAATCAAAGGCTTAAAATGCACTAAATAACGTCACATCAAATTCCCCTAACGACTAAGCTTTGCTTGTCCTCAAGCAAATGAATTAGAAAACATCCAAGTTCACAAATGACAAGATCGGTCACATTGAGATTCAAACGATAACAATTTGGTTTCAACTGTTCCACGAACAAACTTAACCTACACATGCCAGAACGTCAACCAAACAAGTCTAGACCTCACTAATATCTACACACTTCAAGTAGTGGTTAATTGGGATACAGAAAAACCGACCACGACAACACCAATCTAATTAAAAGGACTTGAACTCGGGAAATGGAACGAATAAGGCGGGGAAAGGAGAATTTTTGAAAGTGGAGAATGATCGTGATGTGGCTATCGACCCGACTTCATCCGCTTCTAGATTCGCACTTTACAAACTCTGGCTAGGATCAAGGGCCACATTTGAGAACTCTCTTTTTTTCCATTTTCATTTTTTTTTTCTTTTTTTCTTACTGCATACTAGTGCTCGATCCAACACTTCACTTAGGTGTTGAACCTGCCTAGCTCACAGCTTTTGCCTTTTGCTAGTGCTCAACCCGACACTTCACTTAGGTGCCGAGCTTGCCTAGCTTTTCTTTTCTTTTGAGCATTTTCTTTTGCAAATTGGCCACTTGATCCTTAGCCCCTTACAACTTCAACACAAGATTTCGAATTGGATTCCATCTAATCTCAAGCCACAATCACGAGGAATCAAAAGGGTGATGAAAAACATGGAAAAGGGAAGAAATTCTGATTTCCTTCATCATCTTAGACCGGTGTTATCGAGTGGTACAAAAACACGTATCAAACCAATCAACCAACATACAAGAGTGATAAAATCTCTGTTCTGGCCTAGACTCATTTGACATTAGCGCTAACATGCTGGTTATAGGTTCTAAGTGGAACAGTCTAAATGTCATTATGAAAGCTTGAAGTCAATTAAACACCAAAAGTCAAGAACCGAATGATTCTACAATAGAGGAAATTGACATTCAATTAAGATCATGCAACTCATCAAAGCATAGCCTTAGACTTCTACCGACAAATAATCACACCAAACCTCAAACTCCCCTACGACTAACATGAGCATTGTCCTTAATGATCAAGAGAGAGAGGGTAAGGTGGAACGAAGTTACCGCGTTGGTAGAGAGGAGCATAGGAGGTAATAATGGTGAAAGAGTTCCATGATGATCCTTGGTGAAGAGTGATCCCAATTGCTTGCCAAACCTTATTCAAAAACTAAAACAACACAAAAACCGCAAACAACAATTAAAAGCAAAAAATTAAAGATAACATGGGGTGCCTCCCAAGAAGCGCTTGGATACCGTCTTAAGCTCGACAATACCTGTGTTAGGGTGCCCAACTTAGTACCTCCTTCAAATCAAGTAGCTTCTTCCATGATGAAGATTGAGCTCCAAGTAGCGATAGAAGCAAATCGTAGAATGACCAATGAGCTAAGTTTGAGTTCCAATTGTTACCTTGCCAAGGCCTTCCACCATTGACTGTAGGAGTTTGAGGAAGAATGTATGGAAGGGGGTGCCATCGAGCTCCGTTGCGTCCATGTCGGTGATGCCACTCAAGGAGTCTTCCGGTTCAAACAAGGGCGGCTCCTCTTCCATTATCACCTTAGGGGGGGTAGAGATGCATGTCTCCTTAGGTTCTTGGCACAAATACTTCATGATCAAGCAAAAAGATTGAAGAGCACTAACAATCCTTGGTGGGCCACAATAGGGTGGTGTTGTTCACTTTCGTGCTCCACTCTCGGTGCCACCTCTTCTTGAAGCGTCTCCAAGTCATCTCTCACCTCCTCTAAAGGGTCATCATCCTCAAATCTCCTCGATTCTTCTATCCTCACAACATCGTTACTTGGTGTGTCCTCCGGTAGAACATGTTCCTCAATCTCCTCCACTACCAATTCTTCTTCCGTGTCAAGCTCCTCGGATTCACAAGTGTCATCTTCATCATCATAACCTTGCTCCAAATGATTGGGATGTCGTTCATTCTCAAGAATCTTCGTGACGAGCTCTATGCTTTGGGATAAGCGGTTAACTCGGTTTGCATTATCCTCCGCAATTCGTAACATCTCTAGCATGAAAGGAGGTGGAAGAGGTTTCTCATGGGTCATGAACTCCTCTTGGGGAAACTCACTTTCTTCTTCTTCCATGACAAGCACTTCCGGTTAAAAGGTGTCTGTGATGAGCTTCACACTTTGAGTTAGACGATCCAACCGAGCCGCATTATCTTCCACAATTTGCAACATCTCCTCAATTGTGGGGGGGTGGAGAGTGTTGTTCATCCCTTAGAGCTTCCTTGATAAGCGTCACGCCTTGAGCTAAACGATTAAGTTGGTTCGCATTGTCTTCCACAATCTTCAAAGCTTCCTCAAGCATGGGAAGATATTGAGGAGGTTCCTCATAGCTTACGAACTCCTCTCGAGGATGCTCAATTTCCTTCACCATTTTCAAGAGCTCCTCTAGCATAGAAGGAGGTTGAGAGGGTTGCTCATAGTTTGTGAAATCCTCTTGAGGACGCTCGCTTTCTTTAACCATCTTAAAGAGCTCCTCTAGCATGGAAGGCGGTGGAGAATGTTGTTCATGACTTGTGAAATCCTCTTGATAATACTCCGGCAAGACTTGATGGTAGGATGGAGAAGGATAAGGACATTGCTCATTCCACATGGGTGTTGAAGCTTGTTGTTCTTGACCCCACCATTGGTTATCTCCCTCACAAGTTTCTTGGTAGTAGTTGGATGAAATAGGATGACCATAGTATGGGTTAGGAGATGGATTCCACCCTTGATAGGTACCATAACCATTACCTCCATTCCACGAGTTCATCTTACTTGCAACCTTCCTCCCATGAACTAGATAGGTGGATAAGGGACCTACAAACACGCACAACAAACACAACCAAGTAATACAACAATGCGGGATAACAAAGCCACAAAAACAAATAACAAAAAAGCAAAACTAAAACGGAAGGAAGTGAATAGAATGGTCCACTACTAAATGCTTTCAAAGGATTGAGAAAGATCCCCAGCAACGGTGCCAAAAACTTGATGTGCGAGATTTAACTCACAACACTCAAGGTCGTATTCCAAGAGGGCTCTATCAAAACCTAATACTCACACGGTTCGTGGACGGTCTATTCTTTTGAAATTGGTTTTAGTTTGAAAAGGAAATGAAAACATAAAGGAAACTAAACAAGAAAGCAAAACAAAATGGTGCAAAACAAAGATAAAGGAGGTTCACTTGGAAAGATAGTTTCATCATGCTCAAGAGGAGTAAATGCACAAACAAGCCAAACATGATCGAGGTTGCAATCGAATGACCATGCAAATCCCTTCCATAGACTCAATGCACTCTCGTCGCACTAAATCCCTATCCTAGAACCACTCAACCTAGGCTCTCGCTCTCAAGCTAAGTGACTAAGGATGCATTAAAGGTGTTTGATGAAATGCGAAGCTACAACACCCTCTCCTATGACTCTATGACCACTAGGCTAGATACCACACTCTCATGTCAATGTCCTAACACTAAGAGAATCATCAAAACACTAATCAAAGTTCAATTGAATGAAAAACCTAATGCACACCAAGTGTTCGATAAAATGCACAAGTGAGAAATCATGCAACTATGGTTGAATTGAGATGATCTAATCTCTTAGAACACACTCCCTTCAATCCCTAGACCTACAAACCATGTAATCTAAGCACTCTCATGCATTACATCACAAATGATAAACCAAATCAAGCACATAACACAATTTGGAATTAACAACAAGTCTAGAGATCATCTTCTTACAATCCAAGATCAATCATGGCAAATTTGTACAATCCACCTCTATCCTAGCACAACCATCTATCAATCCAAGGAAACCTTGGAAATCAGCCACACATGGCCAAGGGAACAAAAGAGAAAGAAAGAGAGATGGTCACCAAGAGCTCCATGGCAATCCTCTTCTTGCAAGCTCCTCTCCCAAGGTTGTGGGCTTCAATCCAAGCTCCTTACTCCAATTTGCACCAGAAGTACCTAGGGTTGATGTTGGGTTGGTGATGGAAGAGAATTGAGAGAAAAGGGAAAGAGGGTTTTGAGTGTTATAAAATAATGAATTGCCCCTTTTAATTTCTGCATGCTTCCCCTTTAAATACTGCGTTGGAATTGCCTGGTATTTTCGGCGAAAACTCTTCAAGATTTTCGCCGAAAATATGTTTGAAAAACACCGCAGCTCTTTGATTTCTTCATAGGTTTTTGGTGAAAACTCTGGAAGTTTTCACCGAAAAATGCTTCATAAATCGAACCTCAGCCTCCTGGTCGTCCACTGTTTGCAAATGCTAAGGGTTTTTCGGCGAGAACTTAGAGTTCTCGCCGAAAACTTCTTCAGTTGAAGGGGTACTTTTCTCAATTTTGCAGCGGCCATATCTCCTCCGTCCTAGCTCCGATTGACCTCCCGTTTGATCCTACGTGCTCCTTGTCACCAGTACTTCAATTCCAAAACCTGAAAATGCAAAGAAAACAACTCCAATAGACATAGAATTGGCCTCAAAGTGGCAACCGGGCAACAAAAGCGCACTTTGCATAAAACATCCATAAAAGCATATAAATCATAGCAAAATGAGATCAGACATGGGAGATCCCTAGGCTAATCAAAGGCTTAAAATGCACTAAATAACGTCACATCAAATTCCCCTACGACTAAGCTTTGCTTGTCCTCAAGCAAATGAATTAGAAAACATCCAAGTTCACAAATGACAAGATCGGTCACATTGAGATTCAAACGATAACAATTTGGTTTAAACTGTTCCACGAACAAACTTAACCTACACATGCCAGAACGTCAACCAAACAAGTCTAGACCTCACTAATATCTACACACTTCAAGTAGTGGTTAATTGGGATACAGAAAAACCAACCACGACAACACCAATCTAATTAAAAGGACTTGAACTCGGGAAATGGAACGGATAAGGCGGGGAAAGGAGAATTTTTGAAAGTGGAGAATGATCGTGATGTGGCTATCGACTCGACTTCATCCGCTTCTAGATTCGCACTTTACAAACTCTGGCTAGGATCAAGGGCCACATTTGAGAACTCTCTTTTTTTCCATTTTCATTTTTTTTTCTTTTTTTCTTACTGCATACTAGTGCTCGATCCAACACTTCACTTAGGTGTTGAACCTGCCTAGCTCACAGCTTTTGCCTTTTGCTAGTGCTCAACCCGACACTTCACTTAGGTGCCGAGCTTGCCTAGCTTTTCTGTTCTTTTGAGCATTTTCTTTTGCAAATTGGCCACTTGATCCTTAGCCCCTTACAACTTCAACACAAGATTTCGAATTGGATTCCATCTAATCTCAAGCCACAATCACGAGGAATCAAAAGGGTGATGAAAAACATGGAAAAGGGAAGAAATTCTGATTGCCTTCATCATCTTAGACCGGTGTTATCGAGTGGTACAAAAACACGTATCAAACCAATCAACCAACATACAAGAGTGATAAAATGTCTGTTCTGGCCTAGACTCATTTGACATTAGCGCTAACATGCTGGTTATAGGTTCTAAGTGGAACAGTCTAAACGTCATTATGAAAGCTTGAAGTCAATTAAACACCAAAAGTCAAGAACCGAATGATTCTACAATAGAGGAAATTGACATTCAATTAAGATCATGCAACTCATCAAAGCATAGCCTTAGACTTCTACCGACAAATAATCACACCAAACCTCAAACTCCCCTACGACTAACATGAGCATTGTCCTTAATGATCAAGAGAGAGAGGGTAAGGTGGAACGAAGTTACCGCGTTGGTAGAGAGGAGGATAGGAGGTAATAATGGTGAAAGAGTTCCATGATGATCCTTGGTGAAGAGTGATCCCAATTGCTTGCCAAACCTTATTCAAAAACTAAAACAACACAAAAACCTCAAACAACAATTAAAAGCAAAAAATTAAAGATAACATGGGGTGCCTCCCAAGAAGCGCTTGGGTACCGTCTTAAGCTCGACAATACCTGTGTTAGGGTGCCCAACTTAGTACCTCCTTCAAATCAAGTAGCTTCTTCCATGATGAAGATTGAGCTCCAAGTAGCGATAGAAGCAAATCGTAGAATGACCAATGAGCTAAGTTTGAGTTCCAATTGTTACCTTGCCAAGGCCTTCTACCATTGACTGTAGGAGTTTGAGGAAGAATGTATGGAAGGGGGGTGCCATCGAGCTCCGTTGCGTCCATGTCGGTGATGCCACTCAAGGAGTCTTCCGGTTCAAACATGGGCGGCTCCTCTTCCATTATCACCTTAGGGGGGGTAGAGATGCATGTCTCCTTAGGTTCTTGGCACAAATACTTCATGATCAAGCAAGAAGATTGAAGAGCACTAACAATCTTTGGTGGGGCCACAATAGGGTGGTGTTGTTCACTTTCGTGCTCCACTCTCGGTGCCACCTCTTCTTGAAGCGTCTCTAAGTCATCTCTCACCTCCTCTAAAGGGTCATCATCGTCAAATCTCCTCGATTCTTCTATCCTCACAACATCGTTACTTGGTGTGTCCTCGGTAGAACATGTTCCTCAATCTCCTCCACTACCAATTCTTCTTCCGTGTCAAGCTCCTCGGATTCACAAGTGTCATCTTCATCATCATAACCTTGCTCCAAATGATTGGGATGTCGTTCATTCTCAAGAATCTTCGTGATGAGCTCTATGCTTTGGGATAAGCGGTTAACTCGGTTTGCATTATCCTCCGCAATTTGTAACATCTCTAGCATGAAAGGAGGTGAAGAGGTTTCTCATGGGTCATGAACTCTTCTTGGGGAAACTCACTTTCTTCTTCTTCCATGACAAGCACTTCCGGTTAAAAGGTGTCGGTGATGAGCTTCACACTTTGAGTTAGACGATCCAACCGAGCCGCATTATCTTCCGCAATTTGTAACATCTCCTCAATTGTGGGGGGTGGTGGAGAGTGTTGTTCATCCCTTAGAGCTTCCTTGATGAGCGTCACGCCTTGAGCTAAACGATTAAGTTGGTTCGCATTGTCTTCCACAATCTTCAAAGCTTCCTCAAGCGTGGGAAGATATTGAGGAGGTTCCTCATAGCTTACGAACTCCTCTCGAGGACGCTCAATTTCCTTCACCATTTTCAAGAGCTCCTCTAGCATAGAAGGAGGTTGAGAGGGTTGCTCATAGTTTGTGAAATCCTCTTGAGGACGCTCGCTTTCTTTAACCATCTTAAAGAGCTCCTCTAGCATGGAAGGCGGTGGAGAATGTTGTTCATGACTTGTGAAATCCTCTTGATAATACTCCGGCAAGACTTGATGGTAGGATGGAGAAGGATAAGGACATTGCTCATTCCACATGGGTGTTGAAGCTTGTTGTTCTTGACCCCACCATTGGTTATCTCCCTCACAAGTTTCTTGGTAGTAGTTGGATGAAATAGGATGACCATAGTATGGGTTAGGAGATGGATTCCACCCTTGATAGGTACCTGATGTGACTTTAATTAGTGCATTTTAAGCTTATGAATGACCTATGAAATGCCCGTGTTTATTCGTGAAATGACATGACCTATATGCTTTTATTGAAGTTTCGTGCAAAGTGTCATTTTGTTGTCCGGTTGCCACTTTGGAGCCAAATTTGTGGTCTATCGGAGTTGCCTCTGTGCATTTTCAGGTTATGGCTTCAAAGTACGGATGACAAGGAGCGCATAGGAGCAAACGGGAGGTCATTTGGAGGTCGGACGAGGGAGATATGAGCATTACAAGATCGAGCTTTCTGCAGAGTGCAGGGGTGCATGCCGTGCAGAGGTGCACGCCGTGCAGAGGTGCACGCCGTGCAGGGGTGCACGCCGTGCAAGGGTGCACGCCATGCACTGTCCCCTGCACTATAAATATTCTTGTTTTTGGCCATTTTGAAGAATTCTTTGATATCTTTTGAACCCCAAACACATACCCACGAACCCTCAAACCCTAGAACACGTTTTTGGAGCAATTTGAAGCCATTGGAACTAGGATTGAAGCCAACAAACCTTGGGAGAAGTGCTTACAAGTGGAGAAGTGAAGATCATCTCAAGGATTCATCCATGGTGTTCTTGGTGACCATTCTTCCTTCTTTTCTCTTTACTCCCTTGGCCATGTGTGGCTGAGTTTTTAGGGTTCATCTTGGATGGGTAGATTAGTTGTGCTATGATAGAGAGATGATTGTATAGAACTTGCCATGATTGATCTTGGTTGTATGAGGATGATTCCTAGACTTGTTCTTAATGCCATTTTATGCCATGTTTGCTTAATTTGGTCCATTCATTGTGATTTGATGCATGAGAGTGCTTGGATTGCATAGATTGTAGGTCTAGGGATTGAAGTGAGTGTGTTCTAAGAGATTAGATCATCTTATTTCAACCATTTTCACTTGATTTCTCTCTTGGGCATTTTATCGAACACTTGCTGTGCATGTGGATTTTCATTCAATTGAGTTTGAAAATGCTTTTTGGTGAATCTCTTAGTGTTAGGGCATTGATATGAGAGTGTTGTGCCTAGCCTTGTGGTCATAGAGTCTTAAGAGAGGGTCTTGTGTCTTGGCATTTCATCAAACACTTAGAATGCATCCTTTTTCACTTAGCTTGAGAGCGAGAGCCTAAGTTGAGTGGTATTAGGATAGGGATTTGGTGCTACGAGAGTGCATTGAGTCTATAGAAGTGAAATGCATGGTCATCCGAATGCAAACTCGATCTTGATTAGCTTGTTTGTTCAATTAGTCATCTTGAGCATGATGAAACTACCTACCAAGAGAACCCCTTTGTCTTTGATTTGCACCACTTTATTTTTCTTTCTTTTTTTTAGTTTCCTTTAAGTTTTTAATTTCTATTTCAAACCAAAACTCCTTTCAAATGAATAGACCGTCTACGAGGAATGTGAGTAGTGGCCATTGAG